>CM029435.1:13346950-14564200 GCA_017140255.1 Eucalyptus paniculata subsp. matutina
ATGATCACACGACCTCGTGGACGTCGAGGGCAGGATTGCACCGAGCTGAACTCCTCCCCAATGGAAAGAGAGATTCGTGTTGGGAAGGCATCCCCACAATATCTTTGTTTATGTATAAAGAATTGGAGACTGCTTTTTGATGAAGATTTGGTTGGTAATCAAGATCTACATTCATGGAGGGATGAAGGGGTTATAAGTTCTGAAAAATGTGTTAGCTTAATGTGGAAGTAAGTTTAGAGCAATGGGACGACAAATCATATTGACTCAGAAAATCATATTGACTCAGAACTTTTTTCGTCTTCATAATTTGTGATCATTGGATCGTTAGATCAAAGATTTGGCTTATAGACATAAACTATATACATCTTGGTCCACTACTATGGATTAATTGCATTGGTGACTATTGGAGGATCCAATAATTACTTAACCTATAGCAAGGTTGTAGTGGAATAAGTTAAGTTATTGTGATGCGATGGTCAATACATTTACAATGAGGTGATGTTTGCACTTTTTTGCTGAGCTAGTGGATTTCGACCTAATTGGATTGTTATAGCTGAAAAAGAAAAGTCAGCATATTGGAAACTTTACAAATCTCGCTTACAATTTCTCTTTTTCGAACTCTTTAAAATCCATTGTTAATATTGCTAGTTCATTTGCGCATAGAGGCAAGGTTTTCAAAAAAGGTTGATTCTACGTGTTTCATTTTATTTGTTCAAAAAACCAAGTCACCCCTCCCTCTTGGTTACTTATTCAAACCTAACAATTGGCGTAAAAGATTTTTTGAATTGAAATTGATTATATGATGAAAGATCATGCCATGATGTTCAAATTGGTACCCATTAATACATTGTTTATGTAAACCCAATTCCCCCCAAAAGCTTGACCATGAAATTTCAAGCAAACTAAATTTCTAAATCGCTTCATACTGTATTAGTAATTTGATTGAAGCTTTATCCTGGTAATGCCCTCAGACATGTACCTCATAGCATGCTTTTGCTATCTATACCTTTAAAAGTGATTTGATCATCAATTTGGGCATTACTACAGTTCTTCGTTTTACCCTTTTACGAGCTAACTTTCTATTGTGTTGGTTTGTCGCTTTTCCATTTTGGTCCCTCAGCTTCACATTTTCCCACTAAGTAGAGGATTAAATTGGCCTGAGTTTCATGGGAAAACAGTTCGTGGGGTGTAGGAATGAAAAAAAGGCATATACTGTAGGGACGAATCCGAAGGCAACCCACACATCTCTAGTAGGACCAGAAATCGTACTTTACCATTAAAATATTTACCTTTTTTAAAATTATCCCTGATAAAAATAATACTTGACGTGTTAGACCAACTTATATAATTTAAATGAATGTGTAGATAGTGGACTCGAAAAACAAGATCATTGATTTGTTTATCTATTTAATAAGTAAAGCAAATCATGTAGCACATCAATCTTGATAAACTATTAAAATCTAGCCAGTGCCATTTTTGGTACCTAGAGATCATCACAATGAGTTTACTCTCCGGCCACGTGGGCCTGTATAGATTAGCTTCCACTTTTCAATCCTGCTTCTTCCGAACTTTGCGGTTGGCACACTGGCCTATTTAAAATTTGAAATCTCCTAAAACTTACATAGAAAGCAGATAATTCGACACGTAAATACCTATCTAAATTTTTTCAACAATTTTTTGAAATTCGAGATCCATAAACTTCGTGACCAATCATCGAGCGAGGACGCATGTGGGAAATTAGCCAATCCGGACATAATTAAAATTAAAAGTATTATTCGATTGGTCCAAGAAAAAAAATAGAATAATTGGGGTGTGAACGGGGGCAGGGTTTTCTCAACACGCACAACTACTCTGATCTTGTCCTTTAGCTTAGATGCGGGAAGGGCTATTATCGTCAAATCACGAGCATTAATTATCACCGCTAGATGTGAAATTTTTTTTTTTTCGGAAGCATTGAGAATATAGTAAACCCACGCGCGTCTCGGTGAACTCGGCCCAGACGCATGATGATGTCATGGACGTGACGTACGGGCCGTGAGATCACTCGCTGTTCGTAATGGGCGTGACGGAGCGGCCCCACCCCCTCAAACAATCGCTTCCCCACGCGCGTGGGCGGCACCCTCTACCTAACAGTCTCCAGGGTCTAACACCTCGCGGTGTCCCTTATCTTCTGTCGGGATAATTACAAATCCAATGAATGCTTAAATTATGGCCCAATATTTAATATCGTCTTTGATTTTTTTAATTTATTCAGAATGATTCTTAAAGTGTCCAATAGACTTATTTTAATTGAAAATTGATGATATGAATGACAATCATCCTACATAACATGACCGATGTTAATATTAATATTTTCTAATTCTTTTGAATTTCTCTCTCTCTCTCTCTCTCTCTCTCTCTCTCCATTTTCTTTCTTTTACTAATAAGGGTGGCCTAGGTCGCTGGCCACTAGCCAAAGATCGGCAGTCCTCATGATCCTTGTTGGCCACTGGGCGAGGGTGCGCAGGGTCTTAGTTGGAGACTAGTAGCCCTTTACTAAGCCTTAACAAAGAAAAAACAAAAACATAATAAAAACTAAAAAAATAAATGAACTTTTAAAAAATTCTATGTTAGCGTTGGTTATGTTGAGTAGGATAGTCGATGTTTATATCATCAATTTCCAATCAAAATTGATCAGATACATAACAAGGGCTAATTATTAAAATTTTTAGGATTGAATTGACTAAATTAAAATATTTAGTATTGAATTGGAATAGTTATAATAAGTTTACAACTTTTTTTTTTTTGATAATTTTCCTTGCAAAAGCTTTATCATGCAAAGGTGACACTTAATGAAGCATGTCGATAAGAGAGGAACTTTTTCGAAATTAAACACGATTGATAATTAATTTCACACTGATATTTTCATAGGGGACGGCACCCTCACTCAAAGGATATCTAGGACCCACGATAATAGATGAAGAGGTTTTGTTTTCGAGTTAGTCCATCTCTACATTTGCCATTCTATCGACATGATAGTTATCTACGTTGTTATAAGATATGACAACAGGTGAATAATAAGTTCGTTGCCCAGTTTTGATTATAATTACATGTAAGAAAATCAATTTCACAATACAAGGGCGTCACATTTTCAAATAAAAATCGTTGTTGAAACGACAATCAATATACCAAACAAACATGTATAACCACAGGTGCACGTTTGAGAGCACATAATTCATTCACATGAAAGATATGTCCAACCTATTAATATATTTCACTTATATTTATCAATTTTTTGGCTTGATGCTCTTTTTGTGAAAAAATTGTCAAAAAAATCCCAATATATTATAATTTTATCAATTCAATTCCAAACCTTATAATAATGTCAATTGAGTCATAGATTTTTTCACATTTTGTCAATTTTGGTTGGAAATTAGTGAGATAAATGTTGGGTATTCTACATGGTACTACCGACATTGATGTGAATGGTTTTTAATAGTATTTTAATTTTGTATTAATTTTTTTCCTTCTCTTTTTCATAGTTCCTTTCTTCTTTCTGTGCTGGTGAGGATTGTTGGCTCTTGCCAACCACTAGGCGAGGGACACAGTGCCTCACTAGTTGTAAGGCTACCTCGCCTAGATTCGGGCAAGGCAGCCATGCCAACCGTCACAATGGTGTGGGCGAGTGCTGGTAGCACCCTTGCCAACTATGGGTTGAACATCAAATGAATTCCACAACTAAGGTCTAGTTAAGTGTCCTTAGAACTGAACTCGTTGCCCATAGGGGAAGCCTTGATATGGCTTAACTCCTTAAAGGTCTTAGGAGTTGGCTTCAATGGTTTTTTAGCTTCACCACCCCATAATGCCTATGCTCGCTCCACTTGGTTTGCTTCTATATAAATGATTGTAATGTGTAGTGTGTAGAGAGAGAGAGAGAGAGAGAGAGAGAGAGAGTGCGACCTCAACTTTGGTCTAGATCTAGCTCACCTAAGTTGACAAGCCCAGGTAACCATTACGCTAATGAGGCAAATAGAGGGTGACCTCGACTTTGGTTTAGATCTAGCTTGCCTAAGTTCACAAGCCTAAGCAACCATTACGCTGGTGTTCCTCCAGCTACTTTGACAGTTCTAGCCACTTCCTTCACAAATCATAGATCTGTAAATCAAGCATCAGTAGAGAGAGAGAGAGAGAGGGGGGGGGCAAAGAGAGTGCGACCTTGACTTTGGTTCAAATCTGGCTCGCCTAAGTTCACGAGTCCATGCAACTGTTATTCTTTTCCTCTAGCTGCTTTGACAATTCTAACCTCTTCCTTCACAAATCATAAATCTGTAAATCAAGCGTCAACCAACCTAAGCAAGTGCCCCTAATTTTGCTCAACCCTTGGTGAGCATTGTTGAAGCAATGAGAACTACCATAGGCTTTGGAGGAAGAGGACAATGAATTAGGAGTAAGCATTGTTCTAAGGTAAAATTTATAACCTGAAAACAAAACCTATAATTTTTTAGACAATTTTCTTTTTTTATTGTGGAATTTTCCTTATAATTTGTATTGTTATGCTCAATTTAATATTGATAAAAAGAAATGACAAATACGAAAAAGACAACAACGTTGATAAAAAGATATACCGATCTCCCTCGGGCTTCGCGATAATAGTTTTGAGTCACATGCACAATGTGGCATTTGAGACGATCAAATCATCACTCCCATCCACGCAGGCGAACAGCAGCAGCAATAATGCCAACCAGATAAGATTATTCCCTTTCGAGAAAAAAGAAGGAAATTGGCTACTGGCAATGGCATCACGACACGTCGACACCCCCACGCGCGTCGGCGCGCGTGGGGGGCGGTCCAGATCCCACGAGTCGTGGAATTTTCGCACCAAGCTTCCTCTTTCTTATCTTCCCTTCCTTCCCCCCTGGCACATGACGTCTCTCCTCTCTCTTCTTTCTCTCTCTTCTTTCTCTCTCTGGCCCTTCTTCCATTTAAGGCTCTCTCTCTTCCTTTGTTCACTTCCACTCCTTCCTCGCCAAGCAAAGCACAGGACCCCTCTCTCCTCTCCTCTCGTCTCGTCAATGGAGCGCTCCTCTCGGCCCGAGAACCTCCCCTCCTCCCGCAAGCACGCCGTCGAGGAGCTCCTCCGCGGCCAGGAGTCCGCCAAGCAGCTCCGGGATCTCTTCATGAAGGCCTTCTCTCAAGCCGCCGCCGCCGCCGGCGGGGACGGCGGAGACGGCGGTGACGGCGGCGACGGAGACGGCGGCGCGCGGCACCCGGCGTCGGCCGAGGATCTGGTCGTCAAGGTCCTCCGGTCGTTCGACAACACCCTGTCGCTGCTGAGCCGCGCCGAGCCCGACGAGGTGTCGCAGGTGCCGGTCAGGCCCTGCGCCGTCAAGTCCGAGGACTCCGAGGAGAGCAGCAAGACCTCGGTCCCCAGAGACCGCCGCGGATGCTACAAGAGAAGGTAATCGAGGGCCGGAATTCCTTTTTTTTTTTCTCGTGAAAGTGAACAGATCTCTTGCAGCTTAGCAAAGGTGATTTTTTTGTTTTGGTTTTGAGCAAAGATGATTTTGCTGTTCATAAATTGGACACATCTTAACAGATCCTGATTGAAATATAACAAGTTTGTCTAACTTGCAAAGATAAAAAAAAAAGCTTTCTTTTGTCATTTCATCTGTTTTTTTGTTAAATAATGTATATGGATCTGTATATAGTTCTAACATGAATTGCGAATTATTTATTTTTCTGCAGAAAGACTTCGGATACACGGATGAGGATGGATAATAATTTGATCGACGACGGGCACCAGTGGAGGAAATATGGCCAGAAAGCAATTCTTAACTCGGAGTTCCCAAGGTACTTTGCAAATGAAATATTCAGTTTGGTTGATCTCTTTTATATAGGAGAAAAATTATTGTATCAATTAGAGTGGAATCAATTATTGCTTGATGTCTAAAACAAATATTATGCGGGAATCTTTTACAAGGTAAAGAAACTCACCCATTTCATCAACTTGGCTAATCTGTATTTATTCTCCTCTCATGATGAACAATTAAACAAATGATTCGATGGTCTCTCGGCCCACCACGTGCTAATAAATTAGGGCCAACTTAATTTTCTCTTAATTTCACTAAATTCTAACTTGGCTCTCTACCAAGACATGACATGACATGACATGGTTTGGAATCTAATTGAGTAACTTGGCTCTCTACCAAGACATGACATGACATGACATGGTTTGGAATCTAATTGAGATGAGCGCACTATAGCGCTTTTCATCATCTGTTGTCACATGTGAATTTTTTGGAATTATTCTTTGGATTCAAAGCATCTGAACCCCCGAATCTCGAATTGAGGGTGTTAATTTTCTTACATGTTTGTTAGCAAAATGATTAAAGCTGTGTTTGGGGGGAATTTGCAGGAACTACTTCAGGTGTACTCACAAGATCGACCAAGGTTGTCTAGCGACCAAGCAGGTCCAAAAGGTACAGGACGCTCCGCCCCTCTACAGGACCATATACCAGGGCCAACACACCTGCAAGAACCTCATCCTGAAATCCCCCTCCCTCATCCTGGACTCGCCAAGCCCTGGGGACTCCTCCATCCTCGTCAGCTTCAACACCAGCCTCCCTCCCAAGCAAGACGACAACAACAACAGCAGCAGCAACCCCTTCTCCTCTTCGACTTTCCCGTTGGTGAAGCACGAGCCGAAGCTGCCCGGCGAGGATGATCTGAAACCCCGGGGCGGCGGTGGCGGCTGCCAGGACGATGAGAGCTACTACAACAATAACAACAACAACAACAACCACCAGTCCGAGTCATCGGACTACTACGCAGTGTTCGAATCGGCCGGGGAGATCTCGGCCCTATCGTCAGATCAAGGGGATGTGATGTCCAGTTCTCATAGCTTCGACATGATTGTGGGTTCTGAATTTGATAGTCTGCTGGAATTTGTTGAATGTTAATCTTGGTTTAGCTTTTTCTTTTTCCAAAATTTGAGGGGTGCTTGCTTAGTTTAGTTTCCTTGTACAGTTCATGTCCGATGTAGCAGTCTGTTTAGGAAAGGCACAAGGAGCCAAATAATTGCTAGTGTAATGATATCTATGTTGTGGAACATATTTTGTGACTACGCGCATGGAGTTTTGGTCTATCTCGATGCCAAAGATTCTCTCACTTCGAGGAACGCAGAAAAGACACGGTCCCACTCACCATCACATTCTTGTCCTGGCGCAGAAACTGGCCTCTCTTTCGTGACAGAGATAGTGGAAAACTTTCTCCTGACTTTGGCAATTTTAGCGAAACATCCATTGAATTCATGGTGTCCATCTGACATCAGGGTCGGGCTTTAGTACATATACTTAGGTACGTACCCCTGTACAAGCGCAGCATTTACAGCGATCGACTTCAATTTAGGCACGGAAAAAAGCACGAATGGTTGCAGATGATCGCCGATCCAAGAAAATACCAACTCATCTGATTCCAAGAACATCTGATCCCAAATGGGCAAATCCAAAATTCTCGTTTGAAAAGTGACTCTGAATGCTGCCGGCAAAATGGAAGAAGACTCGATTCCTCCAACAGCAAGGTCCCCGCGGAGAATGCATGAACGGGGCTGGTCAAGTCGTGCTGACTGAAGGAATATTTGTTTTTAGACCTTATCAGATGCAGACCACATGATGTCTTCTTGGACGATTGTTGAATTTGACGACAGATACCACGATTACGACGGAGTACGCTAAGAGGATAGCCCTCCAGCAAAGGAAAACAGCTGTGCAGATGTAAAAGGCCGTCTTAGAGAAAGAGCGACCCCACTTCTCTCTGCTCTTGAAGGGAACAATTCGTCTTTCTATCTCGCGGTGGGACACGTTTTGTGGCCTAAAAAATCTCAGATAGTGCGAGTCATTTTGCGTCAAGCTGATTCGGATCGTCTCATGCATTGACCCAAGATTCTATCTTTGATTGAACCGCGTTAGCAGATGGACTCGTCATACGGACATAAGTGCCGGTTCGAGAGGATCTGGTTTTCTGAAGAAAGTGGAACGGAGAGAATCAGGAAAAGGGTTTTCTTCTAAGTATTGCACTCGGTCCAAGTGAAGCTTGAATCGTATAAAACCTATCTTTGGCAAAATTAATTTTGAGAGGGAAATTGCGTTGAAAGTTCTAAAGGTTTGGCCAATGTCCAATCAGGTCGTAAAGGTTTGGCCAACGTCCAATCAGGTTGTAACGCGTGTCAATTTTTATAATAAAGTCTTAAACGTTTTGAATTTGATGTAATCAAGTCTTTCAGATGATCGTTTAGGCAAATTTGCTGATGTGGTGCGCCGAAATACAATATGGTATTTTCTGAAAAACTCTGAGCATATATGGCGTAAGGCTAGGGGTGATTGGCCTTCAAGGTGGGTAGGTCAAGGCTTACAAGCCCTCGCATTGTAATATGACCCATAGCTAGCTACCACTGCGCAAGTGCTGACTGACCCTTGTTGATGACATGGGGGAGGCAATATCAGCTCAAACCCAACCTCACTTTGATTTTTTTTAAATGGCTAAAAACGTCACACTAGAGTTTAATGTGCCCCATTGGCAAATTTGGGTGACAGCTCGCCCGAAATACTAAATTGTACTTGATAAAAAAAAAAAAACGTTTTTGAAGACTCAATTGAATGAGCAAGCCAAATGTGTATAATTTTCCTATAGATGTACTGGTTATATGTATCACATGTACATCGGATATCGATGCTTACGAAACTTTTTTTAAAACAAAATGCATCGCACAATATTAGATTTGAATTTTTATTGTGTCCATCATCAGTTTAAAAGAATTTAAACATCAATCGATGGATAACGACATGTGTTATGTTTACACATGAAAATTTTACAAAGAAGCGCACCAAACCAATCGGTTGCTATCAGCCCTAATTTTAATAGGTAGCCAGTCGAGCTAATCATGTCCTGACGGGCAAGTGTGAACGGGGATGCGTTTCCATGCTCGGAAAGAGCCTTTTCAAAGCCTCGTAAGCGACAAGAAACAAGTCATAAAAGAGACACTAAAACCCTAATTTTATCGACTACCCCTTTCATTTTTTGTTTTTATTTATTTAATTGACCACTGAGGTTCTCTGCTTTAACAACATGGTCCTCTCGTACGAGGACACGAGGACCAATCGAATCGAAAAGCGGAATGATTTTTCAGATCTAGGGCTTTCAACTTTTCCCTTTCGTTCCCACTTGTGTGCATAGCCGTGTATCACGAGTTGTCAGCGTTTAAAATTCAAGATAAGCAAATAATGTAGCGAACCCAATATATATATATATATATATTCTTTTTTTTTCACTCTTTGTCTTTTTTTCTAAGAATATACCCACTTTATCTAGAAGTTTTTTTTTAGAATGAGGGATAAGGAAAAGCTTGGTCATCGAAATTACCTGGAAAAAAGGGTAATGAATGATGCAAGCACGTGGCTGTCAAAGAGCCAAGATGGTGATCTTTGTAGACCTTAACGGTGTAGGACAAGAAATGGACCTACCAATTAGATGGCCAGATTCTATTTTGGAGCCATCTCTAACCAGGGCTTTTAGATCGGTACAATGAATCAGAAAATCATCCCGCATGAAAAGAATAGTCACACACGTCACGTTGGGAAAAAAACTACTAAATTTCGTTACCCTAAATGATATCGTGTTAAGGTGCACAGAGAGGCCCTAATTCTTGACTAGAGGGGACACCAAATGTCTCTGCCCTTCCATCTCTTAGATGGTCAGATTCAATAAATATATCTTAATTAGTCAATAATTTATCAATTTAAGTTTTTGAATAAATATGAATTCTATTAGATATTTTAAAATTTTCGAATTGGAATTTGAACTCTCTCTCCGTAATCTCCATGAATGAAATTATCAGAGTTCTATTGCGTGTTTTGACACACAAACAAAAAAAAAAAAAAAAAAAAAAAAAAAAACAACATTTGTAATAACTCGGTCAACTTGAAAAGACGTACTCTCGCACGTCACCAAACCTTGGCTCCTTCCTGATGTGGTAAATTGATGCATTCTATATTAGCTTTAAAAGTTTCCTCTTTAAACTCTCGAATCTTCATAGCTAGAAAAAAAAAACTCTCCCCCACATTCGCCTGTAGACCTTTCTTACTTATAAAGGAAAAGATTTCATAAAATGGTCTAAAAAGGACAATTGAGTCCTAATCAAACTTTCTCACTCTTATCAACTTATTTTTTAAGCTTTTTTCAAAAAGTATAATCAAGTCATCTCCACCCTTACCTCTGTTGCAAATTGCCTTTGTGATAACAAGGAACTATTTACATTGCGGTTTTTGGGAAAATTGCCCAAAAAATGCCTGATCTATTGTACTTTAATAATTTCAGTTATAAATCTTTTAATTTTACCGAGTTATAAACCTTTTTATGTTTTCCCTATCAAGCCCATCTAATCAGTTTTAGCTAGAAATGACTCGCATGGATGCCGATTGTCTTATTTAGCATGATCGGCGTTGACGTGGAAGTTTTTGAAATTATTTTATTCTTCTTTTTTTTTTTTTTTTTTTTCCCTAACTTGGCAAGGGCCGCTGCTAACCATTGCTGATTATAGGTGGGGGCCGACCACGCCAATTGTGGGCTAAGGCTTCATGACCCTCATCAGACTTGGTAGGGAAAAAAATAAAAGAAAGAAATAAAAATAAAAAAGAGAAACAAAATAAAAAATTGTAATTTTTTTAAAGTTATAAATTTGTTTTTTCACATTAGTTGCCCATTCTATGTGACATTATTGGCATCCGCATCAACAATTTCTAGTTAAAATTGGCTGAATGAGCTTGATTGCCAAAATATAAAAATAATTAGGATTCAACTGACTAATTTTTTTTTTTTTGAAAACTTTAGAATTAAGTTGTTCAAAGTACAATAAATTTAAGAATTTTTGGATACTTTTCTTGTGATTTTAAGTTGTACTTTTTGATAAAATATTGGGACTCGATTAAAATTTCTTGCCACAATTTCCGTATTTATTCAATCATACCGAAAGATTTGATGCTCGCTTGATCCATCTCTTGAAACCTAAGGACTAATACATGCCATCTCTTATTATTGGTGTTATCTGCCTATACTTCTGTGTTTAGGTACTAATTTCATTTTTGTTTTGTGATATGATAAAAAGATTTGTTGGGTTTTTTTCTAGTACCGACTAGTAATTCCTTAGAAGGGTCATGTTCTTCCTTTATTTCTGATTTCTTCCAACCACATTTTTTATTGATGAATGTTAAAGATTAACATCATTGGTTTTTGAATTTAGTTAAACTTGCAGATTTGAATCTTCATAACTTATAGTCCACCAATTAAAAATATAGTAGGGAGAAATCTGATCAACCAAGAAAGGAGGAAAATACTGACCTCCTTCCAAAACTATGACACTCAGACAAGAGAATCATAAAATGACAAAAACCAGTCTCAACAATAGAGAAGTGAAAAGTATGATTAAAAAAAAAACCTTTGAATAGATTAAGACATCCATATGAGAGAGAATTTAGGTCCTTTCTCTCGCTACTAGGTTGAGTTTATGTTCACAAATAAATTGGATAATTTCACCAACCTCATGCAGTTTATAGGTGAATGTCACCAAGTTAGATTCGATTAAACTAAACTCTGTAGTATCACGTTGTTTCACCATTTTATGCTTACAAGTTACAACGATGTGTTCAGAGTTCTTTGAACATCTAACTTATTCAAATTATGATGCTAACTCCGGTCCCACGAACATTAAATTGAAGGAATTGGCAGTTAGGGATATTTAAGTTGTTGTTGACTTGTTATGACAAAAATATCAAAATTAGAAGTTAAAATACAACACGGGCTAAGCTACGTTTGCTTGTCGTACGGGGATCTGTTGTAAAAAGCCCATCGTTGAGTCAGTTCGAGGGCTTCCATTCAAAGGCAAGTAGAGAACAAGATCACAAGAGCGTACATGTACCAAAGTCCCAGTTAGGCAATCATCAAAACCAATAAAAGTATTTCACATCCTATCTAGTTTAATAACAAGTTTCGACATAATTAATAGCTTAATTAACTAGGCTTATAATGTACTTTCAAGAGTTAAATTGAGATTGTAAACCCGTGTCAATTCATATTCATCATCGTAATTATTACGTTTTTTTTTTTATTAAGCTAAAAAATGATGTGTTTTGAATCCATATCTTTTCTTACCGAAATTGGGATTTGTCGGAAATCTACTTTCATAAACTTGCCAGAAAAGACCACTATCGTTTGGGGAAAAACTTTTGTGACCTTCAATACGAAACTCTCAATTCCAACGTGGCATTGTATACATATCTATTTAAGGTCCCTTCTATGCGGCCCCGTTAAGAGAAACATGACACCGAATCCTGCCAAATTAATTGTTATCTTCATTTGAAATTCGTAGTTTTTCTCATCATTAGTAATTTCATTGCTACATGTCATTAGTGTCCTGTAGATCTGAGTTGAGGGCTTGTAGCAATCGCCTAGTGGTGCTACGAGGGCTAGGTGAGGGCGTCATGACCCTCGCATAGATCCAACAAGGGTGGAGGAGCAACAATAAAAAAAAAAAGACAAAAACAAAAGCAAAGGAAAAAAAAAAGAAAGATAAAAATTAAGATAAAATTGCAAAAATAGTCAACTTAGTGATTTCAAGTTGAAATTGTCGAATAAACAATATGGAAATTTTTTCAAAAGATCTATGATTAAATTGGCAAAATAAAAAGTTTAAAATTGAATTGACCATTATACTATAGATTTAAGACCCTTTTTTTTATTTTATTTATAATAGTTATCACGAAATTAAAAACAAAAACCATTCACACAATTAATTCAATCTTTCATTGTCACGAATGAAGGTATTGACACTCAAGCATTAAAGAAGAAAATAACTTTTAATTTAATCATCAAACCACAAACAAGAAACTTCAACATCCAATAAGAGCCATCTCTAAAATAAATGTCTCATCAAGATAAATAAAAAAGGGAAAATTCAAAATAAGAGCTTGAAGTGCCATCATTTTTTAAATAAATGTTTGAAGTGAATGTTGTTTTAAATAAAAATCCAAAGTATCCTCATTTTTTAAAATAAAGGCTTAAAGTATACATTATTTCAAATTAGGATTTGAAGTGACCATATTAATTTCAAATAAAGGCTTGAACTCACTAGCTGTGAAGTGTAATTTCATATTTTTATTTTTTTTTTCCTTTTTTTTTTATTTCTCTTTTTTTTGTAAAAAACTAAATAAAACAAATTTAAAAAGAAAAAGAAAAAGAAAAAGAAAAAAAAAAGAAAAAGAAAAAGGAAATCACAAGTGGGAGCCACCCCATCACAAGTGGGGTAGCGGCGACAACTCATGAGGTCGCCAATGCACCTGGGCAAGGGTCGACGACCCTCGCCGACTAGAGGCGAAGGCCTATTGGCTGGTGGCAACCCTCTCCTAAATCTAGGTGAGGGTCGATGGCCCTCATGTTGACTTGGTGGTCCTTGCTGGGAGAGGGTCACCATCCTATCCCTAATGAGGGCTAGCACCCCCTTGCCTCTTGTCGGCGGGGTCGTCTACCCTCGCTCAAATGCCGGTGACCTTACTAGCCATAGCTACCGCCCCATTGGCGATGGGGTGACGGCGCCCTCCCCCTATGTGTTCCTCTTCTTTTTCTTTTTTAAGTTTTAATATAATTAAATTTAAATTTAAATTGTGTTTGAATAAAAATATTCCTGAATCACCTAGAATTTTTTGCCAATCGGCAAGCTGGCAAGGTTAGGGTTTTATAATTATAACCACTTTAGGTCCTTTTTTGATATTGATATAGTTACTTCAAGCCATTATTTGAAATAAAGTCAACTTTAAGCTTTTATTTGAGAAAATGAGAGCACTTCAAATCTTTATTTGAAATTTTCCCAAATAAAATAAACTCCAAAAGAAGATCATAGTTCATTAGGACAGAATAAACCTCCTTGAACCAAAAAGCAATCATAAAATAACCCTCTCAAATCACACATTGACAAAAAAACATTTGATCCTCCTTACACAATGCATTTTGGGAAAGAAAAAAGCACATTGTTGAATTACGTTATGAATAAGATTTTCCTAAAAGACAAAGTCCTACTAAAGCTAGGCCAACACAAATGGATCAAGAAGTTTTACAATTTTTCCAAGAAGAGATTGAAGATCTCTTAGATAATAAACTTACCAAAAAAAGAAAAATAAAAAACCAATCACCTTGGAGATGTTCTACTCTCACTTTCAAGCATGCGGTTGTTGCACTCTTTCAGGGATATTTAGAACCATTATATCGTGTTGTGATGCAAATGATTCTCCTTGATTTTTCATTGGCAACAATTTGGCAAATTTATTTTCATGCAACCTTGGGGAAAATTCTCCAAATTGTCCTAAACCTATTATATGTTTACTAATTCATTTATAAACCTTTTAATTGTGTTAATTAAGTCATAAGCCTTTTTTATGTTTTACTAATTAAGTTATTCAGCTATTTTTCACTAGAAATAGCTAATGTGGACATTGGCCATCCTATATAACATGATTGTCATTTATGTAGACAATTTTTAATAATAGTTTAATATATTTTCATTTTAATTATTATTTTTTTCCTTCTCATCTCTTTCATTCTTTTTACTTTTTCCTTTTCTCTTTTCCCCTTTTTCTCTCCACTGGCCTTAGGTGAGGGCTACCCTTGTTGGCCTCTAGTACGACAAATTTAGTCCTAAACTTTTAAAATTATCTAATTTAATCATAAACTTTTTGATGATTTTTCAATATTGTCATTTCGATTAATTTTGAATGGAAATTGCTAATATGGCTGTCCATTCAGTATCAATGATTTACATGGTATGATTGATACTGATATAGACAGTTTTTACAATTTTTTTAAAAAAATTTTCCTAAATTTTTTCCTCCTTTTTTCTTTTTCTTTTTCTTCCTATTTCCTTTTGCTTCACTTGTTTTCTTATTATTTGATTTGACCTTTATTTGTTTGAATATCCATGCATGATAACTTAGATTTTCATGTTTTAAGGGAAAAAAAAGGGAAAGATTGCATGCAAACCGCTTCCTAAAAGAGAAAAAGTTACTGACAATAGGCATTGGACAATTTTAGCATAATTAAGTTTCAGGGCTCATGAATCTTTGGTCTATGGAAGTAAGCAGGGCTCCCATGTTTTAGTTGATCTCTAATCGGCCCATACGAAGTTTGTGACAACTCCTAAGTAAAACCAAATAGAATACTTAATGAGAAAATCAAATTATGATTGATAGGATTTATAAGGGTTTGTGGTCAATAAAAGTGTCACTTCTCACGAGATTTCCTTGGAATTCGCCTCACGAGGATCGCGTCAAATATACTAGCTTCTTGACAAGATCTACAATTAATGGGTGTCGGAATCCCTTTACAATTATTGTATTGGACTGTGGCGAAAGTGCATTCACGAAAAGATGTGTCAAAAATGCCATAAATAATAGCTTGTTTTCTGAAAATCTCAGCTAATTTTTTTTTTCCTAAGCTGTCCCTCCTCTCTTCTCCATATATGCTCACGGATTTGGAAGGTATTCTCTAGTAGCATTTGTTTCATAATTTGAGCTCGTCTTTTCTCCTTGTGTTTGTCAATTATTTAAGCATTGATAGGGCAAATACTTCTAGACTAAATTACGACTTCAAACTTTTAGTGGCGATTGGTTTCCAAATGGGTGATGATATTGACAGACTAAAATGTTAATTAAGTGATAATCTTGACTAAAACTTTAATTTGAATAAGTGATGATCTTGACTAAAAGCTACGGGGAAAAATCAACATATGTCCGAATAAATTATTGGATTATATAGAACTTGTTGGTCGGGAATTTATAGATGTGACACTATAAAAGTGATGGAAAAGGTTAAAAATTAATAATGTAAAGATAGATTTAAGTGATTAGGATGAAAGCGGTAATGACTAAGGCAATCTTTAGGCTGATGTGACATGAAAAAGTCTAGTTTGGAAAATTGTCTTGAGGGAAATATATTTCGTGAGTTATTTTCTAGAAAATTATGTTTTGAAAGATAAGGTCGATTGTGGATCGAGAGTATTAAATTATCCTTGAATATCTTAATAAAGTGTCTTGACTCATGTAAAGTAGGAGCATCGATATTGATCGTTGGTCTTTCTTCCTCTTTGGTCTAAAATAGTCCACTTTCACTTATAGTTTGAGCACAAGGCAATTAGGAATTGCTAACATAGGGACAATATATTAAAAGTCCTAAATCTATTACATTTTTACTAATTTAGTCATAAATATTTTAATTTTACTAATTGAATCCTAAACCTATTTATTTTTTCCAATTGAGTCTATTCAACTAATTTTGGTAAGAATTTGCCAATATGGACATCAACCGTCTTATATGGCACGATTGGCGTTGACATAAACATTTTCAATAACATTTTGAAATTTTTTATGATTTTTTTCCTTTTTTATTTTTCATTTTTTGTTTTTTTTAAAGGTTGGCCAGCCATCGTTGGCCAAAGCAAGGGTGCGCAACCTCTCGCCCAAAATTAGTGGGGGTGCAACACCTCACTAGATTTGTCCAAGTGAGGGCTTGCCGCCCCTTGTTGGCCTCAAGCGACGTTGCAGCCCTTGTCTAGAGCCAACAAGGGTCGATTGGCCCTCACTTGTGGCTAACGAGGGTCGTTGGCACTAACTCCAAAAATTGAAAAAAAGCAAAGGGAAAAAAAGAAAAATAAACTTAAAAAATTTCAAGAAATTATTAAAATATTATTAAAAATATACACATCGACATTGGCCATCCATGTTTATAATTTTTGGTCAAAATTAGCCAAATGAACTCAATTGACAAAAATATTTAAGATTCAATTGACAAAATCAAAAAAGTTTATGATTCAATTGGTAAAAGCGCAATAGGCCTCAGATTTTTCAGATAATTTTCCCTGAACATAAGAGATACCATAAAAAAGGCGATTTGCATGTTGAGAAAGCTGCTTCTCGATGCTGCTTTCCATTTGCCTTGAGCTAAAAGCCCTAGGAGGTTACTTGAAAATGAGCATTTCCCAAATGGGCTTCAAAAGATTTTTACACTAGCCTTGAGTTGACGGGCTTTTACGAACTAATCTGCTAATTAGTTGGCCTCTATTAGAGAGTGGGGATTACCTGAAATTTCTTGACATTGGGCCAGATGAAGAGAGTCCACATCCCGTCCTGGCTTCATCATGATCTGCGACAATGCTTATCAAAAGACAAGCTATCGGATTCCAAAGTGAAGCTTTCCCTCGGTTCGTGCGCTGAGGTAAAGTTGACCGTCTCCTAGCCTCCCTGGAACGTTCGCCGGCGAGTCCGTCGGTGATTTTCCCGAAAAAATCGCGGCGCTCGCGACGCTGTAGCGCCGGCGCTGTACCCATGTGGACGGTGAGTTTCTGGCTTCAAATCCTGGGTGTTTTGTCCATTTTGTTCCGTCTGATATGGCTTCCATGCATCGCCGTCTTCGCTTCCACGACCGACCTCTGGCCTCGGGTCGGGGCTCTGTTTCTTCGGGACGAAATTATCGCGAGCTTTGTGCAAATTCCAGAGTACTCTTTAAGGACGCTCCGTTGGTTTTCTTTTCTGTTTTCTTATTAACGGGAAAAGCAAAGTCAAGTCAAAGTCGTGCTTGCTTTCGATCAGAGCCCCTTGCGTAGGTTCTGCGCTCCTTCTGACTAATGCCGCGGAAATTATTTGTGCAGTAATTGCCGTCCGTGCAGCATGCGTCGCAGCGGTTTGCTTAGCATGAAGGGTCTTGGACCGTTTGGCGGCAAGAACTCAGCATCGTTCGAGCACGCACGGTAGAGGGCGTTGTGTGTTGGTAATCCATCGTTGAAGAAGGCTGAGAATCGGTGGAGATCACTGCAGTGGGTGGATTCTCTTGTTTGAGCACTCCTCCGGTAATCAATGACTCCCTGCTCTTCTCTTCTCTTCTCTGTTTCCTGTTCAGATTGCTCCATTTTCTTCTGATGTGTTGTATAAGAGTTTTTATTTTTGGTCAAATGTAGCTCCGAATTGAGTTTTGAGAGACATTTTTGCAGTTCCCAAATCTGGGATTTCATATTCCTCTTCTTTGGAGGCTCTGCTCGATCAATCTCTTTTATTGCCTTTGTATTAGTACAATTCTCTCGAGATGAAAAGAAGAGAACCCACTCATCCAGAAGATCTGATGTATGGGGCGTCTTCCTCATCGACCTCTCCACATGTTGGTGATTATGAATGCAGAACCAAAAAGCCAAAAGGAAATAACTACGAAGTATTCTTGAGCTTTAGAGGGGAAGACACTCGCAAAGGCTTCACCGATCATCTCTATATTGGCCTTTTGAATGCAGGAATTTGTGTGTTCAGAGACAACAATGAGCTCCCTGTTGGTGAGGAGATTGGTCAGAAGATTGTCTGCAGTATTACGCAGTCTAAGATCTCCATCCCAATTATCTCTGAGAACTATGCTTCCAGCAAATGGTGCCTTCGCGAGCTGGCTCAGATGTTGAAGTGCAGGAAAAGCAGAGGGCAATTAGTGTTACCCATATTTTACAAAGTGGAACCCTCGAAGTTACGACATCTTACAGGGAGTTTTGGAGCTGCTATCAATGAACATAAAAAGAATTTCGATGAAATGGTTGTGAAGCAATGGGAAGAAGCGCTTGAAGAAGTCAGTTCCTTGAAAGGATGGGAATCGGACAAAGTTAATGATGGGTACATTATTCTCCACCAGAACTTCGTTTAGTTTCTCATAACTAGATCTTACATGAAAAAGAATATTAATATTGCCATCCTATACTAAAACTCATTGTTATTTGACAGGCACGAAGGAGAATTGGTTACAATTGTTGTGAGAAAAGTTGCGAGTGAGTTGAAAAGACATTTTCTGCTAAATATTCCCCAACAGTTGGTGGGAATTGATGATCGTGTGGAACAGGTAATGAGCTTGATAGATACTAAATTCAATGATACAAGGATTATTGGAATTTATGGATTCGGTGGCATTGGTAAGACAACTCTTGCAAAGGTGGTATACAACAAACTCTCCTGTCATTTTCAGTTTCTGAGCTTTGTGGCAAATATTCGAGAAACATCTCGTCACAAGGGTATTAAATGCCTACAAGAGCAGCTCATTTTTGATATACTAAGAAGTCCACATCGTGTGTCTAATGTTGATGAGGGAATTGATGTCATCAAATCTAGATTTACAAGTGACAAAGTCCTTATTCTTCTTGATGATATTGATGACAAGAATCACTTGAATGCTTTGGCTGGAGATGGTAGTTGGTTTGAAGCAGGAAGTATAGTCATCGTCACAACTAGAAACAAGAGCATTCTCGATGAGATCAGTGTAGGCTACATGTACCGACTCAAGGGGTTGTCTTTGAATCAATCATTGATTTTACTTAGTAGACATGCATTTCAGGAGGATTCTCCTCGGAGTGGTTATTATATTCTCTCTCGTAATGTCGTATCTACTACTGGTGGGCATCCATTAGCTCTTCAAGTTATTGGTTCATTCTTACGTGGAAAGTCCAAAAAAGTATGGAAAGATACATGGAAGAAATTAAAGAAAGTGCCTGATAAGAAAGTCCAAGAGACTTTGAGGATAAGTTATGAAGCATTAGATCATAAGGTGCAACAGATATTTTTGGACATTGCATGTTTTTTTATTGGATCATCTAAACAAAATCCAACTTACATGTGGGATGCCTGTGATTTTTTCCCAGAGAATGGGGTTGAAGTGTTATACCTTATGTCCCTAGTTGAATTTGATAAAGACAGCAACCTAATGATGCATGATCAATTGAGAGATTTTGGAAGGGAAATTGTTCATCAAGAAAATCAAAAGGAGCCTCAAGGCCGTAGCAGATTATGGGATTATGACGAAGCCATTGACATGCTTGAGAGCAACAAGGTAAGCATTTTCTCTACCTGTCTTAGTCATTGAATAGGAGACCATCTTCTCATTCTTAATTGAGATAAAATTATCGTTAGTCCCGAATCTCCAAAACTTGCCGCTTTTACCAACAAAAAAGCTCCTTCATTTAATTGCTGTTCTTGCCTGATTATGTGACATGATGATGATTGACAAAGCACTTTTAGAGAAAACATTACATCTATAAATTGTTGGGGCCCATGTTCCACCTATCTGCATGATGCACATGTTTGATGTTTGGATTCTTCTTTTGATTTCTTGTGAGGTCTTTTCTTTCTTTTTCCTTTTACAGAGTATTAACTTCTCTCGTGAGTTTTTTTCTATGATCGATGAGATCTCTGTTCATTTGTGACCATTAGCTATCATGGTTCTGGATTTTTCAAGTTGCGCCCCTTATATTTTTAGCTCAATGTAGCCCTTTATCTTTCACAGATTGTGCAATCAAGTCCTTTGTGTCAAGCCTTAGTTAACAACGTCAATTTGTTGATGGCTTTTGTATTTGTTTATGATATATGCGCAGCTGTGTAATATAACCCTCTAAGTGTATATCATTTCATTCTATAGGCTCTTCACAATCAGGGATAAATTTCTTTCTATGAATTTGCTAACTTTTTTATTTTTTTTATTTTTTGTGATGTGTAAAATTTTGCTATTAATCCCTTGATAACATTTAGATGTCAAATATAGGCTATCGTGTCAACTGTAAAAGGATGTCTATGAAGTCATTGACCAAAATACAATAATCATACAAGATGCATTTGACGGAAAAATTTGAACCGCCAAGCAAATCCATATTATGACTCTTATGATTTGTGCTCAATGGAAAATTTACCACCTAAAACAAAAAATGAATTTGAGTTCCTAAAATATTTTATTGCAACGAAAGAAAAATGTAAGAGGCTTGATTTCCTTCAAAATCCAATTTGATCACTCTTCATGTCCAATCTGTACATAAACGAATCTCATTAATTTATCAGCAAATTGATAAAAAAATTTAGATTTGACTGTGACAAAATCAACATGACAATGAAAAGATAGCATCAAATGTCTGTTGATAAGAGGAGTAAAAATCATTGATATCACATTTGATAAATGACCAAATTTTGTTCCACAAAGAATGACAAAATTTATTCAAGATACACATGACAAGAAATGGATGTAAAACACATATGTACATTTATGGATTACATTCTCGTTTTCATTTTACTATTGAGAATTGCAGACTGGGTACACCAAAAAAGGAGTGGAGTTCTACAATTGGGATTTTCTCTTTTTCATTTTGATACATGTTTCGATGGGAAGTTTGATGGTTACATTTGGACTGTAAGAGTGATGTTGTTTCACATATAGAGACTATGAGTTAGGGGTGTGTTGTTTCACATATAAAGGGCATGAATTTTGTGAGATATATTTGATATGGTGTGTGCATAAAGAGAGGCCTCTATTGTAATCTTGAAAGGATGTAATTTCTGGGAATTCAAGAGGTGCAAATTGCGATGGGCATCGGTGGAAGAGAAGTTCAGAAGCTCCCTTGCAAGCTTCACCTTCTTACATAAATTAGATATATATTTTTCAAGCACAACGTGCATTTCAGGAGGTTGAAAGTGAGAAGCCTACACTATTATAGTATCTCAACAAATTGAAATTAGTCCGACTTTTCTTAAATGCTTTCATCTCATCATTCAAAACTTACATTACACAATGTTTTCTAATTGCAGGGCACTAGTAAGATTGAGGGCCTTTGTCTGAACAAATGTGGTTGTACAAGAAGCTACAGTGGTGAACAATTCAAAGAATTGACCAATTTGAGGTTCCTTCAAGTGAATAGTGCGAATCTCATTGGAGATTTCCTCAACGTGCTTCCTCAATTAAGATGGCTTCAATGGAAGGATTGTCCCTTGGATTTCACAGCGGCCAACTTTTATCCGAAGAAATTAGTTGTGCTTGATCTGTCGTGGAGTGAGATTTCGGACGACTGGAGAGGATGGGATTTACTCAAGGTAAGATGTAGAGAAGTTATATTTCTTGTGGATAATCACGTGTTGTTGAAGGTCCGATCTCACCAGGTTCTCCTTTTCTCCTTTCTTTTTTTCTTGAGAGGTATAATATCCTTCCTCATATTAGGAATTTTTCCCTAAATGTAACAGGAATTTGTAGGCATTTAAATATACGATAAGCTTGTGTCCTTAATATCTTGAATTAATAATATCTGAACAAACAGTCATGCTTAATGCAAGACATACTGAAAAAAAAAAATCACTTGTTTTAACTGTATTAATCAAAATCTATTTAAAAAAATTGCAATATTTGTGCTTATCTTTAGTTTTTTTTTTTTAATTTGAATGGTTTATGGCTTCTAAGTGAATCTCTCCTGATGTATGTCTTTTTAGCAATTCTTGTTACGTAACTATGTCAATCTTCTTTGACAAAAAATGAAAAGTTACAGTTATTTAGGTATTGTTTGGTATGTTCAAAGAAACACTTTTAACTGTTTTTGACATGAACAACAATATGAATGGTCATATACAGAATCGATTGTTTTAGAAACAAAAGCGAACACTAATACTTGAAAATAAGTCCATTGCTTCATAATGGTTTTTGTGAGGGCGAATTACATGTTAGTTTTGTGAGTGCTAGCCAGTGGATATTTATTTTAGCCAAATTGGAAGATATACCTACTGCTCCCTAACATTCTTTTTGCAATAGATATGCTAAAAAATTATTTCTATGTTGGTGACATAGCCAAATGCTACTAAGGAATGTTTAAATAAAACAAAAGTGATGTAGTAGAGTATTATAGCAATGATAGCATGGGAATTGAGCTATGAAACATTTATGTAATGTTTTAAAAAGTTTAAATTAAAGGAGTAGTGGTACATTGGCATTTTTTTTGGAATTTTAAAATGTTCAAAAAAGAATGAGGAGTATTGGAAAAGCAGTCCAATCTCATTGAAATTTCTCTCTCTCTCTCTCTCTCTCTCTCTCTCTCTCTATATATATATATATATATTTTTTTTTGTTTCAGATGGCAACCGAACTCAAAGTTCTCAACCTCTTGAATTGTGGATCTATGAGAAAAACTCCTGACTTGTCCGCTTTCAAAAGCTTGGAGATTTTTTTGTTTGAAGGATGTTGCGATCTAGAAGAGATTCATCCTTCTATTGGTGACATCAAGACCCTTGTCTCCTTGAATGTCAAGCGTTGTAAGAGATTGGAGGAGCTACCGGTTGGAGTAGGTAGAATGGAAGAATTGAGTGAGCTTATCTTAGATCATACTAATATACAAGAGATTCCTATTTCAAGTGGTTGCTTGATGAAGCTGGAGAAACTAAGTGCCTCATCTTGTAGACGACTAGCTCAACTTCCAGAATCCATGGGCTCTCTTGTGTCGTTAACTCTGCTGGACGTATCTGGGACACGGATTGAAGGCTTACCTAAATCCATTGGTTCTTTGAAAGAGCTCAAGACTCTTGATGCCTCTAATTGTGCATCCTTAGCCTGCATACCCAGCTCCATAGGCCATCTAGCATCTTTGCAGTGCTTGCTATTATGGGGATGTTCCTCGTTAAGAGAAATTCCCGATTCAATAGGAAAGTTGGAGTCATTGGCCGAACTACATTTAGCAAGGACAGCAATTGCAGAATTACCTAAAAGCATTGGGAATCTGCATAAGTTAAGGATCTTGGACATTCGTCGAACCCACATAACAGAATTGCCCGGTGCCATCGGAATGTTGGTGAAACTCCTAGAGTTGAGAGCTTCAGGATGCAAAAATCTGGAAGGACTACCTGGTAATATGGGTGAACTGGTTTCGCTAAACAAGCTTAATTTAGACAAGTCAGGCATTACAGGCTTGCCAGAAAACATTTCTAAGCTGTCTTCTGTCCAAAACCTGAGTGTTCAATATTGCCAAAAGCTTCGAGAACTACCAGAGCTGCCCCTAGCACAAAAGCTCTACGTATTACTTGCCAGAGTCTGTTGTTGCCCCATCTTTCCAAACTTACCCTTCTCAAGAAACTCACTCTTTCTGATTGCCCTCGGCTTGAATATGTTCCAAAGCTTCCCATTGGGCTATCAATGCTTTCTATTACACGTTGTGGAAAGTTGAAAGCGGTGACGGATTTGTCGAACTTGAAGCACTTATCTGAATTGTATCTTGAAGAGTGCTACGAGTTAATAGAGGTCACCGGTCTGGAAGATTTACAATCTCTCTGTAACATACGCGTACGGGAATGCCCTAATTTGTCTTGGCCTGGTGGTGATGAATCCTGTGATTCATCTTGAACATGATATTGAGAACCAGACTTTTAGATTGATTATCGTTTTGCAAGTCCTGTATTTGAAGGTTGTGGTTGCTTGCAGGTCATCTACTGATATGTTTGTTTTGTTACATGGCGCGTTTAACTTATATTTTCTGTTTGATTCTTATAATACCCGGGCATTCTGGTTTATGCTATATATTGATAAGGTGGAAATTACAAGACTTTGGAAGAACAAGCAGCTCTTTAAGAAAATTCCTTTGACCCTAGTCATCTCAGTTTCTTAAGGTGGTCGGTTGAGGTCCTGCCCATTCATCAATGACAATAATTTGCTTGCTTTTCCTGGCTTGAATGTTTTTTTTTTTAATTGTTCTGGGATTAATTAAACAGTATATCTCTCCTTTTTATGTTCTCATATGACTGCTCACGGTAATTAAATGATTCAAATGTGGATTATTAAAGCTTCTGGAGGCAAATTTGTTCAACAGCTCTTTAATAATCCCCAGAATTCCTCGGGTTCTTCAAGCTATTCTCAGAGGGTGTGAATTTGATAGGATGGAAGTCTGTTGGAGTGAGTTCATAGTTCCTTTGTCACTTTAAATTCTTTATGAATTTTCAATCTGTTGAGTTTGATATTAACAAGATTCACACCGTTAATGCTGTCACCATACGATTTATCTGCTGCTCATTAGTCATTCTAATGTTTGCTATGCCAATGAGGATTTTGTTGTTTTGACTTTTCAGTATGCAAGTTTGTCTCCTGCTGTCTAATTTTCTAATGATCTTGGTCTTCATGATGTTGGAACTGTGAATAGAGCCGAATTTAGAATTTCGGATTAGAACCATATATGAATTCCAAAGAAACTTATGAACCATTACAATTTTGAGCGATGTTATCTACAAGAGTCATGCTGAAATTGTGAGAAGAAGCCTTTTGACGAGTTTAGTCACTTTATGATGAGTAGCAACATCTCACAATCTATCAACACTCCACCTATTTCTTAGCAGAAATAATGATCCTTCTGTATTATGAACCAAATGACATGTTATGTGGGAAGATCTTTGGATTAAAATTAGACATTAAAAGAAATGTTTTAAATTTTACATGGATGGGACTAATAAAGCCATAAGTATTTTACTTAAATTTTTAGCACTTCAAATATTTTTAAGCTCTACAATGCACACTATTTTCAAGATCTCGATCTTTCCTATTCTTCTCAAATTTAACCATTTTATAAGAATTAGAAGTTTGAGAAATGAACTGGACACGTGTCAAATGGCTGTTGTAATAATTGGTGACTAAAGAGAAATGCCCCACGACATGCTCATGCAACTTACCATTTCACATTCATCTTCTGATCCATGCATTCTTTTTATCATATTTTTTTTAAAGCTCCTCCACAAAAGATATTTTGATCAGATTGAGTAAGTCTTGTATCTACATTCTAATTAATCTTTAAAAATTATAAGATATTTGCATAGTACATGATTTCTACTACCATTGGGACCTGAAAATAGGGAATCCAGCTGTTTTGTCCATCCAATATGGAGAAGAAGAGGCCACTCTTTTCACATGAAAATGGGGAGATGAAGGGTTCGAATCCTCATTTTTCAAGAAGGTTGGGGTGGGAACGATTCAATTTCAAGTGTGGATTTCGACTTTTACATTAGTCTGAGAGTGAAAGTTAGAGTATGAATAAAATTGGGCCGACGAAAAAAAAAGTATGTGTTATAAATGAAAATAAAGAAGTAGAATGACAAATGGAAGCAACTAAAGAATATTATTAAATAGTCAAATTATGTCACGTGGAAAGTCATTCAATTTTAAGAATAAATATGGGAAGGTTGTTCAAGGTGGATGCCAACGAGCCTTGCATGTTAATAGAGGGAATTCTCCTTTTTCTTAGGTAGCCAAAAAGAGGAAATTTCTATATGGTAGAATTTTATTGTATATATGAGTTGAGTCTATCGAAATTTGATGTGGTCAAGTGATGTCTTCAGTTGGAGAAAGAAGAGGAATTGCCAAAAAAAAAGCATAATAAATATATTATTTCGAAGACAAACACCTTTTATGTCACTAAAAATTACAAAGAAATGTGTTGACTCAAACTTACTCTTTCAAAATGAAGTGCCTATTAATGTAAACATAGAAGAAATGGATAATATTGGTTGGATAGAAAGGAAAATATGATGTATGTATAGTTAAAAAAGAGTCATCTAGAAAGTGTACCACTCAAAATGCAAAGAGGAGTGTATGGTCCTAGCATACCATTTCTTAAATGTATGTCTAATCATGTAATAAGAAAGTAAATAACACTAATTGATGGGGGTATTTCTGTCTAAAAATTGAAAAAAAAAGGAATCGTAAGTATTCTTATTATTGTTTTTTGGTCAAATAAGTATGCTTATTTGAATATGTGAAAAATGATGCATATATAAATTTTTTTGGTAAATAAAGTGATGCATAATACATATATTATGAAACCGTGGATCATACCAATCCAACTACTTCTTTTAAATTTTAATGAAAATGTTAGTGAAAATAAAAACATCACTAGAAAGAACAAAAGGGATTTACGCCAATCAATTTGTTGAGGTATGGTATGTTACAAGTGAATATTTGCAACAAGAAATTAAGGAAATAACATTGACAAGATAGTATATTGAAGATCCTATCTTAACATGCAAAAAAAAAAAAGTAGTGTTTGCTCAAGAATGAAGATTATGAAACTAAATAACTTTATTTAAGGAGAATGAAGCAAATTTCCCTAAAGATGTTCATAACCAAAAAAAAAAAAACATAGATACATCTAACAATTAATTCTAGCTCGTGATTTTCTTAGAAAGTGTATACAAGAAAGTTTTGGTGGTGAAATTATATATTGATTTACAGTGTTATACTATACTTTTATAGGAATGTATATTTAAAATAAGTGATAAGTGTGTTGAAAGTCCTAAAAATTATTATAGAAGTATAATTGAGTCCTAAAATTTTCAAAAAATTCAATTTTTAAAAAAGTCCATTCAATAGAAGGACTCGATTGGACCGATATAATAAGTTTTAGATTTTGATTGCACTGTTGTGATAAATTTTAGGACTTCATTGAATTTTTTTGAAATTTTTATGATTCAATTGCATACTTATAATAAGTTTTAGGACTTCTAATGCACTTATGCTTTAAAATAATATGTTTTCAAAAATATTTATGATTTAATTTGAGAATGATGTAATTTAGATATAACATATATTAACAACCACCATCTTCAATCACATAACAACTAAATTAATGTTGAATAATTATCAAAACTAAAATTGCTAATATGATATTTACTCAAAATGGAATTAAAATATTTGAACGATGTAGAATTTTATTTTATTTTATTTTATAGGGAATCATCAAAGTTGAAATTTTATTGACCAAATAACCTTATATTTACAATTTTTTAAATACTTAGTAATAAAATAAAAAAAACAGATTCCCAACCATATGCATACATAATGTATTTCCATATTATTATTTAATTCAATTATCAATTTAGGATAAAAAAATGATGATTCTAATTTTTTTATTAAAGAAATGATCATGGCATTAGTTTTAGGACCATATAGTCACATAATAACAATAAATAACATCATTATCTTCCAGTATGCTTAAATGCATGTTAGAGATAGGTCTTATCACTTAGTAATAGTTATATTTAGGTCAAAATAACTGTTTATTTTTTTTTTTAATGATTAGATCTAAATGTGAAGGTTATCCATCGTTGCATTAATTGTACGAAGGATTACACTTCATCTTCCACAAAGTGCCTTGACCTTGGGCAAAAAGAGAGGGTAAAAAAAAAAACCAGAGAGCACGTTCTGAGATATTAGAGTGAAAAAAGAGAGAGCCGTGAGCGGAGTTGAGTACGGCGCGGGGTGTGAGATTAGAAGGGCAGAGGAATCATTTTGTCTTCACTCTCCATTCAAGGTGGGAGTTGCGCTTCATTTATCAATTTATTTCGGCTCCTTTATTGAGCAACCGAGCATGGAGCCCGAGTTTTGAAGTCGGAGTTCCCAACTTTGTCTCACCCTTCTGGGCGTTGCAAACTTGAAAACTTGAAACTCCGGTCCACCGGTTCATTCAAGCCGGTCGTGATGGTTGGTGCATCCTTGATTACACAAAGTGCTATGCATGTCTGCTCAATGAGGTTGGCCTCTTGTTTTGAATTCGAACTTTTCCTTACTTCGCGAAGAGATTCTTAATGTTATGTCAAGATATTTACCTCGCTATCGTACTTGTGTCCAAGTTGTGACCATGTATATGTTCATCACCCCACGGGTACTAAGTTAGGCTCACTTTTGTTGCTTGCTCATGCCTATGCTCGCTTCGGTGTTTTTATGAGCTCAGCAAAGTCGTCATTAGGATTCATTTTGTTCTCTCGCTGACTCATGTTGTTGCCAATAGAATTTTGAACGAATTTGAAACCTGAGGAGGGCTACAAAGCCGATGATAAGGGAGGGACTTTAGTCGATGGGCTTTTACGACATAAATCTGCCACTTTGTTGGCCTCTATAAAAGAGTGGATTATTCGAAATTTCTTGATATTGGGCCTGGTAAAGAGGGTCCACATCCCTTATCTGCGCTCAAGCTCATCGAAGACGAGGCATCAGATTCCCAAGAGAAGCCTTTTCCTCAGTTCGTGCGCTGAAGCAAGTTGACCGTCTGGGCGAAGCCGAGGTAACAAGCCTCGCTGATCTCGCGAATCCGTCGACGATTTTCCCCAGCAAAAATCACGGCGCACGCAACGCTGTAGCGCCGCCGCTGTACCCATTTGGGCGGTGAGTTTTATGGCTTCAATCCATTTTTTTTTTTTTCCATTTTGTTCCATCTGATATGGCTTCCACGCATCGGCATCTCCGCTTCGTCGACCGACTTCGGGCCTCGGGTCGGGGCTCTGTCTCCTCAAGACGAAATTATCGCGAGCTTTCTGCAAATCCCAGAGTACTCCTGAAGGACACCTTGTTGGTTTTCTTTTCTGTTTTCTTATTAATGGGAAAAGCAAAGTCAAGTCCAAGTCGTGCTCGCTTTCGATCAAAACCCCTGCGCAGGTTAGGTTCTGCGCATCTTCTGACTAATGCCGCGGAAATTACATGTGCAGTAATTGCCGTCTGTGCAGCATGTGTTGCAGCTATTTGATTAGCATGAAGGGTCTCGCATCTTTGATTGCTCCATTTTCTTCTGATTAGTTGTATGATAGTTTTTATTTTTGTTCCAATGTAGCTTCGCGTTGAGTTTTGAGAGACATTTCTGCAGTTGCCGGATCTGGGATTTCATATTCCTCTTCTTTTGAGCTCTGCTCCGTAAATCTCTTTTACTGCCTGGGTATTAGTACAATCCTCTTGAGATGAAAAGAAGAGAACCAACTGATCCAGAAGATCCGGTGTATGGGGTGTCTTCCTCATCAACCTCTCGTGATCATGAATGCATAACCAAAAAGCCAAAGGGAAATGACTACGAAGTATTCTTGAGCTTTAGGGGGGAAGAAACTCGCAAGGGCTTCACCGATCATCTCTATATTGGCCTTGTCAACGCAGGAATTCATGTATTTAAAGATGAAAATGAGCTCTATGGTGGTGAGGAGATTGGTCCTGAGCTTCTCTGCAGTATTAATCAGTGTAAGATCTCGATCCCAATTATTTCAGAGAACTATGCTTCCAGCAGGTGGTGCCTTTGCGAGCTGGCTCAAATGTTGAAGTGCAAGAGAAGCAGAGGGCAAATGGTGTTGCCCATATTTTACAAAGTGGAACCCTGCAATTGCGACATCTTATAGGAAGTTTGGGAGATGCTATCAATGCACGTAAAGAGAATTTGGATGTAAAGGTTGTGAAGGAATGGGAAGAAGCGCTCGAAGAAGTTAGTTCCTTGAAGGGATGGGAATTGGACAAAGTTAATAAAGGGTACATTATTCTCTACCAAAACTTTGTTTAGTTTCTCATAACTAGATCTTATTTGAAAAGAATATTAATATTGCTACCTTATGCTGAAACTTATTATTATTTGACAGGCATGAAGGAGAATTAGTTAAAATTGTTGTCAGAAAAGTTATGAGTGAGTTAAAAATTCAGCTAACTATTCCCGAACAGTTGGTGGGAATTGATGATCATGTGCAACAGGTAATGAGCTTAATAGATGCTAAATTCTATGATACAAGGATTATCGGAATTTATGGATTCGGCGGCATCGGTAAGACAACTCTTGCAAAGGTGTTATACAACAAACTCTCCGGTCATTTTGAGTATCTTAGCTTTGTGGCGGATATTCGAGAAACATCTCGGCACAAGGGTATTGAATGCCTACAAAAGCATCTCATTTACGATATACTAAGATATCCACATGATGTGTCTAATGTTGATGACGGAATTGGTGTCATCAAATCTCGATTTACAAGTAAGAAAGTCCTTATTCTTCTTGATGATATTGATGACAAGAATCAGTTGAATGCTTTGGCTGGAGATGGTAGTTGGTTTCAAGCAGGAAGTATAGTCTTTGTCACAACTAGAAACAAGAGCATTCTTGATGAGACTGGTGTAGGTTACGTGTACCAGCTCAACGAGTTGTCTCTAAATCAATCGTTGATTTTATTTAGTAGACATGCATTTCGGAAGGATTTTCCCCAAAGTGATTATTGGATTCTCTCTCGTGATGTCGTATCTACTACCGGGGGGCATCCATTAGCTCTTGAAGTGATTGGTTCATTCTTATGTGGAAAGCCAAAAAAAGTATGGAAAGATACATTGAAGAAATTAAAGAAAGTGCCTGATAAGAAAGTCCTAGAGACTTTGAGTATAAGTTATGAAGCATTAGATCATCAGGTGCAACAGATATTTTTGGATATTGCATGTTTTTTTATTGGATCATCTAAACAAAGTCCGACTTACATGTGGGATGCCTGTGATTTTTTCCCAGAGAATGGGATTGAAGTATTGTGTCTTATGTCCCTAATTAAAATTGATAAAGACGGTAAGCTACTGATGCATAATCAACTGAGAGATTTTGGAAGGGAAATTGTTCGTCTGGAAAATCAAAAGGAGCCTCAAGGCCGTAGCAGATTATGGATTTATGAGGAAGCCATCAAGGTGCTTGACAACAACAAGGTAAGCGTTGTCTCTACTTGGCTTAGTCATTGAATGTGAGTCTATCTTCTCTTTTTTGTTTGAGATAAAAATTATTGTCAATCCTGAATCTCTGAAACTTGCTGCTTTTACCAACAAAAGAGCTCCTCATTTAATTGCTGTTCTTGCCTGATTCTGGGACATAATCAGAGGAGCAGTTTCTTGGTTATTAATGATATATACCTCATAATAATATTGTGATGAGAACACTCTTTTGGTAACTTCAATGCCACAACAAAACTATGAAAATGTAATGATTGACAGAGTATTTTCAGAGAAAACATGACATCTATAAATTGTTGGGGGCCATGTTCCATGTATCTGTATGATGCACGTGTTTGATGTTTGGATTCTTCTTTTGATTTCTTGTGAGGTCTTTTCTTTCTTTTTTCTTTTACTGAGTATTAACTTCTCTCTGGAGTTGTTTTCTATAATTAATGAGATCTCTGTTCATTTGTGACCATTAGCTATCATGGTTCTGTATTTTTCAAGTTGCACCCCTTATATTTTTAGCTCAATGTAGCCCTTTCTCTTTAACAGTTTATGCAATCAAGTCCTTTGTTGTTAAGTGTTAGTTAACAACGTCAATTTGCTGGTGGCTTTCATATTTGTTTATGATATATGCGCAACTGTAATATAACCCTCTAAATGTATATTATATCACTCTATAGGCTTTTTATAATTGGGGATCAATTTCTTTCTATGAATTTGCTAGCTTTTTATTTTTAATTTTTAATTTTTGTGATGATGGACAATTTTGATATTAATCCCCTGATAACATGTATATGTCAAATATAGGCTATCATTTCAACTTCAAAGGATATCTATGAAGTCATTGACCAAAATACAATAAGTTTACAAGATGCATTTGAAGAAAAAAATTCGAACCACCAAACAAATCCATATTATGACTCTTATGATTTGTGCTCACTTATGATTTCTGCTGAATGAGCAATTTTCCACCTAAAACAAAAAATGAACTTGAGTTGCTAAAATATTTTATTGCAACAAAAGAAAATGTAAAAGGCTTGATTTCCTTCAATATCCAATTTGATCACTCTTCATGTCCAGTCTGTCTGTAAACAAGATCTCATTAATTTATCAGCAAATTGACAAAAAAATTTAGATTTGACTGTGAGAAAATCAACACAACAATGAAAAGATAGCATCAAATGGCTGTGACAAGAGGAGTAAGAATCATAGATATAACATTTGATATATGACCAAATTTTCTTCCATAAAGAATGAAAAACAGTTATTCAAAATACACATGATAAGAAATGAAAGTAAAACACGTATGTACATCTATGGATTACATTCTCGTTTTCATTTTGCTATTGAGAATTGCAAACTAGGTACACCAAAAAAAGAGGGGGATTCTACAATTGGTAATTTTTTCATTTTGATATTTGCTTTGATGGCAAGTTTGATGGTTGTATTTGTACTGTAAGAGTGATGTTGTTGCACATATAAAAGACATGAGTCAAGGGTGTGTTGTTTCACATATAAAGGGCATGAATTTTTCTAGATATATTTAAAATGGCATGTACATAAAGAGAGGCCTCTATTGTATATTTGAAAGGTGCAATTTCTGGGAATTCATAAGGTGCATATTGCAAAGGGCATAGTCGGAAAGTAGAAGTTTGGAAACACCCTTGTGAGCTTCACGCTTTCACATAAATTAGATGAATTTTTTTCAAGCAAAACCTGCATTTCAGGAAGTTGAAGTCAGAAGGCTACACTGTTATAGTATGACAATTCTTGAAATTAGTCCTGCTTATCTTAAATACAATTGGTTTCTTTTCATCATTTCAAACTTACAATCCACAATGTTTTCTAATTGCAGGGCACTGGTAAGATTGAAGCCCTTCGTCTGGACAAATTTGGTTGTAGAAGAGGCTACGCAGGTGAACTATTTAAAGAACTGACCCATTTGAGGTTCCTTCAAGTGAACACTGTGAATCTTGTTGGAGATTTCCTGAACTTGCTTCCTCAATTAAGATGGCTTCAATGGGAGGATTGTCCCTTGAATTTCACAGCGGCCAACTTTCATCTGAAGAAATTAGTTGTGTTGGATCTGTCGTGGAGTGGGATTTCGGAGGACTGGGGAGGATGGGGTCCACTCAAGGTAAGATGTGTAGAAGGCATATCTCTTGTGGACAATCGCATGTTGAAGATCCAATCTCACAAAGTTTCCCTTTGCTCCTTTCTTTTTTTTCTTTTGGGGAGAGGTTTAATATCTTTCCTCAGAATAAGGATTTTTCTCTTAATATAAGAGGAATTTGTAGGCTCCTAAATATATGATAAGCTTCTGTCCTATATATCTTTAATTAGTATTATCTTAACAAGCAATCATGGTTAACACTAGACATACTGAAAAAAGAAAACTTGTTTTAACTGCATTAATTAAGATCTATTAGAAGCATAATTAGAATATATGTGCCTATCTTGAGTTTTTCTAATCTAAATGGTTCGTGGCTTCTGAGTGATTCTCTCCTGATGCATCTCTTTTTAGCAATTCTTGTTACATATCTATGTCAATCTTCTTTCATGAAAAATGAAAAGTTACATTTTGGTATAGTTTGGTATGTTCAAAGAAACACTCTTTACTGTTTTTGACCTGAAATACTATATGAATGGTCATATACAGAATCAATTGTTTTAGAAACATAAGTAAACACTAATGCTTAAAAATAAGTGCATTGCTTCATAATGGTTTTTGTGAGGGCGAATTATATGTTAGTTTTGTGAGTGCTAGCTAGTTGATATTTATTTTTGCCAAATTGGAAGATATGCCTACTGCAGTAAGAAAATAAAGTTAAACACTGGCATGTCCCTACCATTCTTTTTGCAATAGATATGCTCAAAAATTATTTCTATGTTGGTGACATAGCCAAACACTACTACTTAAGGAATGTTTCAATATAAAAAACGTGACGCAGTGGAGTATTATAGCAATGAAAGCATGGGAACTGAGCTATGAAACATTTATATGGTGTTTTAAATAGTCTAAATTAAAGGAGTATGGTGCATTGTTCCTTTGTTTTTTGAGATTTTAAAAAGTCCAAACAAGAACGAGGAGTATTGGAAGAGCAGTCCAAACTCATTGAGGTATCCTCTCTCTCTTTTTTTGTTTTTTTTTTTTTTTTTTCAGATGGCAGCCCAGCTTAAAGTTCTCAACCTTCCAAATTGTCGATCTATGAGAAGAACTCCTGATTTGTCTGCTTTCAAAAGCTTAGAGATTTTTTCGCTGGAAGGATGTTGGCATCTACAAGAGATTCATCCTTCTATTGGTGACATCAAGACCCTTGTCTCCTTGAATGTCAAGAGTTGTAAGAGATTGGAGGAGCTACCGGTTGGAGTAGGTAGAATGGAAGAATTGAGTGAGCTTATCTTAGATCATACTAAAATAAAAGAGATTCCTATTTCAAGAGGTTGTTTGATGAAGCTCGAGAAACTAAGTGCCTCGTCTTGTAGACGACTAGCTCAACTTCCAGAATCCATGGGCTCTCTTGTGTCGTTAACTCTGTTGGACATATCTGGGACACGGATTGAAGGCTTACCCAAATCCATTGGTTCTTTGAAGGAACTCAAGACTCTTGATGCCTCTAATTGTGCATCCTTAGCCTGCATAACCAGCTCCATAGGCCATCTAGCATCTTTGCAGTGCTTGTTATTAGGGGGATGCTCCTTGCTGAGAGAAATTCCTGATTCGATCGGAAAGTTGGAATCATTGGCCGAACTACATTTAGCAAGGACAGCAATTGCGGAATTACCTAGAAGCATTGGGAATCTGCAGAACTTAAGGATCTTGGACATTCGTCAAAGTCACATAACAGAATTGCCTGGTGCCATTGGAATGTTGGCGAAACTCCTAGAGTTGAGAGCTTCGGGATGCAAAAATCTGGAAGGACTACCTAGTAATATGGGCAAACTGGTTTCGCTAAACAAGCTTAATTTAGAGAAGTCGGGCATTACAAGCTTGCCAGAAAGCATTTCTAAGCTGTCTTCTGTCCAAAACCTGAGTGTTCGATATTGCCAAAAGCTTCGAGGACTGCCAGAACTGCCCTTTGGCATAACTGCTCTACGTATCACCTGCCAGAGTCCAGCGTTGCCACAACTTTCCCAACTAAACCTTCTCAAGAAACTCACTCTTTCTGATTGCCTTTGGCTTGATTCTCTTCCAAAGCTTCCCATTGGGCTATCAATGCTTTCTATTACACGTTGTGGAAAATTGAAAGCGGTGATGGATTTGTTGAACTTGAAGCACTTATCTGAATTGTATCTTGAGGAGTGCTACGAGCTAATGGAAGTCACCGGTCTAGAACGTTTACAATCTCTCCGTAACTTACGTATACGAGAATGCCCTAATATATCTTGGCTTGATGGTGTGGAATCCTGTGATTTTTCATCCTCAACATGATATCGAGAATTATACTTTTAGATTAATAATTGTTTTGCAAGTTCTGCATTTGAAGGTTGTGGTTTCTCACAGGTCGTCTACTAACGTGTTTGTTTTGTTTACATAGCGTGTTAAACTTATGTCAGGCATTCTGGTTACTCGATGTTGATAAGGTGGAAATTACAAGACGTTGGAAGAACAAGCAGCTTTTTGGGAAAATTTCTTTGACCCTAGTCATTTCATGCAATTTAACTAGTGGCCTAATTCTAATGATGGACAATAATTTATAAGCAACTACTCTACATGACATGCGCCTTTAATTAACTCTACATGACATGCAACCCGATTTAACAAGCCTATCATGCAATTACTAAATGAGACTTGCCTAGGACACGCATTAATTAGATGACTTAAACTATATGACATGGCAAATGACATGGATGTGATGCAATCAATCTATATGACGCACACGACATTTTTTTTTTTTCATCAAAATTCATGATTAAAAAGTGAGATATTATCTACTTTAAGTTAGGAAATAGATTAATCTAAATCTTATCTTAACTTAGAAACTTATCTCAACAAGCAATTCAATTCAAAGGCAACTTCAGAGGGAGCCGAAAAGTCTTTTTCTTTCCTTTTTTCTTTCTTTTTCCATCGTCTTCTTCAACCTTCAATCATGAGGGAGGGTTTAAGCTAATCTCACCCCCTCTTTTGTTGATTTTGTTTGCGTTTATTATTCTTTTCTTGCTTTTTTTTTCTCTTGATTTGGAATTGGGAGGTCTCTTCTCTTGATCTATTTCTCAATTTGAGAGTTTGAACTCTCTCGATCTAGTTTTAGATTTAGATGCTATTTTCTTCCGATCTAGATTTGGGAGTTCAATAAATATGCTTTTGGGGATTCCATGCCCCTTTGCTTTGTTCATGTACAGTTCTCTATTTCTAGTCTCAATGATGATCACAAGAGTTTTGGCTTCCTATTGAATTATGAAGATTTGCTCATCCACATGTTAGATCTGTGTTTATTTAGCATATTATGGTTGTTTATGTACGACGATAGTGTAAAGGAAGCCAAACTTAAGCACCCACTACCAACTCGGCAATGGCGTAATTATTGAAGAAGGAATTTTTGACGTGTGCTCATCACTAACAAAGACACGAGATCCAGTGATCGGCCGTTGATTTTGTTTGATAGATTTGTTGATGTAAAATGAGTTTGTGCAATTGTTTCATCAATCCTCCTTGTGTCTTGGATTTGGCTTTGTTTTTCAATATTCATGCTCTGTTTCGATTTGCTTTTATCATGAAGACTATGTACTTTTGCATCCTTTAGAGTAATACACATAAATTTGTTTCAACCAAAAAAAATAAAATTGAAAGATGGTACCTAACTTAGATATTATCTAACATGCATTCTATTTTTAAAGTATCTAAACTATTCTATTATGCAATTATATCTAGGAAATCAATTTTAATCTACATGATTTGCAATGCAATCTTTTTTATATTTTCGGAATAAAGAAAGCAATCAAAGTAAGATAAGCATCAAATCATTTAAGATCATTAAGGATATCATCCAATCAATTCAAACAAGGAAATAATATTCAATCAACTTGAAATTTCATGAATAAAATTGATAAATTGATCTTAAACCTTAAATATCAAAATATCAATTCTAAAGATATCCCATAAACAATAATTCCATCCAAAATCTCATAAATAGAATTACAGATGTGGCAAATTAGGAAATATTAGGGGTGTGCAAAAGAAACCGAGACCCACTCGGATCGTTTGGAATCAAACCAAATCGGCCTGGAACCAGTGGTTCTTAAGGGAACCGGTCCTGTTCCCGATTCCAATTTGTTGGAACCAGTTGGTATCAGTTCAGTTCCCAATTCCGTGGGCGGATCCGCTCACCCGTTCACCCGAACTGGACTGGTATTATAATAATATATTAATTTTTAATATAAAAATAAAAATTCTAAATACCTAGATATGAAATTTACTCCTGTTCGCCACAGGCCCTCAAATACTTTCTAACTTGGTGGCCATTGTGGCTTCTTTTTGATTTGCTGTAGTGGTTTTTTTTTTTTTTTTTTCATTTTCTTTTGCTCTTATTAAGAACGTTTGCTTGGGGGTTTCTAATTTTGGCTTATAGTGAGACCGGTTCTACGTACTTAATTTTGTTTTACTTTCTAATTTTGCCACAAAATAGATAAAGTTTCTGATTTTGCTTGTTATATGTTGTAACGATAAATGGATAGGGCTATCATTTTGTATACTCAATGCTTGGTGGGTTGTTTATGGGATGGCCTTTACGGTCAAAAGAATGGAGATATTTAATTGATATTTGGGGAGACCAGTTCCATGGATCCACCTAGAAGTTGGACCGAACCGGCGGTCTGGTTCCTGGATGGATCCACGGAATCAATGGATGGTTCTCAGTTTCGATTTTTGGGAATTAGTCCTTAGTGGGTGATTCCCGGTTCTAAGTCGGGAACTGTCCATTTGGATCATACTCACCCCTAAGAAATATATCATAATTTGGGGATGTGCCTATCACTCAAAGATATTGTTTAAAAGTAATAATCAAATCAGGCAATATGACATTCAATGGAATCGGATAATGATTATTACCTAATTTGGGGGTTTGTTCCCAAATTCGAGCCAGATGGGCGACCGTGGATTGCGGGTTGCGATCAGCGTAGTGTCCGACAAGCTCGTGGCAAGACTAGCCGTGACAGTGTCTCAAAAAATGTTGCGTGGTACAGCTCGCGGTGTGTCGGACCGATATGGCTTCACAGATTACCAATGTCGTTGCCTCTCGGGTAAAAGTGGATGGATTGATGACGTTAGATGTACCGTCCAAAGAACACATTTGCCGATGGGATGACTTTTTGCATGAATACTCGGAAAGTGAGAATGTATTAGTGGGGTATAAAAGAGAGAATTTTATGAAGAATTACTCCTCCTTTTCTTGAACGTGTCTTCTTGTTCGTTAATGATCCAAGTGCACTATTCCAGAACTGTTCACCACTTCACGAATCATACCTGCGCCCAAAAAAATAATTCTTTCCTTTTCTATTTTAGTAACAACCTCCGGTGGACACAACATCCGGGGATCTCTCGCACAGCCACGCGCAATTAGAATTTGTCCAAGTGATTCGTTAGATGAAGACAAGTTATGGAGGGTCTCGGTGATGACTCTCGGTCAAGGAGGGGCCACCGATGGTTTCTCAGCTTGGCGACACTGGGAGATTGGTGAAAACCTGCGAAACAGGATAAAAAGACTCCTAGTGGAGGAGGAGCTTGGTAGACGTTCAACGTAGACCTGGCAGCGACTGTAGGAGTTTTCTTGATATGAGCTACATTAATTGATATTATAATTTACCGTTTACGGGGTTGGTCTAATAAGTTAAGACATAATGTTTCTTAATAATCGAATATGGACTTGACTTATATGGGTCGAGTTGAGCCCAGCTTATGATGAGAGGGCCCAGTTGAAAACTCTATAAATAACGCTAAGTTCTCTCCTCTAATCCTCATTCTTCCACGAACAGTCGCTCACCTTACGTAAGGAAGCCGTGAGGGGCGGTCTCATCGTATCGGGATCCGAGAGTCATAAATGAGAAGAACTTGATCATCAAATCCTCGCCATTTCGTATAAAGAATGATGTATTTTAAATCAGGTACGCAAATCTTCGTCTTCTCCTCCAATATGTTCGAGTTTCTAGCTATGTTGATTCTGGAATGTCGCTTCGACGGCTAAAATTTGGCATCATAGCCTCCTAGCCTAGAACTTGAATTGTTGCATTTGGCTTGTTTTTAGAAATTTTGTTAGTTGAAATTTGATTTTGAGCACATATTCAAACTTGTCTTGTCGAATCGAGTGTTTCGATGGGTGGCACGCCTCCGGTGGAGGCCAAATGTGCCGCCCACGAGCATTTTGGATTTGAGCAAGCTTTGGACAGTTCTGCCCATTTTCATCATTTTTGGCTTGATGAAAGTGAATTTTGATCACAAATTTGGCTTCTTCTCATCAAGATGAGCATTTTGATGGGTGGCAAACCTCCAGAGAAGGTCGGACGTGCCGTCACGCGCTTGCACACGCCGCGCTGGCTTTGACGAGTGGCGCTACGCGCCGGCGAGTGCACTCATGCGCTTGCAGGCATGGCCATGTGACCCTTGAAGGCAATAGGCGATGTCACTGATGACGTCATCCGCCGACTTAGCCCACTACTTTGTCACGTTGACGTCATTCGCGGTGATGATGTCATTCCCAACGGGTGACTTGACTCGGGCTGACTAGGTTGACCTAACCAGGGCTAGCGGAGTTGATCGACTCGGTTTGACTGTTGATCGGTCGGATTGGTCAATCCCGGTTGAACTCACCTTTCAGGCCAATTCAACATAGTTCTTTAAAATTGGAGGAGAAGACGAAGATTTGCGTACCTGATTTAAAATACATCGTTCTTTATACGAAATGATGAGGATTTGATGATCAAGTTCTTCTCATTTATGACTCTCGGATCCTGGTACAATGAGACTGCCCCTCATGGCTTTCTTACATGAGGTGAGAGACTGTTCGTGGAAGAATGAGGGTTAGAGGAGAGAACTTAGCGTTATTTATAATTTTGATCACAAATTTGGCTTCTTCTCATCGAGATGAGCATTTTGATGGGTGGCAAACCTCCAGACAAGGTCGGACATGCCGTCATGCCCTTGCACACGTTGCGTCGGCTTTGATGAGTGGCACCACGCGCCGCGCGAGTGCACTCATGTGCTTGCAGGCGTGGCCACGTGACCCTTGAAGGCAGTGGGCGATGTCACTGATGACGTCACCCGCCGACTCGGCCCACCACTTTGTCGCGTTGACGTCATTTACAGTGATGACATCATTCCCGACGGGTGACTTGACTCGGGTTGATTGGGTTGACCTAACCAGGGCTAGCGGAGTTGATCAACTCGGTTCGACTGTTGATCGGTCGGATTGGTCAATCCCGGTTGAACTCACCTTTTAGGCCAATTCAATATAACCGCACTTGCAGCTCACGCGCCATGCGTTCCAACAGTGCGTGAGGGCATGTGGAGTATGCTCATATGAAGATTTTCTACACTATGATGTATTTATTTTACACATTTGATACTTTTAAGGATATGAAAATGCATGTGGAATCTTAATTATGTGAATTTTTGGAGTATGTTTAATGTATTTTTTATATGGTTTTGAAAATACATTGCGAGCTCACATGTTTATCATCACAAAGGTTGTGTAGAGCATTGGTTCATCAATAACATATGTAAGGTTCGTCATATGTTAATGAATGAAGCAATATGATTGGCATGACATGTGATTTTAGTGACAAATAGTCCCTGTTATCAAGTCTAAAATCACATGTATAAGATAAATGTAAGTCATAAAGTTTATATCATTGGTATAAGAGAGTTTCAATGGTTTAATTGGGTTGTGACCATCAAAGTAGGACACTTGATTGGATTTGAGAAATATCAGTCTAATATTGTGATGAGATGTTTCCTATTCTAATGTGTGGTCATACTTCCAAAGGAGGTGATTGTGTGTTAGTTCATAGAGGGATATGGTTGAGGAGTGACTAACCTTAATGGTTCATATACCTAAAGATGGTGAACTCGCAAAAGGTTTCATGACTGCTGTCATGTAGAGAATGTACAATTGCATGTAATGTATTATGCCTAAAGATGTTAATATAATAATGCGTATAGCTCTTAGGATGTGTACTTATAAGGTTTTCAAGTTATACAGTATATACATGATACCAACTGCATACATTGCTTGTTATTTAGTCACATTCTCTATAATGGCAACTCCATTATGATTGAGGTTCTTACTTGGTCAAATTTTAAGTAGTGAAAAGAGAATTTTTCTATTTGGAATGAAGCTAGTAGATGTTCATATTGATCTTATTAAGAATAAGCTAACAATTTCACTGTTAATGATATAGAACTAGAAAGTATTTTTTGGCTGCTTGGGAAAAGAGTATTCATAAGCGTTTCATTTGGGAACACTTGAAAATGATTTACCTATTGACTACATTGCTAAAAGGATGATGGAAACTTTGGTAATTTGAAATCATATATTGTCTAATGCTAAGATTGGATAAATGCAAGGATTTTCCAACATGAGGTGTGATGATTCTGATGAGGTTAAGGATTATGTCATAATGATGGTAGATTTGAAGTTCAAAAATCATACTCATAAAGAAACTCATGAAACCACCGGTCATTATGATAATCTGGTCTCAAGATAGCACCTTTCAAGAGAAATGGTGTCATTTATTACTTTCGTTGGAAGAAATGACACTTAAGAAACACTGTAATGAATATAAAGCTTAGTTGTCCAAGCGCGAGCTTGCAATTAATCATTTCTTGGCATTCATTTATGAATCCAATTCTTATTGAGAGTCTCATCTAGTTCTTGGTGGCTAAATAGCAGTGCAACAAATTATGTTATTTACCATAAGGGGATTCATAAATATAAAGAAGCAAAATTAGGATGAATCATAACTCATCAAGGGAAACAACATTTAACGTTGAGTTAGTGATAGATGTTTTGATTATGGATTCTGGTTTACATTTGATGTTGAGAATTACTTTTATATACCTTCATTTGGACGGAACTTAGTTTCCATATAATGTCTAAAAATGTGTGGCTATTCTTTTGAAGTAAAGAGCAATGTTATTTTTATGTTTTCCAATTCAAATAAAGTTGGATGTTGTAATATGTCAAATGGATTATACTAATTATGCTGATCTCCGATGATATGTATGTTGTTTTTACAATTGAAAAGATTATTTCCACTAAACCTTTACCTAAGGAATGGTTTTATGCATTGTGACATAAACATCTTGATCATATGTCTAGAAAAAAAGAAAACTACAATCTAGATATCGTAGTACATAGCCTTTTAAAAAAGGAAAATTGCATTATGAAGTCTTGATCTATTGGAAGTCACACATTGATATAGTGGACCATATATGATAACATTATATCAAAATTTTCATTTCAACACAGTCAGTGACAACTATTTCTTTTATAATTAATTAAAGAAAAGTCTGAATCTTTGGATAGATTCAAGTTCTTTCGGACTAAGTCAAGAAACGGTTAGGACAAGTCTTAAAGATGGTCAGATATGATCGCAGTGGTGAGTATTTTGACAAGAATGGTAATGCTAGATAGCTTATGTCACGCCCTGATCCTCTGAGCACATGCCTGTCCCTCCTTGGTCGATTAATAGCGACGTCCCAGGACACATCGCCGACCCATTCGTTTTAATACACATGTGGAAGCAAATAAATAATCCCCAGACAATAACACAATGGGATAGAAAAGTAGAGCCATAAATTTTTCAAAACCAAACCACACTTATCTACATATATATATGTGCATAGCAAGCCATGTCATGTCATATATAACAAAAGCCAGTTCAAGAAAACAAGTCTAAAAGTAGGGGTAGGGTTTCATAACTCTACGAGTCCTCATCCTCCCCGTCATCTTCGATTTCACACTCCTTTACATTCCAACTGGAGCCTTCAGCAGACTGCATCGGGGACTCTGGAACTTCAAGGGTAGGGTCCATCGCGTCTACGATAGAGCCTTGAGGAAGAGCAGTTGTGCCCTTCCCAAAAGCAACCTCTAGAGCATATGGAGGAATCTCAGATTCCAGAATAGGACCCTCTCTTTGGCCATGTTGAGCCTGACGGTACCACGATCTATATCGATGGGGCACCTTGTGGGTGAGACTTGCATGGACCCAGACTACGAACCTTACTAGCTTATAGTTCCAACCCCTAGGGCCCTGATTCATTGAAATATAAGATGTCTGCTTTGTAACACTCTTAGGTCGTCCAAAGAACTTAAGAGCTGCCATCTAAGGACCTGAAATGTTATCCCATAATTGGGTGAGACAACATCTCAGCGAGTTCTACCCCCTTAAAGACTCGACTAGGAAGAAAATAAGCACAAACATGAGTCGAAGGTCTTACTTTTGTCTCTGTTCCTTTCTGCAAATCAGTATAATTGACATTTTCAACCAATCACTTCAACACATCACAACAGATCGAATTATTGATCAATCGACTCAGTCGATTACATGTCAACAAGACCATTCCTTGGTCATCTCAATCAATACTATCTATAAGTCCGACCATAGTTTTGGACTGCTCACTTTAGCTGATATATAGATAGTATAGCTCACTAGAAGTTGTCAGATCCACTAATCTGATATATTAAATATGTCACCAGAAGCTACCGTAATTAGTATACTATTTATGCTCACGAGAAGCTGTTGCAATTGTACTCATATGGTATACTACTTATACTCACTAGAAGTTGCTGAAATTGTACTCATATAATATACTATTTATGCTCACTGGAAAGCCGCGACTATCAGCCCGTGGTTGATATAATATATCATCCTGATCAGTTAACCATTTTGCCATTTTTATCATACCAGATAAAAATATTTGTGTGTGAGTACACAGTCGGTCTTAGCCAAAATATAATATTTTCACACTTGAAAATCCCACTAATTTCACTGATCCATAAACTCATTTTTGGCATTGTAAATCGACGCTCGGTTATTTTTGGAATAATTTCCCAAAATACAAATCACACCAAATCAGTATGAATTAGAGCTCAATTAAATAAACAGACCACACTATTGCAATCAGCATAAAATTTTGGTTATCGACTATCCCGGTCTAATTTTTAGAAAATAAATAAATAAATAAATAAATAAATAAATAATTATGAAAATTAATAAATAAATGCCAATAAATGCAACTTAGGCCCGTAAAGCCTAATTGGAAGACGAGACAGGCCCGAAAAATTACCGAAACACTCTAGTTAAATACTAGAGCTTGTCTAGGCTCTAACTACACTACTCTAACCACCTAACATGCAATAACAATTAATTAGATCACTAATCTAATCTAATCTAACTAACCACCTAATCCATGCTTAACCTAAACTAGTCAATCCTTAAGCGTCAGTAACTACTAAGCGATGATTAGTGAGTTAAACTCACTTGATCGATGATCCGCTCGAATCAAACTGAAGGGGACGCAGCGATGTGCAAAAAATTCCAAAGCGGAACCAACTTTTGGGGTCTGGAAGCGGGCTAAAATAGGCCAAACAGTGCTGTGAAGACTCACTGGTTTTTGCTCTATTCGGGGCTGGTTGAGGTGGCTTTAGTGGTTGGCTTAGGTTGGAAACTAGTAATGGCGGGTGATGGGGCTGCTACGGTGGCCAGGCGGAGCTCGACAAGTCTCTAGCGGTCACAGCGGTGATGAACGGTGTCCAGAGGATCCGTTGGTCTCATGGGCTAGCAAGACGGCAGGGCTGGGACAATTGGGTCGCACGCTCTCGCGACTGGGCACGATGAGGGTTGCTTGGGCTCCGGTGGTGGCGTGCGACGGCGAGTGGCTTCGACAGCGGGTTGTCTTTGCTGGTTCTGTAATTTCTAGGTTGAAAGTAGTAAGAAGAGAGGAGGGGGAAGGGGTGTCGACGGTTGAGGGGGAGAGGAAGGAGAAGAGGGGGCAATGGGGGCCTACTTGGTCTTCAATTATTTTCTTTGGTCCCCTTGACCATTGCCCACTACCAGCTGAATCCCTTGGCCAAGTTTCAGCCACCAATGCCCTTCTAGAAGTCTTAGAAATGATCCATAAGTCATAGGCAAGGGGGCACACGAATTTCAAGCGATTTCCCTCCAATTGGATAACTAAGGTTTCTTGAATCAACATCAATCGGCCTCTATAAATTTAACCAACACCTCATCGATCCAATTGGTATTTTCCCCACCAATTGATCTTACTTGCATCCCAAATGCACGATAAAAAAACGGTCTCTAACATTTCCTGGACAAAAGTGGCCCCACGACGACTTTTTCCCAAAAAGTCTCGGTTTGCAGAAAAATCTTCGGAGATTGAGTCGATGTTTCTAAAATGATTTGTGACATGATAGAACTTTCAATTTTTGAAATTGGATTCAGGTTCGCGGTTAATTTCACTCTAGCATGTTTTTAGCATGATCTAGGCTATCGGGTAGCTTTTAGAAATTGTTAGTGCAAATGACCCGTGGTCAATTTTTTTCGAGCCACAATGAACCTTTTCGACACATTAGTGACTTTCGGTTGCCGTGAAAATCTCGATGATTCAAATATGGATAGAGGATACCAAAACGATAGAAAAATTAGTCTAGTGCCGATCGATGAAAATTTCTCAATTTAGTGGAATCACCCACGTTTAACCACACATCTCAGTCTAATTGACCTATCTTTGATCTCTAAGCAATTTTTAACTGTGTCGTAATAATTTATGCAGATGAGTACGGTCGAGTAGTTGAGTCTTGGTTGAATCCTCAAGTTTATTGCATTAAAATCTCTTAATGACTTTTCCCGATAGTCTAGTTATCTCAAGAGTGATCAGCTTTGAGAACAACACTATAGGCGCGTCGATGACAAGCCCAATTAATTAAATTGAAAACAGAATTGTAAAATTCAAGATGTCATAGCTTAAAATGTCATTTGTCAAATACTTGAAAGATTCTAGGATGGTAACTTAGTTTACTATGCCAGAAAATCTTGAATAAATTGGTGTGGTCGAAAAGTGTAATTGCACCATAATTAACATGATAATGAGTATGATTATTAGGACTAATTTGTTATGTTTTGTATGGGGAGAAATAGCTCAATATGTATTAAATCATATTTCTACTAAATATGTTACTTTGACTCATTTCGAGTTGTGGGCTGGAAGTAAACCTAACTCGAACTATCTTAAGGTTTGGAGTGTCCTGCAAAAGTGAGGTTATATAATCTAATATAAAGTAAGTTGGACTGTAGAACCACTCCGTGTTATTTCGTATCTTACCTAGGTCGTGCGAAGGGATATCGATTTTGTGATTCCAATGGAGGTATAAGAATTATGGAATAATAGACAACGAAGTTTCTGGAATATGACTTATTTGTAGAAGATAACTGCTATTAGATTATTAAAGATAATAGTATGGTGGGGACCACTATATATTTGTCTTTGCCTATGTAGACAACTGTGGAGTCTTCTACATTATAGACTAAGCTTGTTGAGGTTCATGATATTGTTATCGATATAATTCTTGATGAAGTTTGTCAAGCCTTTCAGGTGCAGGATGAAATAGTTGCAGTAGATCCACTTAAGAGATCTATTAGGGAAGGACGTTCTTTTATGCCACCAGACTATATAGCCTATTTGTGAGAGCATGACTAGATATTTGCTACGTGATCGATCAAGTGCTTATATGAATACTATTTCTTGTCTTCAATTAGATCTGAAGTTAGATGCGTTGAAAGACGAGATGCAATCTATTAAATGTGATAGTATTTGGAAGCTTGTTGAATTGGCTAAAGGTCACAAGCCCATCCGTTGTAAATGGGTGTACAAGATGAAAATAAATTCCAAAGAAATATTGAGAAGTTTAAACTCAGAACTAATAGTAAAATGTTTCACTCAAAGAGAAGTCTAGTATTTTCTAAAGATTCTTTCAAACTGAATATGGTATTAATAGCTCATTTTTGACATAGAGTTACGTTAGATGAATGTTAAAATTGTGTTTCTCAATTGATACTTTGATAAAGAAGTCTATAAGGTTTAACCCGAGGTTTCATAGTAGATGATTTAGGTAAACTTGTGTGTAAATTTAAAAGCCTTATTTATGGCCTTAAGCAAGTATGTAGACAATGGTGCTTAAGGTTTCATAGTGTTGTGACTTCATTTAGTTTTATTGAGAATAAAGTAGATCAATGTATATATTGCAAGGTCAGTGGAAGAAAATTTAAATTTCTCACATTCTATGTGAATGACATCTTGCTTACGAGTAGTAACATTGGATTACTGTATGAAACAAAGTGGATGTTGTCAAGAAATTTTGACTTGAAAGAGTTTGGTTAGGTATTTTTTGTCCTTGGTAATGAGATCCACAGGAATCGTTCTTGTCATATGTTAGATTTATTTCAGATTGCATATTTGGTTGTATTTTGAAAATATTCAAGAAGTTAGAGTTGCATTTATCCTACATTTGGTAATGAGATCCATAGGAATCGTTCTTGTCGTATGTTAGATTTATCTCATATTGCATATTTGGTTGTATTTTGAAAAGATTCAAGAAGCTGGAGTTGCTCCTGTCGTTAAGGCTAATAGATTGAGTCTCTAATATTGTCCTCATTCATATTTTGAGAAAACCCAAATGTAGGATATATTTTATGCTAGTGTACTTAGAAATGTCATGTGTGATCATTTTTGCACTAGACTAGATATTGCTTTTGCGATAAGACTTCTAGGTAGATATCAATCAAGTCTAGGATATGATTATTGGATTGCTGCCAATAAGGTTTTGAGATACTTAAAAGGACAAGAAAACTGTATGTTGATAGGTATGTAAATGATCTGGAGCTAGTAGGGTATTTGAATGCAGACTTTGCTAACTGTTAAGATGATAAAAAGTTGACAACATTATATATCTTTATATTAACAGAAGGTGTAGTATTATGACAAAATAATAAATAGAAATCTATGTCATCCTCTACCGTATAAACAGAGTTTGTAATATGCTTTTCAGTAACATATTTGGCTCTAAAACCTCATTAAGGAGTTGACCATATTTGATCTTATGAATAGATTCATACGGTTGTATCAAGACAATAACTTTTCATTGTTGTTTATCAACAACAATAAAAGTCTCGAGGGGGCAGATATATGGCGGTTAAGTTTTTGACCATAAAGAAACGGCACATAATGGTGACAATATAGCAGAGCATCCTTTCATAAATAATATGATTGCAGATCTACTATCTAAAGACCTTCGGCCTTGTGTACTTGAATGACATGTCATAAATATGGGTTGATAAGTATCATTGGATACTGCTATTTAGTGGGAGCTATTTTGATTTTGTTCTAATAAAGCTTACATATGTGTTTTGTTACATTTGGTAACATCTCGACATGTATAAACTCTTTCACATTTAATAAAGTCTCTATGAATGTGTTGTCACCATATTGAGTTGATTGCTTGTAATAAAAATCTCAAGGTATTGTGTAAATCTTGAATAAAGGCTAGGGGCATCTAGTTATTAGCCTTGTACATATATCTCAATTACACATGAAGAAATGTTAACCATAAAGATAAGACATATGTGGGTTCATTAGAATAATAAAGGTGTTTTTTGTGGCACGTTTGGTTTTGTGTGGCACTTAAAGTAAGAGAATAGTGATTGACAAAGGAAATGACACATAAGATGTTACTCTTTATGATGTGTTATCCATTTGCCACACAACCATATTAAATCAATATCAGTAAAGTTGAAAGTATTTGCGACCATGGAAGGCTCTGTGTGAATACATGCAGTTACTGTCATGATTTAGTATTTGAAACTTTATGGGATAGGGTTGACTATTAAGAATTGTCTCTAGATCAATATAAATGCGTGTATATAAAGTACGATTTCAATTAATATAATTCAAGTGAGAAAATGTAAGAATTTTTATAATGTAGGCTATATTAATTGAGATTGTAATTTACCGTTTTACGGGATTACTCTAATAAGGTAAGACATAAGGTTTCTTAATAGTAAAATATGAGCTTGGCTTGTGTGGGCTGAGTTAGGCCGGGCCCGTGATGAGAGGGCTAGCTGAAAATTCTATAAATAACGCTAAAGTCCCTCTTCTAATCCTTATTCTTCCACGAACAATCTCTCACCTCACATAAGGAAGCTATGAGGGGTATTCTCATTGTGCTAGGATCCGAGGGTCATAAATGAGAACTTGAGCCTTGAGTCATTGTCATTCCGCATGAAAAACGATGGATTTTAGATCAGGTATACAAATCTTTGTATTATCTTCCAATATGTTCGAGTTTTTAGCTATGTTGATCCTGGAATGCCGCTTTGACGGTCAACACCGACAACTCTAGGATCTCAGCTAGTCATCGGTTTGGCTTTATGGAATAATAGAGACTTGATCAACAGCCATGGCAAGTGCAGCAGCGATCCTCGTGGCTGGCCACGGACAGGTCACGACAAAAGCAACAGCTTCGTGGGTAGTCCATACACGACAGGACAGTAAGTCGTCACGGTTGGGGGTCACGGCAGGCCAACAGCAGCAGCGTTGAGTTCTTCGTTAAAGCACATGTGGCGTAGCAGTGGTCGGTGCAACGACAGGTTTGCGGCACGAGTAGTGCTGGTCATTGCACACGTTGGGCTCAGCAGTCAGCAGCACAGGAGCAAATGGAGGCAACATCTCCCCACTGTGGTTCGGCTCGAGCAAAACAGCATTGACTGACAGTAAGCGGGCATCGTCGGGTGCCACGGTGGAACAAGACAGCAGCGCTCGGCTCACGTCGGTAGAGGGCACGGTGACAGTAGTGCAGCAGGAGAGGCGTCTCGGCCAAGGCTTAGCCGAGAGCTTCTTTTCCCTCTCCCGTTGTCTTTTCTTCTCCTCTTGTTCAACTCGTGTCCCCCTCCCACCCCCATCGATAGGCATTCCGCCGCCTCTTGAAGATCGCCGACTTCTGTGTGAAAGGGAATTTGCCGCAACTCTTTTCCCCAAGTCCAAGTTGAACTTTGCTTTCTTTCTCTCTAGAAGGGAATCACAAGCTCTCTGCTTTTTCTCTTATAACACTTTTTCTCACTTTATTTGAGGTTAATCCAACTTGCTAAATTAAAGTTCAGAGCCATCAGTTTAAACTCATCCGTTGATTTGATGTAAATGTAACTATACGAAATACAATTTTGTTATTTTTATTTAGAGATTAAAAATCAATCCCTAATTTTCTATGTAATAGTCAAAATTTAGGTGTTAATAATGAACTATCAGTCTCTTAAGTTTGATACTAACAAGATTCACACTGTTTATGCTGTCATCACAAGATTTATCTTCTGCTCAATGGTCATTCTAATGTTCGCTTCACCAATGAGGATTTTGTTCTAGTGATGCTCTGTTTCGACTTTCCAGTATGCAAGTATGTCTCCTGCTTCTCTCTAAATTTCTAATGATCTTGTTCTTCATGATGTAAGAACTGCGAATAGAGCCGAACTTCAGAATTTCGGAGGATAACCATATATGTATTCCAAAGAAACTTATGAACTATTACAAGTCTGAGCAATGTTATCTACAAGAGTCATGCTGGAATTGTGAGAAGAAGCCTTTTGATGAGTTTATTCACTTTATGACGATTAGCAACATCTCACAATCTAACAATGCTCCACCTATATCTTAGTGGAAATATTGATCCTTATGTATTATGAACAAAATGACATATGTTATGTGGGAAGATCTTTGGATTAAAATAAGAAATTAGAAGAAAAAGTTTTAAAGTTTACAACAGATAGGACTAATAAAGCCATATGTATTTTACTTAGATTTTTAACGATTAAAATACTTTCCCAGACTAAACAACTTTTGGGAACTCTATGAAATATGAATTGATGCTCTGTCACGCTGATCCATATTTCTATAACTCTTCCTATTTTGTCTCCGGATTGGTTTGAGGAATGAACTGGACAAAAGTCAAACGGTTGATGTAATCGTTGGTGACTAAAGCAGAAATACTATTTCAAAAACAGATGCCTTCTATGTCACTAAAAATTACGAAGAAATGTGCCTATTCGAATGTATTTTTTCAAAACAAAGTGTCTATTTGGTAAACATGATAGAAGTAGATAATATTGATTGATATCACTAAGAGTGAAGAAAGAAAGGAAAACATAATATATGTATTGTCAAAAAGAGTCTTCTGGACCAACGTTTGTTAGCCTAGGTGGTAAGGAGGCTGGGTTCCCTTAAGCAAGGTTTCGAGTTTGAGCCTTGTGTATGGAGCAAATGGCGCTAGGAGAGCCACCTCCCTTTGTGGGTCCGACAGTGCTCGATTCCGGATTTAGTTGGGCATATTCCAGATACTGGAAAGTCATAGACCCAAAAAAAAAGAAAAAAAGAAAGAAAGAGTCATCTAGAAAATACGCCACTCAAAATGCGAGGAGGAGTGTCTCTTTACGCATACTATTGGTTGAATGTACGTCTTTTCGTGCAATAGCAAAGTAAATGACGCTAATTGATGGGGTATTTTTGCTTTGAATTCGAGAAAGAAGAAAATCGTTGGTAGTGAGTGTAATGAACGACATGTATATAAAATCAATAGTGTCTGACTTTTCAAAAAAAAATGTGAAACGTGATGCATATTTAACTGCCACTATTTTGAATAATATGGATAGAAGCTCTGTTTATCTACGTTACTTATGTGAAAAGCGATGCATATTTAAATGTCATTATTTTGAATAATATGGGTAGAAGCTAAACATATTATTTTAATTAAGGAAATAACATCGACAAGATATTATAGTGAAGATCCTATTTTAACTATTTTGATTAAGGAAATAACATTGACAAGATATTATAGTGAAGATCCTATTTTAACATTGAACAAACAGTGTTTGCTCAAGAATGTAGACCACAAAACTAAATAACTTCATTTTTAGAAGAATGATGCAAATTTCCCCAAAGATATTCAAAACCACAAAAGAATTTATAGAAGAATTGTTATTATGATAGCCATGCATATATTGATATATCTGAAAATTAATTCGAGCTCACGATTTTCGTAGAAAGTGTGTACAAGAAAGTTTTAGCGTTGAAATTATAGATCAATTTACAATGCTATACTATACTTTAATAAGAATGTACAATTAAAGTATATTGTTTTCAAAAAGAATTTATGATTTAATTTGAGAATGATGTAATTTAAATAGAAAATTTATTTACAAACGTCCATCGTCAATCACATATTTACTAACTTGTTAATGTCGAATAATTATCAAAACTAATATTTTTAATGGTTAATATCACGAAAAATTCAAAACTAGTACACTTATGACAAATTAATTTCAAATTAATTGGGTTGGCAAAAACCCCATATTGGTACACACGTGACATGGTTACCCTTCGTTAGTTTCCATCAAATTAAGAAAGGGAAAGAAAAACAATTCAAATAAAGAAAATGGCTTTTGGATGAAAATGTCCTTGGCTATATTAAGATTTTATTAGTAAGTTTGGGGTCTTATTTGAGATTAAGTTTGTTACTTCAAACTATTATTTGAGATAAAGTTCACTTCTGACTCTTTTTTTAAAAAACACTTTCATTTCAGATCTTTATTTAAAATTTTCCCTAATGATAATAATATTAATAAGACAAGATATTCATTTTTTCTATAAAAGAATTACTATGCATCATAATATTATTTGCGATCGACCTAACTGTAACATGGCTAGATCCCACAAGATGTGGAACCTTTGCACCACCTCCCACTAAGCGCGTCGAGAGGGCTAGATCCCACAAGACGATGAACTTTCGCCCCTCCTCCTTCTTATCTTCCTTGCCTTCTTCTGCACGACCCTGAGCTGTCTTGTCCCTTCTCTCTCTCTCTCTTCGCTTTCCCTCCCTCATCACAAAGCAAAGCACAAGACCTCTCTCATCGATGGAGCGTTCCGCTTACCCGAAGAACCTCTCCTCAAGCCGCAAGAACGCGATCCAAGATCTCCTCCATGTCCTCACCACGTGTTATAAATTTAAGAGAACGAGTTCTTTTTTAATTTTCTAAAATTTGGCTTCATCTCATCACAACAAGATACAATCCAGTCGAAACAAGCTCAATATTGCTTTTTATCGACTATCATCATTCGAAAAAATTTCGGGTTATATTTTGGATTGGAAGAATCCAAACCCCAATCTCCAATCAGGTGCTCATTAATTTACGATTTAATCGAAACAAATGATTCAAGCCGTGTTTCGGGGCACTTGCAGGAGTTACTACAGGTGCACTTACAAGCTCACCAGGGATGTCTAGCGACCAGGCAGCTCCAAAGGATGCCGGACGACTCATCCACACTTGCAACGAACCTCGTCCTCAAATCCCCCCACTCATCCTGGACTCACCATACGCTGGGAACAACCCATCCTCGTCATTTTCTACACCAGCCTCGCTCCCAAGCAAAGACAACAACAACCGCTTCTCTTCGTCCACTTTTTCGTTGATGAAACACGAGCAGAAGCTGCCTGGCGAGGATGAGCTGACAACACCCCTCCCCCCTTCCCCCCCGGTGGGGCGGTGGCGGTGACCACGACGACGAAAGCAGCAACAACAATCAATCCGCATCATCCGATTACTACGCTGGTATTCATATCTGCTGGGGCGATCTAAGCCTTGTCGTCAGACCAAGGGGATGTGATGTTTAGGGTCTCATAGTTTGGATATGATTGTGGGGTCTGAGTTTGATGATCTGTTGGATCATGAACTTCAATGTTGATTTTGATATAAATTTCTTGATTACTATGAGAGGTGTTTGATCGAATGAGCTTCCTTGAAACTAATTATCCTATGCGGCGGTCCTTTTAGGAGAAAAAAGGAGCCACTCAATAGCTAGTGTAACAATATTACCTTGTCGAAAAATAGTTTGTAATTATGGGGTTTTATATATTCTCTAAAGATTCTCTCACTTTGAGCCTTTGAGGAGTACTAAATACACCTCACTTTCTCAAAAGAACGTGCAAATATGCATCATTACAAATCACAATCACCTCAAACTTACACTGTAAATATCACTAATTATCTATAAATGAAAATTTATTCCGCTGCAAACTGACTATATGTTGATCAACATGAGCTGATTACATCAAGGGCTAAGAAACAAAAGGTTCAAATCCTTGATAACCAACTCCACATTCTATGATCAAAATATACTAGAACATTACATACCCGACATATACACACCCTTTTAAAATCTAAACCTTCGACGAAAGCTGCTGCATGATGGACTCCATGGTAGTTTCGACAAACACTTACGAAAATCACTTCCCTTAGTGGTCTGCTTCAATCAAGACAGTTCAGCATTCCCATTGCCAATGCTTTGATGAACGAGACACATGCAAAATGCGAACCCAAATCCGATGAGAACAACCGCACTTGAAAAATAGGTGAGATTTAGATTCACTATGATTATCACAAAATTGTAAGCCAGAAAATGAACAACCTACTCCGAAGCAATTTATCCTTCTTTCTGCTTCTAACAATATCAGCTCCAGTCCTTCTAATTTGACCAAAAGGACCTAGAATCACAGTGCTTGACCTGTCACATATTTGATCTGTCCCCATTGTTTTACGCAGGCTAGGTTGATTTTGTATTCACCAAACAAATATAAATATTTTCACCAAACAAATGTAAAGATTTAAACATGCCAAAAAAAGCTCATTATCATTTGGAGAAACAACTTTGTGACCTAACATAATTATTTTCAATTTCGATGCGGAACTACAAATGTCTTTCAGGGTCCCTCTGTACAGTGACATTAGAGAAAAAAGGAGAACGGAATTTGGCTAATTGATAGTAATCTTCCTTTAAATATCCCAATTTTTGTCGATAATAGCAACTTATCCATCACATATCATTTTTTGACCTTCTCTACGGAACATAATTTCCCTTTTTGTCGTTACAAGTAATATAGATTCTATGATTTGTAATTGTCCACAAATCAACCTTGCAGCAGGAGGCAATTATTATACATGTGTGTGTGTGTGAAAATTGTTCAAAATTTCTAAACATATTGTAATTTTGTCAATTCAAATCTAAACCTTTTAATTTTACTAATTGATTTTTAAATCTTTTTACATTTTGCCAATTGAGTTCATCCAGTCAATTTTAATTGGAGATCACCAATGTACACGACGGCTGTACGGCCGTCCATTGGATTCAGTCACGGACGTGCAGTTTAAATCTTTATCATATGGTCCCATATAAGATTTCAGCTGCACGCATGACCGGATATTGGGGCATCAGTTACGTGAACGGATTTTTGTAATCATGCCGGATATAAGAAAGCCACGAATCGTGTGAAGCTTGTTAGTGTTGCTTAAGTTACGTGTATTAGTACATTACCGTGAGAGTTTTTTCGCGGATTGAGAGTATGTTTCCGTTCCGAAGCTCGAAAGGGAGTCATACCTTTACCTTCTTCCCCCTTTTTTGGGTCAAAAGCGAAGCTTTCGAGAAGCGCTGTGGTCGACGCACGCCAGGCATGACCAGCAAAGTGCACGGAAGCTGCCCTAACGGAAGCCCCGACACGGCGTTCCCAAGTCAACAGGACCACCTACCACCGTGTACGGCCCCGTGCCCACCACCGTCCCCCAATTCCACGAGATTCTCCTCCCTCCAAAAGACCTACTCGCAAAAACATGGAGTTATAACATGATTTATCTTTTCATGAATCCTCAATTATTTTGTAACGGCCATATAATGCTCATCAATTAATTATCAATAAATTTATAACAGTGTTTTAACGAATTTTTCTTGGTTTTAATATAAATCGCGGACTACAATCCTTGGAGCTACTTGGAATTAGAAAGAGAATATTTTTCCCTTCTTTCATTTTCTTCTTCTTGGTTAGGTTATACACATAGTGTTGCTCCTGTTCTTTCTAAAATTCAGTGCCGATTTAAAAAAAAAAAAAAAGTCCATTGTATCCTATGAGGATAGCCGTTAGAGACTTGCGTATTGAGTTTTGCACTTTGAGAGGCATAATTATGAATGTAGTATGGGTTCAAACTCAAGATAGTTTAAAGTCATCATTAAGAGCCATCAGAAATTGCATAATACACACACGATCGCAATGTTCATAAAATTTGTGAGCATTAGAATCCTATTATACTATGGCTCAGATAAGCCTAGCTGATCCCAAATAGTATAATGTATGGAGGATAAAAAAATCATTAGCAGAATTACTTGTCTCCTTATGTATGAAATGCAAATTACCTAACACTGGGCAATGTCAACGGTGGAATGCCAGCTGGCAAGTAGATCTTGGACTTCCTTTACTTTATTGAGACGATCAAATTGAAATTTGGTAGATGGGATCGAAGTACTTTAAAATCATGTAGGATGTGATGATTCTTACTCTCCCACTTCTCCAAGTATTTAACAAATTTGTCATCAATTTCACCAATAGTCTATATAAGCGCACAAATATCACCAATGCCAAAGCCTACCTACAACCTCTAAGGAAAATTGATATTTCTTAAGACCATAGAATATAATTTGAACCATTCAAAACGGTCTGAATGGATAATGAGATTTCCAATTTATCCATTCTATGCACTTCACCAGCAAAAACAATAGAATGGATAAAGGAAATGAAAAAAGGAACACCTTAGAGGACAGGTATGGAGAAAAATAAGGCTAAAAACAGACTTAGAACTTTGAAATACCTTAAACCTTAAGAGTTATTTTGAAATCTCCAAGAACAGGTCGGAAGCTAGTTGAATGGGATAGAAAAGGGAGAGAACCGATTTGGTCAGACCAATAAACGGGTTCGGTCTGGGAGGATGATTTGGGACGAATCGGCTTAGTCTGCAGAGGAAGAACTAGCTGATCGTGTAGGCTATGCATCAGAGGCTGACGTAATGTGGCGATAATGTGGCAACTACTTGCGCTGATGAGGTGGCTGACATGTGCATTGACGGGACGGCTCGACTTCCTGCGGATGGATCTAAGAGGCAGGGCTGCGTGGCAGCGTGTGAGTGTGTGACGACGGGCCGCCATGAAATTTCAAGATTTGACTGATCTGATGACGGTGAGTTAGATGATGGTTTGTTTTTCAAAACAAGGGATTGATAGTGTTGGAACAACACTCAAGAGTGGCGTCTTTGGTGGAGAATGGAGTTGACGTTGCTACAGCCCGTATAACAAGAATCGATGAACCATTCCTTAGACAATGAGAGCTTCTATACTAAGATAAGAATATGTGGACTAGAGAGTTGGGTAATCTATGCACATCTAATAATAAAGAGTAAACTAGCCTATTTATAACCATTACTATATGACTATTTAAGATTACATAATATTATAACATTAATTATAATCATTTAAAATGCGAACCCAAATCCGATGAGAACAATCGCACTTGAAAAATAGGTGAAATTTAGATTCACTATGATTATCACAAAATTGCAAGCCAGGAAATGAACAACCTACTCCGAAGCAATTTATCCTTCTTTCTACTTCTAACAATATCAACTCTAATCCTTCTAATTTGACCAAAAGGACGTGGAATCATAGTGCTTGACCTGTCACATATTTGACTTGTCCCCGTTGTTTCACGCTAGCTAGGTTGATTTTGTATTCACCAAACAAATATAAATATTTTCACCAAACAAATGTAAAGATTTGAACGTGCCAAAAAAAAAAAAAAAAAGACCAGTATCATTTGGAGAAACAACTTTGTGACCTAACATAATAATTTTCAATTTCGATGCAGAACTACAAATGTCTTTCAGAGTCCCTCTGTACTGTGACATTAGAGAAAAAGCAAGAACGGAATTTGGCTAACTGATAGTAATCTTACTTTAAATATCCCAATTTTTGTCGATAATAGCAACTTATCCATCACATATCATTTTGTAACATTCTTTACGGAACATAATTTCCCTTTTTATCGTCACAAGTAATATAGATTCTATGATTTGTAATTGTCCACAAATCGACCTTGCAGTAGGAGGCAATTATTATACATGTGTGTATGGGGAAAATTGTTTAAAATTCCTAAACCTATTTTACTTTTGTTAATTCAGATATAAACTTTTTAATTTTACTAACTGAATTCTAAACTTTTTTACATTTTGCGAATTGAATTTATCCAGTCAATTTTAGTTGGAAATCGCCGACGTACACAGTGGCTCTATGGCCCACCATTGGATTTAGTCATGAACGTGCAGTTTAAATCTTCATGGTATCGTCCCATGTAAGATTTCAGCGCGTATTAGAGCATCAGTTACGTGAACGGATTTTTTGAAGTCATGCCGGATATAAGAAAGCCACGAATCGTGTGGAGCTTGTTAGTGTTGCTTATGTTACGTGTATTAGTACATTACCGTGAGAGTTTTTTCGCGGATTGAGAGTATGTTTCCGTTCCGAAGCTCGAAAGGGAGTCATACCTTTATCTTCTCCCCCCTTTTTCGGGTCAAAAGCGAAGCTTTCGAGAAGCGCCGAGGTCGACGTACGCCAGGCATGACCAGCAAAGTGCACGGATGCTGCCCTAATGGAAACCCCGACACGGCGTTCCCAAGTCAACAGGACCACCTACCACCGTGTACTGCCCCGTGCTCATGCGTATGCTTGCTTAGGCGTTTTCGTGTGCCTCGATTCGGATTTTTATGACGTGCTCAGCGGATTCCTCATTAATGCTCGATCAGACTCACTTTGTTCTTCGCTTACTCTTCGCTGTTGCCAGTGCATTGTTTTGAGCAATTTTGGCGATGAGCGTTCGTTCCTGTTGTTGAGAGAACTTCACCATCCGAATATTTTTGTTGTTCATTGGCAAAGATGTTTGCTTCAGGCTGGGACTGGAGGACTTTTCCCATCTTACTCCAGAAATTAGGAGCAAGTAGAGAATGTCTCCATCCAGTTTTGGCCGGCTGAAGTGCGCGTACTCTTTCGTCTTTTCCCCTTCAGTTTCCTTCCACCTAGGCGACCTAGCTACTTCCATTTAAATATACGAGTGTTTCAATTCTTTAATCACGAATATGATATTATTACTGTCCAGTTGTTGATTATTTTTGTTATTCTCAAGTAAGTGGAGTGTGCTTTTTATACATCTTTGTCCCCCTCCCCTGCCAAGCGATGCTTGTCCTCTGTTTCTCTGCATGTGCTGGCATTTGCATCAGGAGAACATTGAATTGGTAAAATAAATAGTGGGAAATGAAAAGAATTAAAACAGAAGAAGATAGGGAGTAGTTGAGTGTGGACGGGTGAACTGGTAGGTGTGAAGAACAGCAAGATTACAGATGAATGCTATTGAAGAAGATGATTCCTTTATTCTCTCCTGTATTATGGTGTATTCACCTCAAAAATACAGAGCACCTTTTCAATGGAGTATTCTCCTCTCTGTTCTCTCATAGATGGTTACAATGAATCGATCAATGAAGAAGAAGTCGCTCTTTATCTATATACAACAGAAGCTTGATGAAAAAACCGAATGCTAGCTGTCAACGTAAAGACTTTAAAACAGAAAAGAACTTATTTCACAAAAGCTAAGCTAACAGAATTAACTGCCTCTCTTTTCCTTCTGGAAATTGTTCACGTGATGTCTTTTCTTCACCGACTTATCTTCACCGTCTTATGTAGATACACAGCTGGCCTTATTTGACAGCATTACTGGTTACACAATTTGCGAATTCTACTTCTTCCAAGCTTCTCCAATGACAGCCATAGATTTGTCTTCAGTACAGTCTAACTTCTCTGTTTCAAGCTTCCTCTCTGTTCCGAGCTTCAAAGAATGAATGTTCTTAACATCCCCCCTCAAATTGGGAGGGGATGAAAATCCCATGCCCAATTTGGTACGAAGATTAATATGAACAAAACGTGTCAAAGATTTTGTAAAAATATCTGCAAGTTGAAGATGGCTAGGAACATAACTAATACGGAGAGATCCTGAGGAGACTTTCTCCCGAACAAAATGGAAGTCTACCTCTATATGTTTGGTTCGGGCATGAAGAATTGGATTGGCTGTAAGAGATATAGCAGACTTATTGTCACAAAATAAGAGAGTAGGAGACAGAAGAGATATACCAATGTCACGCAAAACAAAAGCAATCCAAGTAAGATCAGCTGAAGTAGATGCAAGAGCTCGGTATTCGGCTTCTGTGGAAGAACGAGAAACAGTTGGTTGTTTCTTAGCTGACCAGGAAAGGAGATTTGATCCAAGATATGTACAGTAGCCAGTTGTGGATCGCCTGGTGTCAGCACACCCAGCCCAGTCAGCATCTGAGAAGCCATAGAGAGCTGTGGAGCTACGTGAATGAAGAAAAAGACCAAGATGAGTAGTGCCTTTGACATAGCGAAGTACTCTTTTTAACCGATGAAGATCCGCAATTGTTGGATGCTGCAATTTTTGATACTGCGGACTCCTCCGCCGTCGAAGAAGCAGAGGCTGGAAAGCAGAGCCGCGGAGGCGAGCCCTGCCGTCGGGTCCGACCGCCAAGTGGTCATCTACGAGGACCCTCCCGATGGCGATCCCAATGCCGACCAGCCCTCTTCCTCCTCCGACCACTTGCTCTGCACCTATCAATGTCGCCAAATGGTTAAGTCGGAGTTCTTCGAGGCGTTGAGCAGTGCGGAGAAGCAAGCCCGCGATTATCATTCCCAGCTCCAGGCTCTGAACGACGACTTCCTCAAATCTGATGCCGAGAGGAAGAAATTCAGGGAACAGTTGTTGTATGCTGAACAAGAACTTGCAGCCGCCAGAGGACGTGAACAGGCACTGCAGGGGCAACTTTTTAAGGAAGTCCGTGGTTCCCAGGAACGATTGAAAAAGCAGATTCAATCGCACAGTGAAATGGAGATAAAGCTGCAAAATGAAATGAATCTTCGCAAGAGCACCGAATCATTAGCTGCTTCTGCTGAAGAAAAAGCAAGTCTTTCAGAGGGAAAGTTAAGTCGTCTTTCTGGAGATACCGAAAGCAAGAATAAGAGTCTCCGCAATGAGCTTCAAAGAATGAATGTTCTTAACAGTAGGAAGCGACAAACATAGAGAGACCGAGGAGAGAACTCGCGAGGAAAGGAGGGGGAGATTTTGAATGCCCGTCCCCATTTGTCGCGGATGAAGATGAGGCGTGTTTTTACTTTTGGTTTGATTGTTAAATGCTATGTGAAACCTCGGAGTCTCTAGACTCGAAACCCAGCACTTTGAAATCTTTGAATGAAACAAAGATACATTTTCTTGTATTTTCTTTTTTAATGTCGTAATACTTTCAAAGTGAGGTAGAAACAATTTGTTCCATGATCTATGGTTTCCTCGAGCTACCCACTTCGACAAATTAGCCAAGAATTTGACCAGATACACAATTATTGAAATTTTACTTTTTTTTAATGCACGTTTGATTTGTTTTTTTTGGTCAAAATTCACTTTGGTTCTTGAACCATGTGAAAAGTTCACGGATGAAATTAAATAATTTAAAAGTTCAGGGACTGCATTATATATTGTGTTAAATTTCATGAATTACATTAAACAAATTATAAGTTTAAGAGTCACATTAAGTCAAAGTTTAGGGATCATTTTGTATGATTTTCCCATTTATCTCTCATCAACTCCAATCTGTGTGTTCTCATTCTTTGAAGGAAAACCAAAACCAACATCAAAAGAGGAAAAACAAAAAGCTAAGAGAATCTCAATCATCAATCGCATTAACAAGCCCTGATTAGATTTGTTTTCCAATGATCACAGGTACTAGCACAGCAATGTGAGCGTAAAATTGATGAGCCAAACGAAGATGATAGATCAGCGACCCAAGGGAGAGAAGACGATTTAAGAGGAAGCTTTTTAGCCTTGTGGTGGGAGCTCTGTGAGTCAACACGAGGAGTTGAAAAAAAAAAATGGTGAAGTGAGGCTGTCATAAGATCAGACGCAGACCTGTAGACGCTCAGGTCGGAGATTAATAGCGGCAAGTTCGATCAATCTCAAGTAGTCATAGCCGAACTTGATGACTCAAGCACCCCATGTCGGCCGTGGCTGCGTGCTTAGTGAAATTGGAGTGGCCATGGCCCCAAGCGGTAGTGGCCGGAGGCCGAGAGGAGTGGTTTTAGATTTTTAGCTTTTTTTATTTAATTCTTATCCTTTCTTTTTTTAATCCTTCTTCTCTTTTTTTCTCCCCATGCGGACCTATCTTGTTAGAGTAATAAATAGGTACTTTTCATTAACCAAAGTAAACAGAATTGACGAAACACTCGATTACATCAATTTGAGAAGGTTTAAAATTTAATTATATATTTTTTGAAGGTTCTTTATATATTAGCTTTCTAGCTAGTGATTGTATTCTAAAAAGAACAAGATATCAAGTTTTTTTGTTCAGGAAGGTAGGCATAGATATGGTTCTTTCTCCTCTGTGAGAGCTTTCCTCTTGGTTGGGAGCTTTCCCAGCATCACAATGATGTTTTCTTTTAGCTACCTCCGTGATCGTTGTCCCCTATTCTTCTCGATCATCCGTAATCCTTCTCTATTATTTTTAGTTATTTCCATCTGCTTTCAGTTTTGGTTAACAATGAGAAGAAACTGAATATAGACCAAGATCTGTATATGAAAGAGATTTGATCTTGAACAATCAATGAAAAATACCTCAGCTCAAATGTATTTCTTCTTCAGAACTCCTTGTTCATGTTTTACAGAACTTCCTCATTCTCGGAATACAGAGATGAAAGAAAAAGCTTAAGATGAATCAAGAACAAACTGATATCACAAAGATGAAGATCAATTCTCGCTACTTCTTCTCTCATTCTCTTGCCCTTTTATACTTGTTCAGCTATTTCTGTTATCAACTTGTTACAACAGAATAACTAACATAGAAGTATATAAGTAGTTCTTCTATCTGTGCAGCTCTTTTCATTCGCTTGATCAACTTCTATGTTTTATGTTTTGCTGTCATGGATCGCTAGCTCATCAATTCACTTGGATCGCCAGCTCACGACTCACGACCTTCCTTTTGTTCCAGCTTCTTCTGTTCCAGCCTCCTCTGTCTCAGTTTCATCAGGTTTGGCTCTTGCTGTTTTTAATATCTGTTTAATTCCTCTAACATCCCCCCTCAAATTGGGAATGGATAGAGTACAGATGCCCAATTTGGTTCGCATATAAGAATGTGAGCTTCTTGTCAGTGGTTTGGTGAAGATATCAGCTAATTGGTAAGAACTTGGAATGTATTTCACTTGTAAAGATCCTGAGGACACTTTTTCCCGAACGAAGTGAAAATCTACTTCAATATGTTTAGTTCGAGCGTGTAAAACAGGATTCAAAGTGAGAGAGATTGCTGACTTATTATCACAGTACAAGTGAATAGGAGGAGTAAGAGAACAACCTATATCACGTAATACAAAACTAACCCAAGTAAGATCGGCAGTGGCTGATGCAAGAGCACGATATTCAGCTTCAGTAGAGGATCTACTCACTGTGGGCTGTTTCTTTGCTGTCCAGGATATAAGGTTGGATCCAAGATATATACAAAAACCAGTTGTTGATCGTCTGGTTTCTACACACCCTGCCCAATCTGCATCAGAAAAACCATAGAGATGCATGGTACTGTGGGAGTGAAGAAATAAACCAAGCTTGAGAGTACCCTTTATATATCGCAGAACTCTTTTTAAGTGGTTGAAGTCTGCAATTGTGGGTTGCTGCATTCTTTGGCAGAGTATGTTGGTTGCATAAGCAATGTCTGGTCTGGTTAATGTGAGGTATTGCAGACCTCCAACTAGACTCCGGTACTCAGTGGGATTGGTCAAAGGTATAGTATCATTGATTAAAACATGTGGTTTCAATGAAAGAGGAGTTGAAACTGGTTTGGAGTCAAGCATATGAGCTCTGTTGAGGAGATCTAGAGCATATTTGGTTTGACATAGGAATAGATAATCTGAGGTTCGTGTAGCTTCAATGCCAAGGAAATAGTGTAAAGACCCTAGGTCCTTCATATGAAAATGAGAGCTCAAAGAAGTAATGAGTGCAGAAATCATTTGAGGGGAACTTCCAGTGAGAATGATGTCATCTACATATAATAATAAGAGAGTAGTTGCTGTTTCAGTATGCAGAATGAATAGAGAAGGATCAGTAGAGCTACAGAAGAATCCATTTTCGAGTAGGAAGCTGCTAAATTTGTCAAACCAAGCTCGAGGAGCTTGTCGAAGTCCATAAAGAGATCTTCGAAGGAGACAGACATGGTGGGGCTTTTGTGATTCTTTAAATCCTGGAGGCTGCTCCATATACACTGCATTTCAGCTTAAGGTTCCATGTAAGAAGGCATTTTTGACATCTAATTGATGAATTTTCCATTGTTTCATCATAGCAACTGATAGGATTATTCGAATTGTTGCATGCTTCACTACAGGACTGAAGGTTTATGTGAAATCAAGACCTTCTTCTTGATGGAAGCCTTTAGCTACAAGCCTTGCTTTGAGTCTATCCAAGCTCCCATCAGGTGCGAGTTTTGCCTTGAACACCCATTTGCACCCGATAATATTCATGTGATCATTTCTAGGAACTAAGTCCCAGGTTTGATTCTGATATAAGGCATCCATTTCTTCTTTCATTGCTTGATACCACCCTCGGTCTGCTAAGGCAGCCTTTACTGTTTTTGGTTCGATAGGAACCTGATACTCAACTAGACATGCATATTTAGGATTTGTTTTAACAACTCCAGATCGAAGTCTAGTTTGCATAGGATGAGTTGAAGAAGTACCTTGTATCTGTTCTGTTTCAGAACTGATTTGTATTTGTTCTGGATCAGTAGTTGATGTTGAGACATTCTCTGGATTTGGTGGTATTAGTTCCTCTATGATTGGAGCTAACTGATGTAATTCAATACTACCAGAGGCATGATTAAGATCATTCTGCATCTCAGTGTCAGGTATCATCTGTATTTGTGATTGACCTGCAGGATTACATGTACTAATCTGATTGTTCTGTATTACTGGAGTTGTTTGAGTGAAGCTGGTATGCTGCAGATCTTTCTTTGATATATTGTCTTGTGATTGAATCTGCTTAGTTGAGCTGGAAATAGAAGATAGTACTCCTTTTATCCACTGTTTGTATAAGTCAGACCCCTGCTGATATTCAGTATGTAGGATATGAGAAAAGGGAAAGACTTTCTCATCAAATATGACATGTCTGCTGATGTAGATTCTTCCATTTGTAGGTAAGAGACATCTATACCCTTTATGCTTCTCACTATATCCAAGAAAGATACATGTAAGTGATCTTGGATCAAATTTATGCTTTGTATAGTGCCTGAGACATGGATAACAAGCTGATCCAAAAACTCGAAGATATGAGTAGTCTGGTGTCTTTTTGTAGAGTTTATAATGAGGTGAATGCATATGTAGTTTTGTTGTGGGAAGGAGATTGATAATATAAACTGCTGTTTTGAATGCATCTACCCAGTACTTCAGTGGTATTTTAGCATGATACATCATTGCTAAACCCAATTCAATCACATGTCGATGTTTTCTTTCCGAGACACCATTCTGCTCTGGTGTATGAGGACAAGAAATATGCTGCTTAATTCCACAGTTTTGTAGATGAGTTTGAAATTTACTACTAGTGAACTCACCTCCTCCATCACTCTGGAAGATTTTGATCTTGTGATTAAGCTGATTTTCTATAAGTCTTTGAAACATAATGAATATCTCATAGACTTTAGACTTTTGTCTCATTGGATATATCCAACTATACCTAGAGAAATCATCCACAAAAATGACATAGTAGGAGAATTTCTGAACAGATTGAGTTGGTGAAGGTCCCCATACATCACAATGTATTCTTTCTAATGGAGTATTCGAGATATGATCTGAGAAATGAAAAGATAAAGCTGAGCTTTTAGCAACTTGACAACTGCTACATATGTCCTGAGCCTTAGAACTAAACTGAATGAGTTGCTGTTTTTGTAGAATCTTCACTGTTTTAAGACTGGTGTGAGCAAGTCTTTGATGCCAGATATCCTCTCCAACTTCCGGGTGAGTCTGTGCGAAGAAGACCTCTGCATCTTTAGGTTCCACCTGGTATAGTCCCTTGACTTTCCTTCCTAGCTTCACTGTTGTATGATTGTGATTGTCCTTCATATATACCCCATGTTTATCAAAAATAAAAGAACAGGGATAATCATCTGTTAATTTTGATACAGATAGAAGGTTCTTTTTGATTTCAGGAACTATTAACACATCATTTAGGGGTAATTTGCTATTTTCTATATTCAATACTCCATTACCAATGCATGATATTGACAAATGAGATCCATCTCCTATCATGACAGTGTCATTACCATTATAAGTACTGCAGTTTCGAATCATACCAGTTTCTGAGGTAATGTGTGCTGTAGCCCCTGTATCTCGATACCATTATGAACCATAAGGTTCTTCAATGTGAACTGCTGCCAATGCAGTTGGTATTTCATCTGCCTGGTACGAGTTATCAAACCTATACCAACATCTGAGTGCTGTATGACCTGATTTCTTACAAATCTAACATTGCAGAGGTCCGTTACTCATAGGCTTTGTTGTCTGTGTTTGTTATCACCATTTGAACTTTGGGATGGATAAGACCTAACACTTTGATATCTCTGTGCAGGATTGGAATATGGTCTAAATCCTTGTCCAAAGTTAGACCAATTATCCTTGTTAACCTGACCTTGCTGAGTTGAATTCAGGTTATTTTGTTGATTCCTTCCTGCTTCTGTAAAATTATTTCCATAATCCCTTCTAATGAAAGACTGACCTCTGCCATAGTTAGCTTCTCCTCGAAAATTTTCTCTTTGATTTCTTGAGTTGACTCTCTGCTGACTTGTTCCAAGTCTTCTTTGCCCATAATAGGCTAGGTTAGTATTATACTCATTCACAGAATATGTTTGCAATCGGATTTCAAACCTTTCAAGTTGTGAAATAACCTCATCATATTCTGGCTGTGGCTTAAGACAATACATGGTTGTCCTGAAAGTTTCATATTCAGAACCTAGCCCTTCAAGTATGCCAAACATTCTAGTTATATTATCAACAGGCTTTCCAATAGCATTTAACTGATCACAGATAGTTTTGAACTCACGAAGGTATTCACTTAGTGATCTGTTTCTTTTCTTGCAGGCTTGAAGTTTTCCTCTTAACTCAAACTTCTTTGCAACAGATTTCTGTGTAAACCTATTCACGAGGGCCTGCCATACTTCAAGAGAGGTTTCTAAACCAATTATCAAACTTAGAATATTCTCTGATACTGCACCACTTATCCATGATGATATGAGTTGATCAGTTTTTATCCAATCCAGATGATCAGGATTCATTATTTCTCCTGTCACAGTCTGTATCATTTGAGTTGGAGGTAATGTTTCTCCATTAATGAAGCCAATCAGATCTTGGCTTTTCAGAAATCTGTTGAATTGAGCTTGCCACAACAAAAAGTTCTCTTCATTCAACTTGATTGTAACGAAATTAGCTATGTTCACATGGATAGGAAAAGAATATTTCTGCACTCTAGCCGCCATTCTTATATGCTCAGAAACTTTGAAGAATCGAAGAAACAATCCGATAAACTTTGAAGGTAAACTACCTAAAAATCACCAGAATCTATATACTATCTTGCAGTAAGAACAAACCAGATCTACTATTCCCAGGCGATCGCTCTGATACCATGAAAAGAAACTGAATATAGACCAAGATCTGTATATGAAAGAGATTTGATCTTGAACAATCAATGAAAAATACCTCAGCTCAAATGTATTTCTTCTTCAGAACTCCTTGTTCATGTTTTACAGAACTTCCTCATTCTCGGAATACAGAGATGAAAAAAAAAGCTTAAGATGAATCAAGAACAAACGATATCACAAAGATGAAGATCAATTCTCGCTACTTCTTCTCTCATTCTCTTGCCCTTTTATACTTGTTCAGCTATTTCTGTTATCAACTTGTTACAACGAGAATAACTAACATAGAAGTATATAAGTAGTTCTTCTATCTCGTGCAGCTCTTTTCATTCGCTTGATCAACTTCTATGTTTTATGTTTTGCTGTCATGGATCGCCAGCTCATCAATTCACTTGGATCGCCAGCTCACGACTCACGACCTTCCTTTTGTTCCAGCTTCTTCTGTTCCAGCCTCCTTTGTCTCAGTTTCATTAGGTTTGGCTCTTGCTGTTTTTAATATCTGTTTAATTCCTCTAACAAACAAGCCTATTGGCATTGTTTCATCGCCTTAGTTTCCCCACCACTACACACTGCCCCTATCAACTGTCTGACAATATTTCCCATTGATTCTCTGCGAGTCCATTTCTTTTTTCTCATTACAGGATGGCTGCAGAAGTTCTCTTAACAAACCCAAGCATCTCTGGTGGACGATCTTCTAGGGAATCATTTGGCTTGGCGCGAGTTGATGATGAGGAAGGTTGAGATGGTTTTGACTGAAGGGAGTTCGTCGGAGAAGTAGTCCAGTCGACCTGCTTAGCTAATGTTTCAAGGAAAGGGGCTGGTATGGGTGAGACTACCATAACCCCTCAACTGAGAATATGTAATTGGGCTCGTTTCATGGTTAGCACCAAGATAATATATGCGGAAGAGAGAATTGTGTAATTTCTCTATTTTTAATAATGAAAAATACGTTGGCCTATTTTTAAGGTAACGTGATATTGTAACATCAATGACAATCAATAAAGATAAATAAAAAATAAGTACAATCAAATGGAGATAATGCACAATTTTAAAAGATATAAGGAATCATGAAAGTTATGGGAAATTGCTTAATTGTATTTTAGTTATTTCTAACAATATCAAGAAACACGAATAACGAGTATGAAATAATAATCTCCTTAGGCTTCATGAATATAATTTTGAGTCACATGCACACATGCATAATATGACATTTGAGAGAATTAAATTATCACTCCCATCGATATATGATAACAATTATAACAATAATAATACTAATAACACAAAAAAATCATTTTCTTTTTTTGTATAATGATATCAACTGTAACTCGTACGCGCCGCGCGTGAGCGTGGCTGGATCCTGCAAGACCATTCATCTTCCTTGCCTCCTTTCCATGACAATGAATAATGAGCTCTCCCTCTCTCTCTCTCTCTCGTTCTGCCTCTTCAATTTAGAGAAAATATTGGTACCCTAACAGTGCCACGCAATCTGTGCTCTGAATGTCAGTCGCTCTCTCTTCACTTTCATTCACTCCCTCATCGTTACAAAGCAAAGCACAAGACCTCTCTCATCAATGGAGTGTTCCGCTTGGCCTAGGAGCCTCTCCTCAAGAAGCAAGCGCACGATGGAGGAGCTCTATGGCCAAAATCCCAAGAAGCTCAGAGATGCCTTCGACGCTCACTCTCAAACTGGCGATAACCCACGGCAGTCCTTGTTTGCGGAAGATCTGATCGTCGGGTCGTTCAGCAACACCCAATCCCTGTCGAGCGGGACTGAGTCCTATGAGGTCTTGCAGGTCCCGAACAACGCCTGTGTCATGTCCGAGGTCTCTGAGGAAAGTGAGAGCATCAAGACCCCCATCCAGAGGTCTCCGGTAGCCATCTGCTCGAAGCAGTCGCTAATGGAGGCTGCGACGGCGTTATATGAGGGCAGAGCGGACGTGGCTTCGGAGATCCTGACGCGCTTGTCTGCCGCGCTAAATACCAGAGGTAATTCAGCGCAGAAATTGATGGGATACATGTTGTCTGCGCTTAAATCGCGCGTGAGCCCCGTCGATTACCCCCCTCCCGTGGCGGAGTTGTTCACCGAGGAACATTTGTTGTCGGTTCGGTCACTTTACGATATATCTCCTTGTCTCAGGCTCGGTTTCATGGCTGCCAATGTCGCGACTTTGCTGGCTGCATCGGAGCAACCCTCCACTAACAAGCTCCATGTAATTGATTTCGGTGTTGTTCAGGAAGGACAGTACATCGATCTCCTTTGCGCGCTGTCCGTGCGTCAGGCGGGCAATCAATCCACCCTCAAGATCACGACGCTCGCAGATAGTGTCAACGGTGTGGAGAGGCTCAGGATGCTTGGGGATCGACTGAGTTTCCTCGCGGCTGTGATTGAAGTTAGGTTAGTATTCAACATCGTGAGCCAGAAGCTGAGCGAGTTGAGCCGTGACTCGCTGGGCCGCGAGCCCGACGAGATGCTGGCGGTGAACTTGGCGTTCAAGCTGTACAGAATGCCGGACGAGAGCGTGTCCGTGGAGAACCCGCGCGACGAGCTCCTCCGGCGAGTGAAAGGTCTGGCGCCGCGGGTGGTGACGCTGGTGGAGCAGGAGATGAACGGGAACACGGCGCCATTCACGATGCGCGTGGAGGAGGCGCTGGCGTACTACGGGGCGCTGCTCGAGTCGATTGAGTCTACAGTGCCGAGGGACAACTCGAAGCGAGCGAGGGCGGAGGAGGGGCTGAGTCGGAAATTGGGGAACTGGGTTGCTTGCGAAGGAAGGGACCGGGTTGAAAGATGCGAGGTGTTCGGGAAGTGGAGGGCCCGCATGGGGATGGCTGGGTTCCAGTTGAAGCCACTGGGTCGACACGTGACCGAATCATTGAAGAGGGGGCTCCGCTGTTGGACCAGGGACCGGAGATTCACGGTGAAAGAAGAGAATGGCGGGTTTTGCTTCGGCTGGTGCGGCCAAACTCTCACTGTCGCATCTGCTTGGTGTTAACCAAATTGATATACGTACGTATATGTCATGTGCTATGGATGGTGATGGCGATGGTGATGGGGATGTGATATCTATAATGTGTTGTTTTCAAGAGAGATGTTTGGATTTGAGGGGAAAAAACCATTTCGATGAGTTGCATTCATTTCTTGTGTTATTTGATTTGTTTCGTTTGGTGTGTGTTGAATTCTTGTGCGCACTCTTTCTTCTCCGTTGATAGCCGTTGTGGGGTTTCACCTATTACATCATTTCTGGAGGTTCGTAGTAGTTTGCAGCTTAGCTTGAGCTCTAATTTCGCTCGGTCTTTCAGGAGAGCGAGAGAGAGTAAGTCGCACATTATTCTAATTGCATCATCATTGTGCACCTCCGGTTTTAACCCCTCCCAAGTGATTCACGCTGGGAATAGGGAGAGAATTGTTTTAACTGCTATTTGTACCTCCATTTCTTTAAGGATTAAGCCTTGGTTTTCAATAGCTGATATAACATTTTAAGTTCATTCCTACATTTTCTTTGCATTTTGAGATCGAGTAGTTTTATGAGTGATTTGTCTTTTTTGTGAAATTAAAAGTCGAAATTAGTTTTTGACATGAGTAATACTTAACGTGGTAAGATGCTCATATTGAAGTTTTAATTTCTGTCCATGATGGTGATATCTCCTTTCCTGGTTTAATGGAGGACCAATATTATTTGTCCCCCAGTACTCTGTCTTTGAATGTCCTTCCTCAAGCTCGCCCTTACACCAAAGAAGCCCTGTGCAAGCTCCAAAAAAACATGAGGACCCTTGCTTCATCGAGCAGTTCTCTTTATGCTGGGGAATCGAAGTCCAAGCCTGACCCTAAACCTGAATTCTTCATTGTTTTGAAGGGTCTCGTGAAATGCAATGCCACAGTCGTACAAACATTGACGCAAGTGGATAAATTGAGCTCTAATGAGGAAGAGGGTGAAAAGGAAAGGCGTTTTGGGGAGAAAAGAGAAGGTTCGTATAGAGATGATGCAGAGAGACGGTTGGCTGCAATTGGAATTGCAAGGGGGCAGGATTTGTCCAGGTTGTTGTTTCCCGATCAGGCAACGACAAATGCAATAAGGGCATAGAGAGAACAGCTGAGGCAATCGCGGGGAGCTGCACTGGACTATACTTTGCTGGAAGGAGGGTGTAAATAATGGCACGGCTGAGGGCTTGAGCGATGAGGAGCTGGAGTTTCAGAGGCGAATTGCCATGTTCAGAGAGAAGACTGAGGGTGGAAAGAAAGGTGTTTTCGAGAGTTTTGACGATGGGGCAGTGGATGTGCTGTTGAGAAAAGAGACTGAGCTTGAGGACGATGAAGACGAGATTGGGGAGGAGAAGCAGTTTAGGAAGGGATTAGGGAAGAGAATGGATGATGGAACTACGAGGGAAGTATCTATTACCTGTAACAACATTACTGTTCCTGCTTAATGTGCAGCAGCCACAAAAGTTTGCATAGGCACCTCCTGCAGTGGGATATGGTCCTGCACCAAGCATTGAGGCAATTTTCCCTCCTCCCAGCATAGGAGGGGCGATAGTTACTGGGCAATGTCGCTTCTACACCGAGCTGAGCTTGCTATGAAGGCTTTGTGCGATTATGCCAGGAGGCTGGAGGTAATGTGTTTTCTTTTGCTCCCTTTTCTTCCAATAATGTTGAATCAGGCTGCTGATCCCCTTCTTCTTGATAGAGACAATCCATTATTTGGCCTGATGTATGAAGAAAAGGCTTTTCTCATCGAAGTTGGAGGACCTAAATATGTATATGATTCTTTTGCTTTCTGTCAGGAATCACATAGCAAAACCATGGCATCGCCGATGAGAATTTATTTTCCTCATTGTTGAATATCACTGCGCTTGAGAAATCTCTGTCTGCCGTTGGTAAGTATAGTACATCTTCATGCAAAAGCTTCGTGACTATATTTCTGTTTTGTGTAAGTTGTTGCAGGTGTAGGCGTGGGTTTATTCTGTTTATCTTTTACCCATATACTTTAACCATCTTTGTTAATTTCCTTTGATTCGTATAGGAAAGGTTAAAGCTCCCGGTGCTGATGGTTTCTGTGCCCATCGGCTAGCGATCGACGATGACGACTCAGCGCAACAATTTGAGTCACCTGATCATCCCTGCATGTGATTGACCTTTGCCAAATTTTGTCAAAAATCTCCAGCAATGAATATACTTAATATCACTTCGGCTTCATCGAATGCTTTGCAAATGTCGATCGGGCTGGTGGGAGGTGGAATTAATTAGGTTTGAGCTCGACATGTCTAAACTTCATAGACAAGCAAATGAAGATCATAGCCATCTGGGGATATCACAGTTGTTCTTAACTACATTATGTGCCCCAAAAACAGCCAGGCCAAAATCCGGGTCATGGATATTTGTTTGGCCCGAGGAAATTAGTGAACTTCCTGTGCAGAAAACAAGTGAAGACTCCCCAGGAAATCCGGGTCGTTCAGCAACACCCAATCCCTATCGGGCGGGGCTGAGTCCTATGAGGTCTCGCAGGTGCCGAGCAATGCCTGTGTCATGTACGAGGTCTCTGAGGAAAGTGAGAGCATCAAGACCCCCGTCCAGAGGTTACCGGTATCCATCTCGTGGGAGCAGTCGCTAGTGGAGGCTGCGACGGCGATATACCAGGGCAGAGTAGACGTGGCTTCGGAGATCCTGACGCGCTTGTCTTCCGTGCCATTCCCCATGAGTAATTCAAAGCAGAAATTGATGGGATACATTGTTGTCTGCGCTTAAATCGCGCGTGGGCCCCGTCGATTACCCCCCTCCCGTGGCGGAGTTGTTCACCGAGGAATTTGTTGTCGGCTTGGTCACTTTACGATCTGTCTCCTTGTTTCGAGCTCGGCTTCATGGCTGCCAATCTCGCGATTGTGGAAGCTGCATCGGGGCAACCCTCCACTAACAAGCTCCATGTAATTGATTTCGCTATTGGTTGGGAAGAACGGTACCTCAATAACCTCATTCTCCTTTACGCGGTGTCCGTGCATCATGCAAGCAATCAATCCATCCTCGAGGTCACGACGGTCGCAGATAGTTTAAACGCTGAGGAGAGGCTCATGATGCTTGCTTGGGGACCGACTTGAGTGAAGTCGCGGCCCAGGTGAAAGTTGGGTTAGTATTCAACATCATGAGCCAGAAGCTGAGCGAGTTGAGCCATGACTCGCTGGGCTGCGAGCCCGACGAGGTGCTGGCGGTGATCTTGGCGCTCACGCTGTACAGAATGCCGGACGAGAGTGTGTCCGCGGAGAACATGCGTGACGAGCTCCTCCGGCACGTGAAGGGGCTGGCCCCGCAGGTGGTGACGCTGGTGGAGCAGGAGATGAACAGGAACACGACGCCATTCATGATGCGCGTGGGGGAGGCGCTGGCGTACTACGGGGCGCTGCTCGAGTCGATCGATTATACAGTGCCGGGGAACAGCTCGGAGCGAGCGAGGGCAGAGGAGGGGGTGAGTCAGAAATTGGAGAACTTGGTTGCTTGCGATGGTAGCCTGTAGGGACCGGGTTGAAAGATGCGAGTTGTTCCGGAAGTGGAGGGCCCGGATGGGGATGGCTGGGTTCGAGTTGAAGCCACTGGGTCGACACGTGGCCCAATCATTGCCGGCAGTGCTCGACAGTTGGCCCTGGGACCCGAGATTCACGATGAGTGAAGAGGATGGTGGGGTTTACTCGGCTGGCTCGGCCGAACTCTCACCGTCGCATCTGCTTGGTGTTAACCAAATTGATATATGTATGTGTATCTTATGTGCTTTGGATGGCGATGAGAAAATGGGAAAAGAAGAAGAGAATTCCATTTTCCCATCTTTACCAAAAAAAAAAAAAAAACAATTCCATTTTCCCACCCTAGCAATTGAGTAATAAAAAGAGAGGTTGGATTTGAGAGGGAAAAAACATTCCTGTGCATTGCGTTCATTTCTTGCGTTATTCGATTTGTTTCGTTTGGTGTGTATTGAATTCTTATGCCACTCTTAACTTCTCCGTCCATAGCTAATGTGGGGCTCCACCTGTTACGTCATTTATGGAGGTTCGTAGTAGTTTGCAGCTTAGCTCGAGCTCCAATTCCGCTCTGTCTTTCAGGAGAGGGAGGGAGGGAGGGAGGGAGGGAGAGAGAGAATGTTGCGCATTATTCTATTTGCATCGTCATTGTGCATCTCCGGTTTTAACCCCTCCTAAGTGATTCACGCTAGGGATGAGAGAATTGATTTAACTGTTATTTGTACCTCCATTTTTTTAAGGATTAAGCCTTGTTTTCAATAGCTGATATAACATTTTAGGTTGATTCCTACATTTTCTCTCCATTTTGAGATCGAGTAGTTTTATGAGTGATTTGTCTTTTTTATGAAACAGAAAGCTGAAATTAGCTTTCGACGTGAGTGATTCTTAACGTGGTAAGACGCCTATATTTGTGCTTTGATTTCTGTCTATGATGGTGATATATCCTTTCCTGGTTTAATAGAGGAGCAATATTATTTGTCCCCCGGTACTTTGCCCTTGAGTGTCCTTCCTCAAGCTGGCACTTACACCAAAGAAGCCTTGCGCAAGCTCCAAAAAACACGAGGACCCTTGCTTCATCAAGCAGCTCTCGCTATGCTGCGGGATCGAAGTCCAAGCTCGACCCAAAACCCGAATTCTTCGTTGTTTTGAAGGGTCTCGTGAAACACGATGCCACAGTGGAACAAACATTGAGGCAAGTGGATAAATTGAGCTCTAATGAGGAAGAGGGCGAAAAGGGAAAGGCGTTTGAGGAGAAAAGGGAAGGTTTGTATAGAGATGATGTAGAGAGACGGTTGGCTGCGATTGAAATTGCAGAGGGGCAGGATTCATCCAATTCATTTTTTTCCCAATTAGGCAATGATAAATGCGATAAGGGTAGAGAGAGAACACCTGAGGCAATTGCGGGCAGCTGCGCTAGACTATGCTTCACTGGATGAAGGCGTGATCATAGCACGGTTGAGGGCTTGAGTGATGAGGAGCTGGAGTTTCACAGGCGAATCGCCATGTTTAGAGAGAAGATTGTGGGTGAAAAGAAAGGTGTTTTCAAGAGTTTGAATGATAGGGCGGTGGATGTGCCGTTGAGAAAAGAGACTGAGCTTGAGGACGAGGAAGATGAGATATGGGAGGAGGAGCAGTTTAGGAAGGGATTAGGGAAGAGAATGGATGATGGAACTACGAGGGAAGTATCTATTACCGGTAACAGCAGCACTGTTCCTGCTTAATGTGTAGTTGCCACAAAAGTTTGCATATACACCTCATGCACCGGTTTATGGTCCTGCACCAAGCATCGGGGCAGTTGGCCCTCCTCCTCCAAGCATAGGAGGGGCGATGTTTGCGGGGCAGGGGTTGGATTTTATGTCGCTTCTACAGTGAGCTCAGCTTGCTATGGAGGCTTTGTGCGATTATGCTAGGAGGCTAGAGGTAATGTGTTTTGTTTTGTTCTCTTTTCTTCCAATAATATTAAATCAGATCCCCCCTTCTTCTCAATAGAGGTAATCCATTATTTGGCCTGATGTATGAAGAAAACACTTTTCTCCCTGAAGTTGGAGGAACTAATTTTGTATATGATTCTTTTGCTTTCAGTCAAAAATCACATAGCAAAACCATGTCATCTTTGGCAAAGACCGATGAGAATTTGTCTCCTCATTGTTGAATATCACTGCACTTGAGAAGTCTATGTCTGCCGGGGGTGGGCGTGCATCTTTATGCAAAGGCTTCGTGACTATGTTTCTATTTTATGTATGTCGTTGCAAGTGTAGCTTTATTTTGTTCATCTTTTGCCCATATCCTTTAAACCATCTTTGTTAATTTCCTTTGATCCGTATAGGAAAGGTTGAAGCTCTATGGTGCTGATGGTTTCTGTGCCCACCAGCAAGCAATCAACACAACAACTTAGTGCAAGAATACGAGTCACCTGATCTTCCCTGCATGTGTTTGATCTTTGCAAGTTTCGTCAGAAGTCTCCGGCGATGAATGTATTCAATTTCACTTTGGCTTCATCGAATGCTTTGCAAATGTCAATTGGGGCGGGGGAAGGTAGAATTAATCAAGTTTGAGCTCGACATGTTTAAACTTCATAGACAAGCAAGTGAAGATCATAGCCAATTGGGGATGAGAGCTGTTCTTAACTACACTATGTGCTCAGATAATAGCCAGGCCTAAATCCAGGTTGTGGATATTTGTTTGCCCCCAGGAAATCAGTAAACTTTCTGTGCAGAAAACAAGTGAGGAGTTGCATGAGATAATTTCTTTTAATTCTTAAATCATAATATTTTACACATCAATTACCAAACAGCAATGACTGGAGAGAATTGAACCTTCCAAATCTTGTGAGGTTTGAATTCACACAAGATTTCAGTGTGCAGCAATTTGGCCAATAAAACCATACTGCTATTAAGCATTTGCCTGTCAAAAGGAAGATGACGTGGTGAGCTTACAAAATACTCTCCAAGTCATGTGGACAAGGACATAATTCCATAAAGATCACCATGATGAGTACACGATTTGCTCAGGCGAAAACTCCAAAATTAGAGACCTCTATGATTAACAAAAGAGCAAGAGAATGAATCTATAGTACAGGAAAAAAAAAAAACAAAACAAAATTGTCACTAAGTACACCAAAGATGGACCAGCCCTCATTGGTCAGCATCAGTAGAGGGATCAAGACATGCCAAAACCATTATATATTCAACATATACACCACAACCTTTTAAAATCTAAACCATCGATGATAGCTGCTACATATGGATGCAACTGCCCTAGAGATCCATAAATATGAGGGAGTTCTCCTCCACAGCACATAATCTCAAATGCAGCTCAGAGGTGATTGTAACCTCGAGAGTTTCTAATACATTGAAGCTGTGTTTGAATGTGAATCTCAACGGTTTGAATCACAGCATCAACAAGAGTTAGAGGAAAAGATTGAATGCAGCTTGGAGTTCCTAACTCCCCATTGATGAATGCAACAAACACTCGTGAAATTTACTTCTTTTAGTGGGTCTTGCTTCAACCAAGATAGTCCAACATTGCAATTGCCAATGCTTCGATGAATGAAACACGTCTGCAAAATGCGAAGCCAAATCCGATGAGAACACCTGCACTCGAAGAATAGGTGAGGTTTGGATTCACTACAATCATCACAAAACATCAAGCCAGGAAATGAACAACCTACTCCGAAGCAATTTATCCTTCCTTATGCTTCTAACAATGTTAGCTTCAGTCCTTATTTGACGAAAAATACCTATAATCACAATGCTTGACCCATCACATGTTTGACCGTCTCCAATGTTTCACGCTAGGTAGGTTGACTTTGTATTCACCAAATAAATGTAAATATTTTCACCAACCTCATGCAAATATATAGACTAATAAATGTTGCCGATTCAGATTCGACTAAATCGAACATGATAGAATCATACAATTTTTTATTTTTTATGCCAACAGGTTAAAATAATATATTCAAAGTTCTTTGAGCATCTAATCAATTCATAAGGAAAATTACCAAAAACATCCTAAATCTATTGCAATTTTTCCTATTCAAATTTAAACTTTTTTTTTTTGTTAATTCAGTTCTAAAACTTTTGCATTTATCCTAATTTAGTCTGGCAAAGAAAAAAAAGGAAAAGAAAAAAGGAAAATTTAATAAAAAATAAAATATTATTTAAAATTATTTACATTAGCATCTCCCAGATGGCCGACACCGACTAGCCTTCACGTTAGTGCTCGCTGCACAAAATTGGTTGGATGAATTGAATTAATACAATTGTAAAAGATCTAAAAGGGAATTGGCAAAATAAAAAATAAAATTATTTTGATAATTTTTCGCCGATTTATATTGGTGCGCTAGTTTTGGCCGTGCAAACATTAAATTGAAAGAATGTGCAAGGTTAGTGATAGCTAAGTAGTCGTTGACTTGTTATGACCAAAATATCAAAATTAGAAGTTAAAAATCCAACGAGGGCTAAGTTATCTCTAGTCAAAGTCCATCATCATAACTCAGCTCGTGGACTTCCATTCAACACAAAAAAGTAGAGAACAAGATTAGGAGGGTGTCAATGTCAGTGTGCAGAAATCCCAGTTAAGCAATTTTTAAAACAATAATTTTTTTTTTTATATTCCATGTACTCCCCCATTAGTTTGATAAAAAATTTTCGATATATCATGAATATTAAAATCTCTAAATGCATCATATTAACAAGGGTTAGAATTTACTCGCACGTATCAAATTAAGATTGTGAACCCATGCCGGATCATCATCTCCAAAAATTACAATTACCGAAGGTGTTTTTTTAGATTCATATCATATTGAAATTAGGGTTTTGTTTATATCTACTTTCATAAACATACCATAAAAGATTGGTATCATTTGGAGAAATAACTTAATTATTTTCAATTTTGATGTGAACTACAAAATAATCTTTTCAAGATCATCCTATACGATGATTTACACAAAAAAAAAATTGAGAACGGATATTGGCTAATTGATAGCACTCTTCCTTCGAAATTCACAATTTTTGCCAATAATAACAACTTATCCATCACATATCATTGTTGTAGTCCCCCCTGGATTTTTGCTTGCTGTGGTAAAACTGTTTTATAGGTCGATTGTATGTCGGGTTGTCTAAGGAAAAAAGCTTTTCTCTATTGAAATCTGAGTAACGATTGATTTTTAAGTGCTTTGCTGCCTCTAAATTATGCTGATGTTCTTTCTATTTGATGGTTCATGTAATGTAAGCATCATATTTGTACCTCTTGGTGTGCCTACTTTCCTCTTCTTCTTCTTTTTTTTTTTTTTTTAATGTGATGTGCCAGCTACGTGCTCTATAGACACAATCACATGTGTTTGCACAATTGCTTGAACTTTGTGCATATTGTTACTGGATTGCAGACGGACGGTATTGTAGTCTCTGATTATACATCTCTTTGGTGCAAACCCTCGTCAATCTCTGTTTGAAGGTTTTCCCCATGATTATTGATATTGATTCGATTTCTTTATCTTGATTCCCCAACTTAGGTTACGTCACCTTCATAAGGACAAAGGAGTCTGCTGATGCACAAAATGAAATGCAAGAGAATAGTGGCTCAGTGGAGGCTATCATACTTGATATAAAAGATCGGAAAAGAATTGGAGGTGCTTATTTGAAATCTGATATGATATGTTGCACTCCGCAGTTGGCTGAAGAGAAAGCCTGCAAATTAGGTCAAGTTATTATTCAGAGAAACCTGGATAACCCCGAATGGCCTATACGCATAACAACTTCCTTTGCTGGGAGAAATCAAGAAGCAAAGATGGAGAGTGTGACGGTCGAGATCGATAAGACAGGGATGTACTACTTGTATTTTATGTTTTGTGATCCACATCTCAAAGGTACCATAATTAAAGGGAGGACAGTATGGAGAAATCCAAGTGGTTTTTTTCTTGTTTCGGTCTGAAGAAATCCAAGTGGTTATTTGCCTGGAAAAATGGCTCCTTTGATGGTAGTGTTTGGTTTAATGTCATTGGCTTACCTTGTATTTGGACTTATATGGTTTTTGAAGTTTGTTAAACACTGGAAGGATGTCATACAGTTGCATTACCACATAACTGCAGTTATTGCTCTTGGAATGTGTGAATCGGCTCTCTGGTACTTTGAATATTCCAACTTAAACTCATGGGCATCACGATGTGGGCTGTCACTTTTACTGCAGTAAAGAAAACACTCTCGAGACTTCTCTTATTGGTAGTGTCAATGAGTTATGGAATGGTGAGACCTACCCTTGGGGGCATAACCTCAAGAGTGCTTCTTTTTGGTGGAGCATATCTAGTTGCATCCGAGTCGTATGAACTCGTTGAACATCTTGGGAATATCAATGACATGTCTGGAAAGACAGCATTGTTTCTGGTTTTGCCCGTTACATTGCTGGATGCTTGCTTTATATTATGGATCTTTTCATCATTATCCAAAACTCTGGAGCAGCTTCAGGTACTCGTGCTCTGTTTACTTTGGCAGGTAAATTACACGACAAAATTTCCATCCAGCAAACAGGTGCATAGAACATTATAATACTATTACAAGAAGCAACTACCAACCCTGAACAGCTCACACTCTAAAGAACAAGCATGGCGTCAAAACATAATATGCCCGTTTTATCTCGAAAAATATTTATCCTATTCCTTAAACACTCCCTCCCTCCCTCTCTCTCAACTATGGACACAAGGTGCTGCATTCGGTCAAATACAACAAAAGCTAACCATTCTTGCGCAACTGATATCCAAGGACCCATTCAGCTGAGGTAAACTAATTACTCCAAGCCTTAGAAAATGGTTAAAAGGGCAATAAGCCATGACCAACAATATCTATCGAAATCACCTCAGCCATTGACATGAAACTGTCGATTAAACGTCATATCACAATTAATATGATGTGATCTTCGATCCTAAGTTACTGCAGGATGTATTAATTAGAGATATGTCCAAGATAATCTTTACTAAGATAGTATTTAACTAAGGGAAGTAAGTTCTTAATAATGCTTAGGGGATTTAAAGCCTTGGAGAAAGCCAAATAATTTCATGCTGATCACTCAAATCCAAAACAAAAAACAGGTACAGAGGAACCTGCAGAAGAGAATATACGCCCAAGGGAAGTATCTGAAAGAAATTATAGAGAAACTAAAGAGAGCCTCGCTCGATGAGAGCGATCCTGCGAATCTGGAGGGCGCAAGAGCCCAAAGAGCCGACTTCAATCTGGCCATCTCCCACTCTGTCGACCCCGCGCGGGAAGGAGGAGGCGTTGGTGGAGAGAGGAACAACAGCAACATCAGCAACATGACGATGGGCATGAAAGAAGAGATGTACGAGAGAGAAGGCCATCGAAATCGTGGCTCGGCATTCCAGACTTATGAAGGTGAGGCCGCCACACTTGCGGGATCATCCTCAAATCCACCCCAACTCTTCCTGGACTCACCAGCCCCTGGGGACGACTCCATCCCCCTAAGTTTCAACACTAGCCGCATTGCCGAACAAGGCCACCGCATCAACACCCCCGTCTTCTTCGACTTTCTATCGGTGAATCATGAGCAATAGTTGATCTTTTGGACAGAGTTCAATGTTGATCTTAGTGTAGGTTTCTTGATTAATGTGAGGTTTTTACTAGGTAAGTTTCCTTGAAAATATTTTTCATATGCCGCCGGTTTGTTTAGGAGAAAAAGGTACCATACAATAGCTAGCGTTACAATATTACGTTGTTGAAAAATATTATGTAATTAAGGGGTTTTATATATCCCCAAAAATCCTCACTTTGAGGATCGCTGAATACACAGGAAAATTGTCAAAGTCCGTTCGAAATCTATTGTACGGTTATCAATTTAGTACTAAACTTTTAAATTTGCCAATTTAGTCTAGAATTTTTATCAATTTTCGCCGGAAATCGTAGACGTAGGATGGATGGCAATGATTGGCCTGCCATGTCAACAATTTCTAAAAAAAAAATTGATCAAAAATATTATATTGAAAATTCACACAAAGAGTAGGGCTTAAATTGTTAAAATTAAAAAGTTAAGAACTGAATTTACATGCTTATAATAGATTTAGGAATAATTAGGTGATTTGCCCCAAAAGCCACAATAGTATTTTCTCATTTTAAGGAACCCAAAAGACATTTGGGAGAGCATTTTGACTTTAGAGTAAAAAGTTTTCATGATGTCACGGAAATAAGCAATCGAACAGTAAAGTAGACGCAACAATGAAATATATCGAAGCATTCGATTGCGCTCATTCTACACTTTCTCAGATAAATCAGATTCCTCATGTTTCATCTTGGCAGCAAATGTTTCTTTCTTCACTTTTATCGCGTCCAACTCCCTCCGCATATACGCTTCCATTTCGTGTTGCTCCCTTTCTTGTTCAGAATGCCATTTTCCTGACTTCTCTTTCTGTTCCAGAAATTTCCTTTGCTCTTCAATAACTGCAGCTCTTTTATTATCCAAGGCTTCCCACTCATTCTCAAATCTCTCTTTCTTCTTTCAGCTCTTCACCTTCTCTGAGAAGCAACTCCTGTTGAGATTGGCACTTCTCTTATCTCTATCTTCAATTCTAGGGATGAGCGGTTCCTGATTGGTCCAGTTCCGACCACAAAATAGGGAACCGAACTGAAGGGACCGGTTCCTCATTTCCGAAACCGCAAACTGAACCAACGAATGCAGGAACCAAGGACTGCCCAAAGGGACCAGTCCAGTTCCCGAGCGGTCCAACCGAATCAACCACCTCTGATGCCAAAGATACTCAAACTACTTGAGCGAGCACTACCGCCTCTTTTATTAAACTTTCCACTTCATTTTTGTGGAAAGGTCGAGTCTACCGAGCTTGGTCTTTTGTAATTATTCGATATTGGGGGAAGACAGAGAGAGGGAGTGAGCGGCTAGTCCCACATCGACTTGTCGGAAGAGACCAACAAGCTGTTGGTCTCTATAAATAACGACGGACGAGAGAATGGTTGTTTATCTTTCAGCAATTGGCCTGTGCTCTGTTGAAACAGCAGAATTGAGGAAGACCTTGAAATGACACTGCAGTAGTTACAAGTACTCAAAATGCATGTGTTGAGTAATTAGACTGAAGTTCTTAAACATTAGTAGTCTGTGTGGTTCTGATGGTCGATTCTGCCTTTGGAATCGTATCCGATTCCAAAGGCAGAAATCGTATGCGATTCCGATGGTCAGTTTCTTTGGTACCGAATCCGATTCTGATGAGAGTCAGTTGTGCCTTTGGAGTTCGGCCTTTGGAATTGGATCCGATCTCAGTTTTGCCTTTGGAGTTCGGCCTTTGGAATTGGATCCGATCTGATGAGAATCAGTTTTTCCTTTGGAGTTTGAATCGGTTCTGTCTTTGGAATGAGAATCGGTTCTGCCTTTGGAATGAGAATCATGAAATCGAACCAAATAGCATCGGTTCTGAATCGAACCAAATAGCATCGGTTCTACCTTTGGAATGAGATGCCTTTGGAATGAGAATCATGAAATCGAACCAAATAGCATCGGTTCTATTTTCATAGAATGAATCGAACCAAATAGCATCGGTTCTATTTTCATAGAATGGGGAACCGAATTGGTGTCTTTGGGAATCGGACTAAATCGGTTGGGTTGGTCTGTGGTTCTCATCATTTAATCTAAGGTTTTCACTCTCCTCTTTGATCTTCAGCTTCTTTTCAGCAATATCTGCTTTTATTTTCTCAATTTCATCTTTAAGATTCTCTAAGGCCTCTTTCTCAGCAGATAACTGTTTCTTCTCCACCTCCATTTTCTTCTCCTCAGCTTATCATGGACTTCTCCCTCAAGGTCCTTGTCTTCCTCCTCAAATCTCTCTGTCTTTGCATCCACAGCAGACTCTCGCTTTGCCAACTTTTGTTCTTTGTGGTTTATCCAATTTCCTTCCGCTCAGTTTCTTCTATCTTGATTTTGAATTCCTTGTCGAGAGATTTCTTCCTCTCTTCCAAATCAGTCTCAAAGCTAAGCATTTTACCATCCAAGTTGGTCTTTCGCTCATCGACAAGTTTCTGGACCTCCACCTGCACAGCAAGCAAGAATCAATTCTACACGCCATATCATCCCCTCCAATCCAATCATTTATAATGGAAACTATCATGATAAAACTTACCCAAATAAAATCAATCAAAACAAAGGTGAATAGAATATAAAACATAGGGCACCCACAGTAGAGCTCACAAATTACCACACAAGACAGAATGATCAACACACAAGCATGGAAGGAAACCCCTTGGCATAAAAATGTTCATTGACATGATTCACAAAAGAAGAGATTCAATAAGAGTTGTTTCTACTTCCCAGTACTACTTTCTGCTTTATGCTATGCAGGACCTAATATCCAACATTCACCACATTAAGCAACATGGGATTGGGTCTAGTAAATTAACTATTGAGTGATTTAGCATGAAATATTAGTTCTTGCAAAGTATTAACAAAAAAATATACTCATTTAAAAATTGACCGCTCCATGAAATGAATACACAAAAGGAAAAAAAGCATCATCAATCCTCAGTACACAAGAATATGAATCGCCAACCTATCATTATCTCCCCTTTTCCACAAAGAAAATGCCTTTCGAGCTAATCATATTTGTGTTGAATCATAAGCAGCATCATTGACAAGGACAAGAAGCACAAGGCACGGCAATTTTATAAATTAGTTGGACTATACTTGCCAAAATAATGAAGTCATTCTGTCCAAAAAAAACTGATCCAACACCGACAAGAAGATGAATTACAAAATAATGATCATAAATAGAAAAAACCACCAAATCCAAGTCCATCATCAAAAACTTTCTTCAGTACGTAATAAATCAGTAATTTCTAGAGATAGATTATGCATCCAAATCACGCTCTCTCCCAGATTCGGCTTGTTCTCCAATGCAAGTACCTTTTCCTCTTTTGATCTTATAATGCTTTCTTCTTACTGTACTTCCTGCAACCAACTTGAAAATTGAACTAAGCGACCATTGGAAAAATATGATGTAGGTTGATTGCAAAGGCCAACAGGAGAACCAGCAGCACTGAACAGTGAACTTACCTTTTCTTTTGCAGCTAAGTCCGCTAAACTTTGATTTATTTGTTTCTCTTTCTCATACAACATTGATTTGGATGAAATCATGTTTCTTAAAGCTTCTTCAAGATCCATCTCCTTCTGCATAAGAAGTTGATCAATTTCATTGGCCTTTCCCACTCTTGTAAATCTTCTCTCTGTTTATAAAATGTGGCCTTGTGTGCTTCCTGCCGAAAAAGGAGCCGTTGTGCTTCTAATAATGCTTGACCTAACTCTTCAAAATTCAGATTCCACTTCTTTTTGTCGAACAAAGCAGCCCATATTATACTGATAATCAAATAGCTGCCAAAAGACTTCTATTTGGGTTAACAACAACTGCTAGATCTCAGTATACAATAATTTTAGGGAATTCAATTCCTAAATGTCAAAAGCTTAACCTAATTCAATACTACATATACAGATAAACATGAGATTTTGTGTCAATTGCACATCCAAATGTTGGCAAAAGTACACTCTTCCACTATGAACCTCACTACAAAACAACAACACCATCAACCAAAATAGCAGACACAATTCTTCCAACTGTTAATGCAAACAAAAAGTCACAATAAGTAATCAAATGGGAAATGTCAAGTATTAAGCAAAATATTGCATGTTCATCTCAGCAGGATCAAGCCACAGATCAGTTGCCATTTGAGCCGTATTTGAAAGGCTTATCTTGCCTCACACTTTGACAAATTCCAAAGAACCGCGTAACTCTCCTAAAATATTTTTGGGATTCCTACTAACCTGCTTATGGAAATGGTAATTTTATGTAGAAGGATTGGGGGGTAGTTTTCCTTGAAGTAGCATGATAAGTCTCATAACTGCTAAACTGCCAAGTCCATTTAAAGACTAATAACGTGTTAATAAAGTCATCTCAAGACAGCCTATGCACTCTATGGCATCCATGTCCTTTCATGTCCAATGCCACACACTTGATCGGGCAAGATGCTTCTTGAATTGAAGCAAACAAAGAGGTGATCCAGTGACATCTCGCTTTTCGCATCATCTATTAATGTCTGAAAAGTCTCGCTGCAAAAGAAGGAGCATAATATCTCCCTTAGGGGGGTTTGACTGGTCAATGAATTGGATGTTACACAAGTAATGAGCCCACCATCCCAAATTGCATCTCATGCTCTGCATCTCATGCTCTGTCCACACGACAAAATTTCCATCCAGCAAACAGGGGCATAGAACATTATAATTCTATTGCAAGAAGCAACTACATCATACACTCAAAGTAACAAGCATGGCGTCAAAACATAGTATGTCCAGTGAATCTCGAAAAATATTTATCCTATTCCTTAAACACTCCCTCCCTCCCTCTCTCCCTCTCTCTCAACTATGGGCACAAGGTGCTGCATTTGGTCAAATACAACAAAAGCTAACCATTCTAGCGCAACTGATATTCAAGAACCCATTCAGCTGAGGTAAACTAACTACTCCAAGCCTTAGAAAATGGTTATAAAGGCAATAAGCCATAACCAACAATATCTATCGAATTCACCGCAGCTTTCGAGCTCGATAACCTTCTCAGCGAGCGCCCGGTGGTCCTTCTGTCCATCTCCGCTTCGACCCTCCTCTCCAAACTGCCTCCAGTGCCACCCCCCCAAAAAAAATTGTCCTCCAACCCAACATTTCCCCATTACATTCCAATCCGTCGGCGGCGGCGGCGGCGGTCCATCAAGGAAAGCCACCGCCTTTTCCCTTGCCACCGCTCCTCGCGGCCACGGTCCGTCGGGTAGACGCAAAACCACAAATGAGGGAAACAATATATGCAGGGGCCAAATTTAGTCAAAATATATATATATATATATATAAGGTGTTTTTAGTTTTTGTTTTTTCTTCTTTCTTTTTTCCTTTTACTAATATTACCAAAAAACATGACTCCAATTTTCATCCCATATGTTGGTTTTTGTTTCACATAATTTATGCAAATCTCAACATGCAGTTTAAGGTTGAACCTGACAATTTTGATTTATGGACTAGCGGATTCTTCAGTTTATTATTATCTTTAAATCTTGCTTTTGATGTCTATATAACTTGCAGTATCTGCTTGTTACGATGGTCATGTTTGGAATTATTATATTCAGCCAATGTTTGAATGTATGTTCATCTCTCCTGGGATGACCTCATACAAGAGGAAGATCAAGGGATATTTCTGTGTATTCTCTTTGCCGGGGGACAATTCTCCGAGTATTTCATGAGCATGCAGCATCTTGATTTTACTGGTTGTTCCTTAGAAACCTTCATCTTCGAAAGAGAACGAGCTGACCACCCCTTGTTAAAGATGTGGTCTCTCTCTCAGAAATTCACAAATTGGTCCAAACATACTAATACACACGTAATATAGTTTCAACAATTTTACTTAAAATTAATTTTTGGACATTGCCAAAAACCCCATATTGATACCCGTGTAATACAATTATCTTTGAGAAAGAAAAAGAAATAAAAATAAATGATTTTGAATGAAAATGTTGTTGGTTACGTTAAGATTTCACTAGTAAGTTTGGTGCTTTATTAGATATTAAATTTGTCACTCTAAATTATTATTTGAGATAAGGTCAATCTCAAATCTTTCCTTTTTTTTTTTTTTTTGAGAAAATGCTTTCACTTTAAATTCTTCTCTAAAATTTGCCCCAACGGCAATAACAATACTAATAAGAGAAGATGTTCATTTTTTCTAAAAGGGAGATTTACCATGTATCATTATACCATCTGTTATCGTCCCAACTGCTCGTAGCTTGGCTAGGTCCCGCAAGACGTCCAACCTTTGCACCACCTCCCACTAAAGCGCGTGGAGATGGCTAGATCCCCCATGACAAGGAACTTTCGCCCCACCTCCCACTCATCTTCCTTCACTCTTTCGCACATGACCATTGAGCTCTTTTGTCTTTTGTCAAAAAGCCACTCTCTCTTTCTCTCTCTCTTTCTTCACTTTCCTCACCCATAAAAAGCAAACCACAAGACCTCTCTCATCAATGGAGCGTTCCGAGCTCTGTGGCCAAAATCCCAAGAAGCTCAGAGATGCCTCCGATGCTCACTCTCAAACTGGCGATAACCCGCGGCAGCCCTTGTTTGCGGAAGATCCGATCGTCAGAGTCCTCGGGTCGTTCGGCAACACCCAATCCCTATCGAGCGGGGCTGAGTCCTATGAGGTCTTGCAGGTCCCGAGCAACGCCTTTGTCAGTTCCGAGGTCTCCGAGGGAAGTGAGAGCATCAGGTCTCCGGTCCAGAGGCCTCCGGTAAAGAGCGCCAAGACCCGCGTCCGGAGACTCCAGAGGTCTCCGATGGAGATCGTCAAGACCCCCCTCCAGAGGCCAGCGTTATTCATCTTGATGGAAGAGTCGCTAGTGGAGGCTGCGACGGCGATATACGAGGGCAGAGTAGACGCGGCTTCGGAGATCCTGTGGCGCTTGTCTGCTGTGCCGAACCCCATGAGTAATTCAAAGCAGAAATTGATAGGATACATGTTGTCTGCGCTTAAATCGCGCGTGAGCCCTGCCGATAACCCCCCTCCCGTGGCGGAGTTGTTCACCAAGGACCATGTGTCGTCGACTCAGTCGCTTTACGAGCTGTCTCCTTGCTTCAAGCTCGGTTTCATGGCTGCCAATCTCGCGATTTTGGAAGCTGCATCGGAGCAACCCTCCACCAACAAGCTCCATGTAATTGATTTCGATGTTGGTCAGGAAGGACAGTACATCAATCTCCTCCACGCGCTGTCCACGCGTCAGGCGGGCATTCAATCCACCCTCAAGATCACGACGCTCACCGATAGCTTCAACGGGGAGGAGAGGCTCAGGATGATTAGGGATCGGCTGAGCGAACTCGCGGCCAAGATGGGAGTTAGGTTAGTATTCAACATCGTGAACCAGAAGCTGAGCGAGCTGAGCCGCGACTCGCTGGGCTGCGAGCCTGACGAGGTGCTGGCGGTGAACCTGGCGTTCAAGCTGTACCGGATCCCGGACGAGAGCGTGTCCATGGAGAACCCGCGCGATGAGCTCCTCCGGCGCGTGAAGGGCCTGGCGCCGCGGGTGGTGACGCTGGTGGAGCAGGAGATGAACGGGAACACGGCGCCCTTCGCGACGCGCGTGGTGGAGGCGCTGGCGTACTACGGGGCGCTGCTCGAGTCGATCGACTCCACAGTGTCGCGGGACAACTCGGAGCGGGCGAGGGCGGAGGAGGGGCTGAGTCGGAAATTGGGGAACTGGGTTGCTTGCGAAGGTAGGGACCGGGTTGAAAGATGCGAGCTGTTCGAGAAGTGGAGGGCCCGCATGGGGATGGCCGGGTTCGAGCTCAAGCCACTGGGTCAACACGTGGCCGAATCAATGAAGGCGAGGCTCAACAGTGGGAACCGGATCAACCCGGGATTCACGGTAACAGAAGAGAATGGTGGGGTTTGCTTCGGCTGGCTCGTCCGAACTCTCATCGTCACATCTGCTTGGTGTTAACCAAATTGATATACGTATGTGTATGATATGTGCTTTGGATGGCGACGGCGGCGATGGCGATGGCGATATCTATAATGTATTGTTGTTGAGGTGTTTTTCCTAAGAAAATGGGAAAAGAAGAAGAGAATTCCATTTTCCCACCCAAGCAATTGTGTAATAAAAAGAGAGATGTTTGGATTTGAGGGGGGAAAGAACATTCCCGTGCATTGCATTCATTTCTTGCGTAATTCGATTTGTTTCGTTTGGTGTGTATTGAATTCTTGTGTGCACTCTAACTTCTCCGTCTATAGCTACCGTGGGGCTCCACTTGTTACATCATTTATGGAGGTTCATAGTAGTTTGTAGCTTAGCTCGAGCTCCAATTCCGCTAGAGAGGGAGGGAGGGAGAGAGAATGTCGCGCATTATTCTATTTGCATCATCATTGTGCACCTGCGGTTTTAACCCCTCCCAAGTGATTCACGCCAGGGGATAAGGAGAGAATTGTTTTGACTGTTAAGTGTACCTCCATTTCTTTAAGGATTAAGCCTTGATTTTCAATTGCTAATATAACATTTTAAGTTAATTCCTACATTTTCTTTCCATCTTGAGATTGAGTAGTTTTATGAGTGATTTGTCTTTTTTTTTTTATGAAATTGAGAGCCAAAATTAGTTTTTGACATGAGTGATACTTAACATGGTAAGATGCTCATATTTGTGCTTTGATTTCTATCTATGATGGTGATATCTCCTTTCCTGGTTTAATAGAGGAGCAATATTATTTGTCCCCCAATACTTTGCCCTTGAGTGTCCTTAATCAGGCTGGCACTTACACTAGAGAAGCCCTGCGCAAGCTCCAAAAAACACGAGGACCCTCGCTTCATCGAGCAGCTCTCGCTATGCTGCGAGGATCGAAGTCCAAGTCCAACCCTAAACCTGAATTCTTCGTTGTTTTGAAGGGTCTCATGAAACGCAATGCCATAGTGGAACAAACATTGAGGCAAGTGGATAAATTGAGCTCTAATGAGGAAGAGGGTGAAAAGGGAAAGGCGTTTGAGGAGAAAAGGGAAGGTTCGTATAGAGATGATGCAGAGAGACGATTGGTTGCGATTGGAATTGCAAAGGGGTAGGATTCATCCAGTTCATTTTTTCTCGATCAGGCAACGATAAATGCGATAACGGCAGAGAGAGAACACTTGAGGCAATTGGGGGCAGCTACGCTGGACCATGCTTTGCTGGATGGAGGTGTGATCATGGCATGGCTGAGGGCTTGAGCAATGAGGAGCTGGAGTTTCACGGGCAAATTGCCATGTTCAGAGAGAAGATTGAGGGTGAAAAGAAAGGTGTTTTCGAGAGTTTTGATGATAGGGCAGTGGATGTGCCATTGAGAAAAGAGACTAAGCCTAAGGACGATGAAGACGAGATATGGGAGGAGGAGTAGTTTAGGAAGGGATTAGGGAAGAGAATGGTGATGGAACTATGAAGGAAGTACATATTACCGGTAACAGTAGTATTGCTCCTGCTTAATGTGCACCAGCCACAAAAGTTTGCATATACACCTCCTGCAATGGGATATGGTCCTGCACCAAGCATTGGGGCAATCGGCCCTCCTCCCAGTATAGGAGGGGCGATGGTTACTAGGCAATGTCGCTTCTATAGCAAGCTGAACTTGCTATAAAGGCTTTGTGCGATTATGCTAGGAGGCTGGAGGTAATGTGTTTTATTTTGCTCCCTTTTCTTCCAATAACGTTGAATCAGGCTACTGATCCCCTTCTTCTCGCTAGAGGCAATCCATTATTTGGCCTGATGTATGAAGAAAATGCTTTTCTCATCGAAGTTGGAGGACCTAATATATGTATATGATTCTTTTGCTTTCTGCCAGGAATCACATAGCAAAACCATGGCACCTTTGGCAAAGGTCGATGGTGAGTACGCTTGAGAAGTCTCTTAATCTCATTTTGAATATCACTACGCTTGAAAAGTCTCTTTCTGCCGCTGGTGAGTATGGTAAATCTTCATGCAAAAGCTTCGTGACTGTATTTCTGTTTTGTGCAAGTTGTTGTAGGTGTGGCTTTATTTTGTTTATCTTTTACCCATATACTTTAATCATCTTTGTTAATTTCCTTTGATCCGTATTGGAAAGGTTTAAGCTCCCGGTGTCGATGGTTTCTGTGCCTACCAGCTGGCGATCAACAACGATGACTCAGCACAAGAATGTGAGTCATCTGATCACCCCCTGCATGTGTTTGACCTTTGCCAAATTTTGTCAAAACTCTCCAGCGATGGAATGTACTTAATTACACTTTGGCTTCATCGAATGCTTTGCAAATGTCGATCGGGGTGGTGGGAGGTGGAATTAATTAGGTTTGAGCTTGACATGTCTAAACTTCGTAAACAAGCAAATGAAGATCATAGCCATTTGGGGATATCAGAGTTGTTCTTAACTACATTATGTGCTTTGAAAACAGCCAAGCCTAAATCCGGGTCATGGATATTTGTTTGCCCCCAAGAAATTAGTGAACTTCCTGTGCAGAAAACAAGTGAAGACTTGCCCAAGATACTTTCTCTTAATTCTTACATCAATAGTATGTTACACATCAAATACCAAAGAGAAACGACTAATTGGTTGTTGCAGATTTTTGTCTGAATGTGGCCGGAGAAAATCCAACCTTGAAAATCTTGTGAGGTTTGAATTCACACCAGATTTCAAAGTGTAGCAATTTGGACAGTAAAACCATACTGTTATTAAGCATTTACTTAGTTCTGTGACCAAAAGACGTCATGCTTGGCCTGTCGAAAGGAAGATGACGTGGTAAGCTTACACAATATTCTCCTAGTCACGTGAACAAAGAACATAATTCCACAAAGATCACCATAATGAGTACACAATTTGCTCAAGTAGAGACTCCAAAATTAGAGATCTCTTTGATTAACAAAAGAGCAAGAGGATGAATCTACGGTACAGGAAAAAAAAAAAGAGAACAAAATTGTCACTGAGTACACCAAAGATGGACCAGCCCTAATTAATCAGCATCTGGAGAGGGATCTTTCTTATTATTTGAGTGAACGTATCCACTGGCTGTTCTTTTTCCCTGACTGACTCTATATTGATTGACATGAACAGATTCCATCAAGGGCCAAAGACAAAAAGGTTCAAATTCTATGATCAAAATATACCGATGCCATTATATATTCAACATATACACCACACCATTTTAAAATTTAAACAATCGATGATGGCTGCTGCGTATTGGATGGAACTGATCCAGAGGTTCATAAATATGAGGGAGCTCTCCTTCACAGCGTGTAATCTCAAATGCAGCTTCTCAGGTGATTGTAACTTCGAGAGTCCCTACATATTTCGAAGTAGTGTTTGACTGTGAATCTCACGGTTTGAATCACAACATCAACAAGAGGAAGAGAATGGATGCAGCTTGGAGTTCCTAACTCTCCACTGGTAAATGCAACAAACAATTGTGAAATTTACTTCTTTTAGTGGATCTTGCTTCAACCAAGATAGTCCAATATTCCAAATGCCAATGCTTCGATGAATGAAACACTTCTGGGAAATGCGAGCCCAAATGGGCCAAATCTGATGAGAACAACCGCACTCGAAGAATAGGTGAGGTGTGGATTTACTATGATCATCACAAAATAGCAAGGTGGGAAATGAACAATCTACTCCAAAGCAATTTATCCTTCATTCTGCTTCTAACGATGTTAGCTCCAATCCTTCTAATTCGACAAAAAAATATCTAGAATCACAATGCTTGTCCCATCGCATGTTTGCCCTATCTCTAGAGTTTCACGCTAGCCAGGTTGACTTTGTATTCGCCATTTCACCGACCTCATGCATATATAGATGCTAACGAATGTTGCCGATTCAAATTTGACTAATGAACATGATAGAGTCATACAATTTCTCATTTTTTATGCCAACAAGTTAAAATGGTGTGTTCAAAGCTCTTTGAGCATCTAACTAATCCAAAGGGAAAATTACCCAAAATGTTCTTAATTTATTGCAACTTTTTTCAATTCAATTCAATTTTTTTTTTTCTTTTACCAATTCAATCATAAATTTTTTGCAATTGTACAAATTCAATCTATCTGGTCAATTTTGGTTGGCCATCCAACCAATACCGATGTTGACAATATTTTAATAATATCTTTTTTTTTTTTCTTTTTTTCTTCACTTCCTCCTCCTTCCTCCAACTAATTACTACCGGCAATCAGCCAGAAGCAAGGCTAGCGAGAGACCTCAACGGCCTTAAGGAAGCTTGGTCGTGGCTGGGCAACCTTGCCCAGGTCGCCCATTGGGTTGGCAAGCATCGAGCCTCGCTGACCATGGGAGATGCCTGATCCTGCTAGATCCGTCGAGGTCGAAGGCCATGACCTCACGTGGCCTTTGGCCTAGATGAGCTTCATCGACCACTGGCAGGTCACGGCCTTGCCATGGCTAGGCAAGGCCGAGCCTCTCTAGATCTTGTGGGGATTCTAGAGGAAAGGGGAAGAAGGAGAAAACAAAAAGATAAAGGAAAAATTTAATAAAAAATAAAAATATTATTAAAAATTGTTTCCATCACTGTCACCCAGACAATCAACATCGACCATGTTTGTGTGGTTAAAATTGGTTGAATGGACCAAATTGACACGATTGCAAAAGATTTAGGACTAAATTGATTAAAAAAAGTTTAAAACTATTTTGGTAATTTTCCTCCTATTCGTATTGTTGCACTAGTTCGTTCGGCCCTTGCAAATATTAAATCGAAGGAATGTACAAGTTTAGTGATACCTCAATAGTTTTTTTTTTTTTTTGGTAAAGAAAAATGAAAGTTAAAAATGGTGATACCTCAGTAGTTGTTGACTTGTTGTGACTAAAATATTAAAATTAGAATTTAAATCAACAAGGGCTAATTTATCTCTAGTCAAAGCCTATCATAACTCAGGTCGTGGACTTCCATTCAACGCAAAAGTGGAGAACAAGATTAGAAGAGTGTCAATGTCAATGTCAATGTGCAGAGGTCCCAGTCATGCAATTATCAAACCAATAAAAAAAGTATTTCATGTTCCATATATTCCCCATTAGTTTGATAACAAGTTTCGACATATCATGAGTGTTAAAATCTCTTAATGCATCATATTATCAAGGGTTAGAATTTGCTCTCATGTGTCAAATTAAGATTGTAAACCCATGTCAGATCATCATCTCCAAAAATTATAATTACCATTAAATTGTGCTGATGATCTCCAAAAATTAGAATTACCATTAAATCGAGCCGGACAAAAAGGTGTTTTTAAGATTCATATTGTATTGAAATTACGGTTTTTGTTTATATTTACTTTTAGAAAAGACAAGTATCATTTGGAGGGACAACTTAATTATTTTTAATTTCGATGCGAAACTACAAAAAAAAAAAAAAAAATCTTCTCAAGATCCTCCTATACGATGATGCCAACCAGAATGGATATTGGCTGATCGATAGTAGTCTTCTTTTGAAATTCACAATTTTTGTCGATATAGCAACTTACTCATCACATATCATTTTGTAACCTTCTTTACGAAACATAATTTCCATTTATGTTATCACAAGTAATGTAGCTCCCATGATTTCTATTTGTTCACAAAAAAAATAGCAAGCTGCCTAAGTTCATAGTACATCTCTTTTTCTATTATTAATAAATTACATAATGGGTCATAACTTATATGTAATATGGGCATAATTTTCCTTTTGGTGGTCATAAGTTCTTTTAATCATATAACTCGTAATTTTCAATGAAAATGAAAATTAAGAACCTACCCAACCCAAGTTGATAACAAATTTTTTATGCTATCACTAGTAAAATATTCTTTACTCATCCGAACTTTAGTTAAAATAAGAAAATGGAAATTGGAATTTTAATCATTTTTTTATCCAAATAATCCAAATTTACTTATTGGGAAAGTAGGCAAAATTCCCCTCATTTTTTCAGAAATTAAAATAGGGAAGATGGAAAGCATCTCCGTTCAGCTCCGAGGTTAGTTCCCTTGTCAAAGCTCATTCTGCTCTGGAAGAGAGAGAAACAGAGAGAGAGAAACAGAGAGGGTGAAGGAGGAAGGGGATGGAAGTGAGAGAATCGTGCATAGCTCATCGTCGGTTAGGGTTCTTCTTCCTCGTCGTGGCTTTGGTTTCGATCGCCGCCGTCGACGCTTCCGTCCACGACTACTTCAACGAGGCCTTCACCTCCCGCTCGAACGCCTTCTTCTTCCACGGCGGCAGCGAGGGCCTCCGCGCCCCCCGCTCCGCGATCCCGCCTTCCTCCTCCATGACTTCGTCTCCCAAAATCACGAACGGCCCCAAGGGGAAGTCCTTCATCAGGTACGGATTCCTTCGTTTCGGTGGTTTGCCGGTGTCTCGAATGGATGCTCCGTCTTCGTTTTGGTTTCCAGAACGTTGTGCTGCAGCCGCGCGATCGTTTGAACTCGCTTAGATTCTATGCGGTTTGTACGTATATCCGCGGAAGAACGCGATCGAAGTCCTTTGGATGAAACGTCTGGAGTCGGCCGCGGGTCGCTAGAGGATTCCTATGTTTTGATTTGAGTTTTAGGGCTTAATTGAGAATTTTAGGACTCGATTGCGCTTCGTAGTCGAAGTGCGGGGCTAGATTTCATTTGTTACATAAGGTTTAGGACTTAAAGGTGCGGGTTACTCGTTCTCTTTTTATCGTAGATGGGGTGCTGGAATTTCTTTGTTTTACTCTGCGTCATTGACCGAGTAGAGCTTCCGCTAGAGGTCCGAGAAGTCGATGATTCGTTACAAGGTTATGATGGAAATGGCAGTTGTAGTCCCCCGATTGTTGCTTGCTGTGGAAGAACTGTTTTATAGGTCGATTGTATGTCGGGTTGTCTAAGGAAAAAAGCTTTTTCTCTATTGAAATCTGGGTAACGAGTGATTTTTAAGTGCTTTGCTGCCTCTAAATTATGCTGATGTTCTTTCTATTTGATGGTTCATGTAATGTAAGCGTCATATTTGGACCTCTTGGTGTGCTTACTTTCCCCCCTTTTTTTTTTTTTTTGATGTGCCAGCTACCTGCTCTACAGACACGAACGCATGTGTTTGCACAATTGCTTGAACTTTGTGTATATTGTTACTGGATTGGAGACAGACGGTATTATAGTCTCTGTTTATACATCTCTTTCGTGCAAACCCTCATCAATCTTGGTTTGAGGGTTTTCCCTACGATTATTGATATTGATTCGATTTCTTTATCTCGATTCCCCAACTTAGGCCTGATGATGTCGCCTTCATAAGGAGAAAGGAGTCAAGTTTTTTTTGATGGAACAAAATGGAATGCAAGAGAATACATGGCTCGGTGGAGGCTATCACCACCCCGACATCACAAAAGATCGGAAGTGCTTATTTGAGGTTTGATATCGACCTTTCCCCACTCAAGGTTGAGGTTTGGCTGATGAGAAAGCCTGTAGTGGTTGTAAATTAGGTCAAGTTATTGTTCAGAGAAACCCAGATAACCTCGAATGGCCTAGACGGATAACAACTTCCTTTGCTAGGAGAAATCAAGAAACAAAGATGGATAGCATGACTGTCGAGATCGATAAGACGGGGATGTACTACTTGTATTTTATGTTTTGTGATCCACATCTCAAGGGTACCATAATTAAAGGGAGGACGGTATGGAGAAATCAAAGTGACTGCTCGAATTTTGTCGGGCTTGGCCATGGACACTCGATCTTCCAAACATTGTTTCGTCAGCAAAGTTTAGCGCTGGAGATGCCATCAAAGCAAAGCGTAACAGTGACTATAGTTTGTTGCCTTTATCTTTCATCAACTCCAATCAATGTGTTCTCAGGTTCTTTGAAGGAAAAACAAAACCAACATCACAAGGGGAAAATTTCAGGAAAAAAAGAAAAAACCCACCATAATCGCGCGAAAGTGACGAAGGCTGTGGAAAGGCTGGAGATGATGAAGCATTGATTAGAGACGTTCGTCTCGGATGGTGCAGACAATTTCTGCATCATGGCTACCAGCACAGCCATCTGAGCTTGAAACCGATGAGCCAAACGGAAGATAATAGATATACAGCCTCTGCGAGAGAAGATGATGAAGAGGAAGCTTTTTAGCCATGTGGTGGGAGATCTGAGACTAAAGGCGGGGAGTTGAAAAAAGGTGGTGCAGTAAGGCTGTTGAAAGTTCAGACCCAGACCTAGAGGCGCTGGGTTTGGAGATTAATGTCGGCGTGTTTGACGAAACTCAAGCGGCTGTGGCCGAACTTGAAGACTCGAGCAGCCATGTCAGCCATGGCCGCAAGCTTGGTGAAACTGGAGTGGCCATGGCCAGAAGCGGTGGTGGCTGGTGGTCGAGAGTGGTGGTTTTAATATTTTTAGCTTTTTTTAAATAACTTTATAATAATTCTTGTCTGACAAGAAATAGAAGAGAAAGGGAGGAATTTTACTGTATATTCATTGATTTGTATACAAGTACATTAATACATTTACAGTGCAAGAATGGAAGAGAATAAAAGGAAACAATTACAAAGAATTTTAAATTTCCTATTTACTAAAACTTCCTATTCACTAAATCAATCAATCTACAAATAGAATCAATCACAATCTCCAACATTATCCTTTCTTTATTTTTTAAAATCTTTTTATCATTCTTTTAAATCTTAATTTTTTTGTTTTCTAACAAGGCACATGGCTTTAGAAAGTGATAAAAATTGTCAGGCCAGTACTTTTAGTTCGTCAAAATAGATGAAATTAATGAATGTCTTGATTATACAAATTTGAGAAGTTTTTGAATTTAATTATATATATTTTAAGAAATCAATATTTTTTTTCTTTATTTATTTTTCTTTATTTTTCTTTCCTCTTCATCTTCTTCTGAGTATCGTCTTTCTTTTCGTCCTTTTTTATTTGTTTTTACACTGTGGTGACTAGCTACTGGGCAAGGCGATCGGGGCTTCTCGCCCTTGGCCAGCAAGGCTGGCCTTGCCCGGATCTGGTTGGCCTCCAACAACAACCACGGGATATCAAGAATTCTTCGGCGCCAAGAGTGTTGTGCTGCCACAAGAACACAAACGCAAAGGGGGCAATCCACACCACGAAGAGAATTGTCTTGTGCTAGGAGACACAAGGCCTAGGGTTTCCACCATAGCTAGACGAGTTAGAGTTGATTTTGCACACGAAATTCAATTCAATTGTGAAACGTGAGCACGATGGAGAGAGAGAGAGTACCTACAAATTGAGAGGAGTAATTGAGTGAGCCCTAAGATGGGAGATCAGTTGCGGAAATGGCGATGGCTGAGGGCGAGGCAACATGATGGTTTGGGCCAAGTCAACCACGCTGGGAGCAAGCGAGGCCGCATTGCCCCATTGTGGATGAGCCTCGTTCATAGCCACGATGACCTCTTCTAGATCTAGGCGAGGGCTTTATGCCCTCATCCAGTGGCCAATGAGCTCTAACAATCCTTGCTGGTCATAGTAAAAAAAAAAAAAAAGGGAAAGAGGAAAAAAAATGAACGAAGAAAAAAGATGAAAGAGAGAAAAAAAATGAAAATAGAAATACTAAAAAATCCCCCCATCATGTCTTTGGAAAGTGGCACATGAAGTTCACATGCTCCCTCAAGCCCTTATAAGAGACTAAGGCCCTGTTTGGTAACCATCAAAACAGGGCCAAATTCTGATTTTTTGTTTCCAAAATCAATTTAGGCTTAGAATCACGTTTGCTAAAATTTTTGTTCCCGGGAACAGACTGGGAGTGGAATCAAGAAAAAAAAAAGTTGATTCTTGTTCCAGAATTAGAATTGAGATTCAAAACCAACAACTCTTCTTCTTCTCTTCGGCCATCTCGCGACCGTCGTCTACCACCACCCGCCACCGTCTGCTACCGCTAACCGCCATCCGTCGCCGCCGATGCCGGTTGTCATCCGCCGGTCCGGTAGGCTCGCCAAGCCAGGGCGAGGTCTGGCAAGCTCGCCGAAGGCAAGCCCAGCCATCGACGAGGCTTGGCCTCCCTAGATCTGGCGAGGCCGAGCCTCGCCTAGCCCCACTGATGGCCAGGTAGGCCTTGCCCAGCCCCGGCGAGGCCGGCCTCGCCACCGACGAGGGCCTGGCGACACTTCGATGAGGTCGCCGGCCCTCATCTGACTAGTCGCCGGTCCGGCGACCAACCACAAGAAGAAGAAGGAGAAGAAGAATAGGAGAAAAATGAAAAAAAAAAAAAAAAGGAAAAAAATGAAAAAAGGTAAAAAAATTATTTAAAAATTAAAATAAATTGATTTGGAACAGAATTAATGAGCACGGTACTAAACACAATTCTATTCCAGAATCAGAAATTTTGGACAGTTATCAAACGGTTTAAAATGCTTAGAATCAGTTCCCGGGAACAGAATAAAAAAAATAATTTTTTATCATAATCTACTCCTTGGAACATAATCGTTACCAAACGCGCCCTAAGTGATCACTTTAGGCTATTATTAACACTAAGTGATTATTTTAAATCCTTATTTGAGAAAAAATTTACTCGGGATCCTTTATGGAAAAGGGTCCGTTTCAAGCCTTTATATCTCTCTTTCTCATACAACATTGATTTGGTTTTTGTAAGCTTCGTCAAGATCCATCTCCTTCTACCTAAGAAGTTGGTCAATTTCATTGGCCTTTCCCTCCTTCACATTAAGGATTCTCCTATCCTCACACAGCTTTTCTTTCCCTTTCCTGCAACTTTTGATCCCGCTCTTGTAAATTTTCTCTCTGTTTATAAGATGCAGCCCCGTGTGCTTCCTGCCTGCCAAAAAATGCCATATTTGCAACGTCACTTGCTGAGTATTTCTTACAGCTATAGCAATGTAACCAACGTCATCATGCATGATGCATAAAGATGCACAGGTTGAAAAGAGCATACTCAGTTTTCAAAGAAAAATGCTCCCTTCCAAGTACACTTTCGCGTGCCTCCATCCCTTGCATCTTCAAGTCCAATTGTGAACTTTTTCTGCTGACCTACGAAGTTTGGCATCAACATTGTTGCAGTGTCTCATTCACCTCCAATGACCTATCCTCCATTCCAATAGTCAAAGCACTCGCTTGAGACAACTTCTTCTCAGAGTCAAGCTTTATTCGGTCTTGCTCACTATGTATTTCGTGCAGAGCCTTCTCAAGCTGCATTAACGAAGTTCATCTATGTAACAAAAATATGGAAGACTTCAAATGCTAATCACATTCACTTCCAGCACTCACATGAGAGAAGATATATTCAAAAAAATCAAGTTGAGGAATGGCTCTCGTTATATCTTCCCATTTGCAGTGCAACTCAGGCAAAGGAAGAAACAAGGATAAAGCTCGACTTTTTATACTAAAATAGGAAAATATAGCCCCACATTGCCACATATTAAACCAACGTCGACAATCTACTATTTTCCCTAGACATAAATTTGTCTAAAACATGCCTATGCATGTCCTGCAACTCTATGTGTGCCCAGTGCAATCGCATACTTCATGTCTGAGAAGGGTCAGATTGTAGGGAAAGGGAGGCTAGCAAATAAGATCCATAATGGCATAAATCCCGAGCGCGTGAAACAAGCTTACAAAAGCAATACTTATTTTCCTTTTCACGCTTGGCTTTTACAGAGGAGTTAGAAAACTTACTTTTAAGAAGATGGTGACTTGTTGCCACAAAACTGAAAATTCAATTGAATGAAAGGAGCAAGCTCTTCCCAAATTATACCATAACCCCACAAAAACCAAACAAAGCTAAAACAGCGCTCTCATTAACCTTTTTGGCACAAGAAGATTTTCATCAATAATATCGCATATGCAGTTGGTGTGGTAAGTAGATTTCTATCTAATCCTAGTAAGGAACATTGGGTAGCAGTCAAATGGATATTTAGGTATCTTAACTGGTACATCTAATAGCGCATATGTTTTGGTGATGACAAAAGCGTGTTAGAAGGTTTTTAGGATTAGGACATGGCCGGGGACATGGACTCAAGAAAGTCTACATCGGATATTTAATGACTTTTGCAAGGGAGCGGTTCATGGCAATCCTCAACTACAAAAATCGTTGCCCTATCTAGTCTTTGGCGAGTATATTGCGATAACAGAAGCATGTAAAGAACTCTTGTGGATGAAGTTTCTACAAGAAGTGGGCCACAACCAAAAGGAGTATATCTTGTATTCAGATAGTCAAAGCGCAATACACCTCGGTAAAAATGCAACTTTCCACTCGATCCAAACACATTGACATCATATATCATTGGATACGTGATGTGTTGGAAGAAAAAGCCCTACAGCTAAAGAAGATACACACGACAACAATGGCTCATATATGATGACAAAATCCAAGCTCTTCCCAAATTATACCATAACCCCAAAAAAACCAAACAAAGCTAAAACAGCGCTCTCATTAACCTTTTTGGCACAAGAAGATTTTCATCAATAATTCATGAGAATATATAGACAAAGATCTTGAACTTTTTTTAAGAATCGGTAGAGCACTCTCAGATTTATCAACCACCAGATTAACACAATCAACCAGAGTCGCTAATCTAATATGATTAGCAACACATAATTTGGCAATCGGAATCAAACTGGTGCTCCAGAAAGAGTTCTCCACCGGGAGTATGGTCGTTATGCCAGATCATAGAAGAATCATCTGGCAATTGAGTTTGTTTTACCTTTAAACTATCCGATTTAGCAATCCCTAGTGCCCATGAACGAAATTTTGGCAACACAAATTCAGTAGACAGCTTGTCATTAGTTGACTGTATTTCTAAAATATAAGACAGTTAAAATGCAACGCAAAATCTAGAGCATTCAAATTGCAAGACTATCAGCAAGAAGTAGCATACATTTGCCACACACTGCCTTTCAAAAGCCAAAGCTTTCCTCAGATTTTCCTCTTTCTTCTTAGCTTCAGACATTGCAATCAGATGTGCTGATTGTTCTCGTTGGATAAGCTGTCATGCTTCTGATAATGCTTGGCCTAACTCTTCAAACTTCAGGTTCCACTCCTTTTTGTCGAACATAAGTAGCCCCACATTATATTGATGATCAAATAGCTGCCAAAAGACTTCTATTTAGGTTAACAACAACTGCTAGATCTCAGTATATAAGAATTTCAGGGAATTAATTCCTAAATGTCAAATGCTTAACCTAATACAACACTATATAGCCCTGTTTGGTTCAACATTGGGAATGCTCATTTGGGCTCTAAAGGGGTTTGGTCAAATGCTGTGGTGTTTGGTTCATTTTTTTGGGACTTTGGGAAGATGCAATTGCATCTCCAAGGGAGTTGAAAAGGCTTTGGGGGAATGGAGGGGGAGAGGTCCATTTGGAAGTTGCATTTTCGGAATGCAACTTCCACCGATCATCTTCACCGAAGAGAAGCCGATCGAAGGTTGATAACCGCCGACCAAGGGGTTGCACGCGCCGATAATGTGCTGGTGACCGTTGCCGGACCTCAGGCGACACTTGGGTCACGCGACCTCAAGCGGCCGTCGCTTGGGGTTGCGCGACCTAGGCGACTAAATCCGGCCATCCAGCCATCGGATCCGGCGGTCTGGTGGTCGGACTTCAAAAAAGAAAATATTATTTTTTTTATTTTTAATTTAATAAAAGTCATTTACAAATGTAAATTTTAACAAACGGTATTTTGACCAAAGTTGTATTTTAATGCAAATTTTACCAAACGATATTTGCATTTCGAAAAACCCCATTCACCCAAAGGAATTTGCATTTTGACAAATGCATTTCCCAAAAGCCGAATACATATACAGATAAACATGAGATTTTGTGGCAATTGCACATCCAAAAGTTGGAAAAAGTACACTTCCACTGTGAACCTCACCCAAAACAACGCCATCATCCAAAATAACAGACACGATTCTTCCAACTATTAATGCAAACAAAAATCATAATAAATAATCAAATGAGAAATGTCGAGTATTAAGCAACACATTGCATGTTCATCTCAGCAGGATCGAGCCACAAATCAGTAGTTGCCATTTGAGCTGCATTTGAGATGCTTATCTTGCCCCCCACACTTTGACAAATTCCAAAGAACCCCATAATTCTCCTAAAATACTTTTGGGATTCCTACTAACCTGCTAATTTATGTAAGAGGATTTAAGGGTAGTTTTCCCTGAAGTAGCTTGATAAGTCTCGTAACTGCTAAACTGCCAAGTCCATTTAAAAGACTAATAAACACCTCGATTGGACAAGATGCTTCTTGAATTGTAGCAAAACAAAGAGGAGATCCTATGACATCTCACTTTTCACACTTTTCACATCATCTATTAGCGTCTGAAAGTCTTGCTGCATACAGAGGAGCATAATATCTCCCCTAGGAGGGTTTGACTGGTCGATGAATCGGAAGTTACACAAGTAAATGAGCCCGCCTATTCCAAACTGCATCTCATGCTGTGTTTACTCGGGTAGGTAATTACACATGACAAAATTTTCCATCCTACAAACAGGTGCGTAGAACATTATTATACAATTGCAAGAAGCAACAACCAACTCAGAACAACTATATACACTCTAAGGAACAAGCATGGTGTCAAAACATAGTATGCCCAGTTTATCTTGAAAAATATTTATCCTATTCCTCAAACACTACTAACCTCCCTCCCTCCCTCCCTTCCTCCGAACTCAACTATGGACAAAAGGTGCTGCATTCGGTCAAACACAACAAAGCTAACCATTCTAGCGCAATTGATATCCAAGAACCCATTCAGCTAAGGTAAACTAACTACTCCAAGCCTTAGAAAATGGTTATAAAGGCAATAAGCCATAATCAACCATATCTATCAAATTTACCTCAGTTTTCGAGCTTCCTGGTGGTCTTTCTGGTCCATCTCCACTTCGACCCGCCTCTCCAAACCGCCTCCAGTGCCCCCCATTGTCCTCCAACCCAACATTCCCCATTACTTTCCCATCCAGCGAGGCCACTGGCGGAGGCGGCTACGCCGGCCCATCAAGGAAAGCCGTCGCCTTTCCCCCTTGCCATCGCTCCTCGCGGCCACGGTCCGTCGGAGGGACACAGAGCCGCAAATGGGGAAACAATATATGCAGGGGCCAAATTTAGTTTTTTTTTTTCTTCTTTCTTTTTTTTTTCATTTTATTAATATTACCGAAAATCAAGACTCCAATATTCATCCCCCATATTGTTTTTCGTTACATGTATTTCACTTTTTCCTAAGATTTGTAGATTGAAAGCTTTTTATTTAGTTAAAATCACATGCTCGAAACCTTTAAAAGTGCCTGATAAAAAAAATCTTTAAAAGTGCAATAAGTATGTATTTTTCCGGAAATTTTTGGAGAAAAACTGGAAAAGAAAACTATATTTATACATTTATTTCTCCACTTATTCTAATATTACTTTTATAAAGAAAGAAAATAGATCTATTTCTAAATTACCCATGTATTAAATAATACATGTTATATATATCTTTAAGTCTCATTTCACACAATTTCTACCGTAGTTATCTATTTTTAACCTCCGTTAACAATCACCAAACCCGTGACTGTATTATAGAGAAATGGCATTTAGAAAGAGACTTCGCTCTCCAATCTCTCACTTAGAGTATTAAACTAATTTTGTAAACTAATTTTTAGTATAATTGGCATTACCTACCATTCCTATGATTGCTTGGGCCGAACTGTATTAAAGAGTAACAAATGAAATTTCATGGGCAAACTTTCTCTTAGAAAGAATAAAGACGCATGGTCGTGGATAATAAGTTTTCATCAATAATTGATTAAATGCACATGCTACACGAATAATCGAGAGTTATTGATGCATTATCCCGATTATCTAGGTTACAGTGTCGTTTTGATTTATAGAGAAAGGGAATATATTATTTTCTTGTTTTGGCGACATTCACTTAACATACTTTCAATGTATATTAGACTTAGAAGGACCTTCCAATAGATAAGTCACCAATAGGAAAGTTAGTGGGTTGCCAAGCCCAAGGACGTAGTATGGAAACTTTTGGGTTTTAATTTAATCAATTTAACATGTGAATTAACTCAATTAGGAGTCAGCACTAAAAATTATTGGTAGGTTGATTTATGTATGAACTAGAGATACAAAGGGTTTGGGGAACTTAATTACATTAGATTAATCTAACTCCATTTTCGGTACGGTACCTTTATCATGTTATTTTCAAAAATATTTTGTAGGCAATCTTGATTAATTTTAAGGCTAACCACTAGGGTGCACAATCAATGATCTAGCACTCGATAAACCAAAGCAACAAATAAAAATTGCCAAGAACAAAGCACAACTTTACTATGATGAATTTCCCAATATACAAAAGATGTTGATTGAAAAAAAAAAAAAAAAAAAAAAAAGGTAGCATGCATAGCCTAAACTAAACATTGAGTTTAAATAATCATGCAATCTCAAACTAATTCTTTTTGATGTTTTTCTATATGCAATTTTAACCCGAGTTTAATATGCATGAATTATTAAATTAATGATGTTTGAGATGACTTGATTTTAATGACAAGTAAAATTAATATGAACTATTTTAAAGACGATGTGGCAAGTGGTGACAAGGCATGGAATTGATGCAATGTCAACATTTTCTGGTATTTTCTTTTAAAAGTTATAATAGGAAAGTACTTAAAATACGATATTTACCGAATTTAAATTAAGAAATAATTAATGGGGTTTACTCCCCAATCCACTTTCATCTCTTTTAAAATTTTTATTCTCTTCGACTTGAGCAAGCGAGCTGAGCAAATCGAGAGTTTGAGACAACATGACGATCAAGAGTTCTTCTTCTTCTTCTTCGAGATCGAATTCAATGGCGGATTCGGACATTGGTATTTGGTGTTTTCTTCTTCTTCTTTTCTTTTTTTGGATTCCAATTGGCTCTCTCTCTCGCTTATAATTTCGCATGTGGTTTTGTGTGTCATTTTGACTTTTTGCCAAGTGGATTTTGTGTTGTTTTTAAGTTGTTAAGTAGGAAAAAACTTGTTATTTGTCTCAGATTTTCAGCCATCATGGTATGGCGATTTTTGCATGCGGGTATAATTTTGGTTTAAGAATCATCACTAAGTTGCTGATTCATTAAAGAAAAAAAAAAGGAATGTTCTCTAAGTGAATAACTGTGATTACGTCTGCATAATTGGTGCTGTTTGTCCCCCAAGCTTGTGCTGTCTCTCCAAGGTTGCCTTCAAGTCGGACGGTGGTTTGGGCGCGCAATTTGGACTAGCAACTTCTTCTAGTAGCATCAAAAATTAGAAGTTAAAAATCCAACACGGGCTAAGCTATGTTTGCTTGTCGGACGTGGATCTATAGTCAAAGCCCATCGTTGACTCATCTCGTGGGCTTCTCGTGGGCTTCCATTCAACGCAAAGGTAAAAACAAGATCAGAAAAGTGTCAATGTCAATGTACAGAAGTCCCTGTTATGCAATTATCGAGCCAATAAGAAGTACGTCATATTCCATGTATTCCCCATTAATTTGATAACAAATTTGGACATATTATGAGTGTTAAAATCTCTGAATGCATTATATTAACAAGGGTTAGAATTTACTTTCCTGTATCAAATTCAAATTGTAAACCCATGTCAAATCATCATCTCCAAAAATAATTGTCATTAAATCAAGCCAGAAAAGATATTTCTTAGACTCTTAATGTATTAAAATTGGGGTTTCTATTAAAATCTATTTTCATAAACATGCTAGAAAAGACCTATATCATTTGGAGAAATAACTTTGTAATGTAACATGATTATTTTCAATCTCAATGCAGAACTACAAATATGTTTTTGAGGTCCTACTATACGGTGACATAAGAAAAAAAGGACAATGTTTATCTGTCACATATCATTTTGTAACCTTCTTTATAGAACATAATTTTTCTTTTGTCATCGCAAGTAATGTAGATTCTATGATTTGTAATTGTTTAGAAAAACTAACAAGCTACGTAAGTTAATAGTATGTCTCTTTTTCTATTAATTAATAAATTACCTAATGGATCGTAACTTTTATTTGACATTGGCGTAGTTTTCCTTAAATAGTCGTAAGTTCTTTCAATCACATGGTTTGTAATTTTCCATGAAAAATAAAAATCTACCTAAGTTGATAACAGATTTTTTTTATGCTATTAGTAGTAAAATATTCTTTACTCATTGTAACTTTTTAGTTTATGAAATTGTAAGTTTGATCATTTTTTCCGATAATCCAACACGGAATGTAGACCGGCCACGTAAAAACACACTTATTGGGAAAGTAGAAATTCCCTTATTTCTCAGAAATTAAAATAAGAAAAAGGAAGCATCTTAGTTCCATATTAGTTCACTTGTCAAGGCTCATTTTGAGAGAGAGAGAGAGAATCGTGCAGAGCCAAGCACCGATTAGGGTTTTTCTTCTTCTTCTCGGTAGCTTGTTGACACCTAAATTTTTGTTTCACAATTAGTCATTTATTGCATAAGAAAATTAGGGATCCAAACTGACCTCTAAAAAATATAAATATCAATTTTTACTTTGCATGTTTAGTTCTTGTAAAGCATGTCCACATCCGATAAATTTCATATGAGCTACCCTTATTATGCTTGAACTCAAGAAGCCATGAACATACTCCTAGTTGGCACATGGATCAACAATTCCTCAGAATATGCTCGATTATGAGTTGCGCACATGAGAATCTGAAACTTGGGGGTCACAATTTCCGCGAAGATGAGGGAAGCCAGTCAATTAGAGAAATCTTCTCTCCAGTAAATCTTCCCTCTAGTAAATTTTGGCCAGATAAGTGGAGGAACTCGTGGGATCTTTTTCCAAGAATACCATAATGCACAAAAGAAAACAAATATGTTGGCTACGAAATCATGGGCAATTTTGTCAGACTGTAAGTTGAGGGAAATAAATTAGAAAAAAGAAAAGAAAAAGAGAATTTTCATGGAATATTCTCCACGACTTTGGCCAAGATATCTCGCGTCCAAAAGCTCAACCCCACCAGGTCTCATGAATCATCTTTCGCATAATAAGAGGAGTCGATCTTGGCAAATCATCTGAAAAACAATCTCACGTTTTCAGCTACTGATCATGGAAAGATTGGGAGCTCAGAGTGACAAGGACGGACTAAATTCCCATTCCTTCGTAGACACCTTCGGATTGCTTGGGATTCTTTCGGAAAAATTGAAATTATGAGGGGAATCAATGGGATTTGTCCAGCAATACGGAAAGAATTGGTACTCACTCGAATATCGGGCGTTCATGCGCAAGGCAATATGAAAAGATTGAGCGGAGAGGAAATTAAAGGAAAGAATAAGAAGATAATTCTGGCCATGAAATCGTAAATGATATAAGTGAATCGGAAAAGGAAAAGATTGTGAAAGAAGGTGAGGGACGCATATTTGAGAGATTAACGGTGACAAATCAAGGCTAAGATTTGGCAATCCCCACGATCAAAGGAGCACGGGTTCTAACTTTCCAATGTTAAATGGAAGTCTTTCGGACTTGTCAGTCATTGGAGGGGGAAGTATGTACACACCCTCAGACATCTCATGTCCACTATCTTGACAATTCTTCGATTAGACTATGGTGTTGGCAGTCCTCTTGACCCTGCGTTCATCTTGCTTTGTGGATATTGACGATAAGCATAAAGCTAAGTCAAGTATTTTTTTAGTTTGATTGTGTGAAATTTCATCATCATCATCATCATCATCATCATCATCAAAATGAGTGAATGCACGAAGGAGAGGAAAGGGAGGACTTCCTGAAGGAATTGTCGCGTTGATACTTCGGTCTTCCCAGTGTCAAGCACGTTCATGCAAAAAGAAGAAAGGACAGAACATCGGTCAAACAAAGAAAGTCCAAGCGCACCATTTCTAACTCTTGCTCTCCACGTCGTGGTGCCGTCATCCACTTAGCCTTCACACCTAGGCTGCACTTGGGGATTTTCCTTCGAAGTTTGAGCGATGCCAGGCTATTCCTTCTATAGTACCACGGTAAGTTTGTGCACTTGTATGATCATCCCTCATATGTTAGCAGCATACGATAAAATGGATAAAAATCGCATGCTAAACATTTTCAAAATAAAGAGAAAATGTATAGAAAGGATGTTAGATAAATTAAGTCTCCGAATTCGTGAACCTTTAAATCCCTGAATCCGTGAATCTTTGAAGAGGTACCAAAGTGGTGTTAGACCGGGTATGCCACTAATTTTAAGTGTTTGATCTTGTCAAATGTATCCTAATAAGACAAGATATTCATTGTTTTCTAGATACCACGAGACGCGGAATGGTGGAATTTTCGCACGACCCTCCACCCTATTTTCCTTGCCTCTTTGCGCATGGCCCGGAGCACTTCTGTTGTCCCCGTCAAAAAGCAGCCCCCTCTCCCCCATTTTCCTCCCTTAGTCACCAAGCAAAGCACAAGACCTGTCTCATCGATGGAGCGTTCCGCTTGGCCTAAGAGCCTCTCGTCAAGCCGCAAGCACGCGATCCAGGATCTCCTCCATGATCAGAATCCCACGAAGAAGCTCAGAGATCTTTTCGACGCTCACTCTCAAACTGGCAATAACACAGGGCATCCGCTGTTCGCTGATGATCTGTTCTTCAACGTCCTTAGGTCGTTCGGCAACTCCATATCTGAATCGATGAGCGCCGAGTCCGATGAGGTCTTGCAGCTCCCGACCAACGCCTGTGTCAGGTCCGAGCACTCGGAGGGAAGTGAAAGCATCAAGCCCACGATCCCAAGGTAAGCAAGGGCCAAAATTCTCGTCTTTTTACTTTTGACTTTATCTGAAAAGTAATTTATCTATTTAAATGAAGTTTCCCGCAATTATAATAACATATGTAAGTTTCTTTTCCACAAGCCACAAGCGCATGATCGAGGAGATACTCCGAGCCCAGAAGTCCGTGACGACGCTCCTAGATCTGTTCAACGCTCACTCCCAAGCTGGCAATAACATACAGCTGCCCTCGTCTGCAGAAGATCTGCTCGAAGACCTCAAGGAGTCGTTCGCCAACAGCCTATCCTTATTGGGGGTGGCCAAGTCCGACGAGGTCTCCGTCCGGACCAAATCCTGTGTCAGATTCGAGGACTCTGATGAGGAGAGCACTAGCACCCCGGTCCCGAGGCAATTAAGGTCCTTTTTTTTTTTTTTTTTTTTTTTAACTTCTGACTTTGTCTGAAAATAATTTATCAATTTAAGTAGTGTTTCACGCAATTAAAAATACAATTATAAAGCTTCTTTTTGGGAAGAAATCGCATGTTTGAAAATGACAGTGTGAAGATCTCCCTTCTGTGTTTAGTAGTTTGATAAAATCAAAATTTATTCTATTTTGTGTTTGCTGTCTCCTTAAAACAGGATAAAGTTAGATATAAAACGAATAATCCAGATAAAAGAAGTTTTACATAGAGCATAAGATGAAAGAGGTTTTACATGGAGTCGACCTTACCAAAAAAAAAAAAAAGAGGTTTTACATGGAGCTGAATTATCTATATTCGTCTAAGTAATTCTAACAAAAAAGAAGTAAAATTACTCATTTTTGCTCAGAAAGACTTTAGATAGATGGACTAGACTAGACTAGAATTTAATTTCAAGTTCAAGTTACCTAGGTACCTCACAAATGATGCATCCATTTCATTAATTTTTCATATATATTTTATTTGTTTTGTTTGTTTGTTAAGATTTATACATAAATCTTACTAATTCTAACATGAATGGGAATTACTCATTTTTTTGTAGAGGAACTTCGAATACATGGACAAGATTGGACGACCATGAATTTGTGTATGACGGGTACTCATGGAACAAATATGCTCAAGAAGCGATTCTCAAGTCGGAGTTCCCAAGGTACTTCACAAATGATTTATTCATTTTCATTAATCTCTCATATATAGGAGAAAAATCATTTATGAAGTAGAAAGAACTCTATCATTGCTTGATGTCTAAAACAAATAATATGTGGGAATCTTTAGAAAAAATCATGGCTTCAAACTAATAAATATGAGAATATTTAAATAATAAATCATGCACACATTTAATAGCTTAAGCTTTTGAAATAGTTAGTAGTGGTCCATAAAAATCTCACAATAAGAAACACATCCATCTATCGACCTAGCTAAATTATTTATGCTTCTCTCATAATGAACAATTAAGTAAAATGTGTTTTTGCTTGTGGTTAAAGCTATAGGAACTACTACGGATGCTCTTACAAATTTGACCAAGGGTGTCAAGCGACCAAGCAAGTCCAGAAGATAAAGGATGACCCGCCCGTCTACAGGACTATATGCCAAGGCCACCACACTTGCAAGATAGCATCTAACGATGAGTGTATAATCTGAAATTACTAGTTTGAGCTTCCATTTTACGATTAAGATTTTTATTCTATTAATATTTTATAATTTTCATGTTTTTAAAATAATTTGTGGTTAATTGATTGTAGCAACACTTGTAAGATAGCTCAAATAGTATGTTATCTTTTGGTCGACCAAAGAAGAAAAACAAAAAGTGAAAAGTGAAAAGGGAAGAGAAAAAAAAGCAGACGAAAAGTACAATCGGCAGGGGGTGAGGGGACGTTTACTGTTCATAGTCTTCCTCACCCTTTCTGCCTGCGTCTGCAACCGGACGCTGTCCCGACGGTCGCCGGTGCCTGCTCCTCTACGCTCGCCGCCCGCGCCTACATCCGGCCACCGCAAGCCATCGCCGTTCGCCAGTGACCCCCGAACGCCGAACCCTGATCGCTTCTGTTCTGCTCCATCTTGCTACGGACGCTGCTGCTTCACTCGGCCTCCGCCTGCTGCTTCTGCCTCGCCGCTCGGCCTTGCTGATCCGCGACGCCTGACGCCGTTACCCCGAAGACCAGCGATCGACGTCCCTGCTCAACCCGACGCCCTGCTGCCCGGAGTCGAAGTCCTGCGACGCTGCTGCTACCGCCGGATCTGCCTCGCCTGCAATCAGAAGCCCGAGCACCGCCGTGCCGTCGCCGCCCAGCATCCAGCAGCCCGTGACCCAGCGCTGTCGCCGCGTCTGCCAGCCTCCGTCCGAAACCCCTCTCCGGTGACCTCCACCCACGACGACCCGACGTCGCCGCGCCTCTACAGCTCGCGCCCAGCAAACCGGTGGTCTGTCTCCACTCAGCCGACGCCACTGCACCAACACCTCTGCCCGCTCGCCGTTGCTGCTCCGCCCCTGTACGCTGTCGCCTCGCCGGGGCTCCGACGCCAGCCACCCTCCATCCGATCTCCGCGTCGCCGCGTCCGCCCCCCCATAGCGATTGCTGTCCTTCCTGCACTATTCCCTTGGGTAGTTTATTTTTATTTTTCATTTTATTTATTTATTTAAGTTTAGTTATTTAAATTTGAACCTTAGATGTTAATATTCATTTCATGAATATTGAAGGCATTAATCGTTGGGATTTTGTCCAAAATTGTTGTAATTATTAATTTGATCTGTAAGAGGTTGGATCATTTTTTTTAATTATATTAAAATTTGGGTATTTTGATAGTATTTTAATTATTAAATTATTATAATTATTAATTTGATTCGTAAAACTTCATATCAAATTTTTAATTATTTTGAACTTTTTAGGATTACGATAATTGTTAATTTAACCCATGAGACAATGGGTTATTTTTTCGATTATTTTAATCCTTCATTTGATGAATATCTTGATTGTTTAGATATAGTTGCTTATCTTGGAAAAAACACTAAAAAAAAAAACAAAACAAAAATCAAATCTTGCATCGGAATTATTGGTTTAGTAAATTAATAATGGATTTTTAGGATTGCACTTTTAGATAATTTTTTGAAATATATTAGGATTGATTTTATAGATAATGTTTGCACATTAAAATAATCTCATTTTTCTAAAAAAAAAATAGTTTTCTAAGATAGGATAGGGTTTAAGTTAAATTAACCCCTAAAATAAATTAGAAAATTCTTCATTTTAGATAGTTTAATTAGGTTTTTTTATTAATTCCGAATTTCAATAAAAATACAAAGAATTAGGTTCATAATAGGTTCATTTAATTAGAATTTGTTTGTTAGCAAAATTAGGTCATGTAGTTAAACTGCATGTTTTATTCATGAGGTTTACTCCCCAATTCACTTTCATCTCTTTTAAAATTTTTATTCTCTCCGACCTGAGCAATCGAGCTGAGCGAATCAAAAGTTTGAGACAACACGACGATCAAGAGTTCCTCCTCTTCTTCTTCTTTGAGATTGAATTCGATGGCGGATTCGGACATTGGTATTTGGCGTTTTCTTCTTTTTCTTTTCTTTTTTTGGATTCCAATTGGTTCTCTCTCTCGCTTATAATTTCGCATGTGGTTTTGTGTGTCGTTTTGACTTTTTGCCAAGTGGATTTTGTGTTGTTTTTAAGTTGTTAAGTAGGGGAAAACTTGTTATTTGTCTCAGATTTTGAGCTATCGTGGTATGGCAATTTTCGTGTGCGAGTATAATTTTGGTTTAAGAATCATCACTAAGTGGCTGATTCATTAAAAGGGAAAGGAAAAAAGAAAAAGAAAAAGAAATGTTCTCTAATTGAAGAGCTGTGAAAATAATGACGTCTGCATAATTAGTGCTGTTTGTCCACCAAGCTTGTGCTGTCTCTCCAAGGTTGCTCTCAAGTCGGACGGTGGTTTGGGCGCGCAATTCGGACTAGCAACTTCTTCTAGTAGCATCCGAAATTAGAAGTTTTAATATCAAAATTAGCAGTTAAAAATCCAACACGGGCTAAGCTATGTTTGCTTGTCGGACGTGGATCTCTAGTCAAAGCCCATCGTTGACTCATCTCGTGGGCTTCCGTTCTACGAAAAGGTCAAAACAAGATCAGAAGAGTGTCAATGTCAATGTACAGAAGTCCCTGTTATGCAATTATCGAACCAATAAGAAGTATGTCATATTATATGTATTCCCCATTAGTTTGATAAAAAAATTTCGACATAATATGAGTGTTAAAATCTCTGAATGCATCATATTAACAAGGGTTAGAATTTACTTTCCTGTGTCAAATTCGAATTGTAAACCCATGTTAGATCATCATCTCCAAAAATTATAATTATCATTAAATCAAGCCAAAAAGAGATATTTTTTAGACTCCTTATTTTTATTAATATTAGTGTTTCTATTAAAATCTATTTTCATAAACATGCTAGAAAAGACCGATATCATTTGAAGAAATAACTTTGTAACCTAATATGATTATTTTCAATCTTAGTGCAAAACTACAAATATGTTTTTGATGTCCTACTATACAGTGACATAAGAAAATAAAAAAGAGAATTTTTTTTGGCTAATTGACAGTAATCTTCCTTTAAAATTCATAATTTTTGTTCATAACAGCAACTTATCCATCACATATCATTTTGTCACCTTCTTTACAGAATATAATTTTGTTTTTGTCGTCACAAGTAATAAAGATTCTATGATATGTAATTGTCTAGAAGAACTAACAAGCTACCTAAATTAATAGTATGTCTCTTTTTCTATTAATTAATAAATTACCTAATGGATCATAACTTTTATTTGATTGGCATAGTTTTCCTTAGATAGCCGTAAGTTCTTTCAATCACATTGTTCGTAATTTTCCATAAAAATGAAAAATCTACCTAAGTTGATAACAATTTTTTTATGCTATTAGTAGTAAAATATTCTTTACTCATTGGGAAAGTAGAAACTCCCTTCTTTTTCAGAAATTAAAATAAGAAAAAGGAAACATCTCAGTTCTGTGGTTAGTTCACTTGTCAAGGCTCATTTTGCTCACATATAGAAAGAGAGAGAGAGAGAGAACCGTGCAAAGCCAAGCGCCGGTTAGGGCTTTTCTTCTTTTTCTCGGTAGCTCTAGTTTGCTTCTGCGATTCGATCGTCACCGTCGATTCTTCCGTCCACGACTACTTCAGCAAAGCTTTCACCTCCCGCTCCAACGCCTTCTTCTTCCATGCAGGCAGTGAAGGCCTCCGTGCTCTGAGGTCTGCGATCCCACCTTCTTTTGATAGCTCCTAATGCCACGACCAGCACCAAGGGGAAGTCCTTCATAAGGTACGGATTTTTCCATTCTCTACTCTGGCTGCGATTCAGCTCCAAGTGATTTTGGTGGTCTCGTCTTGTTGCCTTGGAAGTTTGCTGGTGTCCCAATGGCCGAACCATCTTTGTTGGTTTCTGGGAAGTTATGCTGAAATGGTGAACACGTTTGATTTCTTAGGTTCTATGTGATTTACATACACACACACATGAGAATGCCATCAAAGTCCTTAAAATGAAATGCATGAAATTGCCCACGCATCATTAAGGAATTTTCTACTTTTCAATTTAAATTTTTGGACTTAATTGTAATTTTTCAATAAATGATTAAGAGTTAATTAGAAATTTAAGATTCGATTGCACTTTCTAAGGAAGATTTGGGACTTGATCAAATAAATTGGGAAGTCGCTTAATTATTTTGCAATTATTTCTAACAACATTAATAAAGCAAAATAACAAATGTTATGTAACGATCTCATTAGGCTTCATAATTATAATTTTGAGTCACATACATAATGACATTTGAGAAAATTAAACCATCCGCTCCCATCGATATATGATAGTACTGATAAGACAAGATATTCATTGTTTTCTAGATCCCAGGAGACACGGAATTTTCGCACAACCCTCCCCCAATTTTCCTTGCCTCTTTTCCGCACGGCCCGGAGCACTTTTGTCCTCGTCAAAAAGCCTCTCTCGCTCTCTCTCTTCGTTTTTCTCCCTCGTCGACCAGCAAAGCCCAACACCTGTCTCATCGATGGAGCGTTTCGCTTGGCCTGAGAACCTCTCCTCAAGCCGCAAGCACGCGATCCAGGATCTCCTCCATGACCAGAATCCCACGAAGAAGCTCAGAGATCTTTTCGACGCTCACTCTCAAACTGGCAATAACACAGGGCAGCCCCTGTTCGCTGAAGATCTGTTCTTCAACGTCCTCAGGTCGTTCGGCAACTCCATATCTGAATCGATGAGCGCCGAGTCCGACGAGGTCTTGCAGCTCCCGACCAACGCCTGTGTCAGGTCCGAGATCTCGGAGGGAAGTGAAAGCATCAAGCCTCCGATCCCAAGGTACGCAAGGGCCAAAATTCGCGTCTTTTTACTTTTGACTTTGTCTGAAAAGTAATTTATCTATTTAAATGAAGTTTCCCGCAATTATAATAACATATGTAAGTTTCTTTTTTGGCAAGTGTATTTACATCAATGGAGCGTTTCGCTTGGCCTCAGAACCTTTCCACAAGCCGCAAGCGCATGATCGAGGAGATCCTCCGAGCCCAGAAGTCCGTAACGACGCTCCTAGATCTGTTCAGCGCTCAGTCCCAAGCTGGCAATAACATACAGCTGCCCTCGTCTGCAGAAGATCTGCTCGAAGACCTCAAGGAGTCGTTCGCCAACAGCCTATCCTTATTGGGGATGGCCGAGCCCGACGAGGTCTCGCAGGTCCCAACCAAATCCTGTGTCAGGTTGGAGGACTCTGATGAGGAGAGCACTAGTACCCCGGTCCCGAGGCAATTAAGGTCTTTATTTATTTTTTTCTATTTTTTACTTCTGACTTTGTCTGAAAGTAATTTATCGATTTAACTAGTGTTTCACGCAATTAAAAAAAATAAATTATAAAGCTTCTTTTTGGGAAGAAATCGCATGTTTGAAAATGACAGTGTGAAGATCTCCCTTCAACGTTTAGTAGTTTGATAAAATCAAAATTTATCCTATTTTGTGTTTGCTGTCTCCTTAAAATATAATAAAGTTGGATATAAAATGGATAACCCGAATAAAATAAATTTTACACAGAGCATAGGATGAAAGAGGTTTTACATGGAGCTAAATTATCTATATTCGTCTAAGTAATTCTAACAAAAAAAGAAGAAGTAAAATTACTCATTTTTGCTTAGAAAGACTTTAGATAGATAGACAAGACTGGACTAGAATTTGATTTTCAAGTTCGAGTTACCTAGGTACCTCACAAATGATGCATCCATTTTCATTAATTTTTCATATATATTTTATTTTTTCTGTTTTTTTGTTCAGATTTATACATAAATCTTAATAATTCTAACATGAATTGGGAATTACCTATTTTTTTTCGTAGAGGGACTTCGAATACATGGACAAGATTGGATGACCATGAATTTGTCTACGACGGGTACTCATGGAGGAAATATGCTCAAGAAGCGATTCTCAAGTCGGAGTTCCCAAGGTACTTCACAAATAATTTATCCATTTTCATTAGTCTCTCATATATAGGAGAAAAATAATTTATGAAGTAGAAAGAACTCTATTATTGCTTGATGTCTAAAACAAATAATATGTGGGAATCTTTACAAAAAATCATGGCTTCAAATCAATCATACATTTAATAACTTAAGCTTTTGAAATAGTTAGTAGTGGTCCACAAAAATCTCACAATAAGAAACACATCCATCTATCGACCTGGCTAAATTATTTATGCTTCTCTCATGATGAACAATTAAGGAAAATGTGTTATTGCTTGTGATTAAAGCTGTGTTTGTAGGAACTACTACGGATGCTCTCACAAATTCGACCAGGGGTGTCAAGCGACCAAGCAGGTCCAAAAGATAAAGGATGACCCACCCATCTACAGGACTATATGCCAAGGCCACCACACTTGCAAGTAGGGGTAAACATGGTATTAGGGTAGAACTTGAAACTTGGAACCTAAAAATCGGACCAGTGGGAACCTATCCAGTTTTAGATTCTAAGGTATGTACGGTAGGTTTCAAATTCTAAAACTTAGAGAACTTGGAAAACCTGTTTCGATGGATAGGTTCCAGATTCTAAATAAGTGAAACCTTGAATAAGTTTTTGTATTTTTCTTTATTAATGTCTTTGCACGATCCTACGATATTTCATAGCATCCAATGATGAGTGTGTAATCTAAAATCACTAGTTTGAGCTTCCATTTTACAACTGAGACTTTTATTCTATTAATGTTTTATAGTTTTCATCTATCTAAATATAATTTGTGGTCAATTGATTGTAGCAACAAGTAGTAATACTCCAATCATTTAATTGATAATACACATGGAACCTAGTAGACCTTAGGACCAATCATGGAATCTGTGACAAGATAGATTCCAAGTTATAGGATATGTAAGGTACATTCTAAGTTCCAAAAAATGATAAACTTGTTCCGACGGGTAAGTTCCATATTCTGAATGGAACTTATACGAAAACTGGAACCGTTTACCCTATCTATGAGAACTTCATCCTCAAATCCCCCTCACTCATCCTGAACTCACCAAGCCCTAGGGGCTCCTCCGTCCCCCAAAGTTTCAACACTAGCCTCATTGAACAAGACGACGACAACACCAACCCTACCTTCTTCAACTTTCTATTAGTGAATCATGAGCAAAAGTTGCCCAGTGGGCATGATCTGAATCCCAACGGCCATGGCCATGGCCATGATGACAGTAGAAAGAACAACAATCAATCCACATCATTGGATTATTACGCTCCGCATCATCTAATTATTATGCTTCTGTTGAGGAGATCTAAACTGTGTCCTCAGATCAAGGGGATGTGATGCTTAGGGTCTCATAGCTTTGATATGGTTGTGGGGTCTGAGTTTCATGATCTGTTAGATTATGAATTTCTATGTTGAATTTGGTGGAGGTTTCTTGATTAATATGGGAGGTGTTTTGGTAGAATGAATTTCCTTGAAACTACTAATCCTTTGCCGCGGTTTATTTAGGAGCAAAAGGAGCCATATAATTGCTAGTTTAATGAAAATGATTCCTATTCTTGTGAGCCAGCCTTCTTTTGTCGAAAAATATTTTGTAATTACGGGCTTTTTTATAACCTGTAAAGATTCTCTCAATTTGAGGGACACCAAATACACTTCATTTCCAGAAAAGAAGGTGCAAATACGCATCATTGCAATCAACTCAGATTTACATGGTAAACATCACTAATTATCTGCAAATGAAAATTTATTCCGCAGTAAATTGACTTTATATTGATCAACACGAACCGATTACATCAAGGACCAAGAAGCAAAAAGTTCAAATTCTATGATCAAAATATACTAGAATGTTACATATCCAACAAATGCACACCCTCTTAAAATCTAAATCATCAACAATTGCTGCTGCATAATGGACAACATTGATCTAGAGGTTCATAAGTGACTTCTCCATAGCACGTAATTTCAAATGCAACTCAAAGGTGATTCTCCTTTGATGGTCCCAACATCCTTTGAAGCGGTTATTGACTGTGAATCTCGCAGTTTGAATCACAGCATCAACGAGAGGCAGAGACTGAAAGCAGCTTGGAGTTCTGGCCCTCCACTGATTAATGCGACGCCTCCAAAGTAGCTTCAAGAAACACCAACGAAAATCCCTTCTCTTAGGGGTCTGCTTCAACCAAGATAGTTCGACATATCAATTACCAATGCTTCAATGAATGAATTTCATTTGCAAAATGCGAAACCAAATCCAATGAGAACAACCGCACTTTAAAATAGGTGAGATTTGGATTCACTATGATCATCACAAAACTGCAAGCCAGGAAATGAACAACCTCCTACAAAGCAATTTATCGTTCTTTCTGCTTCTAAGATTCCAGCTCCAGTCCATTTAATTTGGCGACAAATACCTGGAATCACAATGCTTGACCGATCAGGTTTTGGTGGGTCGACTCACCTGAAGAATGCACATGGTTGGATTTGCACTGTAGAAAGAAAGGTCAGAAATCACAATGCTTGCCCCGTCTCCAATGTCTCACGCTAGCTAGGTTGATTTTGCAGTAAAAAATTAATGTGAATGTTCTCACCGAACTCAGTGCAAACATAGATGCTAAAATCAAATGTTGCTGCTTCAGATTTGACTAAACCGAACATGATAGAATCATACAACTAATTCCTATTATAGTGCTAATTCCAACCTCACAAATGTTAAATTGAAGGAATGTGCAAGTTTAGCGATACCTAAGTAGTTGGTGACAAGAGTGTCCATATCGATGTACCAAAATCCCAATTATGCGATTATCGAATTAATAATAGGATTTCACATTCTAGTAAATCCCCCATTAGTTGAGTGACAAATTTCCGCATATTATAGGTGAAAATCGCTGAATGCATCATATTAACTGGGCTTAAAATATACTCTCATGTGTCAACTTCAGATCGTAAACCCATGTCAAGTTCATATTCATCATCGTAAGACATTACGTTTTTTCTATATTAAAAGTCAGCTGAACAATGATGTGTTTTTTAAATTCATATTTTTTCTTATCGAAATTAGGCTTTGTCAAAAGATGAAATGCGGAATCAGAGATATCATTTGAAGGATACTTCTGCACAGTTGGGTAAGAGAAAAAAGGGTAACGACTCCTCCTAATTGATGGTGGCCTAGGCTTTCCATGAACTTTGTGATTTTTAAATTAATATCAATTAACCTATCACATATCATTTTGTAACTTTTATTTATCAGAACGTAATTTTCTTTTTATCATCGTAAGTTCTATAGATCCGATAATTCGTAATAGTCCACAAAAAATGAAAAATAATAAGAAAGTCATCTAATGAAGTTAACAATATTTTTCTTTTCCTATTACCAGTAAATTATCTAAACAATGGCAAATTTCATTTGACACCCATAGTTGATCTCATTAATAGTAAATTTAGCTGTAAAATATTCTTCTACAACTTTCTTTAGAAGGAGTAATTTACCACGAAAATTCGTAATCTGCCTCAATTAATAACCATTTTTTTAGGGAAAAAATTATCAAAACCCCAAACTATGCCCATCACGACATATCTATCATAAATTTTTCTATAACATAAAAAATTCCAAACTTATACATGTGTGTTACATTTACCCTCTATCAAGGTTTTGTCAATGAGAATTGTTAAAAATTTGCCTACATGTACGTCAAAAAGCAAAGAACATTGACATGGCGACCACGTGGCTTAAGTGAAACAAAAGTAACATTGTTTTGACTTCATCTGATGGAACATTGATAAAAGGTAAATGTGTCACATAAATATAAGTTTGGAATTTTATATCACAAGAAACAAATAAGATAAATGTGTCATTGTGGGCATAACTTGAGATTATTAATGTCACAAAAAAAAAATCAAAGTAAATATGTTACTGTAAGTATAGTTCATTATTTTTAGTGGCTTTTTTCCTAATTGTTATCCAAAAATCCAACATAGAATGTAGACCGGCTACATAAAGGCACTTATTGGAAAAGTAGAAATTCCCTATTTTTGAGAAATTAAAATAGAAAATGGAAGCATCTCAGTTTCGAGGTTAGTTCACCTGCAAAGTTCTTTTTGCTCAGAAATAGAGAGAGGGAGAAGGAAATGGAAGTGAGAGAATCATGTAGAGCTAAGCGTCAGTTAGGGCTCTTCTTCTTTGTAGCTTTGGTTTGTTTGTGCAATTCGATCATCACAATAGATGCTTCCATCCACGACTCTACTTCAACGAAGCCTTCACCTCATGCTCAATTGCCTTCTTCTTCCATGGCGGCAGGGAAGACCTCCACACTCCCCAGTCTACAATCCCACCTTCTTCAACAGCTCATAATATTATGATGAGCTCAAGGGGAAGTCTTTCATCAGGCATTGATGGGAGTGACTTGTTGGAGGTAATAGGTTTGAGAGAGAAAAGATAGTTGCTTGAAGTATTACACCAAGAGACGTCAAGTTTGGAACGCTCAACAGTATTACCTTTAGCGTAGGGAAACCCTAGAGTTTTTATATGCACATTATTGGGCTTCGGCCCATATGGACCCAAATAACCATGCTTTTACCTATTGGGCTTGTATGTGAACATATTATTTTTGAACTATATTAATAATATATCCAACAATCTCCTCCTATGTTCACCATACAGCACAATCCAACAAGGTAGTCGGTGTAATGTTCATACAAACATGAATCATCCACATTTAGTCCAAGACAATCAACTCGGATCGGTCAAAGAGTATTCCAGCAGGAAAGTATTAAACTAAATCATCATGTGCAAACTAAATAAGTGAATCATTCTTATCATGAATCTATTATGAGATTAAAAATCCAAATCCCAAAATAAATCTCAGATTCAGTTCACAACCAATATATGCATATTAATCAAGTATAAGTAGGCCAGTCAAAATAGTCTAAGGCCTTACAAATATAAGAAACAAGCATAATAATGTCCACAAAATAGAAATAGCAAAATACAAGTCTCAAGTAAGTGGACTTTATCAAAATAGGCAATAGCAGGTGAATTGTCAAGTCCCCACACGCTCTAAGTGATATATATTCATTCATCAAGTAGGTCATCCTGGTTAGGATCCCACTCATTAAGCTCTCCTCCATCTCTGCCATCCCCTGTAGAATGTCAAATATGAATTTCATATTATCATGAATTCAATCAATTGAATAAAAACTTAGCACCATTCCATCAGGCAGAGAAGAACATATATTAATGTCATAAAGCATCATAATATCATGTCATAAGCATCAAGCTAGTTTCATAAATTATGAACAAGACCTAAATAATGTGATTTACAAAGAGCCATCAACTTAATAGGCTTCTTATGTAAACAATTGTTTCTATGTTTCAATTTGGAATGTCACAATTACTGATTCCTTAAAGTCAAATAATCTAGCATCAAGTTTGGAATGAAACCATTTAACCAAAAAGGATAGTCCAATCTAGTTGAATTGTATCATCAAGTTTGGAATGACACAATTTTCCCAGATAGAACATTTGAATTAGGTTAAAGTCATCTTCATCAAATTTGGAATGAGACAACTCACCCTCTTCAAATTAGTCAGCAACTATGAACATCGATGAAACATATAAACTGTGCTTATCATTGTAACCAATAAAGAAAGATTTGATAATTCAAAACACACAATTAGAAGGTAAGTAAATGGTAGTTAAGACTTGCCTATATAGTCTTTAACCCCAGTCCCCCCACTGTTTTGAATAATCGATCTTTAGGCATACCTTTGGTGAGAGTATCGGCTATGTTATCCTTCGATCTCACATCGATCAAGGTGATAACCCCTTGTTCTCTCAGATAATTCAACAACGCATGTCTCAGTCTCACATGTCTTCTCTTTGAATTAAAGAGAGAATTCTTGACGACTTGGACAGCTGCTTGATTATCACAGAATAAGCTTAAAGAATTAATCTTTAGCCGAGTCAAAGGAATATCCATAATCAGATTCTTTATCCACTCTGCCTCTTCACCGGCTGAGGCTAAAGCAAAAAGTTCCGATTCCATAGACGACAATGCAATACAAGTTTGTCATTTGGATTTCCAAGTAATAGCAGCTCCACCCAAAGTAAATACATACCCACTAGTGGACTTACTATTTCCAATATCTGAGCACCATGAGGCATCATAATATCCATCCACAATTGGAGGATAACCAGAATAATAAAGAGCATAATCTTTAGTACCTTTAAGGTATCTCATTAACCTATTGAGGGCATCCCAATGCTCTTTACTAGGATTACTAGTAAAACGACTCAGCATGCCAACTGTAAAAGCTATGTCAGGTCTAGTGCAACTCATAGCATACATGAGACTACCAATCAGTTTCGAGTACTTTAACTGATCCATGCTGGTCCCTTCATTAGGACTCAATCTATTATTATAATCACATGGTGTCTCACTCGGTTTACACTTATCGTATCCCCAAGTAGAAAGTAGCTGCTTAATATAATGAGTCTGGCTAAGGGAGATGACTTGCCGTTCAAAGCTTACTTTCATGCCAAGAATGATATTAGCAATACCAAGATATTTCATGTCAAATTCTTTAGCTAAAGTAGCTTTCACGTCACTCACTACAGAATGATCGGAACTAAGAATTAACATGCCATCAACATACAAGCAAATGATGACTATCTTATTTGACATAGAACGATGGTAAAGGCATTTATCTGAATAACTAGACTGAAAGCCATAACTCTTTACCACTTCATCAAATTTAAGATGCCACATCTTAGGTGCTTGTTTAAGACCATATAGGGATTTATTTAATTTACAAACTTTGTCCTCAAGACCTTTTATAACATATCATTCTGGTTGTTCCATGTACATTTCCTCATTTAAATCCCCATTTAAGAAAGCTGTTTTTACATCCATTTGATGCACTACAAAGTGTTCAATAGATGCCAAAGCAAGAAGAATTCTTATAGTTGATAGATGACACACAGGTGAATAGACATCAAAATAGTCTATTCCACTCTGTTGTTTATAGCCTTTAGCTACTAAACGTGCTTTGTATCTGGCTATTAATCCATCACTATTCAGTTTCTTCTTCATCACCCATTTATAGCCTATAGCTTTAGCCCCTTTTGGCAAAAATACTAGCTGCCAAGTGTGATTCTGCAGCAGAGAGCTCATTTCATCATCTATGGCTTCTGCCCACAGTAGAGATTCCCTAGATCTCATTGCTTCCTGATAGGAGAATGGATCATCCTCAAGATGGTAAGCAACAAAGTCCTCACCAAAACTTTTGGGAATTCTCTCTCTTGTAGATACTCTTATTGGAATTGGTTCAATAGCCAACTGTGTGGAATTAGTGTCAGAAGGGCCTATTTCAGATTCTACAAGAGATTCTGAAATCATATTTGTAGATCCAGAAATATTCAAGCCTTGATCTCTGATAAACTTGTTTTCAAAGAACACTGCATCTCTAGATTCTATCACTGTGTTAGTAGATAGATCTAAAAACCTATTTGCAGCGCTATCTTCTGCACTACCTAGATATACACAATTAATAGTTCTAGATCCCACCTTAGGTTTCTTAGGATCTAGTATGCTTACATAAGCAATACAGCCCCAAGTCTTAAGAGTATCATATCTACAAGGGCACTTATGCCATATCTCATAAGGTGTCATGGACAACTTAGAGTGCGGCAACCTGTTCAAGATGTGATTTGCAGTTAGAACTGCTTCTCCCTAGTAGGAGGAAGGCATGCCAGCTGTAAGTAACATAGAGTTTAATATTTCAGTTAACGTTCTATTCTTACGCTCTGCAACACCATTTGATTGGGGTGAATAAGGAGCAGTAGTTTCAAGTATTATACCTTCTGAAGCACAAAATTCCTTGAACCTTGACATAATATATTCTCCTCCTCAATCACTCCTAAACCTCTTAATTTTCAAGTTGAGTTGATTTTCAACTCTAGACTTGAAAATCTTAAATTTTTCGAAAGCCTCATCTTTCGATTTCAACAAATAGACATGACAATATCTAGAAAAATCGTCTATGAATTAGATACTTCTGACCACCTTTAGTAATGTAATTTCTAAAATCACAAATGTTAAAATGTATTAGCTCAAGAAGTTGTGTGCATTTAGAAACCAATTTAAAGAGTTTTCTAGTGATTTTAGCCTGTGCACACACTTCACACTTATCAAATCGAATAGAAGTATCTAATGGAATGTTATGAGTTTTAGCTAAATGTTGCATTTTCCTGTAATTCACATGTCCAAGTCTATTGTGTAGCAACTTTGGATCAATCAAAGTAGAATTCACATGGTTTATGCTATCAGCATTTAAACTCAACCTATACATACCATTAACCATGAATGCACAACCAAAATAATATGAGTTAACAGATAAAGTTACTCTACCATTCATAGTTGAAAAAGACATACCAGCTTTATCAAGTAAATTCATAGATATCAAATTCATCTTTCAGCTTGTTTCTCATGTTCTCAAATTCAACTAACTGAGAGGTGATGCTTGAATTCATAGTGAATTTAAAGTCAAAGAATTTCTTCGCTAGGAGAGTTTTAAATAGCCGCTCTTGTTTTTGGAACTGAGCGTTCAAGTGATCCCATATCTCTTTCGCCGTCTTATACTCACTATAAGTCATAACCAGATTAGGATTTAGAGAGTTCAACAAGTAATCTCTACAAAAATCCTCATCTTTGTTCCATTAATATTCATTCACATTTTCAGTGGTAGATGCAAAATCGCTCAATACAATATAGAATATGTCACGTTCTTTCATGCCAAATTGAACATGTAATTTCCAGCCATGAAATTCAGTAACATCAAAAGATTGCAACTTTATAATATCATAGGAACTACGCTTTGCCATTTTAATCAAAGCAAAGTGTTAGAAAGAGTGCATCTTGAAGTCCTCAGAGCAACAAAGTTGAATAACTCCCCTAACCTTGATCAAACCGCTCTGTAGGGATGGAATTTGCCTAAACAAACCCCACAAACGGATCTGGAGCGCCCAAAAACCTTAGGATGGACTACCTTTGTCGCTGAAACTCGCTAAAAAATTTTGCCCCCCGAAATTCGCTAGAAATTTCGTCCCCAAAATTCGCTAGAAATTCAGATGGAAACTTCCGGGTGCCGTAACTTCTCCGTCTGACCTCCGATTGACGCGAGTGACCACTCAAAACGTTTGTATAGACGAGTAGATCAAAGCCCAAGTGGTTTCACCCTCTAAAATTGGCTATGATTTTTTGGGTTCTTTTAATCAAAGATTTCGGTCACCCGAATCTTCAAGCTCAGATCCCGACCAATATCACCATCGAAATCGAAAGTAAATTACAGCCGCGAGTTCGTCTTGACGAAATCTTCAAGAAGACACTTTACTCGCTCAAATCCGACACACGAACATAATACTTCAAGATTGTTTGAGGTAATAAGTTTGAGAGAGAAAAGATAGTTGCTTGAAGTATTACACCAAGATACGTCAAGTTTAGAACGCTCAACATTGTTACCTCCAGTATAGGGAAACCCTAGAGTTTTTATATGCACGTTATTGGGCTTCGGTCCATATGGACCCAAATAACCATGCTTTTACCTATTGGGCTTGTATGTGAACATATTATTTTTGGACTATATTAATAATATATCCAACATGACTTTGACAATTTTAATAATATTACAATATTTTTTTGAATTTTTGAATTTTTATTTTTTCTTATTCTTTTTCTTTTTTTTTTTTTTTTCCTTTTTACCTTTTCCCATTCATTGGCCATTGCCAGACTACCCTTGCCAACCCAAGCAAGGGCTGCCCTCGCCTAAGTCTAATGACCTCCACTGACCACTGACAAGGCCTGACAATGGTTGAGAGAAAAAGGAAAAAATAAGAAAAGAAAAATAATAAAAAGTTCAATAATTAAAATAATATTAAAAAAATTTAACGCCATCACTAGCAGTGTCATATAGGATGACTAGCATTCATGTGAGTGATTTCTAGCCAATATTGGTCGTATGACTAAATTAGCAAAATGTAAAAAGATTTATGACTCAATTATCAAAATTAAAAAGTTTATGATTCAATTAGTGAAAGTGCAATAACTTTAGGACTTTTTGGACAATTTTGCCTCATTCAAGATAGGACTTATAGTGACAAAAAGAAAAGGATAGGACTTGTGCTTCATTTATCAACTTTTTTTACTCCTCCATTGTGCAACCGAGCATGGAGCTGGCGTTTAAAGTCGCAGTTCACGAGTTTGTCTCACCCTTCCGAGCCTTGTGAATTCGATACTCTGGCTCATTGGTTCACTCAAGCCTATTACGATGATTGGTATGCCTTTGATGCTATACATATATGCTCAATGAGGCCAACCTCTTGTTTTGGAATGGAGTTTTCCTTACTAGGCCGAGAACTTTTAAGTGTCGTGTCAAGATATTTACCACGCTCTCGCTCGTGTCAGAGTTTAGGTTCATCACCGCATTAGCCTGGCAAGTGCGTTCCCATGCCATGGGTACTAAACTGGGTTCACTTTATTGCTTGCTCATGCATACGCTTGCTTCAGCTTTTTCATCTGCCTTGATTTGGAATTTTATGATGTGCTCAGCGGGGTCCTCACTCATTAATGCTCGGTCAGGCTCACTTTGTTGTCTCGCTTACTCTTTGCTGTTGCCAATGCAATGTTATGAGCAATTTTGGTGATTAGTGTTCGTTCCTATTGTTGAGAGAACTCTACCATCCGAATATTTTTGTCGTTCATTCGCAAAGATACTTGCTTCAGGCTGGGACTGGAGGACTTTTCCCATCTTACCCCATAAATTGGAAGCAAGTAGAGAGTGTCTCCATCCAGTTTGGGCCGGCTGAAGTGCGCGTAGTCTCTCGTCTTTTCCCCTTCAGTTTCCTTCCACCTAGGCGACGAGCTACTTCCATTTAAATATACGAATATTTCATTTCTTTAATCACGAAGATGATTTCATTGCTGTCCAGTCGATTATTTTGTTATTCTCAAGTAAGTGGAGTGTGCTTTTTATGCATTCTTGTCCCCCTCCCCTGCCAAGCGATGTTTATCCTCTGTTTCTCTGCATGTGCTGTCATTTGCATCAGGAGAACATTGGATTGGTAAAAGAAAAAGTGGGAAATGAAAAGAATTAAAAAAGAAAACAGGGAGTAGTTGAGTGTGGACGGGGGAACTAGTGGGAAGCCAGAAGAACAAAAACAGAAAAAAAACGGAGAGAGACCGAGGAGAGAACTCGCGAGGAAAGGAGTGGGGAGTATTTTGAATGCCCGTCCCCATTAGTCGCGGATGAAGATGAGGCGTGTTTTTATTTTTGGTTTGATTGTTAAATGCTATGTGAAACCTCGGAGTCTCTAGACTCGAAACCCAGCACTTTGAAAACTTTGAGTGAAACAAAGACACATTTTCCTGTATTTTTTTTTTTTTTTGAAAGTCATAATACTTTCAAAGTGAGGTAGAAACTCTTTGTCCCGTGATCTATGGTTTCCTCAAGCTACCCCACTTCGACAAATTAGCCAAGATTTTGACCAAATACAAAATTATTGAAATTTTAATTTTTTGATAAATGTTCGATTTGATTTCTGTTTTTTGGTTGAAATTCAATTTGATTCTTAAACCACGTGAAAAGTTAATTAATCAAATTGAATGATTTAAAAGTTTAGAGATTACATTGCAAATTATATTAAATGTCATTGATTGCATTAAACAAATTATAAATTTAGGGGCCATATTATATATTAGTTCAAAGTTTATGGATCATTTGTGTGATTTTCTCATTTATCTCTCATCAACTCCAATCTATATGTTCTCATATTCTTTGAAGAAAAACCAAAAACAAAATCAAAAGGGGGAAAATTTCAGGAAAAACAAAATGCTAAGAGAATCTCAATCATCAATCGCATTAACAAACCCTGATCAGACTTGTTTTCTGATGATCACAGGTACCAGCACAGTAATGTGAGCTTGAAATTGATGAGCCAAACAGAAGATGATAGATTTGCGACCTTTGCGAGAGAAGACGATTTAAGAGGAAGCTTTTTAGACTTGTGGTTAGGGGTGAGTGTGGTTCCCGGGTAGAACCGGGAACCGGAGAACCGAACCGGAGGTTCCGATTTGGTTCCCGGTTCTAAGGGGACTAGTTCCGGTTCCCGGTTCTCTTTTTCTGGGAACCGGCGGTTCTTGGTTCCAGTTTTGGTTCCTATGGGAATCGGAACCGGCCAATTTTTTTATTTAAAAAAACCCCTAATCCCCCCCGGTGATTTCCCCCCCTTTCTGTTCATTCTTCCCCCCTCCCTTTCTTTCTTTTTTTTTCCTCTCTCTCTTTTCTCCCCTTTTTCCTCCTCACGTCACTTCCTACCCCCCCCAACTTTTTTTTTTTCTCTCTCTCTCTCTCTCTCTCTCTCTCTCTCTCTCTCTCTCTCTCTCTCTCTCGTTTGAAACCCCCCTTCTTCTTCTTCTTCTTCTTCTTCTTCTTCTTCTTCTTCTTCTTCCTTCCTCTCGCTGGCTGCTGCTTCACCCACCACCACACCGTCACCCCACACCCTACTCACCACCACCTCTTGGCCACCGAACCCCCACCACCCACCGCTCATCCGACGAGCCGTCTCGCCATTGAGCTTGACGAGCTGTCATGTCGTCCGCGCCACCATGAGGCACTGCCGCCATTCCTAGCCACCATCACCACCTCTTGCCGCCACTCGCTCGGCCATCCGGGTCGTCATTGCTCCAAACTGTCACTGTTGGAGAAATCTTTCTGGAATATTTTGAAGCTGACAAAACGTTTCTATCAGTCTAGTATGAAGTTTTGCAGACTCTTCTATTAAAGTCTGAAGATCTCCGGACTACCAGACTTAAGACTCAAAGTCTATTCTCATTGACAGTTTCTAATTTGTTGAAGAAAGGCTATCCAAAACTGCTTTATTAAGGATTTGGCCTTATCGACTGGAGAAGATCTCTTGGCTAGATATGACATAATAGATTCCTTTATTCAAATCAAGAATGATTAAAGATCCGATGATTGACGAAGTATTCTTGAAAGGTTCTACTTATGGAAATCAAGATCCTGATTGTATGGGCGAGCAAGATTGATAGGCTATCGACATGTTCCTTTAATAACTCGAATAATCTTCCTAATTAATTCTGTCCAACGGGAGCATTGGAAGAATTCCTTTGGTAAGTGCCAACGGGTATCATGGTACAAAGGAGTATAAAAGGAAGACATTCCAGTTGTTCGAGGTGTGCACGGTAGAAGAATTCCAAAGTCTGAAGCTCTTTGATTCTTAGTCAATTCACTTACTGAGCGAAATCTTGTACACAAAAGAGAGTCTATATTTTGAGATACCTTGAGGAAGTGTGGTAGAATATTTACACTGTGGAATCAAGGGAAAACAGTGCTGTAACATCTCTTTTGTTCATAGTGAAATCCAACCAGTGGGCTGTCAGTGCAGAAGAGTAGACGTAGGCTTGGAATAAGCTGAACCACTATAAACTTTGTGTTCAATTTTCTCTTCCCTACTCTCTGCTTTACTTTGATCATAGTTCGATTTGTTAACTAAAGGAGAGCTTCCTTTCTGTTGTTTTTCTAGTATTGCTTTCATATCTCGAGAAATTATTTTTACACCTATTCATCCCCCTCTAGGTGCTTATACTAGCTATATCAATTGATATCAGAGCTTGTGTACTCACTTTGTTTAAAGTGTTTTACTTCAGAGTTAAAGATCCATGGCTAGTATGCTAGCTCCAGGGCTGGTGAAAGGGCAGAGCAATACCATACCACGTTACTTTGATGGAAATGATTACAACATCTGGAAAAACAAGATGAAAGTGTTTCTACGATCAAAGGATCCTCTGGAATGGAACGTTGTAGAAAAATGAATCACTCCTAAAGCTGCATCTGTCACAGAGAGAGGAAAAGAAACTATTGAGTCAAGTGAAATGACTTAGGAAGAGATAATCAAGAGACAAGCTCTTGATGCAAAAGCAATTTATTCTTTATATTGTGCTTTATCACCTACTGAATATAACATAATATCTTCCTGTGTTACAGCAAAAGAAGTTTGGGATAGATTACATATCACCTATGAAGGAACTGATCAAGTGAAAGAGACTAGAATCAACATTCTCATCGGTCAATATGAAGCCTTCAAAATGAAATCAGGAGAAACTATAACTGACATGTTTAGTCGTTTTACAGAAATCATGAATGGTCTTCAAAATCAAGGTCAATCAATTTCTAATCCCATGAAGGTAAACAAGTTACTGCGTGGACTCTCCAAGTATTGGAATCACATAAAGACCTCAATAAGAGAGACACAAAGAATTATGCCACTATCTGTCGATGAGTTGGTTGAAACTCTTCAGTCTTATGAAGTGAAATGAATCAATGAAGACGAAGATCCTAAAGGTAAGAAATCCATTGCATTAAAATTCAATGATGATTCTGATGTCATAGATTCTGAAGACGATATGGATGATGAGGAGCTTGCTCTCATGATAAGAAAATTCATAAAGCTGAACAGAAAATGAAGAAGATTCAATCTAAAGAAACAGAGTTTTCAAAAGCAACAGACCAAGTTTGTTGATGATGATGAATCAAACAAAGATGTAGTCTGCTTTGAATGTAAGAAAAATGGACACATTAGACCCAACTGTCCTCTTCTGAAAAAGAAGAAAGGAAAAGCTGAAAAGTATCGAAATGCTCTTAAAGCAAAAACCTGGAGTGATACAGAGTGTGAAGAAAGTGATGATGATTATGCCAATATATGTCTGATGGCACAATCGGATTCAGAATCAAACTCCGAGATAAACTTAGATTCAGACAGTGAATTTGAGGTAAGTAACTTTAAAATTCCTATTAAAGTTTCCAAATACATTGATGAGCTGTGTTTTAGTCTTAAGACTTCTCTTAAAAGGATTTCCGAACTTAAAAAAGAAAACTCTGCATTAAAACAACAGGAAAATGTTTTGAAAGAAAAATTGAAACATTTTGACATGAATGTTTCTACTCTTAAAGAAAGCGAAGATAATCTCTTGAAAGAAAATGCATTTTTAAAAAATGACTTATCAAATATTTCAAAAAGATTTTCAATAGGATCTAAGAAACTTGAAAAAATTCTTTCAGCACAAAGACCTTATTTCAATAAATCTAGTTTAGGAATGACAGCCGAAACCATTCCTTTAATTAATTTTCCTAAAGTGAAGGAAAGAATTAAGCAGAGACCTTCAAAAACATTTTACAAAAATCATTTTCAAAAATTGTTTGTAAAACCAGTGGGTCGAAATGCTCTCAGATGTTCAAAGTGAAATAGTGCAGATCATTTTGAAAAATAGTGTCCTATGGTTTGGAAACATGTTAAGAAAGTATGGGCAAAAACCGCATATTATACTAACACCAATGGACCCAAGAAAATATGGGTACCAAAGAAAGCTTGAGTCTCTTTTTAAATTGCAGGTCACTATCAAGAAAAAGGTAAAATGGTATCTGAATAGTGGATGCTCAAGACATATGACAGGAGATTCAAATTGCTTCATAAAGCTCGTTCAAGTAAATGGTGAAAAAGTCTCATTTGGAGGAAACAACAAAGGAAAATTTGTGGGATTTGGAACTGTAAAGATTGGAAACCTCACTGTAAGCAATGTTTCCATAGTGGAAGGACTCAACTACACTACTCAGTATCAGTCAACTGTGTGATACTTGTTTTAAAATCAACTTTCAAGAGGGAATATGTTCAGGAACCAGTAAAGATTCTACTCAGTCATTCATGGGCTGAAGACATGGAAATATCTACCTCTTGGATGTGAAACCAGATGAATCGCAATGTCTAATCTCAATTCAAGATGAAGCGAGCTTATGGCACAGAAAGCTTGGGCACATCAATATGAAGCAGATAGCCAAAATTTCAGCAAAGAAGCTTGTTCGTGGTCTACCTAAATTGTCATACCAAAAGTTTGATCTATGTACACCATGCCTATTAGAAAAGCAGGTAAGAAATTCCTTTAAACCAATAAATCAAGTTTCCACTAATCGTGTACTACAGCTTCTTCATATGGACCTTTTCGGACCAATCAGAACTCAAAGCATTGGAGGTAAGAAATATTGCCTAGTAATTGTGGATGATTACTCACGATTTACTTGGGTATATTTCCTAACAAGTAAGTTTGAAACTTTCTCTTACTTTGAAAAGTTTGTTAAAAAGGTTCAAAATGAAAAATGGTATGTTATCTCGAGTATAAGAACAGATCATGGAGGTGAATTTGAAAATCAAGATTTTACAAAATTCTGTGATGAATCTGGTTTTTAGCATGTGTTCTCCTCTCCATATACTCCAGAACAAAATGGAGTTGTGGAAAGAAAGAACAGATCGCTTCAAGAAATGGCTAGAACTCTTTTAATTGAAAGTAACATCTCTTCACGTTTTTGGGCTGAAGCAGTTTTAATAGCATGTTACATTATCAATAGAGTTTTTCTAAGGCCTATTCTGGAAAAAACCCCCTATGAGTTATTCAAAGGAAAGAAGCCTATTGTTTCATATTTTCATGTGTTCGGATGCAAATGCTTTATATTGAAAAATGCAAATGATAGAGTTGGTAAGTTTGAAGAAAAATCAGACGAAGGAATCTTCCTTGGATATTCTACCCTAAGCAAAGCCTACAGAGTCTATAACAAGAAGAGTCAATCTGTGGAGGAATCAATGAATGTCAAATTCCAGGATTCTATGCAAAATGAATGCTCAGACTTATCTTGAAGAATCTAAACCTGCTCTAGACTCTACAAAGTCTAAATCTCAAGAAGCAACTCAGACTCTGAAAGACCAGCAACAAATGGTTATTGAAGATTCAAATGAAGGAAGTGATCATCAACTTGACAAATCAACCAGTAACTAGAAGCATAAGTCCAGTCATCCCAAAAACCTCATTATTGGCGACATTAATGAAGGAATTCGCACAAGATCCAAAAGGCGCGAAGAGTCTAGTGCTATGGCTCTTATTTCTGAAATAGAACCAAAAAGCATAGAAGAAGTTTTATCTGATGAAAGTTGGATTGAAGCTATGCAAGAAGAACTTAGACAATTCAGTATTAATAATGTCTGGGAGTTGACTCATAAACCAAAAGGTAAATCTATTATTGGAGCTAAATGGGTTTTCAGGAACAAGATGAATGAAAAAGGTAAAGTCGTAAAAAACAAAGCAAGACTCGTGGCCAAGGGATATATGTAAGAAGAAGGGATAGACTATGATGAGACTTACGCACCAGTAGCAAGGTTAGAAGTAATTTGATTATTACTTGCTTTTGCTTGTTATAAGAATTTCAGGTTATTCCAAATGGATGTCAAAAGTGCTTTCCTTAATGGATTTATCCATGAGGAAGTCTATGTGGAACAACCACCTGGGTTTGAAGACCCAAGGAAGCCAGACTCAGTATTCAGACTAAAAAAAGCCTTGTATGGATTAAAGCAAGCACCTCGAGCTTTGTACGACAGGTTGAGTAAGTTTTTAATTCAAAATGGCTTTGAAAAAGGTAAAGTAGACACTACTTTGTTTATCAAAAGAGAAAGCAAAAGTTTTCTGCTTGTTCAAATATATGTTGATGATATCATTTTTGGATTCTCTAATGAAAGTTTGTGCAAGAAATTCTCTAAGTCTATGCAGGATGGATTTGAAATGAGCATGATGGGTGAACTAACCTTCTTTCTTGGACTTCAAGTGAAACAATTGAAGGAATGGACTTTTATTCATCAAGAAAAATATGCTAATGATCTTGTCAAAAAGTTTGGACTGGAAAATTGCAAAAAGACTGATATACCAATGTCAAGTTCCTTGAAGATAGACAAAGATGAAGGAGGAAAGAAAGTTGACTAGAAGCTATATAGGAGTATCATCGGTTCACTTCATTATCTTACTGCTTCTAGACCTGACATTTTGTTTAGTGTTTGCATTTGTGCCAGATTTCAAGCAGACCCTAAAGAATCTCATCTAAGTGTTGCAAAGCGTATTATCAAATACATTGCTTCAACTTCAAGCATCGGCCTTTGGTATCCTAAAAAGGGGGACTTTACTCTCCTTGGATATTTAGACGCAGATCTAGCCGGTTGCAGAGTTGATAGAAAGAGCACTTCGGGTACCTGTCAATTACTTGGAAGCAGGAAAATGTCTTGGTTTTCAAGAAAGCAAAATACAGTAGCTCTTTCTACAACAGAAGCAGAGTATGTAGTTCTTGGAAGTTGTTGTTCACAAATTCTGTGGATAAAATAACAATTAAGAGATTTTGGGATTGAAGATTCATGCACGGAGATTAACTATGACAATACCAGTGCAATCAATCTTACCAAAAATTCAATTCTTCACTCAAGAGCAAAGTATATAGAGATTCGACATCACTTCATTGAGATCATGTTCAAAATGGAGAAGTTTCGATTCAGTTTGTTGACTCAAAAAACCAGCTAGCGGATATACTTACAAAGCCTTTGGAGAAAAATCAATTTGAAATCATCCGTTCCAGACTCAACATCTTGAAGCTTGAAGAAATTAAAGTCTAGAGACTCGCAGTCTCAGACAATCATGGTTTTTGACTGTAAGTTATTTTATTTTCTCTTATATTAAATCTCGTAAATGTACGATCATTTTATCCATTCATATTTGATTTATGCTATCTTCAATTTCCGTGAAAAGTGCAATTTTTTCCTTTTCAAAAAGAGTTAATGACAGTTATCTATTTTTCTATTTTTGAAAAAGACAATTTTTTGTTTTTTGTTTTAAAAAGGCATCTTTTAACCTTCCTTTACGACGTTTAGCATTCCCCCATTTCGACTAAACGATATACAGTCGGTTCCTCTTCACTTAACTCCAAAACCCTAAAAAGCTTCGATCCTCCATTCCTGTCTTCCTCCCTTGTTTAATCTTCGAAAAAGTTGTCATCTTTCTTAAGAAAGTCAAGCAAGGAATCTTTTGAAGATTGAGAAAGATGTCGTCTTCAAGAAAGTCTTTAAGAATCGCAAGCAGGGGACCACGGTGAATGAGTGAGGGGCCTATTCACTTTGATCTCACTGAGGAAGAGAAGTCGCCAAGTCAGCAGCAGAGCCCACAACATTCTCAACATCGTCATTCTCCACCATCTAGTCCACAGAATGCTATTCATCAACAAGAGGAAGAAATCATTGAAGACGCAGATCCTGTAAGAGTTCAAAAGCCTTCTTTTATTTATAAGCTTTACCATGCTTTAAAGAGCATTTTGGTACTCCATTAAACTACATCGATGAGTTTCTTAAGGACAAGGGATATGGGAATGAGTACATTTTTTTTGCGAAAAATGGAGAGTTTGGAAATTGCTCCTAAGGGGTTGGCAGAAAAAACCCTTGCAAATATCCCAAGTGATCCGCGTGTTGGGGGATTTAATCCGATAGATGGGAATGATGATGACAGATTGTACAGCCAATTTCAACCGAGAATGGGTGTTGCGGCGAAAATTCGAGGAAAAAGAACAGAGTTGTTTAGATCGAAGGAACATAAGGATTTATACTCCAAATTGTTGAAGCATGGGGTGATAAACCCTAGGAGTGTGGATTTTGATTTCCTTGATGCTGTGAATGTCAATTTGAGGGAAAGGTTCAGTTTTCTTCAACTTGAACAGTTCTGTTCTGACACCACAGAAGCCTATGCTCAATTAACTGCATATTTCTATTCAAATCTTAGTTTCTTGGATGCGAATAGAATCTCTTTCAGTGTCCGAGATCAGGACTTTGTAGTAGATGTGGATATGTTGGCATATGTTATTGGGGTTGAGAGAGGGAGATATCAACTCATCAGTGTCTCTATAGCCCGTGCCACATTGGAACTTGTTAAAGACAGAAGGACAGAGGGAAGGATTTCCTACTCAAGGATGTGTGCGTTCAACATTCTGCTTCACAAGATTGTAATCAATTGCCTTAGACCGAAATCAACTTGCAAGACTGATGTTTCTAACTTAGAGGCAAAGCTGATGTACGCCATCAATGCTGGGAAAAAGTTTTCTCTTCCTCACACTATTCTGTTCCACATGTATAGAGCAGTGGTGAAGGACAAGGGCCAACTTCCTTATCCAGGTCTTGTGTCAAAGATATTCGGACATTTGAATATTCAGCCTCTACAAATTCTCTGTGTTCGACCTTGTGACAAAATGGTGGTAGGACTGAAAATGGTGTCCAAAATGCGTCTAAAAGAGCTCCACAAGGCGTTGGAAAAATTTAAGGAGAAAACCCCTGTCAAATCTCATCAAGTCTCTTCAGCAGCGAAAAGAAAAGGGAAGGAACCCATGGTTGCTCCATCCAAAAAGAGAAAAGCTCTCATTACTGATGAAGATGATGGGGATGACCTCACAATTTCTGCTATAGCATTAAAGAAGCTGAGTCATTCTGTTCCTGAATCAATGGAACGACAGGAAAAAGAAGCAGAGGAGAGAGAAGAACAGGAGAAAGAAGAAGAAGAAAAAGAAGCAGAGGAAGAAAAGGAGAAAGAAGCTGAAGAAAAAGAAGCAAGAGGAGGAAAGGTTTGAAGAAGAAGAAGAAAAAGAAAATCAAGAGGAAGGAGAGCATGAGGAAAACTCTTCTCCACCTGAAGCCATGGAAACAGGGGGAGATGATGAAAATAGAGGAATGGCCTCATATTATGTTAACAATGAAGGAGTCAGCCGCTATCCAACAGATCCAGAAGACATTCATGCCTCTCAATTTCCTGAGGAGGGACATGGTGCTTCATTGCCAAATCTGCGTGATTATGCTGATATATCATCGTCTGCCTTTACTCCATCAGATCGTGTCGAAGCCAGTACGCAGACTGATAACTCAGCAGATTTTCGCAGAATCATTAATGTTCCTTTGGAATTGCGAGGTCAGATATATGCTTTGGAAAGCAAAGTTCAGAACTTGAAGAATGCAGGACAAGCTTCTTCCGTTTCATTATCTGATCAGATCCAAGCCTTTACTCTTCAGATTCAAGCCAATGCTAAAGGTGAAGAGGTGGATCAACTGAAGGAAGAATTGAAAAAGCTGGAAGGCATCATCCAGTCCATGGGAGATTTCTAGCTTGTTCGCATTCCCAAGCAAACTTGACTCCATTCTATTCCCATCTCAACCTCTTTTTTTTTTATGATGACAAAAAGGGGGAGAGATGCGGGATTTAAAATTTTTGAACTTAAACTTGTTGAATTTTTAGTTTGTTTTGATGTTTGACTTGTGTGTCTGTGTCTGGATGAGGATTGACTGAACGTGGATTTGGATTTGACTGCTGTTTATATTAAGTACTATTGATATCTTATGAATGGCTTTACTCTCATGCAAGACTAACATATTTTCTGTGGTTGCAGATTCTAGTGTTATCATTAAGCCATTAATCTTTATGAGATATCCATATATGCTTGAATAATGTTTTGCAGGTCAAATATATTCAAATCTGCAGAAAAGTTTTGTCACCATCAAAAAGGGAGAGATTGTTGGAGAAATCTTTCTGGAATATTTTGAAGCTGACAAAACGTTTCTATCAGTCTAGTCTGAAGTTTTGCAGACTCTTCTATTAAAGTTTGAAGACCTCCGGACTACCAGACTCAAGACTCAAAGTCTATTCTCATTGACAGTTTCTAATCCGTTGAAAAAAGGCTATCTAGAACTACTTCATTAAGGATTTGGCCTTATCGACTGGAGAAGATCTCTTGGCTGGATATGACATAACGGATTCCTTTATTCAAATCAATAATGGTTAAAGATCCGATGATTGACGAAGTATTCTTGGAAGGTTCTACTTATGGAAACCAAGATCCTGATTGTATGGGCAAGCAGGATTGATGGGCTATCGACATGTTCCTTTAATAGCTCTAATAAATCTTCTTAATTGATTATGTCCAACGGAATTATTGGAAGAATCCCTTTGGTAAGTGCCAAAGGGTATGATGGAACAAAGGAGTGTAAAAGGAAGACGTTCCAGTTGTTCAAGATGTGCATGGTATTCCAAAGTCTGAAGCTCTTTGATTCTTAGTCAATTCACTTATTGAGCAAAATCTTGTACACAAAAAAGAATCTATATTTTGAGATACCTTGAGGAAGTGTGGTAGGATATCTACACTGTGGAACCAAGGAAAGGCAGTGCTGTAACATCTCTTTTGTTCATAGTGAAATCTAGCCAATGGGCTGTCAGTGCAGAAGAGTGGATGTAGGCTTGGAATAAGTCGAACCACTATAAACTTTGTATTCAATTTTCTCTTCCCTACTCTCTGCTTTACTTTGATCATAGTTCGATTTGTTAACTAAAGGAGAGTTTCCTTTCTGTTGTTTGTCCAGTATTGCTTTCATATCTCAAGAAATTATTTTTACACCTATTCACTCATCTCTAGGTGCTTATACTAGCTATATCAGTCATCACCTCCACTTGAATCGAGCTCTTCCCCCCTTGGCTGTGGGTTGAGCCGTGACCGCCGCTGTCTTCGCTGCGCCGTTGGTGCCGTGAGACTCGTGTCTTCGTTGTCGTTGTGCCGCCGTCACCGCTTGCTCGCCGTTGCCGAACCTCCCTCGACACTGCTGCTGGATGCCGTCACCCCTCAATCGCCTCGCTGCTCAAATGTAATTCTTATTCCGTATATAGAGCATAAAAGAATTGAAATCTAAGCTGCCAGATTTCTGGGGGAAAAGGGTTCTCTTGTGTTTCACGAGAGGAAGTCGCATTTTAACATCCTGTCTGTTCTATTTTAATAAGCAATTCCAATACTTGCAACAACTGATGGAGTGAAATACTTTGATATCATTGAGAGAAAGGGTCCAATAGCTACAAAAGGATTGACAATCCAAGGTTTGTTGATGTTGGTTTTTGTTTTTATTTCCTTGAGCAATATATGAACTGGTAACGTTCTATGTTCAATCCTCTGTTATAGGTGCATTTTGACTGTATTTATGGTGGTATTACGGCTGTATCAAGTCGAGAATCTAAGCTTTTAGCTAGAAATCGCATCATTGCTTAGGTCTTATACTTTGGATTTTCTTTTTTCATTTCATTTTGTTTTTTGTTACACAAAAATTTGCCTCATTTTTGACTTGTGCCTTATCTGGACAAATGCTTTGCTAATGTGCAAGCTTACTTGGCATTATTAGCCATATGAATTCAAGGTAGGATCTCCTTCGGGAAAGGAATGCACATTGGCTTGTTAACACTATCATATATCTAACCCACTGCACATTCTGGAATTCCCACTATCATATGTCACTCTTGCAGCCTTTCTTCTCTAATTGGCTTGTTAACAACTTTCCCATCGATTGATGAATAGGGTGCCGAACTTGCTGTTGACGAAGGGAAAAGTGCAGCAACTTTAGTGGCTTGCCAAACTTTGGCTAAAGAACTCATAGAATCACGATTTCCAGCTCCTAGAATACTAGCATCTAAGGTTTCTCCTCCTTCACACTTTTAATGTTTAATTCATCTTGTGTTATTCACGTGATGAGATGCTCATATTGGTTTTCCTGTTCAACAAGAGGGAAGCTCTCAGGCCCGGTATTTTGTTTCCCGTTTGAAAAAAAAAATCCTTAAACACTATCCTCTATGTTCTCTGTTGACGTAAGTTGGTGTTTTCTATTATGTCAATCTGGGATACCACGAGTCAAAGAACTTGAGGTGGAGACCATCGCCAATAACGTTAGGGACAAAGCAGGATTGGCAGGACAGATTGAAAAACATGAGAATAGGGAGAAAAGGAGCCGATGACACCAGGAAATCTGAGAATTCGAAGATGTCCTTCCCAAATTTCGACGAAAACCTGTACATAGTGAATGAGAAGAATCATTATGAATCAAGGGTGAGAGTTTTTTTTTTTTTTTTTTTTTGGTGCTTTTTACTCTTTTACACACTCAAAATGTTTATTTTCTGCGTGTGTTATAGTAATTGAGTTTGGTGACCTGTTGGCTAACTCATTGGTTGCTACTAGCTCATATTATCATCAGTCATAGATGTCTTAGAAGTCATCGATGTGACAACTTGCTTACATGTATAAACATGGTGCATCAGATGTCCTTGAATGGCCAATAGAAAATGTCAATTCTGGGACAGCAGATTGATTAATTTTAAGCTGTGTTCTTGTTGTTTAAATATCTACTATTACACCAGCAAAAGATCATCATAGGAAAGGGCAGGACTAAGTCTCTCTGCTGTGAGGTCGCTTGTGCTTCATGAAAAGGAAGATAACATATCCAAGTTTCCAGATGAAGTGAAGCTCTATTCTTTGATTAGTTTGTTGTTTAATGTAGGTAAATCAATAATCAGATTATCAAATTACTAGTCCATGAAATAATACTCATACATTATAAAAAAATTTATCGATTCTTTTTTAAATTATCCTATGATGATCTTTCACTTATGTTGTAATATCTGCAAGATATTTGCAGAGGGAAAGTTTCTTAGAAGAAAGATCAGTTCTGGTTCAGAAACCACTGCTGCAACATTGCCGAGAGATATTCATGTAGTTCCACTTGAAAGCTTTGTTACTAAAGTTGCTAAAGTCATTGGAAGCTGTAAAACAATGAGGGATATGGCTTTATTTTGGTGCAGGGTTGTTGCTGAGGTAAGGCTGGGCTTTGTGAAGTGAACCACTGGACTTTGCAAAACAGAAATAGTTCACATTCTAGACTATTAAACGTTTATGAGTATTATAGATTGTGTTCGTGTTATATTCTCTTTGATGAATGACAAGTTTGTTTATTATTGTTGCATTCATTTCCATTTTTTTTAAACTAAAAATGAAACAAAAAAAAAAAGAAGAAATTGTTGGAACTTGGAACCGACTTCGGAACCTGTGACAAGGTAGGTTCCAGGTTCCAAAAAATAAGGAACCTGTACTCGAGGTAGGTTCTAGGTTCCGCTTGGAACCTATAAGGAACTGGGAACCGCTCACCCCTACTTGTGGTGGGAGATCTAAGAGTAAACGCGGGGAGTCGAAGAGAGATGGTGAAGTGAGGCCATCGAAAGTTCAGAAGTAGGCCTGTTGATGCTCAGGTCAGATATTAATAGTGGCAAGTTCAATCAATCTCGAGTAGTCATAGCCAAGCTTGATGACTCAAGCACCCCACGTCGGTTGTGGCTACAAGCTTAGTGAAACTGGAGTGGCCATGGCCCTGGGCGGTGGTGGCTGGTGGCCGAGAGGAGTGGCTTTAGATTTTTAGCCCTTTTTAAAAAAATTTTAGCCTGTTTTTTTTTTTTTTAAATCCTTGTTCTTTTATTTTTTTTTCTTTTTCCATGTGGCACCTATCCTGAAAAAGTAATAAAAAGGTTTTTTTTTTTGTTAACACGGAATTAATGAAACACTTGATTACATCTGTAGAACTTAATTATATATATTTTTGAAAGGTTCGAGACTTCTTTGTATATTAACTTTCTAACCAGTGTTTATATTCTAAAAAGAATGAGGTATCAAGTTTTTTTGTTCGGAAGGTAGGCATAGGTAGCGTTCTTTCCCCTCTATAAGAGCTTCTCTCTTAATTGGGAGCTTTCCCAGCATCACAATGATGTTTTCTTTCAGCTACCTCCATGTTTGTCGTCCCCCGTTCTTCTCGATCATCCATAATCCTTCTCTATTATCATTATTGTAAATATAGATAAGCGAATTTGATAAAATTAATCGAAAGGAAGGAAAGGAAACCGGGCACTGAATTTACGTAATTCGATTGGAACATACGTCCACGGAGAGAGTAGCACGAAATTCCACTATACGGAGATTAGAATTACTCAAGCACTTAAACACTCACTCAATATTTTTTTTTAGGCCTCAATTATATACAATAACTCACAATGTCTAGTTGCTCGCAATTCTTAATGAAATTTTACTCAAGGATTAAACAAATTCTATTCACAAGAATTTAACTGGTTGCATAATTACAACGTGCAAATCTCTCACAAGAAGAACTCTCTGCACCCTTCTACAATCTCAAAGCTCTCTCTCTCGGTCACCGAAATAACTTGGTGCCTTCTCGGCCAGCAAAGAACTTGGCGCGAAATTCTTGTCCGATGTCTCGTACTCTCTTTTGTAACATAGAGGAGAGTCTTCATTATTTCAGCACGAGGAAGTCTTCTACGTACGAAGGAAAAGACAAAGCAAGCCCACCATAATTCATGGACATGCATGTGTCACGGGCCGAAAGATGGACGACCCGAGAGGTTCCCTAAGGGCAATCACGACTCACCCATGGACTTCCTCCTCTCACTCGGATTTCCACCAAGTCTTCTCCCCGAAGGTTCCAAGGGCGGGCGATACCGTCATTGAGTCATATTACGGGATTCTGTTCCTTTTATTTATGTCGGTAGACGGTAGTTGACATTATGTCGTAGTTGAGGCGGTGCGATCTTGCCCACTGAATGAAAAGTAGATCAACGGTTGTAAGCCGAGGCCCTCAATTATAAAAGGGGTGTCCTCCTTCATTTGTAATCGTCCACCATTTAGTAATACAAAGTTCATTTCCTTTCAGAGCTCCTCTCTCTACTTTCTCTCTCAACGATCCGGGTAAGTGAGCGGGTAAGCGTTCAATCGAGCAAGGCTTGGCTTGGGTGATCCAAAGTTGCCCGAGTCGCCGCGCGGTCACGATCCCAATTGATCGGCCCGTGACAAGTGGTATCAGAGCAAAAGAGAGATCCATTCGAGAGACCAAGGAGCACCAATTGTTCGAAGGAATGTCGAGACAAGAAGTTGTCATGGTTGGAGAGGCCGCACAAGTCAACGAGAACCGCGGTCGTGCAAAGAAAAGAGACGCCTCGATGGATGTTGTAGCTGCGTTCGATGAGAAGATCGGGAAGGTCCGGAGCGCCGTGCTCGAACTCATGGAAGGTCTTGACGACATGCGAGACCGGATCATGGAGGTTGAGAGTTCGCTCCGTGAAGACTTCACGTCATGCCTCAACGAAGCTACCACGCCATTACACGACAAGGACGAAGCCCTTGAAGCATCGATCGATGTGTTGAAGGAGCGCGTCCAAGTGGTCGAGGAAGAAGCTTCGCGTAGGGACGAGGTCGAAGCCATGAAGGCCGAGATCCAAGAGCTCAAGACCGAGCTCGCCCTGTGCAAGCTGAGCATCACCAATGGTGCTGTGCCTACCCAAGTGGTGCCCAAAATTGAGGTGCCAAAACCGAAAGAGTTCAAAGGCGAACGATCCGCCAAGGAGGTGGACAACTTCGTTTGGAGCATGGAGCAATACTTCAGTGCCGTCAACATACACGACGAGTCGACCAAGGTACGAACCGCTTCCATGTTCTTGTCCGATACGGCAATGCTTTGGTGGCGCAATAGGTGTGACGAGGTTAGATGCGGCGCCGATCCCATGTGCACATGGGACGACTTCGTGAGAGAGTTCCGGGACTACTTTTTCCATGAGTTCGCTCAGCAAGAAGCCCGTAGCAAGCTCCATCACCTCGAGTAAAGGGGTACGATCCGAGAGTATGCGAAGGAGTTCACCGAGCTCAAACTCCAGATTCGCAACCTGAGCGAAGAGGAGGCTCTCGGAGCGTTCATGGATGGATTGAAGCCATGGGCACTTCTCAAGCTGAAGCGACGGGATGTGAGTAGTCTTGCGCTAGCTCTGAGCGTGGCCGAGTCACCCGTCGACCTCACCAAGACCGAACTAAGGAGTCGATCAAGGGATTGGAGGTCGGATCAACCTTGCGAGGATGAAGCACGAAGCACTCCCTAAGGCGCGCATGATCAAGGCGGCCGAGCCAAACCATGGGGAGAAGGAACTTCCAAGCCATCCTTCCAAAGGGGTCGACCACCGACGGACTACGCGAGTAGGTTTTGTCAACCCCCGCCTTCTCCTTATTTCATTTGCTAAGGTCCACACTGGACCCAAAAGTGCTCGAAGATTGGTCGAATCAATGCCCTCCTTGCCATCGAGGAAGAAAAGAAGGAGTCCAAAGAAGATAAGCAGCAGATCCGGATTGAAGCTGTGAGGATGATCAACTCGGTCCAAGCTCGATCGCCGACCAAAGAAGAAGGAATCGCCCCAAACACCGACATGTTCTTTGTGGAAGTCGAAGTGGGCGGCCGAACACTTTACGCTTTGGTCGACACCGGCGCGTCCAATATGTTCATGTCGACCGAGGTTGCAAAAGCCTTGGGACTTCACGTGGAACCATTCGGGAAGTCGTATAAGCCCATCAATTCGGGCGACTTCCATGGCGTAGGAGCAACACCCGATGTGGACGTTAAGATTGGCGGATCGAAGGGCCGAATGGCATTCGAGGTAATCCCTCTTGACGATTATGATCTCATTCTTGGCATGCAATTCTTCGAGAGTGTGGGAGCCATGATCAACATGAGGACCAAGTGCATGATGATCCTCAATCAAAAGTGCCTATCGATGATCCCCATGATTAAAGGGATGGTCGACACCAAGACCATCGCGTCAATTCGACGCCTCGACAAGAGCTTGAAGGCCGTCATGCGCATCAACAAGCTGTCCGAGGTGAAGCCAGAGGTCAAGTTGGATACTACTCCAACACACGACATGCCCATCCAAGCGCTCTTCCCCGAGGTTGAGTGCGCGCCGCATGCTCCGTCCAAGCCGAAGACCGAGCCGCATGCCAAGTTCAACTTCATCATCGAAGGATGCGGCCCTTCGTTCATGAGCGTCTGAGCAAAACGCAACAAAAACAGGAAAGCTCGTGCCAAAGCTCGCAAGGCTGCCCGTGAAGTTGAGAGCGACGAGGACGTCGCTCGATTGAGTGGGGGAGAATGTCACGGGCTGAAAGATGGACGACCCGAGTGGTTCCCCAAGGGCAATCACGACTCACCCGTGGACTTCCTCCTCTCACTCAGATTTCCACCAAGTTTTCTCCTCGAAGGTTCCAAGGGCGGGCGATACCGTCATTGAGTTATATTACGGGAGTCTGTTCCTTTTATTTATGTCGGTAGACGATAGTTGACATTATGTCGGTAGTTGAGGTGGTGCGATCTTGCCCGCTGGATGAAAAGTAGATCAACAGCTGTAAGCCGAGGCCCTCAACTATAAAAGGGGTGTCCTCCTTCATTTGTAATCATCCACCATTTCAGTAATACAAAGTTCATTTCCTTCCAGAACTCCTCTCTCTACTTTCTCTCTCAACGATCCGGGTAAGTGAGCGGGTAACGTTCGATCGAGCAAGGCTTGGCTTGGATGATCCAAAGTTGCCCGAGTCACCATGCGGTCACGATCCCAATCGATCGGCCCGTGACACATACATGTTCATGCATTAAAAGAGAGAAGGGAATGGACGTATAAACCCTCCTTTCCTCTTTTTTTGACCCTTGCAATGAATGCCCACATTGCAATTTTCTTCATGCACGCTAACTCCCAAGCTTTCTTGAAGAAGTCCAACCTGAGGGCTATGTTCCCTTCACACTTCAGCCGAATAAAACAAAAGACAGACAGCTTCTATTTGCGTTAAATGGAGGCGGCAATTTTGGACGTTCCCTCTTGCGGCTGCACGCTTCCTTCTGACCACAATCTTCATTCTTGAACGAGACACGTGCATAGTAATCAATGCACGGATAACAAAAGTCAAAAGACGTTCGCCAAAATTACTCAATTTAACTTGCACGGTATTTATTTGATGTTTTTAAATTCGAGATATTCGACCAAAAAAAAATCAAGATATATTTTAATAACTATTAATTATTTTCATCTACTTTCCATCTTAGTTAACAAGTCTATTTGGTATTGTTCAATCGCCTTAGGGCGCGCTTCACAAAGTTTCTTAAACATAAATCCATTTTTGACCATAAATTAATTTCTCAATTTCTATTCCATTGACGAGTTTCTGAGTAAAGAAACGTGTTTGATAACGATTCAAAATTTCTATTTCTGAAATAAAAATTCGTTTGATAACATAATAAAATTTCTATTTCTAGGATTGGCAATGATCGATGTCCGGTGGCCGAAGTTCGACGTCTAGCGATCAGCGTTTAGCATCCGGTGACCGGCGGTGGGCAACCAAAGTTCGGTGACCAGCGGTGGGCGGCCGAAGTTTGAAGTCCATCACCGTAGTTCGACAACCAGCAACCGGTGTCCAACGTTCGGAGTTCGACATTCGAAATCTGGCGGCAGGTGGCCAATGGCCGGAGTCTAGTGATGAGTGGTAGGCGGCGAACATCCAGCGGCCGATGGCGAGCGGTAGACGGTTAGCGGCAGACATCCGGTAGTTGGTGGTGAGCCTTTGGCATCCATCGATTGGCGATGAGCGGCCAACAACCGATGGCCGTTTGGCGTCCGGCGGCCGACGTGTTCGGCATCCGATGGGCGGCAAGTGGGCGACGGATGATGACGAGAGTAAATGATAAGGAAAATTTTGATTTCTTATTTTTGTTCCAAAAATAGAAAAACTGAAAATTTTAACTTCTGATTTATACTTTGAATCTATTTCTAGAATAGAATTTTGTTCTAGAAATAGAAAAATAAAATTGCGTTATCAAACAGATTTATGTTTCAAACCTGTTTCGAGGAACAAAAAAATAAAGAAATAAATATATAGAAATGTCGTCATGCGCGCTCTTAATCTGCAAGTCATTTTCATTTTTGGAGTCCCCACTAATTAATTTGTGGCGAATCGATTAAAAACCCAAATAAATTATTGGGAAAAATATTTTATTCGAAATTTGAATTGGGGACTTTATTATACCAGTTAATATCCTTTTGATACCTAATCTTATTTGAATTTTATGTAAAACATTTATGTAGCATTTTATACCAATCAGATGTCTTAAAATTCAATTCTAACTAGACTAAGGAAATAGCAATCCATGCACTATAAGGGCTTAATTGGAATAAAGGAAATGTACGAACAACAATTTGACATTTATCTCCAAGGACCTTTACACGATTTCCTTCTTCTTTTTATTTTTTATTTTTTTTTTCCTTTTAAGGATTTTCACATATCATAAGGAAAAACCACTAAAAAACTAAATTTTAAGGGTGTGAACCGCTCAAAATTGGATCGGATTGGTATTGGAACCGGCAATTTCCATGGAGGTTGGTTTGATTCCTAATTTCAATTAAGTGAAATCGGTGAGTACTAGTTCTATTCTCGATTCTAGATGTGGAACCATCCACCCACTCACCCGGGATATATATTTTTGAAAAGAAATTCTATCTCAATTACTTATTTATTTTATAGTTTTTCTACCACACACACACACACACACACACACACACACACACACACACACACATTATCAATTAATTTTGTTTCTTGGATGTGCAATAAGATTAACCCCCTCACACACACACACACATTATCAATTAATTTTGTTTCTTGGATGTGCAATAAGATTAACCCCTCGGACACACACACACACACACATTATCACACACACACACACACACACACTATCAATTAATTTTGTTTCTTGGATGTGTAATAAGATTAACCCCTCGGACACACACACACACACATTATCAATTAATTTTGTTTCTTGGATGTGTAATAAGATTAACCCCTCGGACTTGGACAGGTCCTTAAACTGTCCCGTTTATCGGAGTCAACCCCAAACGTAAAATGACACACACACACATTATCAATTAATTTTGTTTCTTGGATGTGTAATAAGATTAACCCCTCGGACCTGGACAGGTCCTTAAACTGTCCCGTTTATCAGACTCAACCCCAAACGTAAAATGGGATAATGATAAACCTCTGGGGGCCATGGCCTACTTCTTCTTTTTTCATTCTAATAATCTATCTACTTGTTTTCTTAACTAAAACAAGGTAAACAAACATAAAAGGAATGAGATAATCGATTAAAGATGTCCATAAGAGCAAAGGGCTCATTTTAAGAGTATAATTGGGTCTCTCCTTAGCCATTCCCATGATTAAATTAGATTGATGTTGAAAAAAAATGAATCAAGCGATCAATGTTTGAACTTCTGTAGAGCATAGAACTTTTAATATGGAGTCTAATTCTCCACATGTTTCCAATGTCGAGAAACTTTAAGAAGATCACATCACAACCTTCGAAAAAGTTAAGTTTTTACTCAATGTGTATAGTCTAATTCGTTTTGCCTTATAATTTTCAATCCTTAATTAAAATCAATGGCTGGGGAACCAAACCGGAATGACAGTCTGGCTCTCGAGTAAATCCATGAAACTAATAGGTGGATCTTGATTCTAATTTTTCGCAACCAATCATTAATAGGCAGTTCCAAGTTCAAAGGTGGAATTGCCCAACCGAACTATGCTCACTCTTACTATTTTTTTAAAGCTTTTTCTGATTTTTTATCAAAAATATTTTTAATTGATTTAATCCGAAAATAGGGACCTAGGTGGGGACTGAACCGAGTCCAACGGTAGGCCCAGTCCGCCTGGCCTAAAATGAGACCCAACAAAAAGACTAAGCTAAATTTAAACAAGCCCACGTGTTAATAAGAAAATGTGTCCGGCTCAAGGATCTAAAAAACCCAGCAGACCTCACGCCCGACCCCGTGGACCCGACTCCGACTCGACTCGCGCACCTGCTCCTCTGTTCGCCACGTCGCCGACCTCGCCACGACGGGGGCGGCCGCAGCGAGCGACGCCGTTCGTCTCGGGCTGGCTAGGCTCCCTTCCGGTGACGCCTCGGCCAGCCAAGGTCGAGGGCTAGGCCTCCGCCTGGCCGGCCACTGCCGCCAGTCGAGACCCAGCTTGGCTTCCCCTACACTCGGCTGAGATCTGGCTCGGTCAGACTTGGCTGGTGGAAGCCGCTCGATCCGAGGCTTTCCCAACGCCGTCTTTCCTGGTCTTGACCCTTCGCGCAACGCCCAAACGATGAGTAGACGATCGATCAAAGCTCAAGAACGGACATTCTCAACACAAACTTTTAACTCTAATTTAGGCATTATATCGAACACTTGATACACACAAAGAAAAGGGTGAGAAACTGGGAAAACCGAGTCCAAGCTCGGGCCGGGATTCAAAGCAACGAACAAGCAACGCCCAACAATCGCAGCACACACACGAACGGGGTCAAAGACTCGCACAAAACGGACAAAACAGCTCGGTCCGGCGAGCTCGAAACAGGGCGCGGGAAGAGGGCAAAATATGGAAGGTGCATCATCGGTAGACAGACAGATGTAAGAACGACTCCATCCCCCAAGTTTCAACACTAACCTCATTGCCGAACAAGAAGATGGCAACGACAACCCCATTTTCTTCAGACTTTCTATCGGTGAATCATGAGCAAAAGTTGCCCAGCGAGGATGATCTGAACCCTCACGGCCCCAGCCATTGCGACAATAGCAACAACAATCAATCTACGTCATCCGATTACTATGCTGTATTCAAATCTCACGGGGAGATGTGTTGTGATCAAGGGGATGTGATGCGGCCTGACTGTTTTGATGATCTGTGGGACCTTTTCTAATGTTGATTCTGGTGTGGGTTTCTTGATTAATAGGAGAGCTCTTTGCTAGATGAGTTTCCTTGAAACTATTTTTCCTCTACGGCCGTTTGTTTAGAAAAAAAAAGGAGGCGTACGATAGCTAGTGTAACAATATTACCTAGTCAAAAAATATTTTGTAACAACGGGATTTTATATATCCTATAAAGATTCTCTCATTCCAAGGAACACCAAATATATTGAAAAATTATCCAAACTGTACAAATATCAATTTAGTACTAAGCTTTCAAATTTGCCATGACAAGAGCCAGTGGAAGTGGAGGGCGCTTTTCTAAGAAAAAGTGAAACCAATGCCTCGAATGATGCAGCTGAAGGGAAGGGCACAAACTCTGGTCTGGCCCTGTCTTCCCTATCTGTTAGTTCATCGTGCTCTGTACCTTTGACACCTGACTCCTCTAAAACCTGGGATTCATCTAGTAGTCACATGGCAGGAAGGTCGCAAGTGTGTGGAACTCGCAGAGGTCATGACTACGTCAATGGGAACAGCCAGTACCAAAATCACGGCCACTTCCAGGCCTCTGCATATTCAAATGAAGGGGAGAGAGACCGCTGTGGCCAGCAACACGGAGGGGGATCTCTCTAGCTGGGTTCAAGAGGCCTGCGTGAGTCCCATGGTGGAAGGTATTGGGCCTACCATAAATATGTGAGAAGGCTGGTATAATGGTTTCGCTCCCACGATTCTTGGCAATCCATTTGCGGGGCGGCAATTCATTCTTGGTTTTTGTTCTATGTGTTTGTGATAGCTTGTTGGATAAAAAGGAGGTGCTGAGGAGGAGACGAGGAAGGGCATGTGAGTTTGTGGATGTCCACTTCCTCATTTTCCCCCAACCTTCCTTGTTCTCTCTACAGGAGTAGGTCTCTCTGTTGTGAACTTTCGACTGAATTTTTAGCTTACAGTCAGACAGGACATACTCTTAATTCTTGATTTTTAGGTCATCACAGGTGAGAAAAAATAATGACAACTTTGATGAACTGATTTTCCTATTGTACCAGATTTATTTTTAGCATGGTGCTCGGGAGACTCTGCTTGCCTGCCACCTATCTTCACTCTACGCACTAGCATGCTCTTGCCAGGACCTGAATATGATGTGCCGTGCTTCGAATGGAATGTTTGGCAGCTTGATGTTTACTTTAGGTGATCCTGAAGCTAAGTCTCAAGCATTTTAGACAAATTTTGCCGCCTTCTTCAGAGTGTGGTCATGCCTCTTTAAGTCGAGAGATGTTTGCGAAGGGTTAACATTACAGAGGTGTCCAGTCTCCGTTTCTTCTTTCCTGTGATATAAGGCACTTGGGTGGCTGACACAATAAGTGAGAATAGTTGCCTTTTTTTGAGTTATTCTACGTTTTCTCGGAATGCCAGAGGGATTCGTATGGCCAGTTTTGGCCTTTAGGATCTGGAGGTAGACTTCTGTTCCCATCTGAAAAATTGCATCCACTATTTTTTAGCTCCTTCGTTGCACTACCGAGCATGGAGCCGGACTTTAAAGTTGGAGTTCACAAATTCGTCTCACCCTTCCAGGCCTTGCAAATACACTACTCTGGTCCACCGTTTCACTCAAGCTGGTGGCAATGACCGGTGCGCCTTCGATGCTATACATATACGCTCAATGAGGCCAGCCTCTCGTTTGGAATTCAAACTTTTCCTTACTAAGCCTAGAGCTTCTTAGTGTAATGTCAAGATATTTACCTCGCTATTGCAGTCATGTCCAACTTTATATTCATCACCGTATTAGCTAGCTCGCTAAGTGCATTCCCACGTCATGGGCACTGAACTAGTCTCAGCTTTGTTGCTTGCTCATGCTTATGCTTGCCGTGGTGTTTTCACGTGCCTCGATTTGGATTTTTATGATGTGCTCAGCAGGGTCCTCATTAGACTCGTTCTCTCACTTACTCAGGTAGTTGCCAATGGAATGTTTTGAGCAATTTTGGTGATTAGAGTTGATTTCCCTTGTTGAGAACTTTGCCATCCGAATATTTTTGTTGTTCATTGGCAAAGATATTTGCTTTAAGCGGGGACTGGAGGACTTTCTCAACTTAGCCCTAAATTAGAAGCAAGTAGAGAACGTCTCCCTTCAGTGTGTGCGTAGTCTTTCGTCTTTTTCCCTTCAGTTTCCTTCGACCTAGCTACTTCCATTTAGCTATACAAATGTTTCAAGTCTTTAGTCTTGGGGATATTATATTATTGCTGTCCAAGTTTTGTGCTGTGCTTATTTTTGTTATTCTTAAGTAAGCGGGAGTGTGCTTTTTATGCATCCTTGTCTCCCTCCCCTGCCAAGTGATGTTTCTCCTGTGTTTCTCTGTTATGTGCTAGCATTTGTATCAGGAGAATACTGGGTTGGTCAAAGAAAAAGAAAAAGTGGGAAATGAAAAGAATAAAAGAGAAGAAGATAGGGAGTAGTTAAGTTTGGATGGGTGAGCTGAGCTAGTGGGAAGCGAGAAGAACAAAAACAGTTTTTTTTTTTTTTTTTTAAATGTCGGAATACTTTCGAAGTGGGGTAAAACCTATTTTCTCCTTTGTTCCATGATCCATGGTTTCCTCGAGCTACCCACTTTGACAAATTAGGCAAGATTTTGACTTGATACGAAATTATTGAAATTTTACTTTTTTAGTCTTACTAAGGTTCAATTTCATCGCTTAGTTATGTTCATGCTTGCTAGTAACATCTTAGTATAGATTGATTTGTGCATGGTTTGTTTTAGGATTACATTGCATAAAGGATTGTTTTTATTATATTATGTTTCGTTACCCCATGAAGTAGCTCACTTTGAGAGACTTAGAGTTATTGTAATATAACATATCACATTTGCGTGTGCCCTTTTCTTTTACGCATTAGTTTATCCTAGAAAAATGGTAAGTAATTTAAACTTTCTTTTTACCGCTCACGAGTCTTGTCCCCAAGTGTAATAATAAGACCTTACTCAATTTTTATTCTATGTGGTTTGGGTCTTTATTTTCTCGCACTTTACTTATTATTATTTCATCATTGCTTTGTTTATTACTTTGATTGTGGTTGGTTATATTAATTGTTTGTGCACCTTTGCATGATCACTTTTATTGGCTTAGGTTGATAAAATTGGACAAGATCGCATATTCAAACATTTTCGAAATAACAAGAAAATGTATGGGAAGGGTGCCAATCAGACTTGGTGTAATCTGGTCCCCATTTCTAGGAATAGGTTAGTGGTGAATCCTTAAAAAAGGAACAAAAATATTCATAATCAATCTAGTCAACCAAATTTCAAGTATTAGTAGAATTCGGGAGAACCTGCCCTAGTATTAGCACAATCTCGCAAGGCTCTCAAAGCTATCATTTGACAAGCTACCGTCCTAACAGATGCCCCGCTCCCCTTCTTGAGGGGAGGGTCGTAACACTCGGTGTATGGCACATAACAAAAAACTTGAAAATGTTAAAAAAAAAAAAGGGAAAAAGATAATAATTCAAATAAAAGTAATATACTAAAAATCTACCACCACCACTGGGAGCCTTGCCCTCCTCGCAACCGCCACTTCCGGAGCTTGCAGCCATCGTTGAGCTGGCGCCCATCACTGGCTTGAGTTTTGTCAAGTTCTGCCATGGGAACTTGGGCTTCGAACATTGTTTCGTCATTCTCAGCGAAGTTTAGCGCTAGATGTGCCATCAAAGTAAAGTATAACATTGACTCTAGTTTGTTGCTTTTTTATATGATCCCTCAACTTTAATTCAATGTACAATATAATCCATTAACTTTTAATTTGTTTAATGTGATCTTGGAACTTTATCTCAATGTGCAGTGTGATGTTCGAACTTATAATTTGTTTAATGTAATATATGAATTATGTGAAAATATTAAATATTGTCCTTTTATTAATTTAAGTTCAGAGATAATATTAACTATTTTCATATAATCTAGGAATTAAATCGAATATGTACTAAAAGTTCAGGGATCATATTGAATAATTTAAAAGTTCATGGATCATATTACACGAATTAAAAATTCAGGTACTACGTTGAATATTGGATCAGAGTTTATATAGATCATTAGTGTCATTTTTCCTTTTATCTCTTGTCAACTCCAATCTATGTGTTCTCATATTCTTTGAAGAAAAACCAAAGGGCAAAATTTCTGGCAAAAAGAATGCAAGAGAAATAAATAAATCAACCAGAAGCAAAAACGAGAGTAATTATGGCTAAGCGACGAAGGCCTCGGAAAAGCTAGAGATGATGAAGCGTTGACCAGAGATGTTAGTGTCAAATGGTACGTACAATTTCTGCATCACAGCTACCAGCGCAGCCATCTGACCTTGAAACTGATGAGCCAAACGGAAGATGATAGATCCTCCACCTCTGCGGGAGAAGATGATGAAGAGGAAGCTTTTTAGCCTTGTGGCGAAAGATCTGAGAGCTAACGCGGGGTGCAGAAAAAAGATGGTGCGGTGAGGCTGTTGAAAGTTCAGACCCAGACCTGTAGGCGCTCGAGTCGGAGATTAATGGGGCAAGTTTGATGAAACTCGAGAGGCTATGGCCAAGCGTGACGGTTGAGCACCCATGTGGGCCATGGGCAAGCTTAGTGAGACTGGAGTGGCCATGGCCGGAAGCAGCGGTGGCTGGTGGTCGAGAGGGGTGGTTTTGATATTTTTAGCTCTTTTTTTAAATGACCTTTTTATTATTCTTGTCCTTTCTTTTTTTTTTTATTTTTTTTATCCTTCTTCTCTTAATTTTTCTTTTTCTGATGCCGCATCTATCTTAAAAAAAATTAATAAAAATGTATTTTTCGTTAATCAATGTGAATGGAGTTAACGAAACACTGGTTTAAATCAATTTGATAATTTTTATTTTATTTTTTTATATTTTTTATCCTTCTTCTCTTAATATTTTTTTTTCCTGATGCCGCATCTTTCTTTAAAAAAAGAAGATAAAAATGTATTTTTTGTTAATCAATGTGAATGGAGTTAAGGAAACACTGGTTTACATCAATTTGAGAAATTTTACTTCTTTATATATTCGTGTTTACATTCTAAAAAGAATGAGATATCAAGTTTTGCTCAGGAAGGTAGGCATAGATATGATTCTTTATCCTCTGTGAGAGCTTCTCTCTTCATTGGGCGCTTTCCCAGCATCACAATAATGTTTTCTTTCAGCTACTTCCGTGATCATTGTCCCCCATTCTTCTTGATCATCCTTAATCCTCCTCTATTATCATTCGTTATTTCCATCGCCCTAGTTTCCCCACCACTACACACTGCGCTTATCAACTGTTCGACAATATGTCCGAGTTGATTCTCTGCTAGTCCATTTCTTTTTCCTCATTACACGATGGCTGCAGAACTTCCCTTAACAAACCCAAGCATCTCTGGCGGACGATCTTCTGGGGGATCATTTGGTTTGGCGCAAGTTGATGATGAGGAAGCTGAGATGGTTTTGACTGGAAGGAGTTCGTCGAAGAAGTAGTTCGGTTGAGCTGCTTAGCTAATGTTTTAAGGAAAGGAGGCTGGTATGGGTGAGATTACCATAACCTCTAGAAATGCAGTTGGGCTCGTTTTATGATAGGCATCAAGATAAAAATATGCGGAAGAGAGAATTGTGTAATTTCTTTTTATTTAATAATGAAAAATACATTAACCTACTTATAACCTTTACAAGATGACTATTTAATGTAACATGATATTGTAATATCAGTTATAATCAATCGAGATAAATCAAGAATATGTATAATCAAATGGAAATAATGCATAATTTTAAAAGATATAAAAGAATAATGAAAGTTATAAGAAATCGCTTAATTATATTCTAATTGTTTCTTACAATATTAATAAAATAAAACAACAAATATGAAATAATGATTTCGTTAAGCTTCATAAATATGATTTTGGATCACGTGCATAGTATGACATTTAAGAGAATTAAATCACTACTCCCATCGATATATGAATATGATAACAATTTTTGCAACAAAAATACTAATAAGACCATATATTCGTACTTTTTTTTTCTTAGATCCCACAGGACGAGGAATTTTCGCACCACCTCCCGCTCATCTTCCTTGCCTCGTGCTGACCCTGAGGTCTTTTGTCCTCACCTACATGCCCCCCCTCTCTCTCTCTCTCTCTCTCTAGGCTTTCCTCCCTCATCACGAAGCAAGCACAAGACCTCTCTCGTCAATGGAGCCTTCCGCTTGGCCTAAGAACCTTTCCTCCAGCCGCAAGCATGCGATCCAGGATCTCCTCCATGCCCAGAATCCCATGAAGAAGTTTACAGATCTCATCGACGCTCACTCTCAAACTGGCAACAACACAGGACAGCCCCTGCGGAACATCTGGTCGTCAACTTCCTCGGGTCGTTCAGCAACACCCAATCCCTATCAAGCAGCACCTAGTCCAATGAGGTCTTGCAGGCCCTCCCGAGACCAACGCCTGTGTCAGATATGAGGTCTCCGAGGGAAGTGAGAGCATCAACACTCCGCTCCCTAGGTAATCCAGGGCCAAAATTCGTGTTCTTTTACTTCTCACTTTGTTTGAAATGTAATTTATCTATTTAAGTGGCATTCCACGTAATTCAAAAATTAAGTGAAGTTTCTTTTTGGGAAGAACAATTGCATATACGATATGCGTCACATGAAAATCTCTTAAAATTTAGGAAAAAGAGAAGACATGAAAAGATGGTTTCACTATTTATATGATTTCGGGACATAACTTGACAGATCATGTTTGGATCATAAGAATAGAATTTGTTTTTTTTTATATTTCATTTATCTTGTTTTTGGCAGAAGGATGAAAGAGGTTTTACATATGGGTCTAAGTAATTCTAACATGAAATGTAATATTACTCATTTTTGCGCAGAAAGACTTCAAACACATGGGCAAGACTAGATCAGAATTTGATCAACAATGGGCAGCAATACAGGACATATCATCCAGAATCGATTGTCAACTTTGACTCACCTGGGTACTTAACAAATGATGCATCCATTTTCATTAATTTCTCATATGGTTAGAGATTGATTCTCAATGACAAATTCCCCTCGTACTTCACAAATGATATATCTTTTCCTAAATATTTCACATACTAAGAAAAATATTATATAAAGTAGAGAGAAATCAATTCTTGCTTGATGTCTAAAACAAATATCGTTTGGAATCTTTACAATAAGTCATGTCTTCAAACTTAATAAGAAACACATTTATCTATCAACTTGGCTAACAAATCATGCATCCCAGCAAATAAATCCTAATGGAATTTATAAGGCGTTGGATGAAAGTTCAAAGGATACTACATGAGCAACTTGAGGTATGAATAATTTCTTTTTGGCAATTTATTTACTTAAAAAGGAATATTCATAAATATGTGTTGGAGAATACTAGGGAACACGAACATGACAACCATACCATCGATTAAAAGTCGTATCACGGTTAATAAGATGCTATCTTCAATCTGAAGTCATTGCAAGATGTATTAATTAGAGATATATCCAAAGATAATCTTTACTGAGATAGTATTTAATTAAGAGAATTAAGTTCTTAATAATGTTTAGGGGATTAAAATCCTTGGAAAAAGCCAAATCATTTCATGCTAATCGCTCGAATCCAAAAATAAAAACAGATGCTGCTCCTGCCGCATAAGGCCCTAGTGAAGTTCCTGCAAGCAATTCAAGAGAAATCCCAAAAGAGTCTCTCGCTCGATGGGAGCGATCCTGCAAATCTAGATGGCGCAAGAGCCCAGACAGCCGACTTCAATCTGGCCATCTGCAACCCTGTCGACCCCGTGCGTGAAGGAGGAGGTGGGGGTGGAGAGAGGAACAGCGGCAATATCAGCAACATGATGATGGGCATGAAAGAAGAGATGTACGAGAGAGGAGGCCATCAAAATCATGGCTCCGCATTCCAGATTTTTGAAGTGAGGCCCACACACTTTCCAGAATCTCGTTCTCATATCCAACCCAACCATCCTGGACTCACCAAGCCCTAGGGACGGCTCCGTGCACAAGGTGACGACATCAACACCCCCGTCTTCTTCAACTTTCTATCAGTGAATCATTAACAATCCAGTAAGGATGATCTGAATCCCCACCGCCACAACCATGAAGACAGCAGCAGCAGCAACAACAACAACAATCAATCTGCATCATTCAATTACTGCGCTGTTTTCAAATCTGCCAAGGGGATCGGTCCTGATCAAGGGGATGTGATGTGATGTCTAGCTCTCATAGTTTTGACATGATTGTGGAGTCTTGATTTTGATGATCTATTGGACATTGTTCAATGTTGAACTCGGTGGAGGTTTCTTGATTAATGTGAGCGGTTTTTACTAGATAAGTTTCCTTGAAAATGGAATTAGATCCATAATGTCATAAATCATTAATGCGTGAAAGGAGCTTACAAAAGCAATACTTCTTTTCCTTTCACGCTTGGCTTTTTCAGAGGAGTTAGAAAACTTACTTTTAAGAAGATAGTGACTTGTTGCCACAAAACTGAATTCAATCGAATGAAAGGAGCAAGCTCTCGCCAAATTATACCATAACCCCACAAAAACCCAAAAAAGCTGAAACAACACTCTCGTTAACCTTTGTGGCACAAGAAGATCCTCATCAATAATTTATGAAGATATCAAGCACCAACAAAGATCTTGAACTTTTTCTTGAGAATCGGTGGCGCACTCTCAGATTCATCAATCACCAGATTAACACATTCAACCAAGTGGCTAATCCACCCTTCAATCAAACTGCTGATTTATATGCTCTTTTTTTTTCACGATTGATTTATATGCTTGAGTTGGCTACATATAGTAAATAAAATTGTCTGGAAATAGAAAAATTGAAAAGACACAAGAGACCAATTGCAATAAAAGAAACGAGGAAAAAAATAAAGAAAGACACAAGTCCTACATACAAGAAGTGCTTAATTAAGCAAGGCATTGATCATAGACCCCGCAGGCAGTTAAATATACTCATGATAAACATGCATATTCAACAGGCAATCTAGCACTAATGCAATAATTCAGGTTAACTAGTCTAGAGAAAATTCCTCACTTGATCAATCCTAATGCCTACATTTGATTTGTTGTCCATGAGGAAGAAATATTGTAATGTGGCACTTGGTAACAATTTGGAGTAACTGGTCAAGGGAAAATTCTACACTTGAACCCCACTGCCTACTTTTGATTCCTTATGAATGAGAATGGACTGCAATAGAGCAAAAATTCTTAGGTGAGAGATATACCCAATTCTAACATGAATGGAAACACATGATTTGGCAATCGGAAGCAAACTAGTGCTGCAGCAAGAGGTCTCCACTCTTATTTTAGATCATAGAAGAATCATCTCACATTTGACCTTGCTTTTACCTTTTAACTATGCGATTTAGCAATCCCTAGTGCTCATGAACGAAGTTTAGGCAACACAAATGCAGCAAACAGTTTGTCATTAGTTGACTGTATTTCCAAAATAGAAGACTTTGAAGATAGATACAATGCAAAATCTACAGCATTAAAAAAACGGAAAGTTCAAATTGCAAGACTATCAGCAAGAAGTAGCATACACCTGCCACGCTTTGCCTTTCAAAGGCCAAGGCTTTCCTCAGATCTTAGGTCTCAAGAAATCTAACATGACTAGCAACTCATAATTTGGCAATCGGAATCAAACTAGTGCTTTAGCAAGAGTTCTTCACCAGGAGTATGGTTGTTATGCCAGATCATAGAAGAAGCATCTTGCAATTGAGTTTGTTATACCTTTAAATTCTTCGATTTAGCAATCCCTAGTGCCCAATAATGAAATTTTGGCAACACATATTCAGTAGACAGCTTATCATTAGTTGATTGCATTTCCAAAATATAAGACAGTTAAATGCAATGAAAAATCTTGAGCATTCAAATTGCAAGACTATCAGCAAGAAGTAGCATACATCTGCCATGCACTGCCTTTCAAAAGCCAAAGCTTTCCTCAGATTTTCCTCTTTCTCCTTAGCTTTAGACATTCCAACCAGATGTGCTGATTGTTCTCGTTGGAGTAGCCGTTGTGCTTCTAATAATGCTTGACCTAACTCTTCAAACTTCAAATTCCACTCCTTTTTGTTGATCAGAAGCAGCCTCATACTATGCTGATAATCAAATAGTTGCCAAAAGACTTCTATTAAGGTTAATAACAACTGCTAGATCTCAATATAAGAATATCGGGGATTTTAATTCCTACGTGTCAAATGCTTAACCTAATTCAACACTACATATACAGATAAACATGAGATTTTGTGGCAATTGCACATCCAAAAGTTGGCAAAAGTATGCTTCCACTGTGAACCTCACCGAAAAACAACACCACCATTATCCAAAATAACATACACTGTTCTTCTAACTACTGATGCAAACAAAAAATCACAATAAATAATCAAATGAGAAATGTCAAGTATTAAGCAACATTTTGCATATTCATCTCAGTAGGATCGAGCCACAAATCAGTTGTCATTTGACAAATTCCTAAGAACCCCATAATTCTCCTAAAATACTTTTGGGATTCCTACTACCTTGCTTACGGAAATGGTGATTTATGTAGGAGGATTTGAGGGCAGTTTCTCCCTAAAGTAGCTCGATAAGTCTCGTAACTGCTAAATTGCCAAGTCCATTTAAAGACTAGTAATGTGTTAACAAGTCATCTCAGGACAACCTACGCACCTTATGGCATCCATATCCTTCCAAGTCCCATGCCGTGCATTCGATTGGACAAGATGCTTCTTGAATTGTAGCAAACAAAGAGGTGATCTTGTGACATCTCACTTTTCACATCATCTATTAACATGTCTGAAAGTCTCGCTGCATACAAAGGAGCATAATATCTCCCCTAGGAGGGTTTGATTGGCCGATAAATTGGACGGTACACAAGTAATGGGCCCACCTATCCCCAACTGCATCTCATCCTTCGTTTTCTCGTGTAGGTGATTACGCACAACAAAATTGCATAGAAAATTATAATACTATTGCAAGAAGCAACTACCAACCCAAAATAGCTTTATACACTCGAAGGAACAAGCATGGCATCAAAACATAGTATGCCCGGTTTATCTCGAAAAATATTTATCCTATTCCTTAAACACTACTCCCTCCCTCCCTCCCTCCCTCCCTCCCACTCTGGACTCAACTATGGACAAAAGGTGCTGCATATGGTCAAATACATCAAAAGCTTGTAAGAGTTTTTCTAATGTCGACTACATTAATTAATATTGTAGTTTACCATTTTACGGGGTTGGTCTAAGGTAAGATATAAGATTTCTTAATTAGTTTAATATGGGGCTAGCTACTGTGAGCCAAGTTGAGCCTAACCCATAATGAGAGAGCCTGGTTGAAAACTCTATAAATAGTGCTCATGTTTCTCTTCTAACCCTGAGAGCTTGGTTAGAAACTCTATAAATAGTGCTCAAGTCTCTCATCTAATCCTAATTCTCACAAGTATCCTCACATAAGGAGCGTTAACCTATCACTAAAGAATGAGAGGGCCATCTCATTGAGAATGTTAAATTAATGTCTTGAGTTTAGATTTGGATAATAATTTATTAAATCGAATTTGTTGATAAAGATTTCCTAAGTAAATTTTAAATTGGATGAAGAAGCCCTTATTTTCTTGAACTCCTTATAGCTCCATAAAGGAAGAAATAAAATAAAATAAAATAAGCAAAAGTTTCCTTTTTGCTTTGGAGGAGCCAAATCTCTTTGCAAGTTATACATGGTGGGGCCCAAAGTCAAATATTTGACTTTGGGCACATAATATTCCATGCCTGGGTTTCTTTTTAGCTAAAAAAGGGAAAGAAAAAAAAAAGGTGAGAAGCCCTCTTGTACGTAGAGAGAAAAGCTGGTGGGCCCAGGTCAAACTTTTGACTTGGGCACATATATAAAGCAGAACACGCACGTCTCCACGAAGTAGAGGTTGAAACCCTATGAGAGAAAAAATTAGGAGCCACACAACGTCAAGCTGAAGAGGAGCCACCCACGTGATCAAGAAAAGGAGAACATGAAGCTATACATATGTAGACCAAAAATGAACGCTGGAGTTCTTGATTTTAGCGTACTTAGAGTGTTTTACTTTGAAGTTTGAATGCGCGATGATTTTTGTGTAGTAAGTTTATGTTTCAAGTAAGTTGTTTATTTATAAACACTTTGGGTTTGAGATTAAATCTAGGTGTGGAAAACACTAGAACGTGATTGATTGTAAATTCTGATTCTCCGATTATAATGGATTATTTGTTGCTGGCTCTCCCCGTGGATGTAGGTACCAATATTCGGACCAAACCATGTAAATTTCTGGTGTCCTTATTATTTCTTGTTTATTTCTTTGGTGATTTTGCGTTGAAGTAAATTGTAATATTTTGTCATTTCCACATATTATATTCCAACAGAGTCAATGATATAGAGGGCAATAGAGGAGAATGACTTGCGTGTGGATCATCGCTTTTCTGCTTTCGCATAAAAAATGATGGATTCCAAAACAGGTGCATTAATCTTTTTACTCAATCATCTATGCTCTTGTTCTGGTTATGGAGATCTTGGGGTTGCACATTTTGCATCCAACATGTGGTATCAGAACACCCATAACCCTAGAACTCGAATGCATAGAAGTTTTTCCCTAATTTTGTGATTTTCATAATTTTTTGTTCAATAAAAATAAAATTAGATTATAAATTTGAATTGGGCGGTAGGACCGGATGGTCGAGCTGGGAACTGGTCAGACCAGTTTTGGCCAATCTCTATGCCCACGTGTGAGCTCCACACACTGCGCACTTAGGTGATGTGTGCGGGCACGTGGAGGCTCCGATGGGCGCGTGGTTGACGGCTACAGGTTCATATAAGCATCTTCTATCTTGTGGTGTATTTATTTTATATGTTTGATGATTTTATGGATGTGAAAATACATACAAACCCTAAATACGTGTAATTTTAGTGTATTTTTGCTTCTTTTTTTTTTTTTTTTGTATTTTCTGTGATTTTGGAAATAAATGTGTTAGGTTATTTGTATATTATTATAAACATTATAAAAGTGTGATTCATTAATAATATACAATAAATTTTAATTTTTATTAATGAATAAATCAATATAATTAGCATGATATGTGATTTTAGTGATTTATTGTGTGGCACCCCGAACCCCCTTTAGGTCACCATAGGCACCAAACGTTACACCTAATTATATCTCTTAGAAGAAGCGTCGTAATTCACACACACACACACACACACACACACACACAGATATATATATATATATATATTTAAAACGGTCCCAACGCGATTCATTAGCGGAAGCAAAATATAATATCGCCATCTCTCCCTCCATCAACCATGATACAATTGCACACCACTAAACATCATAATAAAAGACAAAGCCATGACACTTTATTTACATATTTTCAAGATGGGTTTCCTTGGGTCGGTACATCAAAAGAAAAGCCAGGACATGTAGCCACGCTCGGCCTAAACCCCAAAAAGAAACACTCGACCCACTACGACTAACGTGCAAGATCCCCCATCACTAGTGTTGGCTAATCATCCCAAAAAAGTTTCAGCTCTTACTTGTCAAGCACGGGCCCTCACACCCATCCCGGTGCATCAGGCGGTGGCGGCGGCAACATCCCACGCATCACTTCGTCTCGACGAACATGGATGGATATGAACTCCTGAATGACAGAGCCCTCAGCCAGGCCCACGTCATACAGGCGCGCACTCGAATAAAAGTCAGTCCAGGAATGGTGGGGCAGTCAATCTCCACGCACTCGACCTCTACATCCGAAGGTAGGTCGTAAAATATGCCACGCGTGACAGCAGGGAGCAGCATCCTGCTAATCTGAAATGTTGGTCCTCGAAATGGTGAGTACAACCACTCAGCAGGTAAAGGACCAATAAACCACACAATACATTATGCCATGCAATCATCACAATCATAGCATCACATGTCATACAAGCATCCTTGCACAACATACCTTGGCATTATGCACATGTCATCATACCTCATATACCATTATCATCATCACCATCATATCATATACTTACTATCATCATGTCACATATGGCATTATCCTTACCATGCATCCATGCATATAACATCATCATCATATCACATGTACTATCATCATTGCCATGCATCCATGCATGTAACATCATCATATCACATGTACCATCATCATTGCCATGCATCCATGCATGTAACATCATCATATCACATGTACCATCATCATTGCCATGCATTCATGCATGTAACATCATCATATCACATGTACCATCATCATTGCCATGCATCTATGCATATAACATTATCATCATATCACATGTACCATCTTCATTGCCATGCATTCATGCATCATATCATGCATATATTATCATGCATCATGTCATGCATATATCATCATGCATGATTTGATTCCAATTTCATCTTGGACCGCCACATTTCTCATTCCCAAGACCAATGTTTGCGTACCACATGTAACCAAGGTACAATCAGACCATCTGGCTCCCCCACTCTCCGAGCATCTCGCACCCCAACTAGCATCACGAGGACTCTCCAGCATCCAGCCATTCAAGGCCACCGGGCAACCGGCCGTACCCTTCAAGCCAGGCATCTCGCACCCAAACCGGCATCATGAGGTATTCCTCGGCATAATTACCATGCTGAGCTTCCGGCTCCCCCACTCTTCGGGTATCTCGATACCACTCGGTCTCCCGAGGACCCTCTGGTATCCGGCCATTCATGACCACCGGGCAACCGGCCGTACCCTTCTAGCCAGGCATCCGGACACTCCTGGGGCACCGTCGGCTCACACCCCCGACAGTCTTCTCATTTATCTTAATTCTTATCTTCAATTATAGTTCAATTTTAACATGACATGTGATATGATGGCAATCAAGATCATATTCATCATTGAATTCATACATGCATCTCAATTCATTATCATGCATGCATCAAGACACCATCATCCATAATAATACAATTCATGGAGTCCATGCTATTTAAAATGGTCCATATTTCATGCATTTTTCAAAATTCCAGCATGTACCATTTTTAGAAAATATTTAAATTAAATATCCATATGCTTCTCAAAAATCATAAAATCAAGGCATGTGATAGACCAGACAATAAGATAAAAATTCCATGAAAAATACATGCCCAATAGAGTTTCACACGAAGGATATAATCCACACAAATACAGCATGCAATTCCGGATAGAAACAGAATGTACAGTTTTGGAAATAATTCGGTTAAAGTACCTGAACGGCCTCAGAAAATTATGAAATTTTACCAGGTTGTAGTTAAGACATTAAAGTAGATTTTTCTTGAAGACTTCTAAGATATATTCGTTTTAGATCATTTTCTATAGTCGTACGAAGCTTCTGATTCTCGCACCGAAATGTCCAGTGTAGGTGTCTCCGAAAAATCGAGTTTTCACACACTCAGTCTTCTTCGTTTCATCTGAAATTTGGATATGTTTTACTTCAAGCGGTCCCCTACAACTTTCATTAAGGGATATAAGTAAAATTTCCAAAGAATAGTCACCATATGGGTCCATGAAGTCTCGGATATCCTGTACCGCGTCTCCAGATTTACCGTCTTCAAGAGTAAGTCGATTCACTAGGCTACACTTGCTCTTTTTACTTCAAATTTGAGTATGTTAGTCTTTAGGATGTTATTTACAAGTTTCATGCAGAAGTCAAAGAGAGATTCTTGATAAAAATCGACATGCAACCACAAATCTACCGAAAGGTCAGCGAAATCGTTCCAGATCTAGTATCTTCATAGGATGAGGGTTTGACCCCTTAAATCTCCATCATTTTGTCCCATATTTTATTACATTGTAGTTTAAGATGTTGGCTACAACTTTCATGAAGGAATTAAGGTCAAAATCAAACTCGAAACATGCATGCAAGCTCTCATAAGATTCTGGTTCAAGCGGTTCATACGAAAACAGCAAGCATCTCCAAGAACAAACCTCATGTACTTCGATTTCTAGCCTCTAAACATCCAAGAATTCAACCACACATGCAAGACACACATGCAAGGGTGGAAATCAGTCCCAACTTACCTTAAAGACCGAACGACCAGCAGCAAAAGGGACGGCACACGGCGGACAAACAGACGGCGTGCGAGCGGCGACGGGTGACTCCTTCTCCCTCTCGGCGATTTCCTCTCTCTCTCTCTTTCTCACTTGGCCGAATAACACCAACCGGCCACCCTCTCTCTCTCCTCTTCCTTTAATTTCCCTTAATCCTCATCATTTGCAATCATCACTTGCCTCTCCAATGGCCAATGCATGCAAGCCTCTTTTTGCCACTTGGCAAAGCTCATGCATAATGGGCTTTGGGAGCAATTGGGCCAGCAAATGGGCCGGCCACTCCTCCCACCTTTCATGGTCGACGGAAGCCCTCTTGTGGGCTTCAATGGGCCGGCCATTCGGCCCACCAAAGGCTCAAACCAATGGGCCTAAGGCCCAACCTAAATAAAATCAAATTTCCCCTTTCTTATTCTTTATTTTAAGAATTTAATTACTAAATTCCACATGGCCAAAATCTTGTAACATTTTATTTATAGGGACTTAGTCTATAAAGTGCATAGCCAAGCATAGATTATTCTCATTAATTTATCTAATTTAAAATCTCATGAACACAAGCATATATCACTTAGTCCTAAAAGGAGACTAATGGCTAAAGCATAAATCATAGGTAATTTCATTACCTAATTATGGGCTTTAACACACCTTAAAGCTTGTCTTGGATTTTTTGGGATGTCACATATTGCCCTCATCACTAAAGTTAAAATCACATGTGTACGGTGTATGTGAGAAGTAAAGCTTATATCCATAATATGAGAGAGTTTCAAGGATTAAATTGAGTTGTGACCACCAAAGTGGCACACTTGATTGGGTTTGAGAAATTTCAGTCTCATATAATAATTGAAATGTCTCATGGTCTAATGCATAGTCATACTCCTAAATGAGGTAATTATGTATTAGTTCATGAAAGGATACATGATGGTAGCATTAAATGGACCTAGACTCCAAACCAGGGAGGACAAAGTCAATTTCCTGTAGGTATGCCTTCCCACAATAGGTGAACCTCTGTTCAAGCCCTTCAAGGATAGCTTTTTAGCAGAAAACCACTTTAACATTTAGTTCAAAGTCTAAAGACACTTGGATAAAACCAGAATGGTAACATTTCTAACTATCCGATATGCATTTCTCAAAGGATCTTTCCAGGCTGGAGAAGAATGAGGAGTTTTAGAAAGCCATAGAGAGTTTTCACAAAACACTCACTTTACTCAAGAGATTGTGCCCAACACATTACATCCTCCTTGCCTTTTATAGGCAATAGGAGGTCACACACAAACAAGGACCAAGCTCACGGGTCTTAAAACAAATAGAGGCTCTGAAAATCTTTTAGGGAATTATTCACACGTTAAGAACAATGACAGTGAACATTGATTTCCCTAGCCTATTGCTATAGTAAAAAGTGAATAGTAACTTGTTACAATGAAATTGTAAAGACATTGGTCTTGTTCAACGGTCTTGTCCGTCACGAGCATTGTAGTCATAGTTTGAGTCATCTGAGCTATGTATTGTTCCTAGAATATGTTCATCATATTTTTGTTCAAGTGCTTCAAGTTCTTCTGGTGAGAGGATCTAGTTTAGTTGGTATGATGTGGATGCGGATGCTTCCTCTTGTGCCCAATCTGTATTGTCATCATCTGTAGTGTTGGCAGGGATGCTTGGCTAAGGCCAATTGGATTGTTGTGCATAGTGAGATGTATCCATGTTTTGGGACAAGGAAAAGGTCCTTGCTTATAGGGGTCCTGGGAAAGAAGGCTTCCCCATTTAGCATAGGGGTTTTGAGAGGACTATGCAATGTCATTTGTGTCTGCCATTTCATGCTCTTGTGATGATGTAGCTTGTCTGAATTCCTTGAGTGCTTCATTAGCTTCTAATGCTAGGTCATAATGATCCCATACAATGGGTATATTATAATTCCATGCATCTTCAATAATGTTTTTATTTTTTTGGCACAAAATTCTCTGGAGTTCTCGATAGTGGTGTTCACAGCAACCAACAGGTCCTGGGTATGACTTGTAAACTCGAGCTTCTGCACTAAGTGGAATAGGTTTATAGGATGACATACCTATACTCAGGGGGGCATTGATAATGTTGCCATTATTTGTAAGAAAAGCCCATGATCGTCGGAAGAACAAAATAGTATGGACCTCAGGATTTGGTTGTGTGTTTCTCAGTTCTTTCTGCAGGAGCTATTTCCAGTGAGTTGGGGGATAAAACCAATTAAAAAAATCTAAGAGGTTTTTGTTACTCTCATTCTCAATTTTTCCTTTGCCAAGTCCAAATATTCTAGTGAGGTTGGTAATGAATCTTCTGGTTGGAATTTCAATAACTATCAAGTACTTATTGGTTAAATACCATAACAACCATCGAAGTTGATTAGGGAAATCATATTCCTTACAAATTAGAGGATGTATGAATGTATAATCTGCATTTAAACCAAAATGATAAAGAATCGAACTTCCATTGAATCTGAATAGATCTGTGTATTGCCACATGAGTTTATCCAGATTTTCAGTAAGACTGTCATTTCTGGATTTGTTCAATGATTTCCTAGGAGTATCGCTAGCTTGGCTAGTCTTTTATCTTCTCAATCTTGTACTTTTCATTGTGATGAAAAGTATGGAAAGCATGCCTCATGCTATACATGTTAATCTCTGCTGGTGGTGCTTTGGGTCTTGACAATAAGTCAGCAAGCACTTTCTTTTTCCCAGCAATATATTTAGTTTCAAAAGAGTATTTCGAAAACCATTCAGTCTATCGAAGCAATTGAGAATTTGGGACATGCTTTTGTTTGAATTTGGTCATCCGAAGAAAAGATGCCATATCCAATTCTACCAGGAAGTAATGGCTAATGAGATGGAATTCAAACTTTTTTATCCCATTTTTTATCGCCAAGATTTCTTTAAAAGTAGAATGATAATGCATTTCAGCTTGAGAAAATTTTCCTCTTTTATAGGCACACAAATGCCTTTTACCATCTATTTCTTCAAATAGGATGGCGGCCTAGTATTCATCATTAGCATTAGTTTAGAGAATTCTCTTTCATGTTAATGGGATTTGTAATGAAGGAAGAGTCTACATGATTTCCTTAAGTTTAGCAACGGCTTTAGTCTGAGATTTGCCCCAAGGTGGGGGATTTTTCTTTAGCATTGTCTGCAATGGGATTAGTAGTTTTGCAAGATTTGGAACAAAATCTCTAAGATAATTGATTATCCCAAGAAATTATTGAACTTGCTTTGTCGTGATGTTTTCTTCAGGAAATTTTAGCAATTCTTGAGCAATATGTAGCCTTGGGTAGTATGTACCTTTGTTAAGATGCATACCAAAAAATTCAATTTATGTTTGGGCAATATTCATCTTTTTCTACGAAAGTATAATGCCATGCTTTTTCACAATTTCTGCAAACTACTCGAGAAGTTGGTAGTGTAACTGTTCATCAGGATTATAAAGTAGGATATTGTCGATGTATACTATTGCACTTGAGAGAATTGGTTGGAAAATTTGACACATGGCATTTTAAAAGAGGGATGGTGCAACTATTAGGTCAAAAGGAAGAACTTTCCATTGGAAATGTTGGTTTAGGATACAGAACCCTATCTTGGGTCTGTCTTTAGGATGAATGCCTAATTGCCAAAATCCAACTTTGAGATCAAATTTGGAGTAGATTTGGATAATCCAGTAAAGGGAGAATTTCTAGAGGATAAAGGGAATTTGTCATTTTGGAAGAAAATATTAAGAGGCTGGTAATTAATTACCAATCTCATTTTCCTCTGTTTTGCTCGACATGCTTATTGATATAAAAGGCTTCACAAGCCCATTGAGAATTGGAAGTTTCAATAAGACCTTGTTGCAATAGTTCCGAGCATTCCATTTGAGCTAAAATCAAGTATTCTGGATTCATTCCCATATGGCTCGCCTTGGTTGGATTGATATCTTCATTTTTCTTGAAAGGAAGGCGAACAAAGAATTCTGGGTTTTTCCATAAAGGATGAGAACATTTTTGAGCAAATTCAGAATGAGATTCCGAACAGGATTCTAACAACTTTTGCATGATTGGATCTAACAGACTCATTTGAATGGAAAAAAGTATTTGAATATTGACAAGTTCAGAAAATTGATCTTTATACTTAAGACATTTTTCCAAGAAATGATGTGAAGTTGAGAAATCTGAGTCATAATGTCCCAACCAATGATCAAATCTTTGTTGGGAAGACTAGAGTCAAAGATTTTTGTGGTTATAGAATATTGTGGAAAAATTGAACAGTTATCGGGTGGTTCTTACATTTGTAGAAAAAGCATCTCTTGAAGCCAAATTGAAATATCGGATACAAGAAGTCCAATATTCTTCAGGAAGAACTTTAGTGTCTAAGATTGAAGAAGCTGCTCCAGTGTCTATGAGAGCAATGCAATAATTGGCTTGGCAAAATTTGAAGTGAATATTTTTATAGGAAAATGAGGGCAATGAGTTTGGCTCGAAAATATGTCAGTGCTTTCTTCTGAAGGAGTAAGAGATATGTGGAAAATATCTTCAGGATCTGAATTCGAATCAGTTTCACTGGAAGTTTGGTAACAAGGGATGACACAAAGAGTTTGTTCAGAAGGTTCTTCATCCACAGAGAATAAAGATTCAATAACATCATTTTCAAGAGAAAAACCAGTTTCATTCTCTATATGATATATCAAATGATTTTGACATTTTTTTGCTTGAGGACAATTTTTGGCAAAATGTCCCTTTTGGTTGCAAATAGATGATTTGACTTTTTGTGGCCTGAGTGATCTTTCCTTTTGCGTAGATATTGTCATTTCTTCTTTCTTCGAAAATGCTTAGAGCCATGTTTGGAGTTGTTTATCTAGAGCTTCTTGAAGTGCTTCTTTTTTCTAAAAGATTTTCCACAAGAACCATCACAATCTTTCTTCAATCATTTGATCTTTAACTTTTGGTGAGAACAAGCTCTATCAAGTTCTCTTTTGTCTTGGACATAAGTATGGATCATCTGACACTTTATGCACAATTCTTTAAGGCACAAATGGATTTCTTGTTGGAGTTTTCCCAATGGAACATCGTGGATCCTCTTTTGTTTGGAGAGAAAGGTTCTCTCCACTGTTTGAGATAATTCTTTGGGAATGGAGGTCAGGAATACATGTTTTAAATTTGCATCAACTCCAATTTAGTAGAAGAGCTTAAGCATTTCCCGATAATGCTTATCAAAATGTTTTTTTCTAAAGAGAACAACATCTTCTTTCAAAAAATTATTTTCTTTTGAGCTCTATGAGATCAATAGGTTTTCCCACAAAGAAATGATATAGGAGAATAATGGCATGACCGAAATTGGGTGAGAGTAAGAAGTGAAGCTGATCTTGTTCTAATATAGATTGCCACCAAAGTTTAAGACTATATGTAAATCTTGTGACAAAATTGAAAAGAATATCATACTTGTCATGGTTGATAATGGCTTGGGTATTTAGCCAAGTATGAAATTCTTCAAATCTTTCTGGCCATTTGTGATAAGGAATGTCATCAATAGTGAAAAAATGTTTTGATAAAGTGGACACATTGTGAGAAGGATTGTTTGGTTGGACAACCTTTGGTTTATAAGGGTTTGATTCCATGTCATAGTCTAGAGGGTCGGCCATGAATATTAATGAAGTTACCGGTACTATGGGAAATGAATCAATGGTAGGGATTGAAAATGATGATGAAGACGAAAGGGATACCAAATTTGATTAAGTATCAAAGATGTTTGGAAAAGCTTATTCTACTAGAAATAGATTCTGATATGTTAGAATAGGATAAGTTTTTTAAGACTGAGGAGTAACAGGATTAGGTTATGGTTCCTGATTACCCAAATCCCTTAAAAAGGATTCCAGTGGATTGGATAACATCATATGATATGGCTTTTCCTTTATAATAAGCGAGGATTCTTCTATCTTCTTTTCTTTTCCCTTTTCTTTCTTGATTCGATCCAGTTCTTTGAGATGATTTCACATTTCAGCTACATTTTTTTTTTTTTTTGGTGACCCAGGGAACCCCTGCACGGCTGGCAGCCGGAGAGTAAACCCTGGGGGCAACGTGGGGAAACCACCACCCCACACACCGGGCAAGGCGCACAAATGACCCAACTGCCTCCCTGCAACTTGCGTTGCAGGGGCTTCGAACCCAGGCCTCCACGGAGGAATGCACTAGGATCTACCATCGGTGCCACCACGGCGGGTGGTTCAGCTACATCTGTTTTATCTTGTCTAACAGGAACATTTGTGATACTGGCAAAGATAGATTTCTGAGGTGGTAAAGGAGGGAGAGATTCTATTCTCAAAGTGGTTGGAAATGGATTAAGTCTCCCTTCTCCTAAGAATATGGATCTGCCTCTTGAGCTTTTTTATTTCCGCCTTAGGATTTTCAAGATAATGATATCCCAAATGTTGTCCAGATTCAAGGCATGAAGCTTGTTCTAGAAATTAAAAGCATTTTCTTGGTGGTTTCATCATATCTTCGCAAGTCTTGTTGCACATAGTTTCCCCAACCAACTTCAATGGTTGTTATGGTACTTAATCAATAAGTACTTGATAGCTATTGAAATTCAACCAGAAGATTTATTGTCAACCACACTAGGATATTTGGGCTTGGCAAAGGAAAAATTGAAAATGAGAGTGACAAAAACCTCTTAGATTTTCTTAATTGGTTTTATCCCCAAACTCATTGGAAATGGCTCCTGAAGAAAGAACTGAGAAACACACAACCAAACCCTGATATCCATACTATTTTGTTTTTTCGATGACCATGGGCTTTTCTTACAAATAATGGCAACATTATCATTGCCCCATTAGTATAGGTACATTATCCTATAAACCTATTTCACTCAGTGCAAAAGCTCGAGTTCACAAGTCCTATCTAGGACATGTTGGTTGCTGCGAACACCAATGTCGAGAACTCCAGAGAATTTTGTGCCAAGAAAATAAAACCATTCCTGAATATGCATGAAATTATAATGTACCTACTGCATGGGATCATTATGACCTAGCATCAAAAGCCAAGGAAGCACTCAAGGAATTCAGACAAGCTGCATCATCACAGGAGTATGAAACGGCAGACACAAATGACATTGCACAGTCCTCTCAAGACCCCTATGCTAAATGGGGAGGCCTTCTTTCTTAGGACCCCTATGAGCAATGACCTTTGTCATTGTCCCAAAACATGGATACATCTCACTATGCACAACCGTTCAATTGGCCTCAACCAAGCATTCCTACCAACACTACAGATGACGACAATACAGAGTAGGCACAAGAGGAATCATCCGCATCCACGTCATACTAGCTGAACTAGATCCTCTCACCAGAAGACTTTGAAGCACTTGAACAAAAATATGATGAACATATTCTAGCAACAATGCACAACTCAGATGATTCAGACTATGACTACAATACTCGTGACGGACGAGACTGCTGAACAAGACCAATGTCCATACAATTTCATTGTAACAAGTTACTGTTTACTTTTACTGTAGCAGTAGGCTAGGGAAATCACTGTTCACTGTCATTGTTCATACCGTGCGAATAATTTCCTACCGAGATTTTCGAAGCCTCTGTTTGTTTCAAGACCCGTGAGCTTGGTCCTTATTTGGGTGTGACCTTTTATTGCCTATAAAAGGCAAGGATGATGTAATGTATTGGGCAGAGTTCTTGAGTAAAGTGAGTCTTTTGTGAAATCTCTCTATTGCTTTCTAAAACTCCTCCTTCTTCTCGAGCCTGGAAAGATCCTCTAAGAAATGTAGCTCGGATAGTTAGGAATGTTACGATTCTAGTTCTATCTAAGTGTCTCTAGGCTTTGAACTAAAGGTCAAAGTGGTTTTCTACTAAACGTCATGATCCTGAAATACTAGAAACACCTATTTCACTTGTTGCATCTCCATCTTCTTCTACCCTTTCAGATTTTCGAGTTTCGAACACCTCTAAGATAGACTATCTTTATGAAGTCTCTTTTAGTGATGAAACTAAGCTTTCTGAAGCCCAACTTCCCCTTATGAACCCCTATTCTATTTTGCTAAAACCACTTCGTCATATTCTCCCATCCGTTCTATTCGCCAGACTTCAAAGGAAGTAAAAGAATATGTCCAGTCCTCCAAGTTCGACCAACATCCTATTTCTGCCACTGAAAAGGAGTACTTTGTTACTCTCCAGATTCCTCCAGAATTTCCTAGACAATGGACTCAGCAAGGATGTTCTCATGTCCATTATGGCGTTGTTCGTCTTGCTCTTATTTTTCATGGTCGTAAAGGCTTGCTAGTTGTGGCAAGAATTGCTTTACTGGATACTAGGTTCTTAAAATACCAGCATGCTTGCATCGGTACTGTTCAAACCACTTTGAATACTATAACAGTCTTTGTGACTATGTATTCAAATTTCAATATTGCCCTTTCAGATCCTTAGTCACTATCTTTTCTAAAAGTCTAAATTCAGCTCACTGGAGCTCCCTAAACTGCTGACTCTGTAGCAGCAACACTACACTACCATATGGTTTATCGAGTGCATAATCATGCTCTTGACTTGAATTTCCACAATGGGAATGAAGATGCCTTCATTTCCATGCAGAATGACCAAACATCCTGCATTCATGTTCCTAGATAGATCCCAAAGGAAAAGTTGGCTAAGCTCCTTCTAGAGACTTGGATTATCAACTATGAAAAGTTGCATTAGAATAACAAGCATTTCCAATCATCAGACTCTGAATTTGTCAGAAAGAAAGATGGAACTGTTTCCATTAAATTTGGCAAGGAAAATGAAGAAAGTTCTTCTATCTTCCAAACCCTCTTCATGATTGAACCATGTGTTCCTGAGACAATTTCTGAGCTAGATCCAAAAAAGCTTGTCAAATACTTCAAAAGTGATGTACATCCTGTCCATTACTACAAAGACCAGTATGGTCACTGTTTTTGGAATCCTTTTTGTTAATGCTCTTATTGTATAAATTCCCCTAATGAGGTAGATTCATTTGCAAAACCTCCGCCTCGAAGGAAGCATAAAAGGCCAAAGGACCCTCTGTACCAAAGGTACCTAAATGGAGATTCCTTCGTTGATACTCTTGGTAAGTGTGATAAATTTCAATTTATGGTTTATTATGCACCAACTCCACCACCAGAGTTCACTACTTCTCCTTCAGTATCACCAACTCCACCATCATCACCCCCTCCATCTCCTCCTCAAAAGAAACTAACCATTTCCCCGTTTTATAAGACAATCCAAAAATGGGCGAAAAAGCATTCTTACCCATTTGAGGCACCAGCAGCAATACCACCCACATTGTCCATTGACATGTTCCATGAGACAGACTTTTCTCCTCATGTTCGGGAAAATTTTAAACTCTCATTTCCTGCTCTGGAAGAGTTTATTGATCCACAAGGCAGATATAGGCATGTCCTTAAGATACCTACCCCCACTGATGTGGATAAGCATGGAAGATAGAAAAGAACTCTTGTTGCTGAAGCAGTCCTAAATTGGCAATTGGAGACTCTTCTAGCACATAACAAAGCTTTTAAAGTGATTGATTCCAAGATTGGAAATGTGCAACAAGACTTGCGAAGATATGATGAAACCACTAATAAAATGCTTTCAGATTTCCAGAAAAGGCTTCACGCCTTGGAATCTGGACAACATTTGGGATACCATCATCTTGAAAGTCCTAAGGCGGAAAATCTAGATTCTTGAAGAAGGGAGACTCAATCCATTTCCAACCACTTTGAGAACAGAATCTCTCCCCTCCTCCACCACCTTAGACATCTATCTTTGCCAGTATCATAAATGTTCCTATCAGACAAGATAATATAGATGTAGCTGAAATGCAAAATCGTCTCAAAGAACTGGACCGAATTAGGATAGAAAAGGGAAAAGGGAAAAGGGAAAAGAAAAAAAGACAGAAGAATCCTCGCTTATTATTAAGGAAAAACCAGACCAGATGATGTTATCCAATCCGCTGGAATCCTTTTTAAGGGATTTAGGTAATCTGGAACCACAGCTTGATCCTATTCTAACAGATCAGAATCCATTTCCGGCAGAATCAGCTTTTCCAAACATCTTTGATACTAAATCAGATTGAGTATCCCTTTTGTCTTATCATCTTTTTCAATCCCTACCATTGATTCCTTTCCCAGAGCACCAATAACTTCATCAACATTTATGGCCAACCCTCCAAACCATGACATGGAATCAAACCCTTCTGAACTAGAGGTTGTCCAGCCAAACAATCCTTCTCATAATGTGTCCACATCATCAAAACATTTTTTCACTATTGATGACATTCCTTGTCACAAATGGCTAGAAAGACTTGAAGAATTTCATACTTAGCTAAATACCCAAGCCATTATTAACTAGGACAAGTATGATATTCTTTTCAATTTTGTCACAAGATTCACAAGTAACCTCAAACTTTGGTGGCAATCTGTATCAGAACAAGATTAGTTTCACTTCTTACTCTCACCTAATTTTGGTCATGCAATTACTCTCCTATATCATTTTATTGTGGAAAAACCTGTTGATCTCATAGAGCTCAAAATAAGAGAATTTTTCGAAAGAAGATGCTGTTCTCTTCAGAAAAAACATCATGGTAAGATCTTCTACCAAATTGGAGCCGATGCAAATTTAAAACATGTCTTCTTGACCTCCATTCCCAAAGAATTATCTCAAACAGTGGAGAGAACCTTTCTCTCCAAACAAAGGAGGATCTAGGATCTTCCATTGGGAGAACTCCAACAAGAAATCCATTTGTTCCTTGAAGAATTATGCATAAAGCGTAAGATGATCTAGACTTATATCCATGACAACAGAGAACTCGATAAAGCTTGTTCTCACCAGGAATCATTTGATATAAGAAGGAAAAGAACCAGTTTCATTCGATGAGCTGAATGGTTTTCGAAATACTCTTTTGAAACTAAACATATTGCCAAGAAAAAGAATGTGTTTGCTTACTTCTTGTCAAGACCCAAAGCACCACCAGCAACGATCAACATGTATATCATGAGGCATGCTTTTCATACTTTTCATCACAATGAAAAGTACAAGATTGAGAAGATAAAAGATTAGCGAAGCTGGCGATACCCTCAGGAAATTATTGAACAAATCCAGAATGACAGTCTTACTGAAAATCTGGATAAATTCATGTGGCAATGCCACACAAATTTGTTCAGATTCAATGGAGGTTCGATTCTTTATCCTTTTAGTTTAAATGCAGATTATACATTCATACATCCTCTAAGTTGGAAGGAAAATGATTTCCCTCACCAACTTCGATGGTTGTTATGGTACTTAATCAATAAGTACTTAATAGCTATTGAAATTCCAACCATACGATTCATTGTCAACTTCACCAGGATATTTGGACTCGGCAGAGGAAAAATTGAGAATGAGAGTAACAAAAACCTCTTAGATTTACTTAATTGGTTTTGTCCCCAAACTCACTGGAAATGGCTCTTGCAGAAAGAACTGAGAAACACACAACCAAACCCTAAGGTCCATACTATTTTGTTCTTCTGACGACCATGGGTTTTTCTTACAAATAATGGCAACATTATCAATGCCCCCTGAGTATTGGTACGTCATCCTATAAACCTATTCCACTCAGTGCAGAAGCTCGAGCAATATTGAGAACTCCAGAGAATTTTGTACCAAGAAAATAAAACCATTCCTAAAGATGCATGGAATTATAATGTACCAACTGCATGGGATCATTATGACCTAGCATCAGAAGCCAAGGAAGCACTCAAGAAATTCAGACAAACTGCATCATCATAAGAGCATGAAATGGCAAGCACGAATGACATTGCACAGTCCTTTCAAAACCCCTATGCTAAATGGGGAGGCCCTCTCTCCCAGGACCCCTATGAGCAAGGACCTTTGTCCTTGTTTCAAAACATGGACACATCCCACTATGCACAATCGTCCAATTGGCCTCAGCCACGCATTCTTGCCAACACTATAAATGACGACAATACAAATTGGGCACAAGAGGAAGCATCTGCATCCACATCATACTAGCTGAACTAGATCCTATCACCAAAAGACCTCGAAGCACTTGAACAAAAATATGATGAACATATTCTAGCAACAGTGCACAACTCAGATGACTCAGACTATGACTACAATGCTCATGACGGACGAGACTGCTGAACAAGACCAATGTTCATACAATTTCACTGTATCAAGTTACTATTCACTTTTACGATAGTAGTATGCTAGGAAAATTACTATTCAATATCACTGTTCAGACCATGTGAATAATTCCCTACCGAGATTTTCGGAGCCTCTATTTGTTTCAAGACCTGTGAGCTTGGTCCTTGTTTGTGTGTAACCTCTTATAGTCTATAAAAGGCAAGGTGGATGTAATTTGTTGGGCAGAGTCCCTTGAGTAAAGTGAGTATTTTGTGAAAACTCTCTATTGCTTTCTAAAACTCCTCCTTCTTCTCCAGCCTAAAAATATTCTTTGAGAAATGTAGCTCGGATAGTTAGAAATGTTGCCATTCTGGTTCTATCTTAACGTCTCTAGACTCTGAACTAAAGATCATAGTGGTTTTCTGCTAAAAGGTTGTCATTGAAGGGCTTGAACAGAGGTTAGAGGAGTGATTGATCCTAGCGTAGTTCATATGCCTAAAGGTGATGAATTCATAAATGTTAGAATATATTCTCATAACCGCTATCATGTGGGGAGTGTACAACTGCATGTCATGTATTCTACCCAAATGTGATTATGTGATTTTGCATGTTACTATTTGGATGTGTACTTGTATGTCAAGTTACACAGTATTCACATGATGCTAATTATGTACCTTGCTTGTTTTTCAATCACATTTTTTTGTAAATGGTAACTTTGTCACAATTGAGGTTCTTACTGGTTCAAACTTTAAGAGATTGAGAGAAGATTTAATGTTTGTTATGGAGATGGCAGATGTTCATATGACTCTTACTGCCGATCGGCTAGCAGATCTTACTGTCGAGAGTACAGAAGCTTAGAAAGCACATTTTGCTGCTTCGAAAAAGAGTAATGGAATTTGCTTACTGTGCATGAAGTGTTCCATTCAAGAACACTTGAAAGGTGGTTTGCTTGCGAACTACACTGCTAGGCAAATGATAGAAGCCTCAGTGGTTAGAAACCATGTCTCATCTAATGCTAATATAGGGACATACCTCCAAACACTATTTACTATGAAGTATGATGGTTCTGGTGGAGTTATAGATTATGTTCTAAGGATGATAGATTTGCAAACAAAGTTTCGAGCTCTCAATGTTGTTATTCCCATTATTTGCATTGTGCATCAAGCTCTAAATATTCTCCCTCTTCATTTTGTGATTATCAAGACCAATTATAATTCCCAAAATGAAACTTGGTCAGTTAATGACCTGATTGCAAAAGTGGTAACAGAGAAAGAAAAATTGAAGAAAGATAAAGGGCACATTGCCATTTATGCTTTTAATTCTAGCAGTGACAATGGTAAGAAGTTGAAAAATTATACTTATAAGGGCAATTCTGAAGCTGCTGGTCCTTTCAACAATAAGAGAAATTATGAAGGTGCTTGTCCTTTTAATAGTTTGGGTCTTAAGAAAGTATTCTTCAAGAATGATGGTGTTCTTTGCTACTTTTACAGAGAGAGATGACACGGAAAGAAACACTGCAATATGTATAAGGCTTGGTTGTCCAAGGAAACTAATAGTGAGCCTAAAGGTAATGATTCTTTGGCATTTGTTTGTGAATCCGATTTATCTGAAACCCCGACCAATTCTTGGTGGCTAGATAGTGGGACAACTAATCATGTTGTGTTTACCATACAGGGGTTCATAAATTGAAGGATACAAAATTAAGATGAATCAAAGCTCACTATGGGAAACAACATTGAAGTTGACGTCGAGTTCGTGGGAGATGTTATTTTGATTTTAAATTCTAGTTTTAGGATGATGTTGAGAAACACATTTTACGTACCTTCTTTTAGGCGTAATTTGGTTTTAGTGTCTTGTTTGGACATGTGTGAATACTCTTTTGAAATGAAAGGTAATAGTATTTTTATATTTTATAATTCAAATAAGATTGGGTGTTACAATTTATCTAATTGATTGTATCGATTGAGTTTATCTCCCAACGACATGTACATTACTTACAGCTGAAAAAGTTATTTCTAAAAGCCCTTTACCTAAGAAACAGTTTTATGCATTGTGGTATAAATGTCTTGGTCACATCCTTAAAGAAAAAATAGAAAGGCTTATAAAGGCTAGCATCTTGCCTACTCTTAAAAGTGATCTAGAGATTTATGTAGACTATTGTAGAAAGAAGATGACTAAGATAAAGAAGAAATTCGTCGTACGAAGTTCTGACTTGTTGGAGGTTATTCATATTGATATTAGTGAACCATACACGGTTATTTTGTATAGAAATTTTATTTTCATCACATTTATTGATGACTATTTCCAATATATATACTTATATTTTATGAAAGAAAAGTCCGAGTCTCTTGACAAATTCAAGATTTTTTGGACTAAAGTGGAGAAACAGTTAGTAAAAGTTATAAAGATTGTCAGATCTGAGCATGGTGGTGAGTATTTTGGTAGACACGCTGATGCTGGACAACTTAAAGGGACGATTGCTAAATACTTAGGATAATAGGTCAATTTAATATGCTCAGAAGTCTTGAACAAAATGGTGTAGCTGACATGCGCAATCGTACTCTTATGGACACAATGAGAAGTATGATTAGTATGACCAATTTACATAATTTTCTGTGGGGTGAAGCTTTGAAAACAGTTCTTTATATTCTAAATCGTGTTTCTACTAAAGTGGTTCCATTAACTCCTTTTGAGTTATGAACTAGACGTAAACCTAACTTGAATTATCTTAAAGTTTGGGGATATCCAGTAGAAGTGAAGTTATATAATCAAACATTAAGTAAGTTGGATTTTAAAACTACTCAGTGTTACTTCGTATCTTACCCAGATCATTCAAAGGGATATCGGTGTTATAATCCTAATAGAGGTATAGAAATTGTGGAATCTCATACTGTAAATTTTTTGGAATTTGATGTAGCTGAAAAGGGTAATTGCTCACAAACTATTGAAGATGATAGTATGGTGAAGATTACTGGATCTCTGTCTCATCTTGTGCAGACAATTATGGAGCCTCCTACACCTCAAATTAAGCTCGTTATGGCTCAGGATCCTATTGTTGAGACAGATCATGATGAAATTCCTCAAGCCCCTTAGATTCAAAACGAGGTTGAAGTAGCTCCACTTAGAAGATTGACTAGGAAAAGATGTTCAGCTATACCACCAGACTATGTAGTCTACCTAAGAGAACATGATTATGATATTGGCTGTATTGTTGATCCGGTGACTTATATAGATGACATCTCATGTCCTCAATTAGATTTGTGGCTAGATGCGATGAAAAATGAAATGCAATCTATGAGACACAATGGTATTTAGGAGCTCGTTGAATTGCTTGAAGGTTATAAACCTATTGGTTGCAAATGAGTACATAAGACTAAAAGGGATTCCAAAAGAAAGATTGAAAAGTTTAAAGCTATGCTAATAGCTAAGAGTTTCACTCAAAGAGAATGAATATATTATGAAGCAACATTTTCTTCAGTTTCTTCTAAAGATTCCTTTAAAGTGATTTTGGCATTAGTAGCTCATTCTGATATGGAGTTACATCAGATAGATGTTAAAACCTTTTCTAAATGAAGACCTTAAGGAGGAGGCTTATATGGTGCAGCCTGAAAGTTTTGCAACAGATGACTCAGGTAAGCTTGTATATAGATTGAAAAGGTCTATTTATGACCTTAAACAAACTTCTAAACAATGGTATTTAAAGTTTCATAATATTGTCACTTCATTCGGATTTATTGAGAATAAAGTAGATCAATGTATATACACCAAGGTTAGTGGGAGGAAATAAATTTTTCTCATATTTTATGTGAATGATATCTTACTTGCTAGTAGTGACATTGGTTTACTGCATGAAACAAAGCGGATGTTATCGAAAATTTTTGACACAAAATACCTTGGTAAGGCATCTTTTGTTCTTAGCATTGAGGTCCATAGGGATCATTCTCGTCGTTCATTGGGTTTGTCTCAGAGCGCATATATTTATCGCATTTTAGAAAGATTCAATATGCAGCATTGCAAACTAGGAAATGCTCCTGTCATTAAGGGTGATAATTTGAATCTTTCACAATGCCTTATTTTAGATTTTGAGAAAGCTCAAATGAAGAATGTACCTTATGCTAGTGTGCTTAGAAGTATTATGTATACTCAAGTTTGCACTAGACTAGATAGTGCTTTTGCGACAGGGTTTCTAGGTAGATATCAGTCAAATCCAGGACGCGATCACTAGGTTGTTGCCAATAAGGTTTTAAGGTACTTAAAAATGATAAGAGATTATATGACGATTTATAAACATGTTCTAGACTTGCAACTAGTAAGGTATTCAAATTTAAATTTTGCTGGTTGTCAAAATGATGAAAAGTCAACGACTGGATACATATTTATGTTGGTAGGAGGTGTAGTATCGTGGAAGAGCGAGAAACAGAAATCTATTTCTTCTTCTACCATGCAAGCAGAGTTTGTAGCATGTTTTTCAGCCGCTACTCAAGCTATTTGGCTTCGGAACCTCATTAGGGAGTTAATAATTTTTTATTTTGTGGATAGGCTCACTCTAAAGTGTTGTTTATTAATAACAACAGGAGATCATATTCTTACAAATGATATGGTTGCAAATTCACTAACCAAAGGCCTACACCCATGTGTATTTGAGCGACATGTTATTAGCATGGACCAAAGAGTATCTTGGGATATTGTTATTTAGTGGGAGCTGTTTTTACTTTTCCTCTAATAAAATTAGATATATATATATATATATTATCAACTTTTACTTTTAATAAAATATTCTTTGAATGGATTGCTATTATGTTGTATATATATTGATAAAAGTCTCAATGTATTGTATAAACCTTGAGTAAAGGCTAAGGACATCTGGTTATTAGCCTTGTGCATATGTCTTATTATACATAAAGAAATGTTAACCGTAAAGACAAGGCATATGTAGATTTATTGGAACCATAAAGACATTCTCTAGTGGCAAAAGTTTTGTGACACTTAAGATAAGAGAATAATGACTGATAAATGGGATATCTCTAATGTGATCTCTCTATGAGAGATATTATTCATTTGTCACACTACCATATTGAATTTATATCAATAAAATTGAGAACACTCATGACCATGGAAGGATTTGTGTGTATACATGCAGTTACTGCCATGATTCGGTATTTGAGACTTTATGGGATATGATTGACTATTAAGAATTATCTCTAAACCAAGGCGTGCACATATAGTACAATCTCAATTAATATAGTCCAAGTAGGAGAATGTAAGAATTTTTTTAATGTGGACTATATTGATTGATATTGTAATTTATTATTTTACGGGGTTGGTCTAAGGTGAGATAGAATGTTTCTTAATTAGTCTAATATAGGGCTAGCTAGTGTGGGCCAAGTTGAGCCTAGCCCGTAATGAGAGGGCATGGTTGGAAACTCTATAAATAGTGCTCAAGTCTCTCTTTCAACCCTAATTCTCACAAGTATCTTCACATAAGGAGTGTTAACCTAGTGCTAAAGAGTGAGGAGGCGGTCTCATTGAGCCAATGATACATAGGGCAATAGAGGAGAATGACTTACGCGTGGATCATCGCTTTTCCACTTCCGCATCAAGAATGATGGATTTCAAAATAGATACGTTCATATTTTTACTTAATCATCCATGCTATTATTCTAGTTATGGAAATCTTGAGATTGCATGTTTTGCATCCAACAAAGCTAACCATTCGAGCGCAACTTATATCCAAGAACTTATTCAACCTTAATAAATGGTTATTGAGGCAATAAGCCATGATCAACGATATCTATCGAATTCACCTAAGCTTTCGAGCTCAGTGACCTTCTCAGCGAGCGCCTATGGAAATATAGTTTCATTAGTTGAACAAAATAGTTTGATAGAGGTGTTGATGCTCACTCCCTCACACACAGTGGAGGTCTAAGACCTCTCAGGGTGAAGGGTTCACCTCACACATTTCAAATGATGAACTGCATGCCTATTTATAGGTAATTACAACCAACTTAGAGGATGTTTGGCAACGTGCCAAATAGTGCCAGATTCTAATTTTTTGTTCACGGGATCAGTTTGGGAACAGAATCGCGTTGGGTAAAAATTTTGTTCCCGGGAACAAATTTGGAGTGGAATCAATAAAAAAAAAAAAGTTGACTCTTGTTCTGGAAACAAATTTGAGAATAAAAACCAACTCTTCTTCTTCTTCTCTTCGGCGATCTCGCGATTGTCGTTCGCCACCGCCTACCGCCGTCCACCGCCGCTGGCCGCCGTCCGCCACCAGTGGCCGTCCGCTAGTTCGGTGAGCTCATTGGAGGCTCGCTAGATCAGGGTGAGGTCCGGCGAGCTCGTCGGAGGCTTGCTAGGCTAGGGCAAGGTCCGACGAGCTCACCGAAGGCAAACGTAGCCATTGGCAAGGCTCGGCCTCCCCAGTTCGAGTGAGGCCGAGCCTCGCCAGTGGCCATGTGGGCCTCGTCGGGGCTATGCAAGGCCCGCTAGCCCTGGCGAGGCTCACTCAACCCCGCTGGTGGCCAAGCTAAGCCTCACCTAGCCCCACCGATGGCTAGGCAGGCCTCGACGATGGCTAGGCAAGCCTTGCCCAGCCTCGCCGATGGCCATGTCAGCCTCACCCAGCCCCGGTAAGGCCGACCTGGCCACCGGCGATGCTTTGGTGAGGTCCACTGATGGCCAGGCAAGCCTCGACGGTGGCTAGGCAAGCCTTGCCCAGCCCTGCCGATGGCCAGGTAGGCCTCACCCAGCCCCGGTGAGGCCGACCTGGCCACCGGCGATGCGATGCCTTTGGTGAGGTCCACAAGAAGAAGAAGAAGAAGAAGTAAAAAAAGTAAAAAAGTAAAAAATTATTTAAAAATTAAAAGAAATTGATTTGGAACAGAATCAATGGGTACGGTACCAAACGCAACTCTATTCCAGAATCATAAATTTTGAACAATTACCAAACGGCTTAAAATGCTTAGAATCAGTTCCCGGGAACAGAATAAAAAAGAATCATTTCTTATCAGAATCTACTATTGGGAACAAAATCGTTACCAAATGCGCCCTTAGTCACCGCCCTAGATAGCTAGACAATTGTTGGACCTCAGATAACTTGTTTTAGTTAACATTTGTTTTGACTAAGAAACCTTCTTTAGCTTGACTTTTTGGGCACATTTGGTAACGTTTCTATTTCCAAGAACAATTTCTGATCATAAATGATTATGTTTTATTTGTTCTCGGGAACAATTTTTTAGCATTTTAAGTCATTTTAATAGCTTGTCCAAAATTTCAATTCCCAGAATAGAATTGTGTTTGGTACGGTATTCAAAATTTATACTCCAAATCATTTTCTTTTAATTTTTAAATATTTTTTTTCTTTTTTTCCTTTCTTTCTCCTATTCTTCTTCTTCAAGTGGTTGGTTGTCGGCCTTGGGATGACCGGTGACTGGCCAGATGAGGGTTGGTGACCTCACTGGAGCGTCACTAGCCCTTGGTAAGGCTAGCCCTCGTTTGCCGAGCCTCACCAGTAGCTAAGTGAGGCTCGGCCGAGCCATGGCTGGGCGAGTGGTCTTGGTTGGATCTAGCAAGGCTGCTCGCCCAACCATGGCTCGGTCGAGCCTTAGGGGGGCTTGGCAAGGCCCGCATCACTGGTGGCTGGGCTTGCCTCCAGTGAGCTCACCGAATCTCGCCCTAACCTAGCGAGCCTCCAGCGAGCTCTCTGGACCTATTGTCGGCAATTGGCGGCCATGGGCAACGGACGGCAACTGTGGCGGTGGCAATAGATAAAGAAGAATAAAAGGGAAGAAGAACAAGAAAAAAGAAAATAAAAAGAGAAAATATGGGCTTGATTCTATAATTGTTCCCGGGAACAATTATCAACTTTTTTTTTTATTCTTGATTCTATTCCAAATCTACTTCCGGGAACAAAAAAATAGAAATTTGTTCTTAGGAATAAAAATTTTACCAAACGCATTTCTGTTCCAAATCTACTCTCTAGAACAAAAGAATATAAATTAGCACTATTTGGCTGGTTACCAAACAGGCCCCTTGTTACCCATGTTCAGGTTTCTTCTACAGCCACTATTGTTGACTTTCATTCAAATTTCTCTTCTTCATCGCCTCAGCCTCTCTTGGACTTCTTTTTATCTTCTTCAATAAGTTCTTGACAGCTGGAGTTTGATGAAGAAACTTTGCTTCATTCTTTCGGCTGCTTGCTAATGAAGAAAATGTGTTTCCCATGCACGTAGACTTTTCTAGCTTGTTCTAGGATTTCTTCTTCAACTTGGCTTCTGCTTGCTTGCATTCCCACGTGAATCTTCTAGGTTCAGCTAGCAACCTCCATTCTCAACAATTCTAGACAATATTCAACATGGATGTTGCTATGAAGGTTCTCGCCTTCATGATTAAGTTAGTAGTTTCTATATAATTTTAGAGAAAATAAATCACAATTTCCAACACTCCCCCTTGATCAATATTCGGATACTTTGGACATTATACCATAAAGCCTCGGATGTACCTTGAAATTTCTCTTGTAATTTATCCCATGCCTTTTATATCGTCTACTTTTCACAACCACTTGCTTTCTATGATCCCTTGCGTTATTTTATTGGAACACTTGCACTCACTTCAAATGTGCATGTCTTTTCTTCAATGATGTCCCATATGTCTTGGGCCATCAAAATGCTATTAGTTGTAGTTTTTAGCTTGGGCTCTGGCTCTGGCTCTCGTAGGCTCTAGCTCTGGCTTCAGCTTCGGCTTCGGCTCCGGCTTTGATTCTGGCTCTAGCTCCGACTCCGGTTTTCTTGGCTCTCGCTCGGGCTCTGGCCTTTTTAGTTGAGGATGGTGAGGAAAAATGCCCAAAACTCCATCCTAATATGCCTAGCTCTAGCTTCATGGTCCCTTACACCTGGCTCAATTACGAACCTGGGTGAATCTAGCTCTAATACCATGTTAAAAATTTGGATGTGTGCATGCAGAAGCATGCTTTTGGTATTGATGATAGTTTTTTTATTAGTGATGTGTACAAGTATATGATATAGTTTGTAGAGGATTGACAAGGGACAAGATAGGATAGTTGGAAGATATAGGTCACGGGATATGGAAACATAGTTTCATTAGTTAAACAAAATAGTTTGATGGAGGTGTTGATGCTTACTCCCCCACACACGATGGAGGTCTAAGACCTCTCATGGTGGAGGGTTCACCCCCCGCAAGGTGGAGGGTTTACCTCACACATTTCAAATGATGAACCGCATGCCTATTTATAGGCAATTACAACCAACTTAGTCACCGCCCTAGACAGCTAGACAATTGCTAGACCTTAATTGACTTGTTTTAGTTGACATTTGTTTTGACCAAGAAACCTTCTTCAGCTTGACTTCTACTTGCTTGCATTCCCACGTGAATCTTCTAGGTTTAGCTAGCAACCTCCATTCTCAACAATTCTAGACAATCTTCAACATGGATGCTACTGCGAAAGTTCTCATCTTCATGATTAAATTAGTAGTTTCTAAATAGTTTTAGAGAAAATGGATCACAATTTCCAAACGGTCTATCGGAGGGATGCAGAGCCACAAATGGGGAAATAATATATGAAGGGGCCAAATTTATTCAAAATAAATAAAAATGGTGTTTTAGTTTTCTCGTTTCTTCTTTCTTTCTTCCTTTGATTAAAATTACCAAAAAACAAGACTCCAATTTTCATCGCCATACTTTTTTTTTTTTTTTTTATTACACGCATTTTATATTAACATGCGAATCTCAACATGCATTTAAGGTTGAACCTAGCAATTTGATTCATGGACTAGCGGATTCTTCATTTTTAGTGTATTTTTAAGTTTTCCCTGTAAAAAAAATAATAATAAATAACAGTATTGATGCCTTTTTCCATTAAATGGGGGTCATTTCTCAACTTATGATCTTTGTGGTATTCTTTAAATCTTGCTTTTGATGTCCATGTAACTTGAAGTGTCTACTTGTTATGATGGTCATGTTTGGAATTATCATATTCATCTAATGTTTGAGTGCATGTTCATCTCTCCTCCTATACTGGGATCACCTCACAACAGAGGAAGATCAAGGGATATTTCTGTGCATTCTCCTTGCCAGGGGACAATTCCCGGAGTATTTCATGAACATGTAGTATCCTGATTTTACCGTTTGTTCCTTAAAAACCTCCATCTTTGAAAGAGAACGATCCAACCACCCTTTGTTAAAGGTGTGGTCTCTCTCTCACAAAAATTCACAAATTGGTCCAAACATACTAATACACACGTAATACAGATTTGACAATTTTACTTAAAATTAATTTTTGGACACTGCCAAAAACTCTATGTCGGTACCTATGTAATATAGTTATCCTTGAGAAAGAAAATGAAATCAAAAAAAAAAAAAAAAAGGATATTGGACGAAAATGTCTTTGGCTACATTAAGATTTTACTAGTGAGAATGGCGCCTTATTTGAGATTAAATTTGTTGCTTTAAACTATTATTTGAGATAAGATTTACTTCAAATTTTTCTGTTTTTTTGAGAAAATGCTTTCACTTTAAATTCTTCTCTAAAATTTGCCCCAATAACAATACTAATAAGACAAGATTTTACTTTCTTCTGAAAAAGGAATTTACCATGTATCATTATATCATTTGTGATCGACCCAACTGCTCGTAACTTGGCTAGATCCCACAAGACGTCGAACCTCCGCACCACCTCCCACTCATCTTCCTTGCCTCTCTCGCACATGACCATGAGCTCTTTGGTCCTCATCAAAAAGCCACTCTCTCTCACTCTCTTTCTTCACTTTCCTCCCTCATCACACAAAGCAAACCGCAAGACCTCTCTCATCAATGGAGCGTTCCGCTTGGCCTAAGAACCTCTCCTCCAGCCGCAAGCGCGCGATCCAGGAGCTCTGTGGCCAAAATCCCAAGAAGCTCAGAGATGTCTTCGACGCTCATTCTCAAACTGGCGATGATCCACGGCAGCCCGTGTTTGCGGAAGATCTGATCGTCAGCGTCCTCGGGTCGTTCAGCAACACCCAATCCCTATTGAGCGGGACTGAGTCCTACGAGGTCTTCCAGGTCCCGAGCAACGCCTTTGTCACTTCCGAGGTCTCCGAGGGAAGTGAGAGCATCAGGTCTCCGGTAGAGAGCGTCAAGACACCCGTCCAGACGTATCCGGTATTTATCTTGTGGAAGCAGTCGCTAGTGGAGGCTGCGACCGCGATATACGAGGGCAGAGTAGCCATGGCTTTGGAGATCCTGAGGCGCTTGTCTGCCATGTCGAAACCCATGGGTTATTCAAAGCAGAAATTGATATAATACATGTTGTCTGCGCTTAAATCGCGCCTAAGCCCCGTCGATAGCCCCCCTCCCGTGGTGGAGTTGTTCACCAAGGACCATGTGTTGTCGGTTCAGTCACTTTACGATATTTCTCCTTGTTTTAAGCTCGGTTTCATGGCTGCCAATCTCGCGATTGCGGAAGCTGCATCGGAGCCACCCTCCACCAACAAGCTCCATGTAATTGATTTCGTTATTGGTTGGGAAGGACAGTACCTCAATCTCCTTCACGCGCTGTCCATACGTCGGGCGGGCAATCAATCCACCCTCAAGTTCACGACGCTCGCAGATAGCTTCAACGTTGAGGAGAGGATGGTTGGGGATCGAGTGAGTGAACTTGCAGCCAAAATGGGAGTTAGGTTAGTATTCAATATCGTGAAGCAGAAGCTGAGCGAATTGAGCCGCGAATCGCTAGGCTGCGAGGCCGACGAGGTGCTGGTGGTGAACTTGGCGTTCAAGCTGTACAGAATGCCGGACGAGAGCGTGTCCGCGGAGAACACACGCGACGAGCTCCTCCGGTGCGTGAAGGGGCTGGAGCCGCAGGTGGTGACGCTGGTGGAGCAGGAGATGAACGGGAACACGGCGCCATTCCCGATGCGCATGGAGGAGGCGCTGACGTACTATGGGGCGCTGCTCGAGTCGTTTGCGGGTACAGCTCCAAGGGACGACTCGGACCGAGTGAGGGCGGAGGAGGGGCTGAGTCTGAAATTGTGGAATTCGGTTGCTTGCGAAGGTAGGGACCGGGTTGAAAGATGCGAGGTGTTCGGGAAGTGGAGGGCCCGCTTGGAGATGGCTGGGTTCGGGTTGAAGCCGCTGGGTCGACGCGTGGCCGAACCATTGAAGGGGTGGATCGGCAGTAGGAACCGGGTCAACCCGGGATACACGGCAAAAGAAGAGAATGGTGTGGTTTGCTTAGGCTGGCTCGACCGAACTCTCACTGTCGCATCTGCTCGGAGTTAATCAAATTGATATACGTATGTGTATGTTATATGCTTTGGATGGCGATGGCAATGGCGATGTGATATCTATAATTTATTGTTTTCAAGGTGTATTTCCTGAGAAAATGGAAAAAGAAGAAGAGAATCCCATTTCCCCACCCAAGCAATTGAGCAATAAAAAGAGAGATGCTTTGATTTGAGGGAAAAAGAAATTTCCGCCAAATTGATATACGTATGTGTATCTTATGTGCTTTGGTTGCTTTCATTTCTTGCGTTATACGATTTGTTTCGTTTGGTGTATATTGAATTCTTGTGCACACTCTTTCTTCTCTATCCATAGATGTTGTGGGGTTCCACCTGTTACATTATTTCTGGAGGTTCGTAGTAATAAAGCTAGTACGAATACTTAGAGGGGATAAATAGATATTTGAAAGAAATCTTGACAAATAAAGCGAAATAAAATAAGTTACTTAAAACTCTAGATGAGGATCAAAATCAATTTCGCGAAATATCATACTTTTAGAATAACCTATAAGTATACAATAGACTTAAATAAAGAAAGTTAAAGGAAGATAAGATTGCACACAAAATTTATAATAGTTCGGCTTAAATTAAACATACATTCATTTTCCCACGCTGATAGCCTACTAGTTGGATTTCATTATAGAATCAACAAAAGATTATAATTTATTAGTGCAAACACTTAGTGATAGATTACTCTATCTTATTAAAACACTATTTTTGTGTTTTTCTTTCTTGATCACAATTTGAAATGCGCATGGATAAAGATAAGTAATAGAGAACGGTTTCAGGCTTTGAAATTTCATATTCACATTTCTTACTCTTCTCGATCAAATGACATCCTTAAATACCCTTCTATCCAACACTAGCCATTGACATTCTTCACATGTTTGACATGTGTTCAACGTTTTCACGCTAGCTAAGTTGATTTTGTGTTCACCAAATAAATGTAAATATTTTCATCGATCTCATGCAAATAGAAATGCTAACGAATGTTGTCAGTTCAGATTTGATTAAACCGAACATGATAGAATCCTACATTTTCTCCTTTTTTATACCGACATGTTACATTAATGTGTTCAGAACTCTTTGATCATCTAAATAATTTTTATTATAGCAGTAATTCCGGCCCTGCAAACATTAATTTGAAGGAATGTGCAAGTTTAGTGATACATAAGTAGTTGTTGACTTGTTATGACTAAAAATATCAAACTTAAAAATCCAACCAAGGCTAAGTTATATAAGCTTGTTCCGCGTGGATCTCTAGTCAAAGCCCATCGTTGACTCAGTTCGTGGTGAGCTCCCATTCAACGCAAAGTAGAGAACAAGATGGTCAATGTCATTGTATAGAAGTCCCAGTTATGCAATTATCAAACCAATATAAAGTATTTCATATTCTATGTATTCCCCATTAGATTGATTACAAATTTTGACATATTGTGAGTGCTAAAATCTCTGAATGCATCATATTAACAAGGGTTGGAATTTACTTTCATGTGTGAAATTCAGATTGTAAACCAATGTGAAATCATCATGTCCAAAAATTACAATTATCAATAAATCAAGTTGGAAAAAAGATGTTTCTTAGATTCATATTGTATTAAATTTAGGGTTTTTGTTAAAATCTATTTTCATAAATGTGCTAGAAAGGACCAGCATTATTTGGAGAAACAACCTAACTTAATTTTTTTCAATTTTGATGCGGAACTACAAATATCTTTTCAGGGTCCTACTGTACGGTGACATAAGAAAAAAAAAAAGAGAGAACGATTTTGGCTAATTGATAGTAATCTTCCTTTGAAATTCACAATTTTTATTGATAATAGCAACTTATCTGTTACATATCATTGTGTAATCTCGTTCACATAACATAATTTTCCTTTTGTCGTTGCAAGTAATATAGATTCTATGATTTTTTATTGTCCACAAAAAATAGCCAGCTGGCTAAGTTAATAGTATGTCTCTTTTTCTATTAATTGATAGATTACCTAACAGATTGTAACTTTTCTTTAACATAGGTGTAGTTTTCCTTAGATAGTCATAAGTTCTTTTGATCATATGGTTCATAATTTTCCATGCAAATTAAAAATCTACTAAGTTGATAACAATTTTTTTATGCTATTAGCAGTAAAATATTCTTCTTTCATCATAATTTTTTAGTTAATGAAATTTTAAGTTCGATAATTTTTGCAATAATCCAACATGGAATAATGATAGAGTGTTGACACCTAAATTTTAAAGCTCAATTGGACCTTTTAATTAAAGTTTGGGACTTGGTTAAACCAATCGGTAAATAGATTAATTATTTTCCAATTATTTTTAACAATGTTAATAAAACAGAATGAAAAATATGAAATAATGATCTTCTTAGGCTTCATAAAATACAATTTTGAGTCGCATGCAAAAATATGACGCTTGAGAGACTTAAATCATCACTACCTTGGATATATGATAATTATAATTACAATAATAATACTAATAACACACGATATTCATTTTTTTTTTTAGATCCCAGAGGACGTGGCGCACTACCTCCCACTTATCTAATTTGCCTCTTTGTCAACCACTCTCTCTCGGACTCTCTTTCTTCACTTTCCTCCCTCATCACAAAGCAAAGCACAAGACCTCTCTCATCAATGGAGCGTTCCGCTTGGCCTAAGAGCCTCTCCTCCAGCCGCAAGCGCGAGATCCAGGAGCTCTGTGGCCAAAATCCCAAGAAGCTCAGAGATGCCTTCGACGCTCACTCTCAAACTGGCGATGACCCACGGCAGCCCTTGTTTGCGGGAGATCTCATCGTCAGCGTCCTCGGGTCGTTCAGCAGCAACACCCAATCCCTATCGAGCGGGGCTGAGTCCTATGAGGGCTTCCAGGTCCCGAGCAATGCCTTTGTCAGTTCCGAAATCTCCGAGGGAAGTGAGAGCATCAGGTCTCCGGTAGAGAGCGTCAAGACCCCCCTCCGGAGACTCCAGAGGTCTCCGGTGGAGAGCGTCAAGCCCCCCGTCTAGAGGTCATCGGTATCCATCTTGTGTGAGCAGTCGCTACTGGAGACTGCGACGGTGATACACGAGGGCAGAGGAGACGTGGCTTCGGAGATCCTGAGACGCTTGTCTGCCGTGCCGAACCCCATGAGAACTTCAAAGCAGAAATTGATGGGATACATGTTGTCTGCGCTTAAATCGCGCGTGAGCCCAGTCGATTACCCCCCTTCCGTGGCGGAGTTGTTCACCGAGGAACATGTGTTGTCGGTTCGGTCACTTTACGATCTGTCTCCTTGTTTTAAGCTCGCTTTCACGGCTGCCAATAACGCGATTTTGGAGGCTGCATCGGAGCAACCCTCCACTAACAAGCTCCATGTAATTGATTTCGATATTGGTTGGGAAGGACAGTACGACAATCTCCTTGTCGCGCTGTCCATGCTTCAGGCGCGCAAGCAATCCACACTCAAGATCACGACGCTCGCAGATAGCATCAACGATGTGGAGAGGCTCAGGATGATTGGGGATCGACTGAGTTTACTCGCAGCCGACACAAGAGTTAGGTTAGTATTCAACATCGTGAGCCAGAAGCTGAGCGAGTTGAGCCGCGACTCGCTGGGCTGCGAGCCCGACGAGGTGCTAGCGGTGAACTTGGCATTCAAGCTGTACAGAATGCCGGACGAGAGCATGTCCACGGAGAACACGTGCGACGAGCTCCTCCGGCGTGTGAAGGCGCTGGCGCCACAGGTGGTGACGCTGGTGGAGCAGGAGATGGACGGGAACACGGCGCCATTCCCAATGCGCGTGGAGGAGGCGCTGGCGTACTATGGGGCGCTGCTCGAGTCATTCGAGTACACAATGCCGTGGGAGAGCTCGGAGCGAGCGAGGGCAGAGGAGGGGCTGAGTCGGAAGTTGGGGAACTCGGTTGCTTGCGAGGGTAGGGACCGGGTTGAAAGATGCGAAGTGTTCGGGAAGTGGAGGGCCCGCATGGGGATGGCTGGGTTCCAGTTGAAGCCACTGGGTCGACACATGCCCGACTCATTGATGGCGTTGCTCCACTGTTTGGTGTGGAACTCGGACCCGATTGTCAATGTGAAAGAAGAGAATGGCGGGTTTTGCTTCGGTTGGCGCAGCCGAACTCTCGTCGTAGCATCCACTTGGTGTTAAACAAATTGATATATGTACGTATATGTTATGTGTCATGGATGGCGATGTGATATCTATAATGTAAAAAAGAAGAAAGAGAATTCCATTGCTCCACCCAAGCAATTGAGTAATAAAAAGAGGTTTGGATTTGAGGGAAAACATTCTCAGGAAAATTTTCCAAAAAATCATAAATCTTGTTGGAACACTTTTATCAATTGAGTTATAAGCCTATTGTACTTTTATCAATTTAATCATAAATTTTTCAATTTTACCAATTAAGTCATAAACATTTTTACTTTTTATCAATTCAATCCTAAATATTTTCACTTTCTATCGATTGAGTTTATTTAGCCAATTTTGATTAGAAATTACAAACATGGATGGCCGACGCTAATGTAATACTTTTTAATAATATTTTGAATTTTTATCTAGACCCCGCAGGACGAGGAATTTTCGCACCACCTCCCGTTCATCTTCCTTGCTTCGTGCTCTTGACCCTGAGCTCTTTTGTCCTCATCTCTCTCTCGACTTTCACTCCTCATCACAAAGCAAAGCACAAGATGTCTCTCATCAATAGAGCGTTTCGCTTAGCCTAAGAACCTGCAAAGCACAAGACGTCTCTCATCAATAGAGCGTTTCGCTTAGCCTAAGAACCTACCCTCAAGCCGCAAGCAATCCAGGACCTCCTCCATGCCCAGAATCCCACGAAGCTCGCAGATCTCTTCGACGCTCACTCTCAAACTGGCAACAACGTAGGGCAGCTCCTGTTTGCAAAACATCTGGTTGTCAATGTCCTCAGGTCGTCCAGCAACACCCTATCCCTATCGAGCAGCAGTGAGTCCAACGAGGTCTTGCAGGTCACGACCAATGCCAGTGTCAGGTCCGAGGTCTCTAAGGGAAGTGAGAGCGTCGACACCTCACTTTCGAGGTAATTAATGGCCAAAACTCATGATCTTTTGCTTCTGACTTTGTCTGAAAAGTAATTTATCTATTTAAGTGATGTTCCGCATAATTCAAGAATTAAGTAAACTTTCTTTTTGGGAAGAACGATTGCATATATGGTAAACATCGGATGAAAATCTCTTAGAATTTAGGAAAAGAGAAGAGGTGAAAAGATAGTTCCGTTGTTCATATGATTTCAAGACACAACTTGATAGACATTAATTGGATTATAACTAGCTTGTCTAACTTGCTAAGAATAGAAGTTATTTCATTTATCTTGTTATTGGGCAGAAAATGAAAGAGGTTTAGATGGACCTAAATTATATATATGGATCTAAGTAATTCTAACACGAAATGTAAAATTACTCATATTTGCAAAGAAATACTTCAAATATACGGACAAGACTAGACCAGAATATGATCTACAACAAGCAGCAATGGAGGACATTTTATCAAGAAATGATTATCAACTTCGAGTTACCTAGGTACTTTAGTAAATGATACATCCATTTTCATTAATTTCTCATATTTATTTTATTTGATTTGTTATTAGTTAAGATCTAACATGACCTGAGAATTACTCATTTTATAGAAGGACAATATTCTGCCCTAATTGAATCAACGGGTGTTGATACCTAAATTTTGGTGATTTGGTCATTTATTTATTGCATAGAAAATTATGGGTCAATTTTATTCCTGAAAAAAAATATTAATTGCATAGCATATTAATCTAGGTGCATTTGTTTTTAATTGGCATTTTGTGCATTTATTTATTGAATTTGGTGGTGATGGGTCGAATTAGTGATTTTGAGTTTTAAATTAATGGGACAGTAAAGCGTGAAACGCAGACGATTGGCCACATCCCGTGTTTTTTTTTTTTTTTTTAGTGACAAAAATTATCTAAATGGAGATTTGATGCGATATTATGGTGGATTTTTTGAAATTACGAAAATTGCATTGCAATCTTATCTTTAGCAATAGATGATGAAATCATGGGGAAATATTTCAAGAGATAAGGAAAATAAGAGGATTTTTATAATCGGGAGGTTATAGGCTATATTCGCAGAAGTTCAAAGATAAGTGTCGTAGCAATAAGACGCGTAGGACACTTAAGTGCATAACTTCAAAATAAGACGCTTTTTTTTTTTTTTTTTTTCGAAGTGGACACTAAGTCTGCCACCTCCAAAGCAACCTCGCTGTCGGAAATCCTACGTGTAATATTTTATTATTATTTTTTGCCTACGTGAACTTTGAGAAGGCTCCAAATCAAAGATAAAAATTAAAAAAAAATTAAAAATTTTAATTTTAAAAAATTTTAAAATTTTAATAAAAAAAGAAAATTTTAAAAATTTTAATTTTAAAAAACTAAAAAAATTTCAAAAATTTTAATTTTCAAAAAATTTAATTTTAAAAAATTTAAAAAAATTTAAAAAAATTTAATTTTAAAAAATTTCAAAAAATTTCAAAAAATTTAATTTTAAAAAATTTAAAAAAATTTCAAAAATTTTAATTTTAAAAAATTTTAAAAATTTTCAAAAATTTTAATTTTAAAAAATTTTAAAAAATTTAAAAAATTTTAAAAAAAATTTTAAAAAAAGATGGGGGGGGGGGGGAGGTCGAGCGGGCGAGGGCCGAGCCCTCGCCGCCGCCTCCCCACCGTCACCGGGAAGGGCCGGCGACGGAGGAGGGAGGGTCGGCGGGGTCGCCCGCCCCGGCCGACCGACGGCGAGAGTTGCGAGCCCTCGCCGGCCCCTAGCCAAGGCTCGGCGACCCCGGCCGACCCTCCCCACTCCATCGCCGGCCCTTCCCGACGGTGGCAGGGAGGCGGCGAGGGCCCGCGACCCCTCGCCGGATCTGGGCGAGGGTCGCGGCCCACGCCCAGATCTAGGGCGAGGGTCGCGGCCCTCGCCCCAGATCCGGCGAGGGCTCGCGGGCCCTCGCCGCTCTCCGCCGTCGCCGGGAAGGGCCGGCGAGGGCTCGCAGCCCTCGCCGTCGGTCGGCCAGGGCCCGGCGACCCCGGCCGACCCTCCCCCCTCCGTCGCCGGCCCTTCCGGCGACGGCGGGGAGGCGGCGGCGGCGAGGGCTCGGCCCTCGGCCGCCCGTTCGACCTCCCCCCCCTTTTTTTTAAAATTTCTTAATTTTTTAAAACTTTTAAATTTTTCTTAATTTTTTTAAAATTTTTTGAATATTTTATAGTTTAATTAATTTTTATATTATTATTTACACGTACACAAAACAGCATCGTTTTTGCGTTTTCTCCGCCACACGTCGTGCAAAACGACGCCGTTTTGGACTAAACTCGCCGGAAAATTGCCACGTCAGCCATTTGGCCAGATTTTCGCCGGAGTGTCACTTAAGTGTCCCATTTTACTCCGATGATGGCACTTAAGTGTCCCGGCGTGCCAAGTTATGGCACTCCAGGTGTCCTCACCTCGGCTATATTCATTATATTGAAAAATGAGATGAAATATTCTACGAAGATCACCTATTTTTATTTATAAAAGCAACAGTGTACGAGGAAGAAAGGGGGACTTTTGGACTGAGTTTTCAAAACATTCACAAAGAAGGATAGAGTATTCGTGAGAGAAAAGTTAAAAAATTTTCTTCGCTTTTATTGAAAAGCAGAAGACGTGAGTGTAGAGAAGAGAGAGAGAGAGAGAGAGATGATGTGAGTGGACAGAAAAGTGAAAATAAAAAAAGGGTTAATACCTTGAAAAACTCCAAACTGGTACACTTGTGACAAATTTACTCCAAACTGTTTTTTTTACTATAAAAAACCCCGACTGAGTACACCTGTGACAAATTTACCTTGCCTGACCATAAAAAACCCTAAACTAGTACATTTATGACAAATTTATCCCAAACTAATTTATTCGACCAACAAAAACCTCAAATTGATAAATTTGTAACAAATATACCCTCCGCTAAATTAGATTAATACCACAAAAAAATCACAAAAATTATAAATTGTGACAAACGGAGCGTAAAATCTCAAATTGGTATACCAGTCAACTGTCACGGGTCATTTAACTTAATAATTTGACAATAAAATTTAACGAAAATTAATAGAGGGTAAATTTGTCACAAGTGTATTAGTTTGGGGTAAATTTGTCAAAAATAAACTAGTTTTGGGTTTTTGGTGGTCGAAAAAACAGTTCAGGGTAAATTTGTCACAGGTGTACAAATTTGGGGTTTTTTAGTGTATGAACCCAATAAAAAAAGGGAAGAAGTCTTCTTCTTCGTAGGTTCCCCCGGCGACCCCTGTTGTCGAGTCGATGCCCACTATAGCTGCCAACGCCGTCGCTACGCCCGCGTCATCCCTGTGCCTCCACCAGATTTGAACTCGAGGGGATTGTTGCCCCTTTCGAACCAAAGCCCCTACAACAGCCCCCTTGCAGCAGATCGCGAAGTTCACTACGCCGATCTCGCTTGACGACCGTGTCACCGCTAACTGCTGCTCCCCTCTGCCCAACGCCGTCGTCGCTCAACAGCTCGCGACCCAGCGGACCTCCAACCCAACGCCCCTGCGGAGCCTCCGTCCAATGACCGCACCTTAGAACGCTCGCAGCTCGTCTCCATCACGCCCACCAGCATCCGCTTGCTCGTCCGACGCCAGTAACGCCAACGATGCCCTGCTCCACCTCTGTTTCGTTTTTGCGTCGCCTCTGCCCTGTTGCTGTCGGAGTACCCCCCGCCCATGTCTGCTCGCCTGCTGTTGCTCCTCCGCCCGACAACACTGCCTATGATGCCCTGCTGCCTTGTCAACCGAGTCCTCCGCCCAAGCGACGAGCTGCTATCTTTGTTTTGGCTCCCCTATTCTGCTGCTGCCCCTGCCCAAGCCTGCCTTCGCCGAACCTCACCGGTGACTCCTTTTGCCGGAGCCCCTGAACGCCGGCGACCTAACCCCTTCGACACACGGTTGCCGACGCCATAGGAAGCCCAAGCAAGGAAAGAGAAAAAAAAAAAAAAGGGAAAAATTAGGTAGTTTATTTTTATTTTTATTTCTTCACCTATTTTATGTTATGTTATCTTATTATTATTTTTTTTAAAGTTTTGCTATAATTGTTCAAATCATAATATTGGAATATGATGATCATTTACAAATATTCTAGACATTATCCATAGAGTTTTGTCCAAAATTACTATAATTATTAATTTTGATTCGTAAGATGTCGGATAATTTCTTTTATTATATTAATTTTTGAGTATTTTGATAGTATATTAATCGTTAAATTATTATAATTATTAATTTGATCCGTAAGACTTTGGATCAGATTTTTAATTATTTTGAACTTTTTATCGTGATGTTGGTTTAGAGTAATTGTTAATTTAACCTATGAGACAACATGTTATTTTTTCAATTATTTTAATCTTTTATTTGGTGGATATCTTGATTGTTTAGATATAATTGCTTGTCTTGGAAAAACAATTAAAAAAAACATAAAAATCAAAACAAATCTTGCATTATAGTGTGTTGGTTTAGTAAATTAATAATACATTTTTAGGATTGTACTTTTAGATAATTCCTTGAAATAGATTAGGATTGATTTTAGATAATGTTTGCACATTTAAATAATCTCATTTTTTTTTCTAAAATATAGTTTTCTAAGATAGGATAGGGTTTAAGTCAAATTAACCCCTAAAATAAATTAGAAAATTATTAATTTTAGATAATTTAATTAGGGTTTTTTTTCTTCTTCTTTCTTTTTTTCCTTTAATTTTTTTGAACTAATTTTTTCCTTTAATTAATGGTACCGAAAATCAAGACTCCAATATTCATCCCCCATACGTTGTTTTTCGTTACACGTATTTTACTTTTTCCTAAGATTTGTAGATTGAAAGCTTTTTATTTAGTTAAAATCACGTGCCTAAAACCTTTAAAAGTGTATGATAAGAAAAAATCTTTAAAAGTGCAATAATTATGTATTTTTCAAATTTTAAACAACGCTATTTTTCTTTTTCCGAAGATTTTTGGAGGAAAACAGGAAAAGAAAACCATATCTATACATTTATTTCTCCACTTATTCTAATATTACTATAATAAAGAAATAAAATAGATGTATTTCTAAATTACCCGTGTATTAAAAAATACATGTTAAATATATCTAAGTCTCATTTCACACAATTATTACCATAGTTATCTATTTTTAATCTCCGTTAACAATCACCAAACCCGTGACAGTATTATAGAAAAAGGGCATTTAGAAAGAAACTTCGCTCTCCAATCTCTCACTTAGAGTATTAAACTAATTTTGTAAATTAACTTTTAGTATAATTGGCACCACCTGCCATTCCTATGATTGCTTGGTGAGGTGAGCTCACCACTACCCAGCGACTAGTCGTTGCTCCCTTTTGGCTAGTCGCTGGAGCAAGAAGAAGGAGAGAAAAAAAATTATTAAAAAATTGTTCATTGCGTACACCTTAGCGCTGGTTAGCCAAATTTGGCCAATCGGCGCTGGGTCGCGGCTGCTGGCATCAGCGACGGAAGCAGCAGAGGTGACGATGGACTTAGCGACGAAGCGGGCGGGAGGAGGCGTCAGGTCGTCGTGGGCGGAGCGGCAATGACCGGCGAGTGGACGCAGCGGCGCGGGGCGCAGGGGCCTCTTTTCTTTTCTTTTTTCTTCTTTCCTCTCTCTCTCTCTCTCTCTCTCTCTGCCGCTGTCTCTCCTTTGTACTTTTCAGCAGAAGGTTCTGCTGACTTTTTCCTCTCCTTAAGGTACGAAAATTTCTTCTTCGTTGAATTCTTCTCCTAGAAAACCGAGAAAAACCCCCCTCTCGAAGGAAAAAGAAAGACCCCTTTTATATACGCAGGTCACAGGATCAAGTAAACAATATTCCTTTTATGCTTTTTGTATATTCTGTTTCTTGGATAAAAATTTTCATATATTCACTCAATCCATATCTCCCATTCAACAAGCTGTCTTCCTCATATTTCACCCTAAATCTTTCGATCCCCCGCGAAATATATCACTCAATATATATCATATGAAAATACAGAAAATTTATCAAATATATCAAATCATGATTCTTTTTGAGTGAATTTTTGGTGATTAGAGAATACCAGGCTTGGGCTAATTTCCTCTTGCGGCGGGCTTAATCCAACTCATCTAATTAAAGTTTTAACCATCAAATCAAATTCATCATCATGAGTCCGTCTGCAAATGCAATAAGCTATACAATTTAATCTTAGTATTTTTGTTTAGGGGTTAAAAATCAATTCCTAATTTTTATGCAATAAATAAATGATTGAATAGTCAAAATTTAGGTGTCAACACATATTAATGCACACGTAATACATTTATGACAATTTTACTTAAAATTAATTTTTGGACATCGCCAAAAATCATATATTGATACTCATATAATGTAGTTATTCTTGAGAAAGAAAAAGAAATAAAAAAAAGAACTTTGAACAAAAATGTCATTAATTACATTAAAGTTTTACCGGTGCTTTATTTGAGATTAAATTTGTCACTCCAAATTATTGTTTGAGATAAGATCAACTTCAAATTTTTCCTTCTTTTTTTTTTCTTGAGAAAAAGCTTTCACTTTAAATTCTTCTCTAAAATTTGTCCCAATAATAATACTAATAAGACAAGATGTTCGGTTTTTCTAAAAAAGGGGTTTACCATGCATCATTGTATCATTTGCGATCAACCTAGCTGCTCGTAACTTGCCTAGATCCCGCAAGACATGGAACCTTCGCACCACCTCCCACTTAGCGCGTGGAGATGGCTAGATCCCCCGTGACAAGGAACTTTCGCCCCACCTCCACGCGCTTCGTCCTAGCCTCTTTCGCACATGACCCCGAGCTCTTTGGCCTTTGTCAAAAAGCCACTCTCTCTCTTTCTCTTTCTTCTCTTTCCTCCCTTATCACAAAGCAAAGCACAGGACCTCTCTCATCAATGGAGCGTTCCGCTTGGCCTAAGAGCCTCTCCTCCAGCTGCAAGCGCGCGATCCAGGAACTCTTTGGCCGAAATCCCAAGAAGCTCAGAGATGCCTTCGACGCTCACTCTCAAACTGGCGATGACCCACGGCAGCCCTTGTTTGCAGGAGATCTGGTCGTCCGCGTCCTCGGGTCGTTCAGCAGCAACACCCAATCCCTATCGAGCGGGGCTGAGTCCTATGAGGTCTCGCAGGTCCCGAGCAACGCCTGTGTCATGTCCGAGGTCTCTACGGGAAGTGAGAGCATCAAGACCCCCGTCCACTGGTCTCCGGTATACATCTCGTGGGAGCAGTTGGTAGTGGAGGCTGCGACGGCGATATACGAGGGCAGAGCAGACGTGGCTTTGGAGATCCTGAGGCGCTTGTCTGCTGTGCCGAACCCCATGGGTAATCCAGAGCAGAAATTGATGGGATACATGTTGTCTGCGCTTAAATCGCGCGTGAGCCCAGTCGATTACCCCCCTCCCGTGGCGGAGTTGTTCACCGAGGACCATGTGTCCTCGGTTCAGTCACTTTACGATCTGTCTCCTTGTTTTGAGCTCAGTTTCATGGCTGCCAATCTCGCGATTTTGGAGGCTGCGTCGGAGCAACCCTCCACTAACAAGCTCCATGTAATTGATTTCGATATTGGTCGGGAACAAGAGTACAATTATCTCCTTGACGAGCTGTCCATGCGTCAGGAGGGCAATCAATTCACCCTCAAAATCACGACGCTCGCAGATAGCTTCAACGGTGAGGAGAGGCTCAGGATGGTTGGGGACCGACTGAGTTTACTCGCGGCCGAGAGAGGAGTTAGGTTAGTATTAAACATCGTGAGGCAGAAGCTGAGCGAGTTGAGCCGCGACTCGCTGGGCTGCGAGCCAGACGAGGTGCTGGCGGTGAACTTGGCGTTCAAGCTGTACAGAATGCCGGACGAGAGCGTGTCCGCGGAGAACACGCGCGACGAGCTCCTCCGGCGCGTGAAGGGTTTGGCGCCGCGGGTGGTGACGCTGGTGGAGCAGGAGATGAACGGGAACACGGCGCCATTCACAATTCGCGTGGGGGAAGCGCTGGCGTACTATGGGGCGCTGCTCGAGTCGATCGAATCTCAAGTGTCGCCGTGCTCGCAGCAGCGAGTGATGGCGGAGAAGTGGCTGAGTCGGAAATTGGGGAACTCGGTTGCTTGCGAAGGTAGGGATCGGGTTGAAAGATGCGAGCTGTTCAGGGAGTGGAGGGCCCGCATGGGGACGGCTGGGTTCAAGTTGAAGCCACTGGGTCGACACGTGGCCAACTCATTGACGGGGCCAAACCGTTTGGGGTGGACCTGGGACAAGAGATTCACGGTGAAAGAAGAGAAAGGTGTGGTTTGCTTAGGCTGGCGCGGCCGAACTCTCACCATCGCATCCGCTTGGCGTTAACCAAATTGATATATGTATGTATATGTCATGTGCTATGGGTGGTGATGGCAATGACGATGGGGATGTGATATCTATCATGTATTGTTTTCAAGGGATATTTCCTGAGAAAATGAGAAAAGGAGAAGAGAATCCTGTTTCCCCACCCATGCAATTGAGTAATAACAAGAGTGATGTTTGGATTTGAGGGGAAAAAAAATATTCCGATGCATTGCATTCATTTCTTGTGTTATTTGATTTGTTTCGTTTGGTGCGTGTTGAATTCTTTTACGCATTCTTTCTTCTCCGTTGAGAGAGAGAGAGAGAGAGAGAGAGAGTATGTCACACATTATTCCAATTGCATCATCATTGTGCACCTCTGGTTTTAACCCCTCCCAAGTGATTCACACTAGGGATAGGGAGAGAATTGTTTTAACTACTATTTGTACCTCCATTTCTTTAAGGATTAAGCCTAGATTTTCAATAGCTAATATAGCATTTTAAGTTCATTCCTACATTTTCTTTCCATTTTGAGATCGAGCAGTAGCAATATTATTTGTCCCCGAGTACTTTGTCTTTGAATGTCCTTCCTCAAGTTGGTCCTCACACCAAGGAAGCTCTGCGCAAGCTCCAACAAAACATAAGGATCCTTGCTTCATCGAGCAGCTCTCTCTATGTTGAGAAAATATTCAGTGGTATGTGCACGCCATGTCATCTGCTGACTTGGTGCGCACATACCACTCAGGTATCGACACGTGTCATGTGGGACCCACTGGAAAATGGAGGGGCGGGCTTGGCTTGGCTTGGCTCGGCTCGGCTCACTGCAGAAGAGAAGACAGGGAACAACTCTTGCCCAAAAGATTTCTCTCTCCTCAATTGAATTTTGTGCAATTTTTTTTTTCTCTCTCTCACTTTCTCTCTCCTCGCAGGAGAACAAACAGTGAACTTGGGGTGAGCATGGTCCGGGTTGGTCCGAGCCACCCCATAACCCTAAGACCAACTCGTACAGTGTTGGTTCTCAATTTTTAGGACCGAGGACCGACCCTATTGAGCCTGGGACCAAGGATTGGACCGACCCAATGTGTTCGGTTCGGTTCTAGGGTCAACCCGAGACCGATCAATAATTTTTTTCGTCTTATTTTTTATACTCCCTAAAAAAGCAAACCTACAAGTTCAAATTACATATTCATCAACAATGCGGCATTATGCAACTCAACTATAAATACCAATACATATTTAGCAAATTTAAGATGACACAATAATAAAAATTTGGTACATGCTAACCGCTCATCGAGATATGGGACAAGATGAAATGTTCTTGTAATCTATCTTTAATATTCATAACATCATATGCAAAAGTGTTTTCCTACATTTAATCATGTAGAGTCCACTCAACCAAAAAATGAGCTTCACACAACTTGACTAACAAATCACCATAGTAACTGCAGTACTGCTCTACTCTTCAAAAACTTCTATCATTTGATACAAATTGAAAAACAAAGTGAAGCTGAAATTCATAGGTAAAATATAATTAAACCATAAAAAGTTCAAAATACTTAATATAAACCATGAATATATAATTTCACATCTTGTTAATTCACTTGAACTTCTATACACTTGAAAATAAAACAAACGACACATAATTAATACTCAACAAAAGTTTTAAATTGAAATTACTATTAGTACTATTGATAGAACATCTCAATATAATATAATATAACAGACATTTTACTTAGATTTGAATATATAAAAGAATTCTAAATAATATAATATAATATAATATAATATAATATATAGGGTTGGTTTAGGGTTAGACCGACCCCAAAACTCTTGGGACCGAGGACTAACTCGCACAGTGTTGGTCCCGGAATTTCAAGACCAAGGACTGACCCAATCCCCTTGGGAATCGGATTAGGACCGGTAGGGTTGGGCCGATTTAGGGTCGGTCCAAGGTCGACTCTAGACCACTGCTCACCCCTACAGAGAACGATCGAAACCTGCGTTCTCCTCTCTCTCCTCTCTATCTCTCTCCCATCCGCTTTCGCTGGTTGCTTCCATCACCCCCCACCCTGACGCCGACGCCATCGACGCTCCTCCTCCTCCCTCTCGCGACGTCCGCTCTGCTCACTCTCTCCCCCCTCCACGAAGTTGTGCCTCTCTTCCAGCGAAACGCGACGCCAATGGCCCTCCACCTCTGCCTCCGCCGGTTGCCTCCGTCGCCCTCGACTTTGAAGTCAACGCCGACGCAGCCTCCGCCTCCTCCCCTAAACCCGACTCTGACATCGACGCCCCTCTGCCTCCTCTAGTCCTCTCTCTCTCTTTTGTCCTCGAAATCGCGCCTCTCTTCCAGCAAACCCCGACGCCGATGCCCCTCTGCCGGTTGCCTCCGTCAGCGTCAGAGTCCGTCGCCCTCGTCTCCTCCGCCTTCGCCTACGCACCTGACGCCAACGCGTCAAACCACGACAGCGAAAATGGAGGAGAGAGAAACGACGAAGTAGAAGACGGAGATGAAGAAGCAAAAGCGCGCACTCAGGGTTCTGGACATGGGTCGTCACGTCGATCGCGTTCTGGCTCACCCTCATCTAACTCCCCAAGAACGTCTACCTGTCCACCCGCCCTGAGGTTGCCACCCCTCTCACCAGCATTCGCTGCCGTAACATCGCCTCTCTTCGCTTCGTCGATCAATTCCCGATCCCCAATCCCCCGCCCTCCTCCCTTGAAATCTTGGAGGTCTATTTTCTAATACAATTTTTGGTTTTTCTTGTTTGTGTCACCTGCAGTTGCCGAAGGCTACTGGTTGAAGTAGTTAGTGATGTCTCCCTACGCAGGTTCGGCTTTGTTTGATCTCTGTAGGAAGGAAGCTGCTTGTTTGCCTACTAGTGTGTCGCTGTTTGATGCTTTGATCCCTTCCACAAGTTTCATGTATCATGGTTCTCCTTTGCTGTTGCTCGTTCTTAGACCTCTCGCTGTCAAAAGGTAACTACCGGAGTCTAATCGCCGATGCATTTTGAAGGCTAGGTTGATTGTGAGCTTTGTTGGTTATCTGCTAGAACTGAACTAGATTTATCTGGTGTTATCGAAGTGGAGGCTGTGGCTTGTGCGAAAAGTTGTTTTCGATTCCAAAAATTGAATTTCCTCTTAGGGGAGTCTTAGTTTCTTGCATGTTGTGAACTTAATTATGTTCTGTAGCTTTCTCGCTATGCAGAATTGAAGGGTAACCAAAGCATCTTCTATGCAGGTATCTACTTCTCTCGTGTCTCACTTGCGTAGGTAGTTCGTGATTTACTATTTTCATGCAATGTGATGTGTGGTGATCTTTATTGTACTCGTCTCTTGTTCAAAGCATGAGTAATTTAGTGTTGTCAAATACTTGGAAGGATCTAACCTAAGTACATATTACAATGCTTCTGGTCCTATCTTTGATTCTCTGAGTTGAACACGACTGCGGAAAACTTCTGAACTTGGAAATTTGCCATTGTTTCATTGTTTTGCTTTCAATGGATTACATTGAGCACAATATGTGATTGTTACAATGTCGCAAATTTTTATAAACGTCTGCTGTATCTTATCTTGTGAATTTTGTCTTTCATAAGTTGGTATAATCTGTCAGATCTTCTCCATAGCAATCTAAGATTATCCCCTGCACTCTTTATGTAATTATCTTCTATGTTGATAAGTTGCTCAGTCCATGAGAACAGTTCTTTTGGTTGTAGTCTACTTCTTGTGATTGCAAATATTCTCAATGCAATGCTTATTCGTGTAACTGGTCAGAGTCTATAGAAGGCGTATGCCCTGTATCTGGAAACTCTGGATCTTTTCAAGTTGTTAGAAGAATCAGGTAAACTTGTTTCTCTAGAATCTAACAACTAGTGTTATATCCTTTTGCTTCTCTCCCTTTTGTAAGACTATTATTGCAATACATTAAGTTACACAAGCTAGTATCTCCTGGGCTTAGAACTATGGTGAGCTGGCTGCATTGATGTTGCATTGGTCTAAAATTGGTCTAAATTGAGTATGTCATGCATATTTGGAGTCACTAAAGATTATTTCATAGTTCATTATCCTAAACAAGGCATGCTGGCTTGGCAAGGTCCATTTAAGCGAAATAAGGGATTCTAAATATATATATATAGTCTAACCTCTTGATATATTTAATACCAGTTTGGTTTGGGTATACTTACAATCTCTTCCTGGAGGCTTCTTTTTCTATCATGGAACTTCTTTGGCCATTTCTTTTTGGGGACTTCGCGTATTCACTAATTCTTATTTTTCTAATTTCCATTGTATGAAGCTTCATAGATGATATGCTACTTTGAGAAAAGAGCTAGTGAAGCTGAAACACTATGCTGCTTAAGTTTAGGTCTTATTTTGTTTTAGGGATGTTACCATCAGGAGACATTGCAGCCCTAGTCTATCTGTGGAACCCTTTCACAATAGTTGCATGTGTGGGTCTATTGACATTCCCTATCGAAAATTTGGCAATCCTATTAGCCCTTTATGGTGATGTTACACAGAACAAGCTTTGCTGGCTATGAAGATCTGGAAGTCCCACCATAAGGTAAGACGCACTTTTGGGAAGCTCAAATAAAATTCTCATGTTACAGCATTGCAGTTCTCTTGATTTGCATATTTGCTTCTTACATGATCAGAATATAGGTAACTATATCAAACTTAATGTTCTCCCTTTAAGGGCATCATATTATCTAGTCTCTTCTTCTTTCTTTTTAGGGTTAGATGTTGTTTATTTGCAGAAGCATTTGAGAAAGCAATAAAACATGGTAACTGTGTTCTTTCGAAAAGCTATCACAATGGAAAACCGTATCAGTAGATTTTTGGTGAAAACGTTGCTTATATTGACTTGGGAATCTTAGGCAGCATATATATTAATGAATTGACGCAGAACAGTGAAGCCAAGGATCTTGCATACCCTACTTGTATCATTGCATAGGTGCAAATCTTTTAGGCATGTTTCTCCATGTGCTTCTCCTCAAACTGCGTTCTTCATGAAGGCAATGGATTAGTTTGTCTCTGCTTTTGTTAGGAACGGTTATGGACTTACGTGTACATATAAATGTGAATTTAGTATGAGACCATTATAGTATTTGCTGTGGGACTGTACTTTTTCTTATGCCATTGTTAGTGTTTAAGTGCGTGCACAACAGTAGGATGTTATGAGCGAAGAAAAAAAATATTGAGAGGAATTGGGTGATTATCCAGTGGGGTGGATATGGTGATAGCGGTTATCAGACATGTATAAAATGGGTGGTTACTTGATGAAATGAGCGTGGTTAGTAGCAAGGGTTATATTGGAATGCCAAATAAGGGAGACAAATACAACTTTTGCCTTAATAATATAGATTTATGATTAAGTTGGATATATTTTGAGTTCCTTTTGACTTTGAAAGTTAATTTTGACCAGATTATATTAGCTACAAACATCGCAGAGTCATCAGTGACAATCCCAAAAGTAGCTTTTATAATTGATTAATGTCGGTCATTACGAGTTTACTGGGATGGTAATAGGAAAAGGGGACACTCAGAGCTCATGGGGGTATCCAAATCTCAGGTATTTTATAAAGCTTGGCAACTTAGTCTCAGGCTGAACAACGGAGAGGAAGAACAGGTCGAACCTGTGATGGAGAGATTTATAGATTGGTAACAGGTTCATTTTACAGTAATCTAGAGGATCATGAATGTCCAACTATGCTGAGGTTATCACTGCGACACCAAGTACTTCTAATCTGTTGTGCTGAATCAAGGGCCATTAACAATCCCAGAGGTATGTTCCTTCTGTTTATAAAACGGTAGGGGTTCTGTTGTCATTTGCTCTTTTCCTGTTTCACTTTTAACACCAACATTTCTAGCCAGATGCATCCATCTTTTCTTAGAACTGGAAGCGCATAATGGGTCTCCAACCTATGCGTCAAAAATCATGCAAAAGAATGGGAAATAAACAAGTATAGGAAAGAGGGAAAAATCAAAACCGGAGAGTCCTTGTCTTTTCTCCCTCTTTTAGCATAGCCTTACCTTTCTAGAGCATTAGGGGCCTCCCTTCCACTGCCACTTAAATCCAAAACTGATGACCTCTGTTTTGTGCCAATGGACTTGCCCATACAGCATCTGTTGCCAATCTGTGTTGCATTTTTAAGATCAAGTACGTTAGTCATGGCATTCTGCTTTTGCCAATACTTTTTCTTATTCGATCAACTTCCCTCCATATAGGAACCCTATGCAACTAACCTTCAGCTCAAGGAACCACCGCGAGACATCTGATTTTTATTATTCACAAAGTGTTAAGGAATTTATCTGTCCTTTGGTCACCCTTCAAATGACTTACCAAGAAATAGGTACCTTACACACACACACCTTCATGTATATAAATGGCAAGGCATGCTGTTTTAAAGCTATTTGGATCTTTTCCTTTTTGTGTTGGCTAGGACTACTGGAAAACTTCATTCAGAAATTATTCTGAAGCTATTTTACTAATGCGTTGCACTGCATTTATCATTATCTGATTGTAATTGACATTGGATGATCTTAAAAGGGAACTTGCATCTATTCCAGAACTTTTAGATCTTTGTGACACATTTCAATAATTATGCTTTTATCATTCCCTGATCTTCTGCATTCACATATTCAGTATATTGACCAAAAGAAATGCTAATCCATGAAAAATAAATGTTAGTATTGTTGCAGAAGGCTTTAGACCCTCCTGATCCTGATGTTGTTCAAGATGCATTAGATCTGCTAGTTCTTATGGGCGCGTTAAAGACATCTCCTAGAGAGAGGTTTGAGCCAACATTCTACGAACGTCTGCTTGCCTGTTTCTCTCTGTCTTTTGATGCATCTCTGTTCATAATCAAGTTTGGTGAAGTTGGATTGCTACATGAGGGTATTCTTCTTGGTGTATTGATGGACACGCAACCTCTACCCATTGTGCATCCTTTTGGGGAGGAAAATTTGGTACTTCCCCATCAAGCAAATGCAAATTTCTATTCTAGATCCATCAACAGGAAAAAAACATTACTCTTATTGGTATTCCCCCTTTCTTTCCAGTTCAGACAGTACATAAATTGCTACTTTAGTGGAGATACTAACAACCCCCAATTGGTCAAAAGGAGGCGGTGTTAATCATTAATTCGTCAATCGACTTGTCCGAAGGAATTTGATTCGAACTGGAATATCCTCCGGTGGAATCACTTTGGCAGGCGACGCGGAAGAGGTCGTCATGGTGGCGGTGGCAAATGGTGGAAAAGCGGAGGTGGACAATGGGGCTGGAATCAATACAGCAGGCGACGAGGGAGAGGGCGCGGCGGCGGCGGTGGCAATTGGTGGACGAGCGGTGGTGGACGACGGGGGCGGTTATGACTCCGCCCGATGAGTGTTGATTGGTGGGAGAGCAGTGGTGATGACCGTGGTTGTCGGCGCCGCAGCAGCAGGAGGAATTCAAGCTGAAATTGGTTATAGGCGGCAGGAGAAAATTATGTCCAAGATTTTGATTCATTTTATTTTGTCATATGGTTAATTTTTAGGACATTTTTTTTATGGAATCTTAGGTGAGTTTAATCTATATTTTAAATGAGTTACCTGATTAGGTTAAGAGATATGTTTTAGTTTGTCTTCGTTTACTTCTCTCCTTATCTTTAAGATTCTAGACTATAAAGTTCGAATTATTTTAGGTGATCTTCTTTAGCATTTTGTTTAATTTTATTATATCAGATATTCTAATTAGTATTAACTTCGAATTACCTAAGTTGAAGGGGGCATACATTTGTTATGTTCGAAGTATCGGGCAGCTCTTTTTATCGTTCATTTAGATATTCAGAAAGAGTTTTTTTTTTTTTTGCTGGTACATCAAACTGTGTCTGCTGTGAATTGATTATTTGTGCGTATCACGTTTTGGGTGCCTCAAATTGCGAACTTGAAGTGTAAGAAATTAGTGATTACACAAGCAATTATGCACACACGAAGAACGTTCTGAAGGTCCCGCGGTCTTAGCATAAAAAAGTTCTAAAAAATAACTCATCTCACGATATCATGAGAAAATTACTAAAAAAAAGTTATAAATTTATTATATTTGTGCCAATTCAATCATAATATTTTAATTTCGTTAATTGAGTTTTAAATCTTTTAACAACCTTCCATTAAGCGCTTGGAGATGGCTAGATCCCCCAAGACAAGGAGCTTTCGCCACACCTTCCACTCATCTTCCTGGCCCCTTTCGCACATGACCATGAGCTCTTTCGTCTTTGCCGAAAAGCCACTCTCTCTCACTCTCTTTCTTCACTTTCCTCCCTCATCACAAAAGCAAAGCACAAGACGTCTCTCATCAATGGAGCGTTTCGCTTAGCCTAAGAACCTACCCTCGAGCCGCAAGCGCGCGATCCAGGACCTCCTCCATGCCCAGAATCCCACGAAGAAGCTCGCAGATCTCTTCGACGCTCACTCTCAAACTGGCAACAACATAGGGCAGCCCCTGTTCGCAGAACATCTGGTCGTCAATGTCCTCAGGTCGTCCAGCAACACCCTATCCCTATCAAGCAGCGGCGAGTCCAACGAGGTCTTGCAGGTCACGACCAATGCCAGTGTCAGGTCCGAGGTCTTCGAGGGAAGTGAGAGAGTCCACACCTCGCTTCCGAGGTAATTAATGGCCAAAATTCATGATCTTTTGCTTCTGACTTTGTCTGAAAGGTAATTTATCTATTTAAGTGATGTTCCGCATAATTCAAAAATTAAGTGAACTTTCTTTTTGGGAAGAACGATTGCATATATGGTAAGCATCGCATGAAGATCTCTTAGAATTTAGGAAAAAGAGAAGACATGAAAAGATGGTTCCGTTGTTCATATGATTTCGAGACACAACTTGATAGACATTAATTGGATTATAACTAGCTTGTCTAACTTGCTAAGAATAGAAGTTAATTTTTTTGTTATTTCATTTGTCTTGTTATTGGGCAGAGGATGAAAGAGGTTTAGATGGACCTAAATTATATATATGGATCTAAGTAATTCTAACATGACATGTAAAATTACTCATTTTTGCATAGAAGTACTTCATATATACGGACAAGACTAGACCAGAATATGATCTACAACAAGCACCAATGGAGGACATTTTATCAAGAAATGATTATCAACTTTGAGTTACCTAGGTACTTTAATAGATGATACATCCATTTTCATTAATTTCTCATATTTATTTTATTTGATTTGTTATTAGTTAAGATATATGCATGGATCTTGATACTTCTAACGTGAACTGAGAATTACTCATTTTATAGAAGGACAATATTTTGTCCTGATTGAATCAACAGGCACCAATGGAGGAAATATGGTAAGAGATTGATTCTCAACAAAGAATTCTCCTCATACTTCACAAATAATATATCTTGATTCTCAATAACGAATTCTCCACATACTTCACAAATGATAAATCTTTTCCTAAATCTCTCATATATATGCATTACTAAGAAAAATATTGTATAAAGTAGAGAGAAATCAATTCTTGCTTGATGTCTAAAACAAATATTGTTTGGGATCTTTACAGTAAGTCATGGCTTCAAACTTAATAAGAAACACATCCATCTATCAACTTGGCTAATAAATCATGCATCCCAACAGAGAAATCCTATCTACAGAGGCTTCAGAGCTTCAAAAGGAAGCTCAAAGGAGAATTCAACTTGAGGTATGAATAATTTCTTTTTGGCAATTTATTTCTTTAAAAAGGAATATTCATAAAAGTGCATTGGAGAATATTAGGGAACACGAAACATGGCAATCATACAGTCGATTAAAAGTCTTATCACTGTTAATATGATGCAATCTTCGATCCAAAGTCACAACAAGATGTGTTAATTAGAGATATATCCAAAGATAAGCTTTACTAAGATAGTATTTAATTAAGAGAAGTACGTTCTTAATGTTTAGGGGGATTAAAAGCCTTGGAGAAAGCCAAACCATTTCATGCTAATCACTCAAATCCAAAACAAAAAAAACAGGTACAGAGGAAGCTGCAGGAGAGAATAGAGGCCAACGAGAAGTAACTGAAGGCAATTACAGAGGAACAACAAAAGAGAGCCTCGCTTGATGGGAGCAATCCTGCGAATCTGGAGGGCGCAAGAGCCCAAAGAGCCAACTTCAATTTGGCCATCTCCAACTCTGTCGACCCCGCGCGTGAAAGAGGAGGTGGTGGTGGAGAGAGGGACAACAGCAACATCAGCAACAGGACGATGGGCAAGAAAGAAGAGATGTACGAGAGAGGAGGCCATTAAAATCGTGGCTCACCATTCAGAAATATGAAGGTGAGGCCGCCACACTTGCGGGATCATCCTCAAATCCACCCCAACTATTCATCCTGGACTCACCAAGCCCTAGGGACAATTCCATCCCCCTAAGTTTCAACACTAGCTGCACTGCCGAACAAGGCGATCGCATCAACACCCGTCTTCTTCGACTTTCTATCAGTGAATCATGAGCAATAGTTGCCCAATGAGGACCATCATCCCCCACGGCCATAGCCATGGCCATGGCGACAATAGCAACAGCAACGATCAATCCACATCAGCTGATTACTAAGCTGTATTCAAATCTGCTGAGGAGATCAGTCGTGATTAAGGGGATGTGATGTGTTGTCTAGCTCTCATGGTTTTGACATGATTGTGGAGTCTGATTGTGATGATCTTTTGGAATATGAATCCCCAACCTATCATTATCTCCCCTTTTACACGAAGAAAATGCCTTTTGAGCTAATCATATTTGTGTTGAATCATAAGCAGCGCCATTGACAAGGACAAGAAGCATGAGGCACGGCAATTTTATAAATTAGTTGGACTATACTTGCCAAAATAATAAAGCTATTCTGTCCAAAAAGAACTGATCCAACACCTACAAGAAGATGAATTACAAAATAATGATCATAAGTAGAAAAACCATCAAATCCAAGTCCATCTTAAAAAACTTTGTTCAGTATGTAATAAATCAGTAATTTCTAGAGATAGATTATGCATCCAACTCACATTCTCTGCCAGATTCAGCTTGTTCTCCAATGCAAGTACCTTTTCCTCTTTTAACCTCCGTTAACAATCACCAAACCCGTGACTGTATTATAGAGAAAGGGCATTTAGAAAGAGACTTCGCTCTCCAATCTCTCACAGTTTTAAATTAATTTTGTAAACTAATTTTTAGTATAATTGGCATTACCTACCATTCCTATGATTGCTTGGGCCGAACTGTATTATTATTATTATTATTATTATTATTATTATTATTATTATTATTATTATTATTATTATTATTATTATTATTATTATTATTATTATTATTATTATTATTATTATTATTATTATTATTATTATTATTATTATTATTATTATTATTATTATTATTATTATTATTATTATTATTATTATTATTATTATTATTATTATTATTTTGCCCAAGGCCAAACTGTATTAAAGAGTAACAAATGAAATTTCATGGGCAAATTTCTCTTCAAAAGAATAAAGATGCAATGTAGTGGATAATAAGTTTTCATCGATAATTGATTAAATGCACATGCTACACGAATAATCGAGAGTTATCGATGCATTATCCCGATTATCTAGGTTACAGTGTCATTTTGATTTGTAGAGAAAGGGAATATATTATTTTCTTGTTTCGGCGACATTCACTTAACATACTTTCAATGTATATTAGACTTAGGAGGACCTTCCAAGAGATAAGTCACCAATAGGAAAGTTAATGGGTTGCCAAGCCCAAGGACGTAATACGGAAACTTTTGGGTTTTAATTTAATCAATTTAACATGTGAAGTAATTTAGTTAGGAGTCAGCACTAATAAATTATTGGTAGGTTGATTAGACCCTTATGTAGGCAATCTTGATTAATTTTAAGGCTAACCACTAGGGTGCACAATCAATAATCTAGCACTCAATAAACCAAAGCAACAAATGAAAATTGCCAAGAACAAAGCACAACTTTACTATGATGAATTTCCCAATAAACAAAATATGTTGATTACAAAAGAAAAAAGGAAAAAAAAAAAAAGTGGCATGCATAGCCTAAACTAAACATTGAGTTCTAAATAATCATGCAATCTCAAACTAATTCTTTTTTATGTTTTCCTATATGCAATTTTAACCCAAGTTTAATATGCATGAATTATTAAATTAATTACATTTGAGATGACTTGATTTTAATGACAAGTAAAATTAATATGAACTATTCTAAAGACGATGTGGCAAGTGGTGACAAGGCATGGAATTAATGCAATGTCAACATTTTATGGGATTTTCTTTTAAAAGTTAAAATAGGAAAGTACTTAAAATACAATATTTACGAATTTAAATTAAGAAATAATTAATGGAATTTACTCCCCAATCCACTTTCATCTCTTTTAAAAATTTTATTCTCTCCGACTTGAGCGAGCTGAGCGAATCGAGAGTTTGAGACAGCACGACGATTGAGAGTTCTTCTTCTTCTTCTTCTTCTTCTTCGAGATCGAATTCGACGATGGATTCGGAGATTGGTATTTGGCATCTTCTTCTTTTTCTTTTCTTTTTTTGGATTCCAATTGGCTCTCTCTCTCGCTTATAATTTTGTATATGGTTTTGTGTGTCGTTCTGACTTTTTGCCAAGTGGATTTTGTGTTGTTTTTAAGTTGTTAAGTAGGAGAAAACTTGTTATTTGTCTCAGATTTTGAGCCATCATGGTATGGCGATTTTCGCATGCGAGTATAATTTTGGTTTAAGAATCATCACTAAGTGGCTGATTCATTAAAAGGGAAAGGGAAAAAAAAAGGGAATGTTCTCTAAGTGAAGAACTGTGAAAATAATGACGTCTGCATAATTGGTGCTGTTTGTCCACCAAGCTTGTGCTGTCTCTCCAAGGTTGCTTTCAAGTCGGGACGGTGGTTTGGGCGCGCATTTCGGACTAGCAACTTCTTTTAGTAGCATCCAAAATTAGAAGTTATAATATCAAGATTAGAAGTTAAAAATCCAACACGGGCTAAGCTATGTTTGCTTGTCAGACGTGGATCTCTAGTCAAAGCCCATCGTTGACTCATCTCGTGGGCTTCCATTCAACGCAAAGGTAAAAACAAGATCAGAAGAGTGTCAATGTCAATGTACAGAAGTCCCTGTTATGCAATTATCGAACCAATAAGAAGTATGTCATATTGTATGTATTCCCCATTTCGACATATTATGAGTGTTAAAATCTCTGAATGCATCATATTAACAAGGGTTAGAATTTACTTTCCTGTATCAAATTCAAATTATAAATCCATGTCAGCTCATCATCTCCAAAAATTATAATTATCATTAAATCAAGCCAAAAAAAGATGTTTCTTAGACTCATATTGTATTAAAACATTAAAATCTATTTTCATAAACATGCTAGAAAAGACTGATATCATTTGGAGAAATAACTTTGTAACCTAACATGATTATTTTTAATCTTAGTACAGAACTACAAATATGTTTTCGAGGTCCTACTATACGGTGACATAAGAAAAAAAGGAGAATGTTTTTGGCTAATTGACAGTAATCTTCCTTTAAAATTCATAACTTTTGTTCATAACAGCAACTTATCCGTCATGTATCATTTTGTAACCTTCTTTATAGAATATAATTTTTCTTTTGTCGTCACAGATAATATAGATTCTATGATTTGTAATTGTCCAGAAAAACTAACAAGCTACCTAAGTTAGTAGTATGTCTCTTTTTCAATTAATTAATAAATTACCTAATGGATCGTAACTTTTATTTGACATTGGCATAGTTTTCCTTAGATAGTCGTAAGTTCTTTCAATCACATGGTTCTTAATTTTCCATGAAAATGAAAAATCTACCTAAGTTGATAACAAATTTTTTATGCTACTAGTAGTAAAATATTCTTTACTCATTGGGAAAGTAGAAACTCCCTTCTTTTTCAGAAATTAAAATAAGAAAAAGGAAGCATCTCAGTTCCGTGGTTAGTTCACTTGTCAAGGCATTTTGCTCACAGAGAGAGAGAGAGAGAGAGAGAGAGAGAGAGAGAGAGAGAGAGAGAGAATCCTGCAGGGCCAAGCGCCGGTTAGGGCTTTTCTTCTTTTTCTCGGTAGATCTAGTTTGCTTCTGCGATTCGATCGTCACCGTCGATTCTTCCGTCCACGACTACTTCAGCAAAGCTTTCACCTCCCGCTCCAACGCCTTCTTCTTCCATGCAGGCAGTGAAGGCCTCCGTGCTCCGAGGTCTGCGATCCCACCTTCTTTGATAGCGCCTAATGCCACGACCAGCACCAAGGGGAAGTCCTTCATCAGGTACGGATTTTTCCATTCTCTACTCGGGCTGGGATTCAGCTCCAAGTGATTTTGGTGGTCTCGTCTTGTTGCCTTGGAAGTTTGCTGGTGTCCCAATGGCCGAACCATCTTTGTTGGTTTCTGGGAAGTTATGCTGAAATGGTGAACACGTTTGATTTCTTAGGTTCTATGTGACTTACATACACACACATGAGAATGCCATCAAAGTCCTTAAAATGAAATGCTCGAACTTTCTAAGGAAGGTTTGGGACTCGATCAAATAAATTGGGAAGTCGCTTAATTATTTTGCAATTATTTCTAACAACATTAATAAAGCAAAATAACAAATATTATATAACGATCTCATTAGGCTTCATAATTATAATTTTGAGTCACATACATAATGACATTTGAGAAAATTAAAGCATCCCTCCCATCGATATATGATAGTACTGATAAGATGTACTGATAAGACAAGATACTCATTGTTTCCTAGATCGCAGGAGACGCGGAATTTTCGCACAACCCTCCTCCCAATCTTCCTTGCCTCTTTTCCGCACGGCCCGGAGCACTTTTGTCCTCGTCAAAAAGCCCCTCTCGCTCTCTCTTCGTTTTCCTCCCTCGTCACCCAGCAAAGCCCAACACCTGTCTTATCGATGGAGCGTTTCGCTTGGCCTGAGAACCTCTAGTCAAGCCGCAAGCACGCGATCCATGATCTCCTCCATGATCAAAATCCCACGAAGAAGCTCAGAGATCTTTTCGACACTCACTCTCTATTGGGAATAATGGATCCCCGAAAACCGGATTCGACACCGAATCGAACCCCTAAATCAATGCGGAAACGAAGCCCGGGAATAACATGTATCACCAATCGTAAAGCATACCACGGATTCGAGCGTACCTTATTAGCCACAGATTAAACACCGACGCCGATAGAGGAAGAGAAACTGGCCCTGTTCGATTCGATGAAGCATTGAAGGGGAGGAAAAACGCGCCGTATGCTTACTGTTTTTCTTTTTGGGAGAGAGAGAGCGTAAGAAGAAAAAGACATATGTTGTTTTCTATTTCCAACTAGTGTCATCTCTCTCTCTATCCTCCCTTTTATACCTTCCCCCATCCACGGGCCCTATTCCCGTGGGCCGGGCCTTTTGGGCCCAGCATGGGCGGACGGGCCTTAAGCCCAATACCAATAAAGCCTTCATCTCCCACTCGCACATGGTGAGCCGAACAATATTCTCTTTACCTCTCTTCAACATTCATACTGGTGAATAATTCGTGCGACCAGCATACTTTGAGAGCTCGTTGCTATACATCTGTTAGGAATATATAGCAGCTCATAATGGGCGTCACACTCCGAGTAGATTTAGTATGTAGTACCCTAGATCGATCGATCACATTTTATATCTTTCTTGATCTCTTTTAAACATGATATATATATTGTATTCACAATTATAATTATCACAAAGACAGTCATAATTGGTCGAGGTGAATACAAAACCACAATGTGATTCTCCAAAATCGATCTTCCTCTTTCCTTCAAACTCTCAATTTTAGTCCAGTTTACTTTTCTAGAAATGCCCCATTAGATCGAATCATCTCATGACCATTGGCAACACCCTAAGATAGCAAACACTAAATAGAAATCTTGAGAATAAGTAAGAGTTCTGAGGGGACTAAAAATTGAGGAACTATTTTCCTCAAGAGTCTCACACGTCATAAAAGTTGAGATCAAACTTTTTGCCACTCTTATTGGTCGTCTCATGCATACGTAGTATGAAATACGTATTACGGTATTAACTCCTTTCCCATGGAGCGTATGTCTACACTTTTCAATACCGTACAGATGATAGTTCAGACATACCCAATGTCTAACTTGAGTTCACGTATCTACTCATTCACAAAATTCATCAGAACTCACATCTGGCATCTTAGACAGATAAAGTAAAATATGTGGGTTATTTTACTTTCGGACATCTTTAGTATTATGTCCTCATCTTAACACTCAGTTAAGGCAACATATGTATTTTAAGCTTGAGCTCTCGATTATCACCTAGATAATAAGCTTAAAAACAGTCTCATATCTATTTATCACATAGTAAACAGAGGCGATTACCCATGTGAGTGGGATAATCTTATATCTGTCCGACATACTTCTCAACTTAAAATAATGCACTGAACATTAAGATGCATAAAGATCATACAAAGATTCACAGGCATTAATCAAATGAAAAACAAAATTTCATAAATGTGAACAACTCAGGGAAATTACAATTTAGTACATCAGACTCTACGCAATCCTAGAGATTTTACATGACCACAAAACACATATCTAGGCATTGGCTTTGTCATAGGATCTGCTACCATTCTATGCGTAGATATGTACTATAAGTTCACATCCTTTCATGCAACCATATCTTTTAGAAAGTTATACTTGATATCTATATGTTTGGTCTTGCCATGATACTTTGGATCTTTGGTGTACGCTATAGCTGCTTGGCTATCATAGTTAACCAACAATGAATTTGCAGCTTTCTCAATAACACCTAAATGTTCCAAAAATCTCTTAAGCCAAACTCCTTCTTGTACCGCTGCTGATAATGCCACGAACTCAGCTTCCATCGTGGACAAGGCTATACACGTTTGCTTCTTCTTTGCTCCATGATATGGCGCCATTGTTCAGAAGAAAGCAAATCCAGAGGTAGATTTTCTTTCATCTAAATCTCCTCCCCAATCAGCATTTGAATAGCCTTCAAGTCGCAGATCCTTTCATTGGTAATTCAACTTGAAATCAGCGGTTCCCTTCGAGATACCTCGGTATTCTCTTGACGGCTTTCCAATGTGCTGGACACGGATTGGATTGGTATCTACTCACCATTCCAACTGCAAAACATATGTCGGGTCTTGTACACATCATAGCATACATCAAGCTCCCAACAGCACTAGCATAAGGAACATGTTTCATTTGTTCCTTCTCTTTGTGGAGTCCACGGACACGATCTATGGTTCAATCCTTCACCTTTTGCAATAGGAGTGTCTATGGGTTTACAGTCTTGCATACGAAATCGTTCAAGAACCTTATTTATATAGGTTTCTTGCGAAAGAAACAACGATCTTTTCGAACGATCTCTCGAAATCTTAACTCCAAGAATGTATGCAGCCTCACCCATATCCTTCATCTCAAAGTTAGAAGACAACCATCTCTTGACAGTATTAACCAACTCCATATTGCTTCCGGCAATCAGTATATCATCAACATACAATAATATGATTACAAATTGGGATCTTTTGATATATACACAATGATCCTCATCAATCATTTTAAAATCATATGCCACTATGGCATTATGAAAACGTATATACCATTGTCTTGATGAATGCTTAAGACCATATATCAACCTCAAAAGTCGACATACTTTTTCTTCTTGGCCTTTCACTATGAAACCAGCAGGTTGTCCCATATATATTTCTTCCTCTAATTCTCCATTGAGGAAAGCAGTCTTTACATCCATTTGATGTAACTCAAGATCCAGACTTGCTACTATTGCCAGAATAATGCGAATCGAGGTAAATCTTACTACAGGAGAAAACGTATCTTCATAATCAATTCCTTCCTGTTGATTATACCCCTTCGCCACAAGGCGAGCCTTATGCCTTTCTATCGAGCCATCAGCCTTTCGCTTTATTTTAAGAACCCATTTGTTCCCAATAGCTCTGCGTTCTTTTGGAAGATCAACCAGTTCCCAGACTTGGTTTGATTTCATTGACTCCATTTCCTCTTCCATTGCATGAATCCATTTTTCCTTACTAGGGCAATTCAGAGCCTCATTGATATTTCTTGGCTCATCCTCATCTTGTGGAGCAACCATAAAAGTTTCCCCTTCAATGTCAAAACGTCGACGGGGAATACTTTGGCAACTTGTTCGCCGTATGGGAGATTGTACACTTTGCACATCATTCCCCATCGTGCTCCCACTTGGATTATAATGATGACGTCATCTCATCATGTGGTTGCAATTGATCACTTCTCATATTACTCCCACTTGGACGAACTTCACTAATATCATTATCTTGATCCAATGTCTCAAATAGGGAACAATCTTCCCATATTTCGCCCTTTCTTAGGAAACTCATCCTCTAAGAATGTGACATCCCGTGATTCAAATTCAGTTATACTCCCACTTTCCTGCTCATCAATGAACACATACCCTTTCTAGTATTCTGAGTATCTTATGAAAATACTCTTCTTTCCTCTGGGACCCAATTTCCCAAACATGTGAGAGGACTCATGTGTATAGGCAGCACAACCCCATGGCTTAAGAAAACTCAAGTCCGGTTTTCTACCTGTCCATAACTCATACGGAGTGGAAGTAACTGATTTGGAAGGCACCTGGTTAAGTATATAGGCAGCAGTTAACAATGCATCACTCCAAAAGGTGATTGGTAAGTTAGCATGCGCCATCATGGACCTAACCATTTCCAGTAGGGTTTTGTTTCTTCTCTTCGCAACACCATTTTGTTGAGGAGTATATGGAATAGACAACTGTCTTTCTATTCATTTTTCATCACATAATTTTCTGAACTTATCAGATAAATATTCTCGACCTCGATCGGATCTCAATGCTTTTATTTTCTTGTCTAATTGATTCTCTACTAGGTTCATAAACCTTTTGAAACAACTTATTGCTTCAGATTTATGAGAAATCAAATAAACATATCCGAATCGAGTATAATCATCAATAAATGTGATGAAATAAACAGCCCCATGTCTTCCTTTCACATTCATTGGACCACAGACATCAAAATTGATTAAATGCAGAGGAAATTCAGCTCTTTTGCCTTTCCCAAATGGTTTCCTTGTTGTTTTCCCTTCTAGGCAATGTTTACATATGGACAAATCGACTTTTTCAATATTGCCCAACAAGCCCTCTTTGGCTAGTCTATTCATACGCTGTTGGCCAATGTGACTAAGTCTAGCATGCCACACATTCACATCATTATCATATTTATTAGGAGACGTGAGAATGGAATAACAAACATTAGCATTAACATAATCAATATCTAATACAATAAAACCATCCAGAAAATAACCACAATCATAGTAATTTGTATCTAAAAACAAATTCACACCTCTACTATAGAAGTTCATATTAAAACCTAATTTAACCAACACTAATACAGACACTAAATTCCGATGAATCTCCGGAGCATACAACACATCATGAAGAAACAAAGTGTGTCCACCACGCATATTCAGTTGGCATGTGCCAATTCCTTTCACTTCAGCTCTGGAGTTGTTTCCCACATAGATCCACTTAGTTCCAGTTGGTACTCGTCGGAATTCTACGAAGGATCCTTTATCCTTCGCTACATGGTCCGTCACTCCTTCTTTGGCTCACGACAGTCGCGAGCATAGTGACCCTTTTTGTCACAATTGTAGCATTTCACCCTTGCAAGCTTTTTCATGCGAGGACGCTTCCCTCTTCCATGTTGGTTAAATTTGGGTTTCTTCCCTGAAGGACCTGCTTCTTCCTTGCCTTTCCCCTTATCAAACCAGTTAGGGCGCTTGCGTTTGGAGCTCGAAGCCCCATGTGAGCTAGAACTATCATGATAGAGTTCAGCATCCGGTTTAGCCGCCAACAGGCGGTCCTCTTTCAGCTCAAGATGACGTATTGCATTCTCAAAGGTTTTGATATTTTCATTATGAGTCAGGTGCACCTTCATATGCTCCCAACTCTGAGGCAAGGAACGAATCACTGCTTGCACTTGCTGCTCATCTGTGAGGACATGGCCATCATCTCTCAGCTCAGTTATCATGTTTGACATCTTTCTAAGATGTTGCTTCATGGTCTGACCATGAGGCTTCTTATAAGAGTCAAACCTGATAGTGAGCTGCCTCAGTCTAGTCACCGAAGTATGATCAAATCTAGCTGCCAATGTCTCCTACATTTCCTTGGCATTGTCAAAACGCCGAAACTCTCGCATGACGTCATTTTCCATGCTGCTCAGCAACGTGATGCGAGCTAGAGAGTTCATTCTTTTCCACGCAGAAAAAGCTTCTTTGTCTCTTTTGTGCTGTGCAGTGGTTCTCTCTTCAGGTTCTACCATGGTCATGACAAGAGCCTCAAGTGTTTCTTGCTCTTCCAGCACATACTGGATTTTCATTTGCCAAATTTTATAATTGTCTCCATTGAGCTTTTCACCTTTGTTCAGCTCGGCAACTATGCTCTTTGTGGCTGAAGCCATTGATCTGAACAAATTAGACAAATATGCATGAATTATTAATGCCTATCATTTATGCATCCCTATTTACATAGACCCATCATATCAATGAATAATTTTAAGTAATGCTTCAGAATCAAAAGGTCACTATGTTTCCAATCATCCTCCAAAATCCTAACTTAAAAATATTATTAATATGATTGTCATATGCAAAATCAATTCTATGAAGCTACAAAAACTTCTAAAACTACCCACAATTAATTACCCACAGCAACCAGCAATAACAAAAAGTAACATATAATAGACATCCAATGAAACAATAATGCTTTCAATTAACACAATTAGGTAGTAATCATTACATTAAGTTGTCCACAAAGAACACTTAATATATATCAGCCAATACAACTAACACCAAGTCAGCACACGAACTGGGAAAGATCCTCTTTTGTTCAATTTCTTGATCTTTTCCCTTGAAACAAAACAGTAATATTCATTTACAAAATCTATCACAATTTTCTTATAGGAAGCAGCTCCGTTGACATCCCATATGCGATTCAAAACATCTTGCCATTCAGGTGGAAGAGTGTTTATAAAAAATCGCACCATCTCTAACTGTGACATAGGACGACCATTCCATAAGACCTGTTGAATTTTCCCGTTGACTTCAAGGACATGATCAATTAAGTCACCTCTCTCCCATCGATGATTAGTCAGCTCAGCTATCAATTTAGACAGCCTATCCTTTTGTTCATCGGTAACTGCGCGAATAGGTGTACGCAACCTTAGGGGAGGCATGTTCCTGCAACAAATGCAGAACAAATAAGGGATCACATTATAATCCACATTGGATTTAATTGAAAAAGAAACACATTTTTTTTTTCGGGTCAACGGTCAACGTTCGTCGGTCAACAGTCAACGGTCAATGGTGGTCAACGGTCAACGGTTGTCGGACGTCGGACCGGTTGGACCGGACGGACCGGTCGGGTCGGTCGGAATGCTCGCGGGGACCAACCGCACGTGCCGCGTGCGTGCCTGCGTCTGTAAGTCGGGTCGAGTCGTCGGTCGGGTCGGGTCGCCGGTCGGTGACCGCCCGGCGAAACGTCGTCGGCGACGACGTCATCAGTGACGTCATCCGAGCGGTTACCGACCATCACGTGACGTCAGCAAGCGTCGGTCCGCGGACCGGTGCGTGCCGGTTCGCCCGCCGGCGGCATGCACACGCCGGTTCGCCGACCGGCGGGTACGCCGCATGCGCTTGGCGATCCAGCGCTTCCGGGCGCGTCGCGCCCATGCGCAGCGCCTTCCGGCCGCACGTGTGGGCGCGTGTGGCTTCGCCCGGCGGTGCTCGACGTCTCGCCAGACTCGTCTCGACGTTGCCTTTCTTCCTATGCCATCACAATTTGATTTCGACTTACGAAAACTCGGAAAAATGGCCGAATAGTGCTCGGGTGCGTGATTTTTGCCCCGATCCGTACGGCGAAATGGTTTTTGCGAAAAATCAATCAAAAAACATCAAATTGATCAGGAAAAACGTGAACTAGGGCTCTGATACCAATGTTGGGAATAACGGATCCCCGAAAACTGAATTCGACACCGAATTGAACCCCTAAATCAATGCGGAAATGAAGCCCGGGAATAACACGTATCACCGATCGTAAAGTACACCACGGATTCGAGCGTACCTTGTTAGCCACAGATTAAACACCGACGCCGATAGAGGAAGAGAAACTGGCCCTGTTCGATTCGATGAAGCCTTGAAAGGGAGGAAAAACGCGCCGTATGCTTACTGTTTTTCTTTTTGGGAGAGAGAGAGCGTGAGAAGAAAAAGACGTACGTTGTTTTCTATTTCCAACTAGTGTCATCTCTCTCTCTCTCTCCTCCCTTTTATACCTTCCCCCATCCACGGGCCCTATTCCCGTGGGCCGGGCCTTTTGGGCCCAGCATGGGCGGACGGGCCTTAAGCCCAATACCAATAAAGCCTTCACTCTCAAACTGGCAATAACACAGGGCAGCCCCTGTTCGCTGAAGATCTGGTCTTCAACGTCCTCAGGTCGTTTGGCAACTCCATATCTGAATCGATGAGCGCCGAGTCCGACGAGGTCTTGTAGCTCCCGACCAACGCCTGTGTCAGGTCCGAGATCTCGGAGGGAAGTGAAAGCATCAAGCCTCCGATCCCAAGGTAAGCAAGGGCCAAAATTATCGTCTTTTTTACTTTTGACTTTGTCTGAAAAGTAATTTATCTATTTAAATGAAGTTTCCCGCAATTATAATAACATATGTAAGTTTCTTTTTTGGCAAGTGTATTTACATCAATGGAGCGTTTCGCTTGGCCTAAGAACCTTTCCACAAGCCGCAAACGCATGATCGAGGAGATCCTCCGAGCCTAGAAGTTCGTAACGACGCTCCTGGATCTGTTCAGCGCTCAGTCCCAAGCTGGCAATAACATCCAGCTGCCCTCGTCTGCAGAAGATCTGCTCAAAGACCTCAAGGAGTCATTCGCCAACAGCCTATCCTTATTGGGGATGGCCGAGTCCGACGAGGTCTCGTAGGTCCCAACCAAATCCTGTGTCAGGTTCGAGGACTCTGATGAGGAGAGCACTAGTACCCCGGTCCCGAGGCAATTAAGGTCTTTATTTATTTATTTTTTCTATTTTTTACTTCTGACTTTGTCTGAAAGTAATTTATCAGATTTAAGTAGTGTTTCACGCAATTAAAAAAAATAATTATAAAGCTTCTTTTTGGGAAGAAATCCCATGTTTGAAAATGACAGTGTGAAGATCTCCCTTCTATGTTTAGTTGTTTGATAAAATCAAAATTTATCCTATTTTGTGTTTGATGTCTCCTTAAAATATAATAAAGTTGGATATAAAACAGATAATCCGGATAAAATAAATTTTACACAAAGCATAGGATGAAAGAGGTTTTACATGGAGCCAAATTATCTATATTCGTCTAAGTAATTCTAACAAAAAAAAGAAGTAAAATTACTCATTTTTGCTCGACTGGACTAGAATTTGATTTTCAAGTTCGAGTTACCTAGGTACCTCACAAATGATGCATCCATTTTTATTAATTTTTCATATATTTTTTATTTGTTTTTTTTTGTTCAAATTTATACGTAAATCTTAATAATTCTCATGTGAATTGGGAATTAACCATTTTTTTTTTTTGTAGAGGGACTTCGAATACATGGACAAGATTGGATGACCATGAATTTGTCTACGACGGGTACTCATGGAGGAAATATGCTCAAGAAGCGATTCTCAAGTCGAAGTTCACAAGGTACTTCACAAATAATTTATCCATTTTCATTAATCTCTCATATATAGGAGAAAAATAATTTATGAAGTCGAAAGAACTCTATTATTGCTTGATGTCTAAGACAAATAATGGGAAAATTACCAAAAAAAGTCCTAAACCTATTGTAATTGTGTCAATTCAGTCATAAACTTATTTTTTTGACCAATTGAGTCCTAAACCTTTTACAATTTTTTCCGATCAGTCCATCCGGCCAAAAATGGCCAGCCGACGCTGACGTGGCAGTTGGCCGGCACCGGCGATATTTTTTTAATAATATTTTATTTTTTGAAATATTTTATTAACTTTTTCTTTTATCTTTTTTCCTTTTTTTTCTTTTTTTATATTTTTTTTCCCTCTCCCTCCTTCCTCCTCCTCTCCTCCTTCTTCCCTTGGCTCCGGCGACCGTCCAGAGGGGAGGGCTGGCCGGTCGCTGGACTGAGGCAGCCGACAGGGCGAGCCCTTGCCAAATCCGGCGAGGGGCTGATCCGGCGAGGGGCTGATCTGGCGAGGGCTCGCCTCGCCAGTCGACACGTGCCCAACGACGGTGGGGCGAGCCCCCGCCGGATCTGGCGAGGGCTCGCCTCGCGGTTGCCGCAAGGCGAGCCCTTGCCGATTTGCAGGGAGCCGCGGTTTCTCTCCCCCCCCCCCCCTCGCATGTGATTTCGGGGGCCGGCTTCCACCGCGTGCGATGGTGGCTGCAGTGTCAACACCAATGAACCCTAATAAGGCGGCGGTGGCGACGGCGGCAAGGGTGATGGATTGAGGAGGCGGAGGTGGTGCGGGTCTTGCGAGGTCTTCGAGGCCGCCACTCTGGCTAGGGCTCGCCTCACTCCTTGACGGCGAGGCGAGCCCTCGCCAGATCAGGCGGGGCTCCCCTCACCAGCTCCCCTCGCCAGACCCGGCGACGGCGAGGCCCCCCTTGCCGAATCTGGCGAGGGCTCGCCCCACCAACCTCCTCAGTCCGGCGACCGGCCAGCCCTCTCCTCTGGCCGGTCACCGGAGCTAAGGGAAGAAGGAGGAGAGGAGGAGGAAGGAGGGAGAGGGAAAAAAAAAAAAAAAAGAAAAAAAGGAAAAAAAATTAATAAAATATTTTTTAAAATAAAATATTATTTAAAAAATGTTGCCGGTGCCGGCCGGCTGCCATGTCAGCTCCGGCTGGCCATTTTTAGCCGGTTGGACTGATCGGGAAGAATTGTAAAAGGTTTATAACTTAATTGGTCAAAAAAATAAGTTTAAGACTGAATTGACACAATTGCAATAGGGTTAGGACTTTTTTGGTAATTTTCCCAACAAATAATACATGGAAATCTTTACAAAACATCATGGCTTCAAATCAATCATACATTTAATAACTTAAGCTTTTGAAATAGTTAGTAGTGGTCCACAAAAATCTCACAATAAAAAACACATCCACCTATCGACCTGGCTAAATTATTTATGCTTCTCTCATGATGAACAATTAAGGAAAATGTGCTATTGCTTGTGATTAAAGCTATGTCTGTAGGAACTACTATGGATGCTCTCACAAATTCAACCAGGGGTGTCAAGCAACCAAGCAGCTCCAGAAGATAAAGGATGACCCACCCATCTATAGGACTATATGCCAAGGCCACCACACTTGCAAGTAGGGGTAAACATGGTTTTAGGGTAGAACTTGAAACTTGAACCTAAAAAATGGACCAGTGGGAACCTATCTAGTTTTAGATTCTAAGGTATGTACAGTAGGTTTCAAATTCTAAAAATTAGAGAACTTGGAGAACCTGTTTCGATAGATAGGTTCCATATTCTAAATAAGTGAAACCTGGAATCTGGAATAAGTTTTTGCATTTTTCTTTATTAATGCCTTTGCGCGATTCTACGATATTTCATATAATCCAATGATGAGTGTGTTATTTGAAATCACTAGTTTGAGCTTCCATTTTACGATTGAGACTTTTATTCTATTAATGTTTTATAGTTTTCATCTATCTAAATATAATTTGTGGTTAATTGGTTGTAGCAACAAGTACTAATACTACAATCATTTAATTAATAATACACATGGAACCTAGTAGACCCTAGGACCAATCGTGGAATCCGTGACTAGATAGATTCCGGGTTATAGGGTATGTAAGGTACGTTCTAAGTTCCAAAAAATGATGCCTGTTCCGATGGGTAAGTTCCATATTTTGAATGGAACTTATACGAAAACTGGAACCGTTTACCCCTATCTATAAGAACTTCATCCTCAAATCCCCCTCACTCATCCTGAACTCACCAAGCCCTAGGGGCTCCTCCGTCCCCCAAAGTTTCAACACTAGCCTCATTGCCGAACAAGACGACGACAACACCAACCCTATCTTCTTCAACTTTCTATTAGTGAATCATGAGCAAAAGTTGCCCAGAGGGCATGATCTGAATCCCCACGGCCATGGCCATGGCCATGATGACAGTAGCAAGAACAACAATCAATCCACATCATTGGATTATTATGCTCCACATCATCTGATTATTACGCTTCTGTCGAGGAGATCTAAACCGCGTCCTCAGATTAAGGGGATCTGATGTTTAGGGTCTCATAGCTTTGATATGGGTGTGGGTTCTGAGTTTCATGATCTGTTAGATTATGAATATGTTGAATTTGGTGGAGGTTTCTTGATTAATATGGGAGGTGTTTGCTAGAATGAATTTCCTTGAAACTACTCATCCTTTGCCGCGGTTTATTTGGGAGCAAAAGGAGCCATATAATTGCTAGTGTAATGAAAATGATTCCTATTCTTGTGAGCCAGCCTTCTTTTGTCGAAAAATATTTTGTAATTACGGGCCTTTTTATACCCTGTAAAGATTCTCTCAATTTGAGGAACACCAAATACACTTCATTTCCAGAAAAGAAGGTGCAAATACGCATCATTGCAATCAACTCAGATTTACATGGTAAACATCACTAAGTATCTGCAAATGAAAATTTATTCCGTAGTAAATTGACTTTATATTGATCAACACGAACTGATTACAACCGCACTTCAAAATAGGTGAGATTTGGATTCACTATGATCATCACAAAACTGCAAGCCAGGAAATGAACAACCTCCTACAAAGCAATTTATCCTTCTTTCTGCTTCTAAGATTCCATCTCCAGTCCATTTATTTTCACGAAAAAGACCTGGAATCACAATGCTTGACTAATCAGGTATCTGTGGGTCGACTCACCTGAAGAATGCACATGGTTGGATTTACATTGTAGAAAAAAAGGTCAGAAATCGCAATGCTTGACCTGTCTCCAATGTCTCACGCTAGCTAGGTTGATTTTGCAGTAAAAAATAAATACGAATATTCTCACCGACCTCAGTGCGAATATAGATGCTAAAATCAAATATTGCTGCTTCAGATTTGACTAAACCGAACATGATAGAATCATACAATTTCTCCTTTTTGGGGCCTACAAGCGACAATAATGTGTTCAAAGTGCTTTGAGCAGCTAACTATTTCCTATTATAGTGCTAATTCCAACCTCACAAACGTTAAATTGAAGGAATGTGCGAGTTTAGTGATACCTTAGTAGTTGGTGACAAGAGTGTCCATATCGATGTACCAAAATCCCAATTAGGCAATTATCGAATTAATAATCGGATTTCACATTCTAGTGAATCCCCCTTAGTTTAGTGACAAATTTCCACATATTATAGGTGAAAATCGCTGAATACATCATATTAACTAGGCTTAAAATATACTCTCACGTGTCAACTTCAGATCGTAAACCCATCTCAAGTTCATATTAATCATCGTAAGACATTACGCTTTTCCTATATTAAAAGTGAGCTGAACAATGATGTGTTTTTTAAATTCATATTTTTTCTTATCGGAATTAGGCTTTGTCAAAATATCTACTTTCATAAATGTGGAATCAGAGATATCATTTGAAGGATACTTCTACACGGTTGGGTAAGAGAAAAAAGGGGAAGGACTCCCGTTAATTGATGGTGGCCTACGCTTTCCATGAACTTTGTGATTTTTAAATTAATATCAATTAACCTATTACATATCATTTTGTAACTTTTCTTTATCAGAACGTAATTTTCTTTTTGTCGTCGTAAGTTCTATAGATCCAATAATTCGTAATAGTCCACCACCCCCCCCCCCCCCCCGCGCCCCCGCCCCCGCCCCCCAAAAAGATGTCATCTAATGAAGTTAACAGTATTTTCCTTTTCCTGTTACCAGTAAATTATCTAGTGAATGGTAAATTTCATTTGACACACACAGTTGATCTCATTAATAGTAAATTTAGTTGTAAAATATTCTTCTACAACTTTTCTTTAGAAGGTGTAATTTACCACAAAAATTAGTGATCTGTCTCAATTAATAACCATTTTTTAGGGCAAAAGTTATCAAAAACCCCAAACTATGCCCACCATGACATATTTATCATAAATTTTTCTGTAATATAAAAAATCTCAAACTTATACATATGTGTTGTGTTTACCCTCCATCAAGATTTTGTTAATGAGAACCATAAAAAATCTACCTACATGAACGTCGAAAAGCAAACAATGTTGACGTAGCATCCACGTGGCGTCCACGTGGCGTAAGTGAAACAAAAGTAATATTGTTTTGACTTCATTTGATGGAACCTTGATAAAAGGTAAATGTGTCACATATACGAATGTTTCAATTCTTTAATCACGAAGATGATCTCATTGCAGTCCAATCGTTGATTATTTCTGTTATTCTCAAGTACGTGGAGTGTGCTTTTTATGCATTCTTGTCCCCCTCCCCTGCCAAGCGATGTTTCTCCTCTGTTTCTCTGCATGTGCTGTCATTTACATCAGAAGAACATTGGATTGGTAAAAGAAAAAGTGGGAAATGAAAAGAATTAAAAAAGAAAATAGGGAGTGGTTGAGTGTGGACGGCGGAACTAGTGGGAAGCGAGAAGAACAAAAACAGAAAAAAAACGGAGAGAGACCGAGGAGAGCACTCGAGAGAGACCCATTAGTCGCGGATGAAGATGAGGCGTGTTTTTATGTTGGTTTGATTGTTAAATGCTATGTGAAACATCGGAGTCTCTAGACTCGAAACCCAGCACTTTGAAAACTTTGAATGAAACAAAGAAACATTTTCCTGTAATTTTTTAGCCTATATTGAGAGGAAGCTTTTTAGCCTTGTGGTGGGAGATCTGAGAGTAAACGCAGGGAGCCGAAAAGAGATGGTGAAGTGAGGCTATTGAAAGTTCAGAGGCAGGCCTGTTGATGCTTGGGTCGGATATTAATAGCGGCAAGTTCAATCTATCTCGAGCAGTCATAGCCAAGCTTGATGACTCAAGCACCCCATGTTGGCCGTGGCTACGAGCTTAGTGAAGCTGGAGTGACCATGGCCCCAGGCGGTGGTGGCCGGTGGCCGAGAGGAGTGGCTTTAGATTTTTAGCCTTTTTATTTTTATTTTTAAATTCTTGTTCTTTTATGTTTTTTTCTTCTTCCATGTGGCACCTATCCTGAAAAGTAATAAAAAGGTTTTTTTTTTTTGTTAATCACAAAATTAACGAAAAACTTGATTACATCAATTTGAGAAATTGTAGAACTTAATTATATCTTTTTTTAAAAGTTTGAGACTTCTTTATATATTAACTTTCTAGCTGGTGTTTATACTCTAAAAAGAATGAGGTATCAAGTTTTTTGTTCGGAAGGTAGGCATAGGTAGCGTTCTTTCTCCTTTATAAGAGCTTCTCTCTTGATTGGGAGCTCTCCCAGCGTAACAATGATGTTTTCTTTCAGCTACCTCCATGATCGTCGTCTCCCGTTTTTCTCGATCATCCATAATTCTTCTCTATTAACATTATCGTAAATATAGATAAGCGAATTGGATAAAATTACAGAAGGAAGGAAAGGAAATCGGGCACTGAGTTTATATAGTTCGGTCTGAATATTGGAATATATGTTCACAGAGAGAGTAGCACAAACTTTCACTGTAAAAATAAGCGAGACAACAAAAATTAAAATCACTCAAGCACTCAAGTATTCATTCAGTACTTTTTAAGTCTCAATTACATCCAATAACTCACAGTGTTTAATTTCTCATAATTTTGAGTGAAACCTTACTCAAGGAATTAAATGTGCAAATCTCTCACGAGAAGGACTCTCTGCACTCTTCTATAATCTCAAAGCCCTCTCTCTCAATCACCGAAATAACTTGGTGCCTTCTCGGCCAGCAAAGAACCGGCGCGCAATTCTTGTCCTACGTCTAGTACTCTCTTTTCAGCACGCAGAAGTCTTCTACGTATAAAGGAAAAGACAAAGCAAGCCCACCATAATTCATGGACATGCATGCATGTGCATGCATTAAAAGAGAGAAGAGAATGGACGAACGAACCCTCCTTTCCTCTTTCTTTGACCCTTGCAATGAATGCCCATCATTGCGCTTTTCTTTATGTACGCTAACTCTTAAGCTTTCTTGAAGAAGTCCAACCTGAGCGCTATATTCCCTTCACACTTCAGCCGAATAAAACAAAATACAGAGAGCTTCCATTTGCATTAAATGGAGGCAGCAATTTTGGACTATTCCTCTTGCGGCTGCACGCTCCCTTCTGGCCACAATCTTCATTCTTGAACGAGACATGTGCATAGTAATTATTGCACGGATTGTTGGAGAAATCTTTCCAGAATATTTTGAAGCTGACAAAACGTTTCTATCAGTCTAAGTCTGGATGTTCGGAGACCGACAGTTTAAAGTCTGAAGACTTTGTATTCTCAAGACTCAAGATCCAAGACTCAAGACCCAAGACTCAAGACTCAAGACTCAAGACTTAAGACTTAAGACTCAAGACTTAAGTACGTTCTCATGCAACGATCTTTCTAATCCGTGTGAAAGGAAATCCAAAGCCGAGGTTTATGGTTGAGGATTCGATCCTATCGTCTGGAATAGATTCTTTGGTTGGATAATCATTTCGGATTCTTTCATTCTTATCTAAGAACGATTGAAGATTCGATGGTCGACGAAATAATCTTGGAATGTTCTATTCATGGAAACCAAGATCCTGATTGTATGGGCGAACAGGATTGATGGGCTATCATCAGATTCCTTAAATAGCTCGGATGATCTTCTTTGATTGATTCCGTCCAACGGGTAGATTGGAGGAATTCCTTTGGTAAGTGCCAACGGCTATGATGGCATAAAGGAGTATAAAAGGAACACGTTCTAGTTGTTTTAAGTGTGTGATCGATAGAAAAATTCCAGAGTCTGAAGACCCTTGATTGTTAGTTGAGACTGTTCGAGCAAAATTGTATACACAGAGAGTGTTTGTACTTGGCGAGACCTTGAGTGAGTGTGGTAGATCATCTACACCAAGAAATCAAGGAAGATCATCACTGTAACATCTCTTTGTTCATAGTGGAATCCAGCCAACTTGGCTGTCAGTGCAGAAGAGTGGACGTAGGCTTGGATCAAGCCGAACCACTATAAACCGCGTGTTTAATTCTCTCTTTCCCTTACTCAGTCTCACGATTGATTTTTAATTCTTCAACTGTCAAAGTATTGCGCAAGAATACAGAAATTATCGAGAAAAATCTTTGTATACCTATTCACCCCCCTCTAGGTACTCATACTAGCAATATCAATTGGTATCAGAGCTCGTGTTCTTACTTTGTTTGAAGTGTTTTACTTCAGAGTAAAAGATCCATGGCTAGTATGCTAGCACCAGGGCTGATGGAAGGGCAAAGCAATACCAGACCACCCTACTTTGACGGAAAGGATTACAACATCTGGAAGAACAAGATGAAAGCTTTCCTACGATCCAAGGATCCTCTGGAATGGGATGTTGTGGAAAGAGGAATCACTCATGCTGTTGCATCAGTCTCTGAAAGAGGTAAAGAAACTGTTGAAGCCAGCGGAATGCCTCAGGAAGAAATAAACAAGAGACAAGCACTCGATGCAAAAGCAATTTACTCTTTATATTGTGCTTTATCTCCAACTGAATATAACATAATATCTTCTTGTGTTACAGCAAAAGAAGTATGGGATAGATTACATATCACCTATGAAGGAACAGATAGAGTGAAGGAGACTAGAATCAATATTCTCCTCGGTCAATATGAAGCCTTCAAAATGAAACCAGGAGAATCTGTAACTGACATGTTTAGTCGTTTTACAGATATTGTCAATGGTCTTGAGAACCAAGGACAAAAAATTTCTGATCCCATGAAGGTGAACAAGCTTCTGCGTGGACTCTCCAAGGATTGGAATCATATAAAGACTTCAATAAGAGAGACGCAAAGAATCATGCCATTATCTGTAGACGAGCTGATTGGAACTCTTCAGTCTTACGAAGTGGAACGAATTAATGAAGACGAAGATCCAAGAGGTAAGAAATCTATTGCACTAAAATCAAATGATGATTATGATGATGCAGATTCTGAAGATGATATGGATGATGAGGAGCTCGCCCTCATGATAAGAAGATTCAGAAAACTGAATAGAAAAGGCAGAAGGTTCATCCCAAAGAAACAAAGTTTTCGAGACAGCGAGACCAAGTCTGTTGATGATGAGGAACCAAACAAAGATGTAGTTTGCTTCGAATGTAAAAAGAAGGGACACATCGGACCCAACTGTCCTCTTCGAAAAGAAAAGAGGAAAAGCTGAGAAGTTTCGAAAGGCTCTCAAAGCTGAAACTCGGGAGGTGATACAGAATGTGAAGAGAGTGATAATGAATATGCCAACATATGTTTGATGGCACATTCGGACTCGGACTCAGATCTGGATCGGACTCGAATGATGAATTCGAGGTGAGTGATTTTAAAATTCCTGTCAAAGTCTCTAAATATATTGATGAACTGTGTTTCAGTCTTAAGACTTCTCTCAAAAGAATTTCCGAACTTAAAAAAGAAAACTCAGCTCTAAAACAAAAGGAAGTCATTTTAGAAGAAAGAGTTAAAAGTCTAGACCTAAATGTTTCTGCTCTTAAAGAAAAAGAAGATGATCTTTTGAAAGAAAATGTTTTCTTAAAAACGGACTTATCAAATATTTCAAAGAAGTTTTCGATAGGATCCGAAAAGCTTGAAAAAGTTCTTTCGGTTCAAAGACCTTACTTCAATAAGTCTGGTTTAGGCATGACAGCGGAAACAATTCCCCGATTGATTTTCCTAAAGTTAAAGAAAGAATTAAGAAAAGACCGTCGAGAGAGGCTTACAAAAATCATTTCAAAAAGTTTTTGTAAAGTCTGTTGGTCGAAATGCTCTAAGGTGTTCAAAGTGTAAAGTAAGGATCACTTTGAAAAAGAATGTCCTATGGTTTGGAAACACGTTAAGAAAGTATGGCCTAGTAATGCTTATCCTACTAACATCAAAGGACCCAAGAAAATTTGGGTACCAAAGAAAGCTTGAGACTCTCTTTTGAATGCAGGTCTCCGTCAAGAAAAGATAAAATGGTATCTTGACAGCGGATGCTCAAGACACATGACGGGAGACTCAAAGTGCTTCATAAAGCTTGTTCAAGTAAACGGCGGAAATGTTTCATTTGGAGGAAACGGCAAAGGAAGCATCGTGGGATTTGGAATCGTGAGAATTGGAAATCTCACAATAAGCAATGTTTCTCTAGTAGAAGGACTCAACTATAACCTTCTCAGCATTAGCCAATTGTGTGATACCGGTTTCAAGATCTCCTTTCAAGAAGGAATTTGCTATGGAATTAGTAAAGACTCTCTGCGAGTCTTTCATGGGTCGAAGACATGGAAACATCTACCTCTTAGACATGAAATTGAATGAATCTCAATGTCTAATTTCAATCCAAGATGAAGCAAGCTTATGGCACAGAAAGCTTGGCCATGTCAATATGAAGCAATTAGCCAAAATCTCATCAAAACAGCTTGTTCGAGGTCTACCCAAATTACCATTTCAAAAGTCTGATTCATGCACTCCATGCATTCTGGGAAAGCAGGTAAGAAATTCATTTAAGCCAATAAATCATGTCTCCACTAATCATGTGTTACAGTTGCTTCATATGGATCTCTTCGGACCAACAAGAACCCGAGCATTGGAGGTAAGAAGTATTGTCTAGTAATTGTAGACGATTACTCTCGCTTTACTTGGGTATATTTTCTTGCAAGTAAGTCGAAACCTTTTCGTACTTTGAGAAGTTTGCTAAAAAGGTTCAAAATGAAAAAGGATGTGCTATTTCAAGTATAAGAACAGATCATGGAGGTGAATTTGAAAATCAAGATTTCACAAAATTATGTGATGAATCTGGTTTTAAACATGTATTCTCTTCTCCATACACTCCTCAGCAAAATGGAGTTGTGGAAAGAAAGAATAGATCTCTTCAAGAAATGGCTAGAACACTTTTAATTGAAAGCAAAATTTCTTCACGGTTTTGGGCTGAATTTGTTTCAACAGCATGCTATATTATAAATAGATTCTTTCTAAGACCTATTCTTGAGAAAACCCCGTATGAATTATTCAAAGGTAAGAAGCCTATTGTTTCATACTTTCATGTGTTTGGTTGCAAATGCTTTATTTTGAAAAATGCAAATGATCGAGTTGGTAAGTTTGAAGAAAGATCAGATGAAGGCATCTTCCTTGGATATTCTACATCAAGCAAAGCCTACAGAGTCTATAACAAGAAGAGCCAGTCTGTGGAGGAGTCAATGAACGTCAAATTTCAAGACTCTACGCAAGATGAATCCAGTCAGACTCAAAATGAAGAGTCTGAACCTGCTCTAGACCTTCCAAAGTCTTCAACTCAAGAAGCACCTCAGACTCTGGAAGTCCAACATCAAGAAGCTCATGAAGATTCAAATAAAGAAAGAGATCATCAACCAAGCAAATCAACTAGTAAGCGGAAGCACAAATCCGGTCATCCTAAAGATCTCATTATTGGCGAAATCAATGAAGGAATCCGCACCAGATCAAAAAGGCGTGAAGAATCTAGTGCTTTGTTGCTCTCATTTCTGAAATTGAACCAAAAAGCATAGAAGAAGCTTTATCGATGAAAGCTGGATCGAAGCTATGCAAGAGGAGCTCAGACAGTTCAATATTAATGATGTCTGGGAATTGACATCTAAACCGAAATGTAAAACTGTCATTGGAGCCAAATGGGTGTTCAGAAACAAGATGAACGAAGAAGGAAAAGTCGTACGTAATAAAGCAAGACTCGTGGCCAAGGGATACACGCAAGAAGAAGGAATAGACTATGACGAGACTTACGCACCAGTTGCAAGGTTAGAAGCTATTCGTCTATTACTTGCGTTTGCTTGTTACAAAAATTTCAGGTTATTCCAAATGGACGTCAAAAGTGCTTTCGAATGGATTTATCCAAGAGGAAGTTTATGTGGAACAACCGCCTGGATTTGAAGACCCAAAGAAGCCGGACTCGGTCTTGGGACTGAAAAAGGCTCTGTATGGTCTAAAGCAAGCACCTCGAGCTTGGTACGATGCGGACTAAGTAAGTTCTTATTACAGAACGGATTTGTCAAAGGTAAAGTAGATACTACTCTGTTCATCAAAAAGGAAAACAAAAGTTTCTTACTCGTTCAAATATATGTTGATGACATTATTTTTGGATCCTCTAATGAAAGTCTTTGCAAGAAATTTTCTAAGTCTATGCAGGACGAATTTGAAATGAGTATGATGGGAGAATTAACATTCTTTCTTGGCCTTCAAATAAAGCAATTGAAGGAATGAACTTTTATCTTCCAAGAAAAATATGCTAATGATCTTGTCAAAAGATTTAGATTGGAAAATTGCAAGAAGACTGACATACCAATGTCAAGTTCCTTGAAGATAGACAAAGATGAAGAAGGGAAGAAAGTTGATCAAAAGCTGTATAGAAGCATGATCGGTTCACTTCTTTATCTTACGCTTCTAGACCTGATATTTTGTTGAGTGTTTGCATTTGTGCTAGGTTTCAATCAGATCCTAGAGAATCACATCTCATTGCCGTGAAACGTATCATCAAATACGTTGCTTCATCTTCTTCAAGCATCGGTCTTTGGTATCCAAAGAGGGAGACTTTAATCTTCTAGGATACTCGGATGCGAGATCGGCGGTTCTGAGTCGATAGAAAGAGCACTTCTGGAACTTGTCAACTGCTTGGAAACAGGACAGTGTCTTGGTTCTCAAGGAAGCAAAGCACTGTAGCTCTCTCAACGACAGAAGCAGAGTATGTAGCTCTTGGAAGCTGCTGTTCGCAAATTCTATGGATAAAACAACAGCTACAAGACTTTGGCATTGAAGACTCATGCACAGAAATCAGATGTGACAACACCAGCGCGATCAATCTCACCAAAAATCCAATTCTTCATTCAAGAGCAAAGCATATTGAGATTCGACATCACTTCATTAGAGATCATATTCAAAATGGAGAAATCTCGATTCAATTTGTTGATTCAAAGAGTCAACTAGCGGATATATTCACAAAGCCCTTGGAGAAAAATCAATTCGACTTTATCCGTTCAAGACTCAACATTTTGAAGCTTGAAGAAGTTAAAGTCTAGAGACTCACCAACTCTAAGACTCTAATCTCTCAGACTTTAAATCATGAGACTCAGACATTCATGGCTAAATACTGTAAGTTGCTATTTTATCTCGAAAAGGTACGATCTTTCATTCAGATATAATTTGTGTGAAATTTGAAAATTTTTGGCAGTTATTGATTTTGAAAAGAAGCGTTCGTACACTTTCCTTGTACCGATTAAACTTCTCTTTTCAAATCCGAGGTACATATATATATATATATACAGTTTCTCTTTGCACAATCTTCAAAACCCTAAAAGGCACTCTCCTCCCGATACTGTTTTTCTACTCCTTGTTCGTTGTCGAGAAAGTGGTCATTTTTCTTGGGAAAAGCAAGTGAAGGAATCTTCCAATAGACAAAGAAAGATGTCGTCTTCGAGGAAATCATCAAGAATCGCAAACAGGGGACCACAAAGAATGGAGAAGGGACCGACTCACTTCGATCTTCTGAAGAAGAAGACTTATCAAGTCGCGACAAAGTCCGATTCGCTCTCCTCCACGTCATTCAACACCTCCTGCCCCACAAGATGGAAGTCAATATCTGGAAGAAGAGATAATCGAGGAAGCCGACCCGGTAAGAGTCCAAAAACCCTCCTTTATCTATAAGCTTTATCGTGCGTTGAAAAGCTCCGGTTCTTCATTAAAGTATATAGATGACTTCCTTAAGGACAAAAATTATGGGAATGAGTATCTTTTTCTGCGGAAAATGGAGGAATTGGGAATTGCTCCTAAAGGAAGGGCAGAGGAGGCTCTTGAGAATATTCCGAGTGATCCTCGTATGCCAGGACAAAATCTGATTGACGGGAACGATGATGACAAAATGTTCCTTGAATTTAAACCTAGAATGGGTGTGGCAGCAAAGGTGAAAGGAAATCGGTTGGATTTGTTTAAATCCAAGGATCGGGAAAAAGAGTATTTTGTTGAAAAGAGGGGTGATAAACCCTAGAAGTGTCGATTTTGACTTCTGGACACCATCAACGTGAACTTAAGAGAAAAGTTGAATTTACTTCAACTTGAGACTTTTTGCTCTGACTCTACAGATGGGTATGCTCAAGCGACCGCTTATTTCTATTCAAATCTTAGCTTTTTGGATGCGAATAGAATTTCATTCGATGTACGAGACCAAGTCTACGTGGTAGATGTGAATATGTTGGCGGACATAGTTAGAGTTGAACGAGGACGTTATCTTCCAATCAAAGTCTCACCGCTCAGACTTGCTCTGGATCTTGTCAAAGATAGGGACGTAGAGAAGAAAATTACCTATTCCGGGATGAATGCCATCAACATTGTGCTTCATAAGATTGTGATCAACTGTCTCGGATCAAGTCTACATCAAAGACTTCGTGTCTCTTTCTGAAGCAAAGTTGATGTATGCGATCAACTCAGGACGGAAGTTTTCTCTCCCGCACACTATTCTCTTCCATATGTACAGAAAGCGGTGTCAAAAGACAAAGGACAATTGCCTTATCTGGTCGGTGACCAAGATCTTCAGACATCTGAACATTGATCTGCCACATACATTTTGTGTTCGACCGTGTGATAAGATGGTGGTAGGGTTGAAAATGTTAATGAAAATGCGTCTGCAAGAACTCTCCAAGGCAATGGAGAAATTCAAAGTGAAATCTCCAGTCCAGTCTGCTTCAAAAAGGAAAGGAAAGGAGGCCATGGGTGCCCCATCGAAGAAGAGGAAAAGAACTCTCATCCTTGAGGATGAAGATGAAGATGATGAAGATCCCACTATCCAAGCGCTGACAAGAACAAGACGTTCTGTGTCTCATCCGACAGATCTTCAGCAGAACAGAAGAAGAAGGAGAACGAACGAGAGAAGAGGAAGAACGAGAGAGAGAAGAAGAAAGAAGTTGAAGAAGAAGGAAAAGGAGAAAAAGAAAAGTCTCGCGACAAACTGGAGAGAAGGGAAATAAAGAGCATGATCATCACTTTTCCCCTCTCAATGTCCTAGAGACAGGGGAGTTGGAGAGCAAGAGAGGTCTACACCTCATGCCGCTGTCAGTGAAGATCTAAGACAATCTCCGAAGACCCGGAAGAAGTTCGAGTCTCTCAATTGCACGAAGAAGGTGATACGTCGATTCCAAATCTGCGAGACTATCGAAGCGCCATCGTACGCATTTACTCAATCGAGAAAGCTCATGCCAAGTACACGAGACGGATGATTCGCAGATTTTCGTAGCATCATGAATATTCTTCGGGAAATGCGTAGCATTTATGTTACGGGATTTCGTGAAATCCAAGCTTTGAAGAATGCTTTGGACAAGCATCTTCGAGTCTCTCTGGAGGATAAATTCAAAGACCTCGCTCTGCAACTTCAAGCCAATGCCAAGGGAGAAGAAGTAGCTCATCTGAGAGAAGACCTGAAGAAGCTCGAAGGAGTAGTCCAGTCAATTGGGGATTTCCAGATCGTGCGCATTCCCAAGCAGACATGACTCCTTTCTCACCCTTTTCAATGCTTACAAAAATGGGGAGAACCAATTTGAACCAACATATCTTTTAAAACTTTGATTTTTGTGGTTATGTTTATTTTTGAGTATGACTTGAGAACTTGAACTTGGGTGTGAACTTGACTGAATTGACTGTGGAATATGATGCTTGACTGGTTGCATTTATTCAAGTGTTGTTATATGGTGTTTCTCATGAAAGACTAACCAATTTTCTGTGGATGCGAGTCCGGTTGTTTTATTAATCTTTATGAGTTAGCCATATTGCTTGAGAAATGTTTTTGCAGGTCAAAATTGTTCAAATCTACAAGAAAGTTTTGTCACCATCAAAAAGGGGGAGATTGTTGGAGAAATCTTTCCAGAATATTTTGAAGCTGACAAAACGTTTCTATCAGTCTAAGTCTGGATGTTCGGAGACCGACAGTTTAAAGTCTGAAGACTTTGTATTCTCGAGACTCAAGACTCAAGACTTAAGACTCAAGACTCAAGACTTAAGTCTGTTCTCACTGACAGTCTTTCTAATCCAGTGACGAAGGAAATCCAAAGCCGAGGTTTATGGTTGAGGATTCGATCCTATCGTCTGGAATAGATTCTTTGGTTGGATAATCATTTCGGATTCTTTCATTCTTATCTAAGAACGATTGAAGATCCGATGGTCGACGAAATAATCTTGGAATGTTCTATTCATGGAAACCAAGATCCGATTGTATGGGCGAACGAGATTGATGGGCTATCATCGATTCCTTAAATAGCTCGGATGATCTTCTTTGATTGATTCCGTCCAACGGGTAGATTAGAGGAATTCCTTTGGTAAGTGCCAACGGCTATGATGGCATAAAGGAGTATAAAAGGAAGACGTTCTAGTTGTTTTAAGTGTGTGATCGATAGAAAAATTCCGAGTCCGAAGACCCTTGATTGTTAGTTGAGACTGTTCGAGCAAAATTGTATACACGAGAGAGTGTTTGTACTTGGCGAGACCTTGAGTGAGTGTGGTAGATCATCTACACCAAGAAATCAAGGAAGATCATCACTGTAACATCTCTTTGTTCATAGTGAAATCCAGCCAACTTGGCTGTCGGTGCGAAAGAGTGGACGTAGGCTTGGATCAAGCCGAACCACTATAAACCGCGTGTTTAATTCTCTCTTTCCCTTACTCAGTCTCACGATTGATTTTTAATTCTTCAACTGTCAAAGTATTGCGCAAGAATACAGAAATTATCGAGAAAAATCTTTGTATACCTATTCACCCCCCTCTAGGTACTCATACTAGCAATATCACGGATAACCAAAGTCAAAAGACATTCTTCAAAATTACTCAATTTAACTTGCACTATTTATTTGGTGGACTGAGATCTCTATGATCCAGGACCTTCGTCCTTATCTCAAAGTATGAATACATCTTTTTATGCACAGTCATCCAACTGACCTCAGCCAAGCATGCCAAGCATTCCTGCCGACACTACAGAAGATGACAACACAAACTGGGCCGAAGAAGAAGCATCCTATTGGGCTCAAAAGAAGCCTCAGCATCCTCATCTCGTCAGCTCAACCAAATTCTATCACCAGAAGATTTTGAAGCACTTGAGCAAAAGTATGATGAACATTGCCTAGCAACAGTATACAACTTGGATAACTCCGACTATAATTACAATGCTCGAGACGGACAAGACCGTTGCAAACTACTGTTCACTTTTAAAGAAATCCTGGCTGTAAAAAATGGAATAAAAAAGTTTGAATTACATCTCATCGACAATCACTTCCTGGTAGAATTAGACATGGCATATTTCCTTTAGATGACCAAGTTTAAATAGAGGCAAATTCCAAATTCTCGATTGCTTCGATGGGCTGAATGGTTTTCAAAATACTTTTTTGAAACCAAACATATTCCTAGAAAGAAGAATGTACTTGTTGACTTCTTGTCAAGGCCAAAAGCACTAGCCGAAATCAACATGTACATCAAAAGGCCCACTTTTCATATATTCGTTGGCGTGAAATATAAGATTGAGAAGATCAAAGATTTGCCAAGTTGAAAATATCCTTAGGAGATTATTCAGCAAATCCAAAATGACAGTCTCACTGAGAACCTGGAGTTTAGAATTCCTTAGACCATGGCATGCTTGCATCAGTACAGTGCAAACTATTTTGAATGCTGGAACAATTTTTGTGACTTTGTATCTAAACTTCAACATCGCTTTTTCAGACCTCCAGCTACTCTCTTTCTTAAAAGTCCAAGTTTAGCTCACTGGAGCTCCTCAAACTGCTGACTCTGTAGCTGCAACTCTACATTACTAGATGGTTTATCGAGTGCGGAACCATGCTCTTGATCTAAACTTCAATGATGGTAATGAAGATGTTTTGTTTATCTTCATGCAGAATGATCAGGCATCTTGGATCCATGTTCTTAGACAGATCCCGAAGGACACGTTGGCCAAGCTTCTTCCAGAGACTCGAATCACCAACTATGAAAAGTTACACCAGCATAACAAGTCTTTCCAGTCTACAAACTCTGAATTTATCCGAAAAAAAGATGGAACTGTTTCCATCAAATATGGCAAGGAAAATGAAGAAAGTCCATCTATCTTCCAAACCCTCTTCATGATTGAACCATGTGTTCCCGAATCAATTTCCGAACCAGATTCAAAAAAGCTTGTTCGATACTTCAACAGTAATGGACACCATGTCCATTACTATAAAGACCAGTATGGTCATTACTTTTGGGATCCTTTTTGCCAATGTCCTATTGTACAAACTCTCTTGATGAGGTAGATCCTCTTGCAAGACCTCCACTTCGACGGAAAAGGCCAAAAGATAAGGTGTATCAAAGATACTTAAACGGAGACCCCTCCGTTGACACTCTTGGTGAATGTGATAAATACCAGTTCACAGTCTCTTATGCACCACCTCCACCACCAGAGTTCAATACCACACCCCAAGTTTCACCAGATCCACCAAAATCACCTCCACCATCTCCTCCTCAGAAAAAATAAGCTCTCTCCCCGTTTTATAAGCCAATTTTAAAGTAGGCCAAGAAGCACTCCTACCCACTTGAGGTTCTAGCAGAAACACCATCCACTTCTTCCATTGCTATGTTCCATGATACAGACTTTCCTCCCCTTGTTTGAGAAAGTCCTAAACTCTCATTTCCTGCTCCAGAAGAGTTTATAGATCCACAAGGCAGATACCGTAATGTTCCTAAGATACCTGCCCCCACTGATGTAGACGAACATGGAAGACAGAAAAGGACTCTTGCTGCTAAAGCTGTCCTAAATTAGCAATCGGAGACTCTATTGGCACAAAACAATGCGTTCAAAGCAATCGATTCCAAAATCGGATATGTGCAACAAGATCTTCGAAAGTATGATGATACCGTTAAGAAGATGCTTTCTGAGTTCCAAAAGAGGCTTCATGCCTTGGAATTAAGAAAACATCTAGGGTATCATTATCTAGAGAGCCCTAAGCCGGAAATAGAAAAACTCAAATGGCAGATCCAGATTCTTGAAGAAGGAAGGTTCAACCAGTTTAATCTATTTCCAATCCCAGCGCGGACAGAATGTCCGCCTCCACCACCCCAGACGTCCATCTTTGCCAACATCACACCAAATCCTTATAGAAAGGAAATGAGTGTGGTAGAAATGCGAAGTCGTCTCAAAGAATTGGACCGAGTAAGGAAAGAAAGAGGAAAAGAGAAAGAATTGCCGCCACAATCCAGTGTTGTTATAAGAGAAATACCATTCTCATTCTCAATATGATGAATTAGATGATTCTGACCTTTTCTTGCTTGGGGACAATTTTTTGCAAAATGTCCTTTCTGGTTGCAGATGAAGCATCGATTTGATTTTTTGTGGCCTGTGCAATCTTTCCCATTGCGTAGGTATCGCCATTTCTTCTTTCTTTGGAAGTTCTTGTGGCCATGTTTAGATTTCTTCATCCAGAACTTCTTGAAGTGCTTCTTTTTCGAGAAACTTTTCCACAAGTACCATCACAGTCACATTTAGAGCATTTGATCTTTAACTTCTGACGAGAACAAGCTGTCTCTAGTTCTTTGTCATCTGTGATGTAGGTTCGGACCATTTGACGCTTTAGGCACAATTCTTCAAGGCACAAATGGATTTCTTGTTGGATTTCTCCCAATGGAATCTCCTGTATTCTTCTTTGTTTTCCAAGGAAAGACCTTTCAACCATCTGAGATAACTCCTTGGGGATAGACGTTAGGTAGACATGCTTTAGATTTGGATAAGCTCCAATCTGGTTGAAGAGTTTAAGCATTTCTCGATAATGCTTATCAAGATATTTTTTGTGGAGAGAGCAGCTTCTTTCAAAGAATTCTCTCCTTTTTATTTCAATGAGATCAGTAAGTTTTCCAACAAAGAAGTGGTATAAAAGGGTGATGGCATGACTAAAATCAGGTGAACAAAGGAAATTGATTTGGTCTTGTTCGGCCACTGATTTCCACCAAAGTTTGAGACTGCCCGTGAATCTTGTAACAAAATTAAAAAGGACATCATTCATATCATGGTTGGTGATGGCTTGAATATTCAACCAAGTATGGAATTCCTCAAGATGTTCTGGCCATTTGTGATAAGGGATATCATCAATGGTGAAAAACTATTTTGATGTCCCGGACAAATTTTGTTTGGGGTTTCTTGTTTGAACAATCATTAATTATTTTCATCTATTTTCGGTCTTAGGGCCTATTTGTTAAAACGTGTTTTTGTTTCTCGAAATAAAAATTTATGTTCTTTTGTTTTGGAGAACAAAAAAAAAAAAACATCTTTGGTAAAACTTTTGTTATTGGAAACAGATTTAGAATAGAAATAAGAAGTAGAAAAAAGTAGTTTTTTTGTTCCCGGAAACAATTCCAATAAATAATTTTTCTCTATTATTTTTTTTCTTCTCTTTTCTTTCCTTCTTCTTCCTTTTAGCCGGTCGTCGGCCTCGGCCATGGCCGGCAACCTCGCTGGAGCCTCGCTGACCCCCGGTGACACCGAGCCTCCCAGCCCCATGGCGAGGCCATGCCTTGCCGGTGGCCTAGCGAGGCTTCGACAAACTCATCGGCTCTCACGGTGGCCTGGCAAGGCTTTAGCCAGCTTGCCAAACCTTGCTCAGCTGGTCGTCGGCCACCGTTGTGGCCGACAACTAGCCACAAAGGAGGAAGAAGGAAAAAAAGAAAAAAAGAAGAAAAAAAAATATTTAAAATTAAAAGAAATAACAAATCTATACAAATTTATTAAATGCATTTCTATTCCTGGAATATAAAATTTTTATAGTTACCAAGCACATTCTTATATTCAAAAGTTGTTCTCGAGAACAGAAATTAAAAAAAAAATATTTCTATTCAAATAGTTACCAAATACACCTTTAGTTAACAAGTCTATTTGGCATTGTTTCATTGCCTTAGTTTCTCCAGCACTACCCCTAGCACCACACACTGCCCCTATCAACTGTTCGACAATATTTTTGAGTTGATTCTCTACCATTTCATTATCTTTTTTCTTATTACACGATGGCTGCGGAGGTTCCCTTAACAAACCCAAGCATCTCTGCTGGACGATCTTCTAGGGGATCATTTTGTTTGGCGCAGTTGATGATGAGGAAGCTGCAAAGGTTTTGACGAGAAGCAGTTTGTCAAAGTAGTTCAATCGAGTTGCTTGGCTAGTGTTTTAAGGAAAGGGCCCTCAAATGAGAAGATGTAGTTGGGCTCTTTTCCTAATTGGAGATAATGCATAATTTTAATTTTTGGAAATATAAAATTGGGATCTGCAAATATTGAATCATTAGATCTTTCTATTTCTTACGTTGCTCACGTCTTCTATCAAGACCATTGTAGTAACATATTAACGGGCAAGTATCACGTAATAAATGCGGATAATAAATCGGCAATAATTGGGAAATATAAAATTGGGATTTGTAAATATGGAATCACCAGATCTTTCCGTTTCTTATGTTCCCCACATCTTCCATTAAGACTGTTGTGGTAACATATTAACAGGCAAGTATCACGTAATAAATGCGGATAATAAATCGGACAATAAATCGGAATTAATTGGGAAATATAAAATTGGGATCTGCAAATATGAAATCACTATATCTTTCCATTTCTTACATTGGCGACGTCTTCCATCAAGACCGTTATGTTAACATATTAACGGGTAAATATCACGTTAAACGCACGTAATAAATCGAAATTAATTGGGTAATATAAAATTGGGATGTGCAAATATGGAATCACCAAATCTTTCTGTTTCTTACGTAAGACTTTTGTAATAACATATTAACAGGCAAGTATCACGTAATAAATAGCGCAATAAATCGAAATTAATTGGGAAATATAAAATTGGGATCTGCAAATATGGAATCACAATATCTTTCCATTTCTTACGTAAGACCATTATAATAACATATTAATGGGCAAGTATCACGTAATAAATCGGACAATAAATCGGAATTAATTGGGAAATATAAAGTTCGGATTTGCAAATATGGAATCACCAATTTTTTTCATTTCTTACATCGCCGACACCTTCTATCAAGACCATTGATAACATATTAATGAGCAAGTATCACGTAATAAACGCGGGTAATAAATCGAATTTTTTTTTTTTGTCGGTCCTACTCTAATCCTACTCTAATACTCACTCTCAGACTTTTGTCATGCCTCATTGTAGGGTGTGGGAGTTGAAACCCACTCCTGAAATGAAATCTGTCTCACCCCAATCCCCCCTGAGAAGGTGGGGATTTGAACTCCCCACCTCCCACCTCCCCCTTTCAAATTGGAAGGGTGGCCACTGGGGCAAACCCCCAATGGTTAATCGAAATTAACTGGGTAATATAAAATTGGGATATGCAAATATGAAATCACCAGATCTTTCCATTTATTACGTTGCATACATCTTCTATCAAAATCATTGTGGTAACATATTAACGGACAAGTATCACATAATAAACACGGATAATAAATCAGGTAATAAATCGGATTTAATTGGGAAATATAAAATTGGGATCTACAAATATAGAATCACCAAATCTTTCCATTTCTTACGTTGCTGACGTCTTCTATCAAGACCATTGTGGTAACATATTAATGGGCAAGTATCATGTAATAAACGTGGGTAATAAATCAGAATTGATTGGGAAATATAAAATTTATATTTGTAAATATAGAATCACCATATCTTTCCATTTTTTATGTTGCTGACGTCTTCCATCAAGACCGTTGTGGTGACATATTAACAAGTAAGTATCACATAATAAACGTGGGTAACGAATCGGGCAATAAATCGAAATTAATTGGGAAATATAAAATTGGGATTTGCAAATATGGAATCACCAGATCTTTCCGTTTCTTATGTTCCCCACATCTTCCATTAAGACTGTTGTGGTAACATATTAACAGACAAGTATCACGTAATAAATACGGATAATAAATCGGACAATAAATTGGAATTAATTAGGAAATATAAAATCGGGATCTGCAAATATGAAATCACTATATCTTTCCGTTTCTTACATTGCTGACGTCTTCCATCAAGATCGTTATGGTAACATATTAACGAGTAAATATCACATAATAAAAGTGGGTAATAAATCGAAATTAATTGGGTAATATAAAATTGGGATATGCAAATATGGAATCACCAAATCTTTCTGTTTCTTACGTAAGACTTTTGTAATAACATATTAACAGGCAAGTATCACGTAATAAATAGCGCAATAAATCGAAATTAATTGGGAAATATAAAATTGGGATCTGCAAATATGGAATCACAATATCTTTCCATTTCTTACGTAAGACCATTATAATAACATATTAATGGGCAAGTATCACATAATAAATCGGACAATAAATCGGAATTAATTGGGAAATATAAAGTTGGGATTTGCAAATATGGAATCACCAAATTTTTCCATTTCTTACTTTGCCGACGCCTTCTATCAAGACCATTGATAACATATTAATGAGCAAGTATCACGTAATAAACGCGGGTAATAAATCGATTTTTTTTTTTTTTGTCGGTCCTTCTCTAATCCTACTCTAATACTCACTCTCAGACTTTTGTCATACCTCCTTATAAGGTGTGGGAGTTGAAACCCACTCCTGAAATGAAATCTGCCTCACCCCAATCCCTCCTGAGAAGGTGGGGATTTGAACTCCCCACCTCCCCCTTTCAAATTGGAAGGGTGGCCACTGGGGCGAACCCCTAGTGGTTAATCGAAATTAATTGGGTAATATAAAATTGGGATATGCAAATATGGAATCACTAGATCTTTCCATTTATTACGTTGCATACATCTTCTATCAAAATCATTGTGGTAACATATTAACGGACAAGTATCACATAATAAACACGGATAATAAATCAGGTAATAAATCGGATTTAATTGGGAAATATAAAATTGGGATCTACAAATATAGAATCACCAAATCTTTCCATTTCTTACGTTGCCGACGTCTTCTATCAAGACCATTGTGGTAACATATTAATGGGCAAGTATCATGTAATACATGTGGGTAATAAATCGGAATTGATTGGGAAATATAAAATTTAGATTTGTAAATATAGAATCACCATATCTTTCCATTTTTTATGTTGCTGACGTCTTCCATCAAGACCGTTGTGGTGACATATTAACAAGTAAGTATCACATAATAAACGTGGGTAACGAATCGGGCAATAAATTGAAATTAATTGGGAAATATAAAATTGGGATTTGCAAATATGGAATCACCAGATCTTTATATTTTTTACATTGCCGACGTCTTCTATTAAAACTATTGTGGTAATATATTAACGGGCAAGTATCACATAATAAATGCGGGTAATAAACCGATAAATAAATCAAAATTAATTGGGAAATATAAAATTAGAATCCACAACTATAAAATAACCAGATCTTTCCGTTTCTTACTTTGTCGACATCTTCCATCAAGACTATTGCGATAACATATTAACGAGCAAGTATCACATAATAAATGCGGATAATAAATCGAGCAATACATCGGAATTAATTGGGTAATATAAAATTGAGATCTGCAAATATGGAATCACCAGATTTTTCTGTTTCTTACGTAAGACCGTTGTGGTAACATTTTAACAGGCAAGTATCACATAATAAACGCAGGTAATATACCCAAATCTTTCATGGATAGTATAAACCTTCCTAGCTATGCAGTGGTGGCGGATCTTTTCTCCCCTGCGGGATGTACGCTGAAAAATTTTCTGGAGAGGTGGGGTCTTATGTTACCTACTCCTTCTATGACTTGTGATCGTTTCACCTGGTGGGGTGATTCTTCTGGTACATTCTCAGTGGCTTCTACTTGGAACATCATCAGATCCAAAAAGGATCGTGTTCCATGGGCATCTCTTGTTTGGGATAATGTTATTGCCCCTCGGTTCCAATTCAATCTTTGGTTGATCACTAAAAACCGCCTCCCTACTTAGGCACTCCTCCATTCGTATGGAAGAATTGATTATACAGTCTGTGCTTTTTGCAATGCCTTACCCGATTCTATTAATCATTTGTTCTTTCAACGTCCAACCTCAGCAACAGTAGCTTACTTCTGGGCTACCAGCTGTAACCTCCCTTGGCAAATTAGACCTTGGAAGGAGACTCTCAATTGGGCGCTGAAATTCCTAGCCGATAAGGACTTCTTCCACTGTATCGCGCCTTTTTCGTTCGGTGCCCTATGCCATTTGATTTGTAAGAAGAGAAATAGCATTATCTTTCGAGGTGAAGCTGTGGTGATCTCGGCTTTGAAGAATCACCTCATCAAGGTCGTCAAAGATAAAGTTATCACTTTTAGCAATGTTCCGCCTTCCTCGAGAAACAAGAGACTTCAAAGAAATTGGGGCTTTGATCCCTCAGTTTTTGGTTAGGAGCTTTTGCCTCATTTGCTGTCTTCGTCTTGCTTTATTGCTTTTGCCTCCTTAGGCTCTCCGTTCTTCGTTCTTCTTTTTTGCTGGTCGAGGTTCGGTCGTTTGTTTTAGGTTGGCTCTATTTTGTCTAGGCTTATTTCGACTTCTCCTTTTGTGTTGTTGCCCTCGAGGCTTTTCTTCAACTCCCTTCCACTCCTTCTGCTATAGCAGTTAGAGTGCAAGTTTTTGGCGTCATTTTGTATATTGTCCATAGCTCAATATATTTTATTGCTTTTACCCAAAAAAAATAAAAATAAATGCGGGTAATAACTTGGGCAATAAATTGAAATTTTTTATGAAATACATGAATGAATATTCATTATATTCATCTTGTCTAAATGTATTTATTATGGTACATTTGTATCATACATTATAAGTACATCTCCCTATACAATGAACGTTCATCTCCCTATCCAATACATGTATCATTCGATATATTGATATTAATGATAAGTGCATTCTTATTTTCTTATAAATAGGAACTTAGTTTTTGTTGTAGACATAACAGTCATTGGAAATAAAATCTTTTCCTCTGACTTTCTCTACTATCTTTGGTGTTTACCTACTTTCTCTTCTCAATTTCTTTAGTCTCTCTATTACATATTTGCTACACAATATTTTACAACACATTATCAACACGAAAATCTATCGATTGAGTAAGTAATTTTTGCAAGGTAAATGTTTCAATTCTTCATTTTTATTTTTCTTGGCCCGAAGCTAAATTTCAAATCTAAAAGTATTCTCCTGCTCCTGAAGTGGCGGTGGATATTTGGAAATTCTTTTAATTAATAAGAATTTATTTTTGTAAGGATTATGGTAAATATTGAAAAGCCCAAATTCCACATTTTAGAAGTGAGTGGAAAGAATTATCTATCCTGGTGCCTTGATAAGGAAATGCATCTCCAAGAGTAAGGTCTTGCTAATGCAATTACAAAGGATGGAACCTCAAATGAAAAAGGATAAAGCAAATGTGCTGATTTTTATTCTTGTCATTTGCATGAGAGCCTACAAACTCAATATTTATCCGTTTGAGACCCTCGAATCCTGTGGAGGAGGTTGAAGGATAGGTATGATCATACCAAGACTATTATCCTCCCTCAAGCACAATATGACTAACAAAATCTCAAACTGCAAGATTTTAAATCAGTGTGTGACTATAATTCTGCTTTATTTGATATTATTTCTCGATTTGAGTTATGCGGTATCAAACTGCTATTGATGCAGAATTGTTAGAGAAAACTTTCTCCACCTTCCATGTTTCGAATATTGTATTGTAACAGCAATATAACAGCAGTCAGTTTACCACATATTCTGAATTAATTTATATGCTCCTCACTACCGAGCAAACTAATGAATTGCTGCTCAAAAATCATGATCTTAGACCATCTAGCTCAAAAGCATTGTTTGAACACATGCTAACTTTGAGAAAAATACTGGTCATTTTAAGGATTATAAGCGTAAGCAAGAATATAATCCTAAAAGGGATGACAAGAAATTTAACCGCCCTAGGAAATCTAACTTTGGCCTAAATCATGACAAAGAAAAGAAGCCAAAGAAGGTGATTAATGAAAGTATTTGTCATCGCTGTGGCATGATTGGGCACTAGTCACGTACTTATCGTACACCAAAGCACTTTGTTGACCTATACCAAGCATCTTTAAAAAATACGGACAAGCGTGGTGAATCTTATACCATTGAAATCAATCCTATGGCCATAACCGCTATTGAGACCAACAATATTTCCCACCTCTCTTGCTCTTGAAGTAGCAAATGCATCCTTGGATGTCTCTAATTTCTTTAAGGACTATGATTACTTTGATAAGGCATCAGATTGGTGGATGATAATTTGAACTTCGAATTTTATGGTTCTAATAATATCTTTTTAGTTGTTTCGCTTTAAATGTATTACTTTTTTTATTATTCTTTCATATGGTTATGAAATGCTTATGAACCTTATATAATATTTATTTGATTCTATAACTAAGGTGCAAGATTAATTAGCCACAAAAGTGGTTATATGGCTTAATTGAGGGAGAGATATTATGAACTATGCATTACAGCATTGGTATGCGGTGAGTTCACAAGATACAAGACTGATTAGCCCCAACAGTGGCTATATGGCTCAATTGAGAGGGAGATATTATAAACTATGCATTGCACTTTTTTTCTTTCTATTCGGTTTTTTTTTTCCCACGGGTTTTTTTTTTTTTTTTTTTTTTGTCCCAGAAACCCCATATAGCTGGTAACCTGGTGAGTAAACTTAAGGGGACACGTAAGTGAGAGGACCCACCACCCCCGGCTTAAAGTTTTTAATGAGACAATTAATGCATCCATAAAATGGAGAGATCATAATTTTTTTGCTCTACACTCTTTTTCCCTTTTGTCCGGTTTTTTGTCCCACTGGGTTTTTCCGGCTTAAGGTTTTTAATGATGCGGTATCATTCGATGCACATTCGTAATGAATACAATGAATATTCAAATGGGAATGTTATGAAATACATGAATGAATATTCATTATATTCATCTTATTTAATGTACTTATTATGGTACATTTATACCATACATTCTAAATACATCTCCTTATATAATGAACGTTCATCTCTCTATCAAATACATGTATTATTCGATACATTGATATTAATGATAAATACATTCTTGTTTTCCTATAAATAGGAACTTAGTTTTTGTTGTAAACATAATAGTTACTGGAAAATAAAATCTTCCTCTAACTTTCTCTACTATCTTTGGTGTTTGCCTATTTTCTCTTCTCAATCTCTTTATTCTCTCTATTACATATTTGCAACACAATATTTTACAACAAAATTAATTGGGAAATATAAAATTGGGTTCTACAAATATGGAATAACCAGATCTTTCCGTTTCTTACATTGCCAATATCTTCCATCAAGACCCTTATGGTAACATATTAACGGGCAAGTATCATATAATAAATGCGGATAATAAATTGGGCAATAAATCGGAATTAATTGGGAGATATAAAATTGGGATCATATTGGAAATAATAAAATATAACAGCAGTTTAGTTTATACATGGGACGGAGGTTTCTTCTGATTATTGCAACTCAATGAATAAATAAATAATTGAGATGATGCACCGAGTGAAAACACTTTAACATTCGGCTGAACCCGATGATTACCTTGCCCTATATATACGAACAGACGCTCTCTTCCTAACTCAAACACTGTCCCAAACCAAATAGGCGGGCGTACAGAGAGAGAGACAGCGAGAGAGAATGGCACCGCTCGATGAAACGTTAAGTGGCCAAGTCCAAGTATGGAAGCTCATGTATGCGTACGTGGACTCAATGGCGCTGAACTGTGCGGTGGAGCTCCGGATACCTGACATCATCCACTCGCTGGGCGGGGGGCCTGTCACCTTGGCTCAAATAGCCTCCCACATCCCCTCCCCATCTGTCAAAACCTGCGTCCTCGGCCGCATCATGACGCCCCTGGTCCGCAAGAACATCTTCTCCGCGAACTACGACGGCAGAGAGACGCTGTACGGCCTCACCCCGTCGTCGAGATGGCTCTTACAAGGGGCTGGGCACCTCAACCTCGTGCCACTGGTACTTCTGGCGGGCCATCAGTATATGGTGTCCCCGTGGCACAGCCTTAGTGACTACATCAAGGACGGGGGATCATTCCCTTTAAAGAGGGCTTATGGCTGCGAAATGTGGGACTTGGAGTCCCAGAACCCTGAATTCAGCCGCACGTTCCGTGATGCGATGGCGTGCTCGAACAAGCTCATGATGAAAGCTATCGTGGATGCGTACAAGGATGGGTTCGAGCGCGTGGGATCTCTGGTGGACGTTGGAGGCGGGACGGGCAGTGCCGTAGCCGAGATAGTGAGGGCGTACCCGCACATCAAGGGGATTAACTTCGACCAGCCTCACATTGTTGCTGCCGCGCCAGCGCACGGCGGGGTCAGCCATGTCGGGGGAGACATGTTTGAGGCCATTCCAAGTGCTGATGCTGTTTTCATGAAGGTAAGTGTACTTGGCGCTTATTCTATGGACTCACATGAATTGAGTGCACTCAGTACTTGCTCCTCTGCTTAGCGATTCATTTGCTAATGTTTGTCATATAGTTTTAAATAAAAAAATTAGTAAACGATAAGTATTTTCATAAGCACTGAAAATCTTCAACTGAATTTTAAAAAGCTAGTTTATACTAACAATAAATGGGAAACCCCGGGCATCAATTCCTCATGATCTCTATCACTGCATCTCCTTCGGAAGAATGGCACTCTTGGATATGATTGTTCAACTTCTAATGCACAAACTGCAAATGACAATCGACGCATTGAACATTCATGATTTAATAAGTCATGATTGATTCACAACTAAAATTTTCATCTTCCTCCTTTGTACAGTGGATCCTGCATGATTGGAATGATGAAGATTCTGTAAGGATTTTGAAGAACTGCAGGAGAGCTGTAGCGGAAAAGAATGGCAAGGTGATCCTGGCGGAAGTTGTGTTGCGACCAGAGGGCGATGGCCTCTTCGATGACACGGGGATAGCTTCCGATCTGACCATGATCACTCAAACCGGAGGTAAAGAGAGGACCGAACCAGAGTGGAAGAAGCTTTTGGAGGAAGGAGGCTTCCCTCGCTGCAATATCTTCCAAACCCCTTCCTTGTTGTCCATCATTGAAGCCTTCCCAGCTTGATTGTGGTTTATTCAGAGATTGACTACTTGTCGGCTACTTATTATGTATTTATGTTTTTCTACTAGACCCTCTTGTCGAATTGGTTTAGTGATTAAGCGTTCGATTTGGATAAAAAAATTCCATGTCCAAATCAGAGCGTCTTCCAATTATATTAGCCTAGGGGGTTACACTCCATACATGTGGATGAGGCAACTTATTTGTATTTGTGTGGTTAATAAAGCCGAAAAGTTTTATTATCCCATGTTATATAAAAAATCATGAAAGTTATGGGGAATCTTTTTTTTTTTTTTAAGATCCAACAAGACGGGGAATTTTTGCACCACCTCCCGCTCATCTTCCTTGCCTCGTGCTCATGACCCTGAGCTCTTTTGTCCTCATCTACATGTCCCCCCTTTCTCTCTATTGGCTTTCCTCCCTCATCACGAAGCAAGGCACAAGACCTCTCTCATCAATGGAGCGTTCCGCTTGGCCTAAGAACCTCTCCTCCAGCCGAAAGCATGCGATCCAGGATCTCCTCCCTGCCCAGAATCCCATGAAGAAGCTTACAGATCTCTTGGACGCTCACTCTCAAACTGGCAACAACACAGGGCAGCCCCTATTTGCGGAACATCTGGTCGTCAGCTTCCTCGGGACGCTCAGCAACACCCAATCCCTATCAAGCAGCGCCGAGTCCGGCGAGGTCTTGCAGGCCCTCCCGAGACCAACGCCTGTGTCAAATCTGAGGTCTCCGAGGGAAGTGAGAGCATCAACACCCCGCTCCCTAGGTAATCAAGGGCCAAAATTCGTGTTCTTTTACTTCTCACTTTCATTGAAATGTAATTTATCTATTTAAGTGGCGTTCCACGTAATTCAAAAATTAAGTAAAGTTTCTTTTTGGTAGAACAATTGCATATAAGGTGTGCATCGCATGAAGATCTCTTAAAATTTAGTAAAAAGAGAAGACATGAGAAGATAGTTTCACTGTTTATATGATTTTGGGACATGACAGATCATGTTTGGATTATAACGAACTTGTCTAACTTACTAAGGATAGATTTTTTTTTTTTTTGGTTATTTCATTTATCTTGTTTTTGGGCAGAAGGATGAAAGAGGTTTTACATGAAGCTAAATTATAATATGGGTCAAGTAATTCTAACATGAAACGTAATATTACTCATTTTTGCGCAGAAAGACTTCAGATACATGGACAAGACTAGATCAGAATTTGATCGACAGTGGCAACAATGGAGGACATATCATTGCACTTTTCTTCATGCACGCTGACTCCCAAGCTTTCTTGAAGAAGTCCAACCTGAGCGCTATGTTCCCTTCACACTTCAGCCGAATAAAACAAAAGACAGAGAGCTTCTATTTGCATTAAATGGAGGCAGCAATTTTGGACTTTCCCTCTTGCGGCTGCACGCTTCCTTCTAACCACAATCTTCATTCTTGAACGAGACACGTGCATAGTAATCAATGCACGGATAACAAAAGTCAAAAGACGTTCACCAAAATTACTCAATTTAAAAGAGGTTCAGCGGTGGCCAAAATTACTCAATTTAACTTGCACAGTATTTATTTGCACAGTATTTATTTGATTTTTTATATTCGAGATATATTTTAATAATTATTAATTATTTTCATCTACTTTCAATCTTAGTTAACAAGTCTATTTGGTATTGTTTCATCACCTTAGGTGCGCATCACAAAATTTCTTAAATAGAAATTAATTTCTGACCAGAAATTAATTTTCAATTTATATTCCATTGATGAGTTTATGAGTAAAGAAACGTGTTTGATAACTATTCAAAATTTCTATTTCCGAAATAAAACTTCATTTGATAATAGAATAAATTTAAATTTCTAAGAGTGGCAACCATTGGCTTCCGATGGCTGGAGTTCGACGTCCAGTGATCAGCGTTCAGCATTCAGTGACCGGCGGTGGGTGGCCAAAGTCTGGTGACTAGCGGTGGGCGACCAAAGTCTGGTGACTAGCGGCAGGCGACCAAAGTCTAGTGACCAGCGGCGAGCAATCGAAGTTCGAAGTCCATCACCATAGTTCGACGACTAGCAACTAGCGTCCAACATTCGGAGTTCAACATTTGATGTTCGACATTCGAAGTCTAGCAGCGGTTGGCCAGTGGCCGGAGTCTAGCGACGAGTGGTAGGTGGTGGACATCCGGCAACCGATGGCGAGTGGAGGACGGTCGACGGCAAACATCTAGTAGTTGGTGGTGAGCCTTTGGCATTCAACGATTGGTGATGAGCGGCCAATGTCCGGTGGGCGTCCGGCATCCGACGGGCGGCAAGTGGGCGACGGACGGTAACGAGAGTGAATGATAAAGAAAATTTTGATTTCTCATTTTTGTTCTAAAAATAAAAAAGTTAAAAATTTTAACTTCTGATTTATGCTTCGAATCTATTTCTGGAATAGAATTCTGTTCTAGAAATGGAAAAATAAAATTGTGTTACCAAATGGATTTATATTCCAAACCTGTTTAGGGAACAGAAAAATAAAGAAATAGATAAACAGAAATATTGTCATGCGAGCTTTTAATTTGCAAGTCATTTTCATTTTTGGAATCCCCACTAATTAATTTGTGGCAAATCGATTAAAAACCCAAATATATTATTGGGATTTTTTTTTATTCCTATACAATCAAAGAAATTTGAATCGGGGACTTTATTATACCAGTTAATATCATTTTGATACCTAATCTTATTTAAATATTAGGTAAAACATTTATGTAGCATTTTATACCAATCACAAGTCTTATAATTCAATTCCTAACTAGACTAAGGAAATAGCAATCCATGCATTATAAGGGCTTAATTGGAATAAAGGAAATGTACAAACAACAATTTGACATTTATCTCCAAGGACCTTTACATGATTTCCTTCTTCTTCTTCTTATTTTTTTCCTTTTAAGGATTTTCACATATCTTAAGGAAAAACCACTAAAAAACTAATTTTCAAGGGTATGGAAAAGATCTGGGAACCGCCCGGAATCGGATCGGATTGGAATTGGAACCGGCGATTTCCATGGAGGTTGGTTTGATTCCTAATTTCAATTAAGTGAAATCGGTGAGTACTAGTCCGATCCTCGATTCTAGACATGGAACCATCCACCCACTCACCCAAGATGTATATTTTTTGAAAAGAAATTCTATCTCAATCACACACGCGCACGCACGCGCACACACTATCAATTAATTTTGTCTCTTGGATTTGTAACACACACACATTATCAATTAAACACACACACACACACACACACACACTATCAATTAATTTTGTCTCTTGGATTTGTAATAAGATTAACCCCCTACTTCTTTTTTCATTCTAATAATCTATCTACTTGTTTTCTTAAACACACACACTATCAATTAATTTTGTCTCTTGGATTTGTAACACACACACACTATCAATTAATTTTGTCTCTTGGATTTGTAAGACACACACATTATCAATTAAACACACACACACACACACACACACTATCAATTAATTTTGTCTCTTGGATTTTCATTATCAATTAATTTTGTCTCTTGGATTTGTAATAAGATTAACCCCCTACTTCTTTTTTCATTCTAATAATCTATCTACTTGTTTTCTTAACTAAAACAAGATAAACAAACGTAAAAGGAATGAGATAATCGATTAAAGATGTCCATAAGAGCTAATGGCTCATTTTAAGAGTATAATTGGATCTCTCCTTAGCCATTCCCATGATTAAATTAGATTGATGTTGAAAAAAAATGAATCAAGTGATCAATGTTTGAACTTCTATAGAGCATAGAACTTTTAATATGGAGTCTAATTCTCCACATGTTTCTGATGTCGAGAAACTTTAAGAATATCACATCACAACCTTAAAAAAAAAATTAAGTATTTACTCAATGTGTATTGTCTAATTCGTTTTGCCTTATAATTTTCAATCCTTAATTAAAATCAATGGTTGGGGAACCAGACCGATATGGCGATCCGATTCTTGAGTGGATCCATGAAACTAACAGATGGATCTTGATTCTAATTTTTCGCAACCAATCATTAATAAGTAGTTCTAGCTTCCACCGCCCAACCGGACTATGCTCACTCTTATTATTTTTTAAAGCTTTTTCTGATTTTTTATTAAATTTTTTTTAATTGATTTAATTCGAAAATAGGGACCTAGGTTAGACTGAACTGGGTCCAATGGTAGGCCTAGTTCGCTTGGCCTAAAATGAGACCCAGCAAAAAGACTAAGCTAAATTTAAACAAGCCCATGTTAATAAGAAAATGTGTCCGGCCTAAGGACCTAACCCTAAAAATCTAGCAGACCTCTCGCCCGACCCCGTGGACCCGACTCCAACCCGACTTGTGTGCCTACTCCTCCATTCGCCACGTCGTTGACCTCTCCACAATGGGGACGGCCGCAGTGAGCGATGACGTTCATCTCAAGCTAGCTACACCCCCTTCCGGCGACGCCTTGGCCAGCCAAGGTTGAGGGCTAAGACTCCGCCTAGCTGGCGCTGCCGCCTGCCGAGACCCAACTCGACTTCCCCCACACTCGATCGAGATCTCTCCTAGTCTTGAACCTTCGTGCAACGCCCAAACGATGAGTAGACGATCGCTCAAAGTTCAAGAACAGAGATTCTCAACACAAACTTTTAAGCACCAAAAACTTGTTCATAAAATTCTAAACACAAGTGAACGTGTTGAACAAGTAATATAATGATAAGAAATAGTATCATCTCACAGAGATCGATGATAAATAAACTAATTAAATACTAAAATAGATTAATTCTAAAATTTATCTAACAGATCAAAAAATACAATTGAGAATAAATTAGAAACAAAATTTAGAGACTGAATGCGGTAAATCAATCATATATATATGTTAGAGCATCCGATTTCACCATAACCACTAGATATGAATTTCAGATTGTTGTGGGTATAAGAACGATATCAAACATATGATAGCGGAATTTTCTAATCTATTTACTATCCTAGCTCTAGGTATAGCAAACCTACTCAGCTTAGTAATCCGCTATATCTCTATGTGAATTAAAATAAACATGAGTGCATTAAAAATTATGAATATTCCCGGTTTACAATAAGTCTTTTGGATCACCTTATTACTGAAAGCTACACAAATAACGCAATATATCTCTATTCATGTTTAATTCATGGTCATATATTATAATGAACAATTGCATATTACCACTTCTCAGTCTCAAATATGCATATTCGGTTTTTTTGTTCGATTCGGTTTTTGGTATGGTTCTCATTAAAAACCAATATTTTTTTATTGGTTCGGTTTTTATCAATTAACCGAACCGAACCAAACCACACAAACCGATAAAATCGAATCTTCGGTTTTATTCTCTCTCGAAGTCCTCTCCTCTCATGTCTATCTTGGTCGGCTTGGAGGTGCAACAGCGACGGTGGCAGGGATGGCGACGGCAACGGTGACGGTGACTGCAACGGCGACAGCGACAGCGACCAATTGAGGGATAGAGCCCTTTTCTTCTACAAGTCTCTCCTCCATCCCTCTTCCTTCTGCGATGGTGATGGCGACTGAGAAGAGCACCTGCCGTCACTCCTTCTGGACCACCACCGGCTTCAAAGGACCCCATCGATAGTTTTCTTGAAGGACTAGGTTTTCGGAGGGCACCGATTAACAGGTAAAATCAACTCGAATCGTGTCGAGTTTCCAACTTTGTAGTGTTCCGCTTGCTATAATTTCTTATTGTGGACTCCACCGAGGCAATTAGGGTTCCTTGGTTTGGTGGCGCGGTCTTCGCTTGGAACACGAGGGTCGTTTTTGGGATCTCTAGATAATACTAGAGAAGAGCTGTGATTTTGGAACTCGGACACAACTTCGATTTGCTTCAAAGCCCACGAAATAGAGCACAATGTGTGAGCGAGACAGAGCAGCCCGTTCGTCCTCTCAAAGCCCCCCGATGGCCATGCTGCTGCCCGATTACTATGTCCCCACGCAGCCCCAACCGCGTCACCTCAACCCCTCTCCATCTCTCTGTATTAAGGGGCTTAGGCGATGACTCACAAGCCCAGATCTGGGGCGTCAAACCCAGATTGAGGGGTGGGTAGCCTTTGGAGATGGTCGCCGGAGGGAAAGCGATCCCATCGTGACCGTGAAGCAGGGGAATAGGCGTCATCGAGCGTCGCATAAGGACTGCTTAAGGAAGGACCAGAAAACCAAACGTTGAAAACTAAAAACCGAAAAACTGAACCGAACCGAACCGTTGACACCCCTAATTGCGACAATAGCAACAACAATCAATCTACGTCATCCGATTACTATGCTGTATTCAAATATGATGGGGAGATGTGTCATGATCAAGGGAATATGTTATGGCTTGACTGTTTTGATGATCTGCGGGACCTTTTTCAATGTTGATTTTGGTGTAGGTTTCTTGATGTGACATCCGGATTTCGCCGAACCTCAAATATGTAACTATCTGAGATGAATCGATGAATTTGTCGTCGGACTACGTTGTTGGCACCGCTTGTGGATGCCGTTTCATCACCACACTCACCATATCAAAACGTCACGTTTCGTCACTTTCTTGCGATAGTACCTCATCTAGAAATTTCTTCGTGCGATGTTGCCCACAAGGCTAACATCTCGACATTGATACCTTATCAAGTGAGCTTTTTATTCATGCGAAGACGTAGACTTCCGGAGTTTCAGCTACATTAGAACATGCATTCCCATGCAAGACCATGCAAAATCAGGGTCGGTTCTCCACAGCTGAACGGCAAAAAGGGAAATAAAGGCTTCGACAATGCTGGCGAAGAAGGCCACGCTCACGTCCATCTGGGGGTCAACAAAGGAGGATTGTTGACCGAAGTGTGGCCAGCAACGGCCACGTTGCTTCTCGCTCGGCTGCCAGCAAATCTCAAGACCCCTGCATGCGGAAGACACGTCCTTTCTCCAACTGTTGACGTGCGAGCGCCCCTCTCCTTATCCGGTCAGCGTACCGAGTGCAAGAGCAAGGAGTCGGACACGTCCCTTGCATGTGCATGCAAGCTGTCCCATTGCCAGCGCCGGATCTCTTGCTTGTCTTCTTATTCGGCTGCCACCGAAATTTTGGATTGTTGACTCATGAAGTCAACAAATGGTGAAGACAGCGCAATTGGTTGAGAATCCCTATCTTATTACTGAGATCGAGAGTTCGAAACTCTGCGTTGCTTTAAGTGGGGGGTTATAGTGGTGGATTGTTGTACTAGTCTTCCCCGAGATATAGGAGCCCGGTCCTCAGGTGCCTTTGGGGCACGGGAGACATGTGGCGGAGTCCTCGGTCACAAAAAAAAAAAAATGGTGAAGACAGCGGCAAAAGGAGCTGCGCTCATTCTTGAACACCATTCTCTCAATTTGTGCAACAGCTCCATAGAAATTCTCTCTCTCTCTCTCTCTCTCTCTCTCTCTCTCTCTCTCTCTCTCTCTCTCTCTCTCTCTCTCTCTCTCTCTCTCTCGTGTTTCATCTCCGTCCACCGCTGAGCCGAATTAGCCGCCTTAGCCATGCCCGTAGTTGCCGCACCACCACTAGCAACCAACCTCCTTCGTCGCTATCTAGGTCATCTCGACCGTGTGGCAACTCACGGTCCATTTGCCGTTGACGCCACCAGCTGTGTTCCCACTCTACCATTTGTGCCGTCCAACTCGCCTTAGCTGCACTCGTGACCCGCAAGCTCTCGGATTCGCCTTGCCATTGATGCCCCAAACCAAAGGCAAGTCAATATCTACTAACCTATAAGACATGAATGCTATCGTTGCTTGGTGAAACCGTCTTGTATATTAAGATTATTTTGGTATACTTGCACTGAATTGTGAACTTGGAGGTTATCGAGTTGATTCTGAGCTATATGGGAAAGGATTTAATAACTATTGTGGTCGAGTCCGAATTGGAGGCCACAGATGTGTCGATTTCCAATATTTCGAAACTCTAAGATTTTATGTGTGTGAACTACTTTGAAAACTTTAGGGTTGAAATTGAGATTATCGACCGTTGATGTGCCGATTTCAAATTACTTATGGTTTTGATAAATTGTTTATTTCGAGCCGTGATGTGTGAGTGCGACTCTAGGCTATACATGTGGATTTCAAAATACATTTGAGGGTTAACTATGAAAATGGATTTTATGGATTCGGTATCAAGCTTTTGATTTCGTGAATTGATTTCATCGATATAAGATTGACCTATTTTTAAAGACTATTGTTGCTGTATTGCCATGTCTTTGAAATCCCTATTTTGCATTACTTGATATCATAAAGTGGGATTTTCGATAACCCAAAGGATTCTCCATATTGATGATTTGAAAACGTTTTGGCATTGAAATGATTTAACTGCTACATCATGGTTGATGTGTTATTTGCTACCATCGGACCCTCGGGACGACGAAGCCTCGGGAGACGGGTTGCTTGGAAGATTATGATTGCAATGCCTCTGGATGCCTGTGGGACACCATTGCCGTGGTGAGCCCAAGAGGTTCCTCGGGAGATTTCGGGATGCCCGGACGTATGACGATACACATTCCGGAGGGTAGGGGACACTAGTAACATAGTGAGCCTTGGTGATTCCTCGTGATACTAAGTTAGGGGCGAGATGCCTGGAGGTGAAACATGACATGCTTTGGATGCCTGGTGACTGAAATATGGAACCAAAGGCTTTCGTGACGCCAGGTTGGGTTCGAATGCCTGGAGGGATGCAAACACTGGTCCTCCGCGAGATAGTGTTATTGAATCAAAAATCTATTGACTTTTAAAGTTGTTTATTCCGCTGGGCTACACCATTTTGATAGTTGCGCATGATTATGGGACAAAATTGTGTGGCACAGTATGAGACATGTCATAATGGTTTAGCCTTATAATCGAGACCCATTTGATTGACATGATGTGTTTCGATTTTTAAACTACATTTGCCATTTTGTTGGAAAACTCTATTGATTTAATGCATGTTTATTACTACTATTATGCGTACTGATTTGGATTGCGTGGAATTGGGTGACGATAGGCTCCGTAATATAGTTTAGTAGAATTTTGACTGCTGAGTAGTCGTACTCACCCCTCGTGGGGACTAACATATTACAGAGTGATAAAGTTGCTGTCGCCAGAGGATAATGACGGAGGCTCGAGCGGAATGGAGTGACGAAGGATGCAAGGTCAGCAGTGAAATTTTGGACATCGACACTTGTTGATAGACGACTTGTGAATAGCTGATGGAAAATGTCGGTCTAGTTTTTGATATAGCCAAGTATAGGAAACTTTGGCTTTTGTTGTATCGACAAAAGACGTCTACCAAGTTTATGTTAATAAAAAAAGTGTCTGATTATTATCTATGTGTATCTAGTGTGCATCATTTCTGTGTTTAAGGAAGGGAGTTGTTGGATTTGCTTCTGCCATATTATTGTGTAAGGACCAATGAGAAATGTGATAGACCCCCTAGACTTGCGGATTCGCCGAAATCCAAGGGTATCAGAATAAAGGACATCCAGGATAAGGAAGCAATGTGGCGACCCTAACGGATCGGGAGCCGTAGAGGGGTGTCACACTTGATTAATAGGAGAGCTGTCTTCTAGATGAGTTTCCTTGAAACTAATTTTCCTATGCCGTGGTATGTTTAGGAAAAAAAGGAGGCATACAATAGCTAGTGTAACAATATTATCTTGTCAAAAAATATTTTGTAGTTATGGGATTTTATATATCCTCTAAAGATTATATCACTCCGAGAAACACCAAATATACGGAGAATTATTCAATTAGTCCTAAACTTATTGTACATATATCGATTTAGTACTAAACTTTCAAATTTGCCATGAGAAGAGCCGGTGGAAGCGGAGGCCGCTTTGCTAAGAAAAGTGAAACAAATACTTCGAATGATGCAGCTGAAGAGAAAGGCACAAACTCTGGTCTGGCTCTGTCTTCCCTATCTGCCAGTTCATCGTGCTCTGTACCTTTGACACCTGATTCCTCTGAAACCTGGAATTCATCTAGTAGTCACATGGCAGGAAGGTCGCTAGCGTGTGGAACTCGCAGAGGTCATGACTACGTGAATGGGAACAGCCAGTACCAAAATTACGGCCACTTCCAGGCCTCTGCATATTCAAATGAAGGGGAGAGAGACCGCTGTGGCCAGCAACCCGGAGAGGGATCTCTCTACCTGGGTTCAAGAAGCCTGCGTGGGTCTTATGGTGAAGGTATTGGGCCTACCACTAAATATGTAAGAAGGCTGTCATCATGGTTTCGCTCCCACGATTCTTGGCAATCCATTTGCAGGACGGCAATTCATTCTTGGTTTTTGTTCTATGTGTTTGTGATGGCTTGTTGGATAAAAAGGAGGTCCCGAGCAGGAGACGAGGAATATGGACATGTGAGTTTGTGGATGTCCACTTCCTCATTTTCCCCAACCTTCCTTGTTCTCTCTACAGGAGTAGGTCTCTCTGTTGTGAACTTTCGACTGAATTTGTAGCTTCCTGTCAGACAGGACATCCTCTTAATGCTTGAATTTTAGGTCATCACAGGTGACGAAAAATATTGACAACTTTGATGAACTGATTTTCCTATTGTACCAGATTTCATTTTAGCATGGTGCTCGGGAGACTCTGCCTGCCTGCTATCTACCTTGGCACTACGCACTAGCATGCTCTTGCCAGGACCTGAATATGATGTGTCATGCTTCGAATAGACTGTTTTTCAGATTGATGTTTACTTTAGGTGATGCTGAAGCTAAGTCTCGAGCATTTTAGGGCGTGCATGGTAACGTTTATGTTTTTTCCAATTTCTATTCTTTTATTCCCCAGAACAAAAAAAGAATAAAAATTCGTTAGGTAAAAATTTTGTTCTCGGGAACAAAAACAAGAAAAAAAAAAGTAACTTCTTGTTATTGGAAATAATTTCTAAAAATAAGCCAATTTTTTCTTTTCTTTTTTTCTTTTGTTATCTTGCTTGATGTGGCCTTAGGTGGCCTCTTGCCAACCGCCAACCACCTCTAGCCAGCCACGGCCACTGTCGGCTGAATGCTAGCTGTCGCCGATCGCCGGTCGTCACCCCACCAATAGCGACCATCATTGCCGCCACCGTCTGATCGTTGTCGCTGCTGCCCATAGCCCACCGGCCACCACTACAGGACCACCGATCGCTCGTTGCCCTTCGCCCCCACCTATCGCCGCCGACCGCCATCGCATGTTTGCAGCCCACAGCCCATCGGCGGTCGGTGGCGGCCCGTGGGCTGTGGGCGGTGATCATGTGGTGGCGGTCAATGGTGGCCGGTGCGCTGTGGGTGGTGATCGTGCGGCGGCGGTCGGCGGTGACGGTCGGCGACCGGTGGTCCTATAGCGGCAAGCGGTAGCGACGGGCGGCGGGTGGCTGCAACGGGCAACGGGCGATGACAGTGGGCAGTGGTCGATGGTTCGTAAGCAAGAATAAAAAATAAATAAATACAAAAAATAAAAAATTGTACCAAATGCATTTATATTCTTTTTTTTTAAGAATAAAAATTTTGTGTAGTTACCAAACACCTTATTTTACTCAAAAATTGTTCCCCGGAGTAAAAATAGACTAGAACTATTTAAGAAAAGAAACTGTTCTCTGACCAAGAAACGTTTGTGCACCCTTAGACAAATTTTGCCTTCTTCTTCAAAGTGCGGTCATGCCTCTTCAAGTCGATAGACATTTGCAAAGGTTTAACATCGCAGAGGTGTTAAGTCTTTGTTTCTTGTGATATATACACTTGGGTGGCTGACGCAATGAGTGAGAATAGTTGCCTCTTTTTTGAGTCATTCTCTGTTTTCTCGGGATGCCAGAGGGATTCGTATGGCCAGGAGCCTATAAATATACGCTCAATGAGGCCAGCCTCTCATTTCAAATTCAAACTTTTCCTTACTAGGCCAATAGCTTCTTAGGACGCGTGTATGATAACCATTCTATTTTTTTTTTTCTAGAATTATATTTTTGTTTAAACAGAGATCCGTTTGGCAACGCAATTTCATTTTTCTATTTCTAAAATAAATTTATATTCCAAAAATAGGTTTGAAACAGAAATGGGAAGTGAAAGAGAAATGAAAAATAAAAAATCTTTTCATCGCTCATCCTCGTTACTAGCCGGTCACCACCCACCACCCGCCATCGCCTGTTGTTGCCACCCACCATTCACCGCTCACTGCCGCCGCCCACTTGTGTTTGTTGGCCACTAGCCGCCAAACATCGCCCATCATGTCCATCACCCCCTGTAGCCATTGATTGCTGGTCGCCTCCTATCAGTTGCTACTACCCACCGTCCGTTGTCACCCGAGAGGAAGAAATTTGGTGTTATTAACAAATGAATTTCTACTCCAAGAACAATAATTTTGTGTCGTTATCAAATGCGTATTTTCATTCAGAAATTCGTCTAGAAATAGAAATAGAAAAAATTATTTATGTTCTAAAAATCAATTTTTGATCAGAATGGTTATTATTCACGCATGTCAAAATATTTACCTCGCTATTGTAGTCACGTCCAACTTTATATTCATCACCGTATTAGCTAGCTTGCTAAGTGCGTTCCCATGTCATGGGCTCTAAACTAGGGGTGAGCAGCGGTCTAGGGTCAACCCTGGACCGACCCTAAACCGGCCCAACCCTACTAGTCCTGGTCCGGTTCCCAAGGAGACTGGGTCGATCCTTGGTCTTGAAATTCCATGACCAACACTGTGCGGGTTAGTTCTCGGTCCTGAGAGTTTTGGGTCGGTTCAACCCTGGACCAACCCTATATATTATATTATATTATTTATAATTCTTTTATATATTAAAACATAAGTAAAATATATGTTCAAAAAAAAATCCTAAGTAAAATGATGTTAAAGCCGTTGACTCATTAGGCTCACAGTCACGGACAGACAGCATCCAATTCCAAAAAGCGTGAAGTTTACGCTATAAAGGCCTTCATGGCGTCCTCCACAGTCTAGAGTATGTTCTTCAATCTTCACCGTGAGGACCAAGGAGTCCTCACAATCATGGACTCACGACGTCCAAAATAGCGCGAAGTTTATGCCGTAAATCTCCTCACAACTTCCTTCCCCAAAGTACGTTATCTTCCATTCTGTCTTCCTTGTTCTTCAATTTGCCAAAATCAAAAGTAGCAACATCTTGCTCGCCTCTGATTGCCCACGTCACTCACCTCTGACCGTGCATGCCACTCGCGTCGCTCGCCGCTCACCACTTGCCCTTTACTATCATTGCTGGCCTCGCTCAACGCTTGCCACTCACCACTCGCGGCTAGCCTCGCTCAATGCTTGCTGCTTGCCGCTAGCCTCGCTCAACGCTTGCTGCTTGCCGCTAGCCTCGCTTAACGCTTGTCGCTCGCCCCACTCGATGTTCAACGCTCGCCGCTCGCCACTTGCACCAGTCGCCTCACTTATTGCCGAGTAAATCAGAAGGAAAAAAAAGAGAGCCCTAACTAGAAACCCTAACGCTCGGCTCACCCTTGCTTTCCAAACACAACTTGGCTAGCGAGTTCTACTTTGTGCTTCATTTGAGATCTTCAATGCTCTTGATTTGTGTTGAATTTTTATTCTTCCACATTTGCTTCGCGTACGTGATCGGTTTGGCTGGGTATTAGTCCCCGTGACCTCCCCTTTTAGACCCTCAATTGACGGGGGCGATTGCATCCGATGAGTTCTTTCTGGGCTTTTCTTTCCTTTTTTGGAGATGGGTTTTAGCTTTGATTGGAGAACTGAATCATGCTCATCATCCATCATGATTTTAACTGAAGTAGCAATCGAACCGTAATGATGTCATCTTTTTAAAATCTAGATCGTTGCATGTTGGAACAACAAGCTTGATAAAGACACGAGCTTGTAATTTATGAGCTGAAATTAGGTAAAAAATGCCAAAGTTTTGCTGGGAAAAGAAAGGAAATTTTGGTGAATATGTATTGGTATTTATAGTTTAGTTGCACAATGTCGCATTGTTGATGGATGTGTAATTTGAATTTGTAAGTTTACTTTTTTAGGGAGTATAAAAAACAAGACGAAAAAAATTATCGATCGATCCCGGGTTGACTCTGGAATCAGACCAAACTCATTGGGTCGGTCCAGTCTTTGGTCCCAGGCTCAATAGGGTCGGTCCTCGGTCTTAAATATTGAGGACCGACACTGTACGGGTTGGTCCTAGGGTTAGGGGATGGCCCGGACCAACCCGGACCATGCTCACCCCTACTCTAAACTAGTCTCAGTTTTGTTGCTTGCTCATGCTTAAGCTCGCTGCGGTGTTTTCATGTGCCTCGATTTGGATTTTTATGATGTGCTCAGCAGGGTCCTCATTAGACTCATGTTGTTCTCTCGCTTACTATGTTGTCGCCAATGGAATGTTTTGAGCAATTTTGGTGATTAGAGTTGGTTTCCCTTGTTGAGAGAACTTTGCCATCCGAATATTTTTGTTGTTCATTGGCAAAGACATTTGCTTTAGGCGGGGACTGGAGGACTTTCTCAGTTTACCCATAAATTAGAAGCAAGTAGAGAATGTCTCCCTTCAGTGTGCGCGTAGTCTTGAGTCTTTTCCCTTAGTTTCCTTCGACCTAGCTACTTCCAATTAGCTATACAAACGTTTCAATTCTTTAGTCACGAGGATATTATATTATTGCCGTCCAAGTTTTTTGCCGTGCTTATTTTTGTTATTCTCAGGTAAGCGGACTGTGCTTTTTACGCATCCGTGTCCTCCTCCCCTGCCAAGTGATGTTTCTTCTCTGTTTATCCGTTATGTGCTAGCACTCGCATCAGGAGAATACTGGGTTGGTCAAAGAAAAAGTGGGTAATGAAAAGAATTAAAAAAGGAAGAAGATAGGGAGCAGTTATGTGTAGATGGGTGAGCTAGTGGAAGCGAGAAGAACAAAAACATTAAAAAAAAAAAAAACAAAGAGAGAGAGAGCTCACGGGGAATGTTTTGGAGGTTTGTTTATAAAATGAACTAAGTGTATGTTTCCTTATTCATATAGGAAAAGTGGGAGAAAGTGGATTAGTTAATAAGTGTGAGGCTTCTTTAATGTAGTTAAAGAAAAGATTTGGTGTGGGATAGATCCCACTATACCTGCGGGCATGCAAATAATTGTGCAATTATTAAGTGCACTTAGCACACTTGTGCTCTCACGGTTTAATTAGTACTAATCCATTTATTTTCTTTTACTTTATTTCATACGGTTATTTTATTAACGTTTATTATTTCAAAGGTTGTTTTTGTTTATTAAGTATTTTAGAAATTATGAAAATTAGGAATTTTATTTATTAAAAAATTATTATTTTATTATTTTTATCATTTTGAATTTTTTATATGTGTTTTTTCAAAACAACCTTTGGAAATTACACTTGTTCACATACGGTTATTTTATTAACCTTTATTATTTCAAAGGTTGTTTTTTGTTTATTAAGTATTTTAGAAATTATGAAAATTAGGAATTTTATTATATTATTATTACAAATTTTTTATATATGTTTATTCAAAGCAACATTCAGAAATTACACTTGTTCAGTTTGTAACAATTCCCAAAGGGTTGCGTTTGTTCATTTTGCAGCTCCTTCCAAACAAAATGATATCTTTGTTCAATTTACAATCTTTCGCAAAGAGTTGCCTATCTTCTTTAAGACCAATATAAATATATATGTCAGTTTTTTTGAATTAACGAGTGAGAAATTATTTTTTAAGTCTTTTTTCCAAAACTACAGCCATTTTTCAATTGTCTCCTAGAGAGACTTTGGAGAAATATTAAAATTGCTATGTAGTAATTTCATTTTAGACTTTGTTATATCCTGAAGGATATTAGCCAGTGATCATTAGCAATTTTGTGGGGCAAATAAATCTTTAAAGAAAATGTTATCATGTCTCAAAATCCAGTTTGAATACTCTATTGATTCGAAGTCACATTTTTTCAACAGAGAGGGGAGGGTTGTCGCGGACGAAGATGAGACGTGCTTTTACTCCTGTTTTTTTTTTTTTTTTTTTGGTAACGACTTTTACTCTTGTTTTGATCGCTAAATGCCACGTGAAACCTCGGAATCTTAGAGCCGGAACCCAGCGCTCCGAAATCTTTGACTGAATCAAAGATACCTCTTTTTCTATTTCTTTTTTTAATGTCGGAATACTTTCAAAGTGGGGTAAAACCTATTTTCTCCTTTGTTCCATGATCTATGGTTTACTCGAGCTACCGACATTAACAAATTAGGCAAGATTTTGACCGGATACGAAATTATTGAAATTTTACTTTTTTAGTCTTACTAAGGTTCAATTTCGTCGCTTAGTTATATTCATGCTTGCTAGTATAATCTTAGTACAGATTGATTTGTGCATGGTCTGTTTTAGGATAACATTTCATAAAGGATTGTTTTTATTATATCATGTTTCGTTAACTCATGAAGTAGCTCACTTTGAGAGAGTCGAGTTATTCTAATATAACATGTCACGTTTGCATGTGCCCTTTTCTTTTACGCATTAGTTTATCCTAGACAATTGGTAAGAGTATTTTTATACTTTCCTTTCACCGCTCACGAGTCTTGTCCTCAAGTGTAATAATAAGACCTTATTTAATTTTTATTGGATGCGGCTTGGGTCTTTATTTTCTCGCACTTGACTAACTATTATTTTGTGATCGCTTTGTTTATTACTTTGATTGTGGTTGGTTATATTAATTGTTTGCTCACCTCTGCATGATCACTTTTATTGGCTTAGGTTAATAAAATTGGACAAGATCGCATGTTCAAACATTTTCGAAATAATGAGAAAATATTTCGAAAATGTATTGGAAGAGTGCCAGTTAGACCTAGCATAATCTAGTCCGCGCTTTTAGGTATATGTTAGTGGTGGCTCTTAAAAAAAGGAACAAAAATAGTCATAATCAATCAAGTCAATCAAATGTCATGTATTAGTAGGGTTCGGGAGAACCTGCCCTGGTATTCTCGCAAGGCCCTCAAAGATATCATTTGGCAATCTTTCGTCCTAACAGATCCCCTGCTCCCCTTCTCCCCTTCTCGAGGGGAGGGTCGTAACACTCAGTACATGGCACGTAAAAAAACTTGAAAATGTCAAAAAGAAAAAAGGAAATTTTTTTATGAAAAAGGAAAAAGAAAATAATTCAAATAAAAGTAAGGCGCGTTTGGTAACATTTCTGTTTAAAAATTGTTCTAGGGAATAGAAATAGAAAAAAGTGTTTTCGATCCAGGAACAATTTTTAACTAGAAAGATGCGTTTTGTAAATTTGTTCCGGGAATAAAAAATGAATAGAAACACATTTGGTAAATTTATATTCTTTTTTTGTTTCTTTTAATTTTTTAATATTTTTTATTTTATTTTTTTATTTTTTCTTTCTTTTTTATTTTTTCTTCTTTCGGCGGCAGCCTTGCCCGTGACACGCCGAGGCTCGCCGTGGTTGGGCGAGGCCAAGCGTCGCTGGCGCGAGTGAGGCTCGATCTCGCCTTGGCTGGGCAAGCTTGGCCTCGCCTAGATCTGACAAGGCCGAGCGTCATCGACCCCGGCGAGGCTCGGCCTCACCAGATCTAGGCGAGCTCGCCCAACCAAGGCGAGGCCGAGCCTCGCCCGCGCCAGCGACGCTCCGGCCAGGTTGCCGACCCTCGACGGCGTCATCGGCCCTCGACGGCTGGTCGCCAGCCATGGCCGAGGCCGGCGACCGGCCAAAGAAGAAAAGAAGAAAAAAGTGTTTCTAGAGAAGTGTTTATGGAGTAAGAAATAATTTATTTTGGTTTCTCATTTCTGTTCTTTTTGTGTTTCAGGAACAAAAACGCAAATAAACGCGTTTATGTTCTTTTTTTGTTCTCGGGAACAAAAAAACAAAATTTATGTTCTTAAACAGAAATAAGGAATAAAAACATGCAGCCCCTAATAAACTAAAAATCTACCACCACCAATAGGAGCCTTGCCCACCTCGCCGCAAGCCGCCACCACTTCCGGAGCTTGAGGCCATGGTTGAGCTAGCGGCCATCGCTGCTTGAGTTTTGTCAAGTTTTGCCATGGGAACTTGGGCTTTCAAGCAATGTTTCGTCACTCTCAGCAAACTTTAGCGCTAGATGTGCGATCAAAGCAAAGCATAATTTGACTCTAGTTTAGTATTTTGGGATAATGACTCAAATGGTTCCTCAACTTTAATTTAATGTACAATATAGTTTATGAACTTTTAATTTGTTCAATGTGATCTCAGAACTTTATCCCAATGTGCAATGTGATACTTGAATTTTTAATTGATTCAATGTAGTTCATGAACTTTTGATACATGTTTGATTTAGTCATGAATTATGTGAAAATGTTCAATATTTTCATTTTATTAATTCAAGTTCATGGACAATATTAAATATTTTCATATAGTCTAGGCACTAAATCGAATATGTACTAAAAGTTCATAGACCACATTGCACAAATTAAAAGTTTAGAGACCACGTTGCATATTGGGTCAAAATTTATAGATCATTTATGTCATATTTCGTTTTATCTCTTGTCACTCCAATCTATGTGTTCTCATATTCTTTGAAGAAAAACCAAAGGGTAAAATTTCAGGAAAAGGAATGCTAAGAGAAATAAATAAATCAAACCAGAAGCAATGACGAGAATAATCACGGCCAAGCGACGAAGGCCTCAGAAAAGCTAGAGATGATGAAGCGTTGATCAGGAGAGAAGACGTTCGTCTCAAATGGTACGGACAATTTCCAGCATCACCGCTACCAGCACAGCCATCTGAGCTTGAAACTGATGAGCCAAACGGAAGATAATAGATCTTCCACTCTGTGAGAGAAGATGATGAAGAGGAAGCTTTTTAGCCTAGTGGTGAAAGATCTGAGAGTTAACGCGGGGAGTACAAAAAAGACGGTGCAGTGAGGCTGTTGAAAGTTCAGACCCAGACCTGAAGGCCCTCGGGTCCGTGATTAATAGGGCAAGTTCAACGAAACTCGAGCGGCTATGGCCAAACGTGATGACTGAGCACCCATGTCGGCCATGGCACGGGCTTAGTTAAACTGGAGTGGCCATGGCCGGAAGCAACTGTGGCTGGTGGCTGAGAGCGGCGGTTTTTATATTTTTAGTTTAAGTAACCTTTTTATTATTCTTGTCCTTTATTTATTTTATTTTTTTATCCTTCTTCTCTTAATTTTTTCTTTCAATGCTGCACCTATCTTTAAAAATACCTATATTAAAAAAATAATTAAAAAGCATTTTTTGTTAATTAATGTGAACGGAGCCAATGAAATACTCGGGTTACATCAATTTGAGAAATTTTATAATTTAATTATATATTTTTTGGAAGGTTCGAGACTTCTTTTTATATTAGCTTGCTAGCTAGTGTTTATGTTCTAAAAAGAATGAAATATCAAGTTTTGTTCAGGAAGATAGGCATGGATATGGTTCTTTCTCCTCTGTGAGAGCTTCTCTCTTCCTTGGGAACTTTCCCAGCATCACAATGATGTTTTCTTTCAGCTACCTCCATGATCGTGGCCCCCCATTCCTCTCGATCATCCGTAATCCTTCTCTATTATGATTAGTTATTTCCATCTGCTTTTAGTTTTAGTTAACAAGTCTATTTGACATTGTTTCATCGCCTTAGTTTCCCCACCACTACAAGCTGGCCCTGTCAACTTTTCAACAGTATTTCCGAGTCGATTCTCTGCTAGTCCATTTCGTTTTTCTCGTTACACGATAGCTGCAGAGATTCCCTTAACAAACCCAAGCATCTCTGGCGAACGATCTTCTAGGGAATCATTTGGTTTGGTGCGAATTGATGATGAGGAAGGCTGAGATGGTTTTGACTGGAGGGAGTTTGTCGGAGAAGTAGTTCAACCGAGCTGCTTAGCTAATGTTTTAAGGAAAGGGGCTGGCATGGGCGAGATTACTATAACCCCTCAAATGAGAATACGTAGTTGGGCTCATTTCATGGTCAGCATCATCTTGATGCGGAAGAGAGAATTAATTTTTCTGTATTTAATAATGCAAAATACATTGGCCTATTTATAACCTTCACAAGATAATTATTTAAGGTGACATGATATTGTAACATCAATTACAATCAATCAAATAAATAAAAAAATAGGCACAATCAAATTAAGAAATATGTGGAATCAAGAAAGCTAAAAGAAATTGCTTAGTTATATTTGAGCTATTTTAAATAATATTAATAAAACAAAATAACAAATATGAAATAATAGTTTCCTTAGGCTTCATGAATATAATTTTGAGTCATATGCATAACATGACATTTGAGCGAATTAAATAATCACTCCCATCGATATATGATAACAATTATAACAATAATAAAACTAATAACACAATATATTGATTTTTTTCTAGAAAAGAATTTGCCATGTATCATGAAATCAACTGTAACTTGTAGGCGCCGCGCGTGGGCATCGCTGGATCCGGCAAGGGGTGGAATCGTACTCACGCGGCGCCACGTGTGAGGGGAGGGAATCAAAGACCTGCCCCTGTCCCATCTCTCTGACGCTCTCTCTCCTCTTTCTCTTCTCTGTCTCCCTCCCTCACACGTGGCGCCGCGTGAGTGGTCCGGGACCACGCTGACGTGGCGGTTCCGGACCACCCAATATTTTCTTCCATCTTCCTTGCGTCCTGCCCATCTCTCTCTCTCTCTACTTTTCATTCACTCCCTCATCAGTACAAAGCGAAGCACAAGACCTCTTTCATCAATGGAGCGTTCCGCCTGGCCTAAGAACCTCTCCTCCAGCCGCAAGCGCGCGATCCAGGAGCTCTGTGGCCAAAATCCCACGAAGCTCAGAGATGCCTTCGACGCTCACTCTCAAACTGGCGATCACCCACGGCAACCCTTGTTTGCGGAAGATCTGATCGACAGCGTCCTCGGGTCGTTCAGCAACACCCAATCCCTATCGAGCGGGTCTGAGTCCTATGAGGTCTTGCAGGTCCCGAGCAATGCCTGTGTCATTTCCGAGGACTCTGAGGAAAGTGAGAGCGTCAAGATACCCGTCCAGAGGTCTCCGGTAGAGAGCGTCAAGAGCTGTGTCATGTCCGAGGACTCTGAGGAAAGTGAGAGCGTCAAGATACCCGTCCAGAGGTCTCCGGCAGAGAGCGTCAAAAGCTGTGTCATATCCGACGATTCTAAGGAAAGTGAGAGCTTCAAGATACCCGTCCAGAGGTCTCCGGTAGAGAGCGTCAAGACCCCCGTCCGGAGACTCCAGAGGTCTCGGCTAGCGTGGGTCATGGACCACGTCCGGAGACTCCAGAGGTCTCCGGTAGCGAGGGTCAAGACCCCCGTCACCCCCTCCTGGATACTCCAGAGGTCTCCGGGATCCATCTTGTTGGAGCAGTCGCTAGTGGAGGCTGCAACGGCGATATTCAAGGGCAGAGTAGACGTGGCTTCGGAGATCCTGAGAAGCTTGTCTGCCGTGCCGAAACCCATGGGTTATTCAGAGCAGAAATTGATGGAATACATGTTGTCTGCGCTTAAATCGCGCATGAGACCCGTCGATTACCCCCATCCCGTGGCGGAGTTGTTTACCGAGGAACATTTGTCGTCGTTTCAGTCACTTTACGGTCTGTCTCCTTGTTTTAAGCTCGGTTGCATGGCTGCCAATCTCGCGATTGTGGAAGCTGCATCGGAGCAACCCTCCACTAACAAGCTCCATGTAATTGATTTCGATATTGGTTGGGAAGGACGGTACCTCAATCCCCTCATTCTCCTTTACGCGGCGTCCGTGCATCAGGCGGGTAATCAATCCACCCTCAAGATCACGATGGTCGCAGATAGTTTCAACGGTGAGAAGAGGCTCAGGATGATTGGGGATCGAGTGAGTGAACTCGCGGCCCAGGTGAAAGTTAGGTTAGCATTCAACATCGTGAGGCAGAAGCTGAGCGAGTTGAGCCGCAAGTCGCTGGGCTGCGAGCCCGACGAGGTGCTGGCGGTGATCTTGGCGTACAAGCTGCACAGAATGCCGGACGAGAGCGTGTCTGCGGAGAACCCGCGCGACGAGCTCCTCCGGCGCGTAAAGGGTCTGGCGCCGCGGGTGGTGACGCTGGTGGAGCAGGAGATGAACGGGAACACGGCGCCATTCCCGATGCGCGTGGGGGAGGCGCTGGCGTACTACAGGACGTTGCTCGAGTCGTTCGAGTCTGAATTTTTGGAGGACGGCTCGGAGCGAGGGAGGGCGGAGGAGGGGCTGAGTCGGAAATTGGGGAGCTGGGTTGCTTGCAAAGGTAGGGACCAGGTTGAAAGATGCGAGGTGTTCGGGGAGTGGAGGGCCCGCATGGGGATGTCTGGGTTCGAGTTGAAGCCACTGGGTCGACACTTGGCCGCAATGAAGGCGTTGCTTCATTGTTGGCCCTTGCCCTGGGACCCGAGATTCACGGTGAAAGAAGAGAATGGCGGGTTTTGCTTCGGCTGGCGCGGCCGAACTCTCACCGTCGCATCTGCTTGGCATTAACCGAATTGACATACGTATGTGTATGTCATGTGCGGCGATGGGATGTGATACTTATCATGTATTGTTTTCGAGGTGTTTTCATGAGAAAATGGGAAAAGAAGAAGAGGATCCAATTTCCCCACCCAAGCAATTGAGTAATAAAAAGAGAGATGTTTGGATTTGAGGGGAAAAAAACATTCCCATGTGTTGCATTCATTTCTTGCATTATTCGATTTGTTTCATTTGGTATGTATTGAATTCTTGTGCGCACTCTTTCTTCTCCATCCATAGCTGCTGTGGGGCTCCACCTGTGACAGCATTTATGGAGGTTCGTGATAGTTTGCAGCTTAGCTTGAGCTCCAATTCCGCTGTCTTTCAGGAGAGGGAGAGGGAGAGGGAGAGGGAGAGAATGTCATGCATTATTCTATTTGCGTTGTCATTGTGCACTTCCGGTTTTAATCCCTCCCAAGTGTATCACGCTGGGAATAAGGAGAGAATTATTTTAACTGCTATTTGTACCTCCATTTCTTTAAGAATTAAGCCTTTGTTTTCAATAGCTAATATAACATTTTAAGTTAAATTCCTATATTTTCGTTCCATTTTGAGATTGAGTAGTTTTATGAGTGATTTGTCTTTTTTATGAAACTGAAAGTCGAAATTAGTTTTCGACATGAGTGATACTTAACGTCGTAAGACACTCATATTTGTGCTTTAATTTATGTCCATGATGGTGATATCTCCTTTCCTGGTTTAATAGAGGAGCAATATTATTCGTCCGCCAATGCTTTGCCTTTAAATGTCCTTTCTTAAGCTCGCACTTTGACAAAAGAAGCCCTACGCAAGCTCCAAAAAAACATGAGGACCCTTGCTTCAACAAGCAGCTCTCGCTATGCTGCAGGATCGAATCTCGCTATGCTGTAGGATCAAAGTCCAAGCCCGTCCCTAAACACGAATTCTTCATTGTTTTGAAGGGTCTCGTAAAACGCAATGCCACGGTCGAACAAACATTGTGGCAAGTGGATGAATTGAGCTCTAATGTGGAAGAGGGTGAAAAGGGACAGGTGTTTGAGGAGAAAATGGACGGTTCATATAGAGATGATGCAAGGAGACAGTTGGTTGCGATTGGAATTGCGAAGGGGCAGGATTCATCCAGGTTGTTTCCCCATCAGGCAATGATAAATGCGATAAGGGCAGAGAGAGAATAGCTGAGGCAATCGTGGGCAGCTACGCCGGACTATACTTCGCTGGATGGAGGGTGTAATCATGGCACGACTAAGGGCTTAAGCGATGAGGAGCTGGAGTTTCAGGGGCGAATCACCATGTTCGGAGGGAAGATTGGGGGTGGAAAGAAAGGTTTTTTCAAGAGTTTCAACGATAGGGCAGTGGATGTGCCATTGAGAAAAAGACTGAGCTTGAGGACGATGAAGACGAGATAGGGGAGGAGTAGTTTAGGAAGGGATGATGGAACTACGAGGGAAGTATCTATTACCGGTAACGGCAGTACTGTTCTTGCTTAATGTGCAGCAGCCACAAAAGTTTGCATATACATGTCCTGCACCAAGCATCGGGGCAGTTGGCCCTCCTCCTCTAAGCATAGGAGGGGCGATGGTTGCTGGGCGGGAATTGGATTTTATGTCGCTTCTACAGCGAGTTGAGCTTGCTATGAAGGCTTTGTGCGATTATGCTAGGAGGCTGAAGGTAATGTGTTTTGTTTTGTTCACTTTTCTTCCAATAATGTTAAATCAGATCCCATTTTCTTCTCAGTAGAGGCAATCCATTATATGGCCTGATGTATGAAGGAAACACCTTTTCTCCTTGAAGTTGGAGGACCTAATTATGTATATGATTCTTTTGCTTTCTGTCAGGAATCACATAGAAAACCCATGTCATCTTTGGCAAAGACCGATGAGAATTTGTCTTCCTCATTGTTGAATATCACTGCACTTGAGAAGTCTATGTCTGCTGCTGGTGGGTGTGCATCTTTCAAAAGCTTCGTGAATATATTTCTGTTTTATGTAAGTTGTTGCAGGTGTGGCTTTATTTTGTTCATCTTTTACCCATATCCTTTAAACCATTTTTGTTAATTTCCTTTGATCCGTATAGGATAGGTTAAAGCTCTATGGTGCTGATGGTTTCTGTGCCCACCTGCAAGCGATCAACACGACAACTTAGTGCAAGAATACGAGTCACCTGATCTTCCTTGCATGTGTTTGACCTTTGCAAGTTTCGTCAGAAGTCTACGGCGATGAATGTATTCAATTTCACTTTGGCTTCATCGAATGCTTTGCAAATGTCAATTGGGGTGGCAGGAGGTGGAATTAATTAGGTTTGAGCTTGACATGTTTAAACTTCATAGACAAGCAAATGAAGATCATAGCCATCTATACTATGTGCTTGGATAATAGCCAGGCCTAAATCCAGGTTGTGGATATTTGTTTGCCCCCAGGAAATCAGTAAACTTTCTGTGCAAAAACAAGTGAGGAGTTGCATGAGATACTTTCTCTCAATTTTTAAATCATAGTATGTTACACATCAATTACCAAAGAGCAACAACTTATTGGTTGTCACAGATTTTTGTTTGAATGTGGCCAGAGAGAATCGAACCTTCCAAATCTTGTAAGGTTTGAATTCATGTAAGATTTCAATGTGCAGCAATCTGGGCAATAAAACCATACTGCTATTAAGCATTTGCTTAGTTTTGTGACCGAAAGACACCATGCTTTGCCTATCAAAAGGAAGATGATGTGGTGAGCTTACACAATACTCTCCTAGTCATGGGGACAAGGACATAACTCCATAAAGATCACTGTAATGAGTACACGATTTGCTCAAGCAAAAACTCCAAAATTAGAGACCTCTATGATTAACAAAAGAGCAAGAGGATGAATCTACAGTGCAGAAAAAAAAAAAAAAACGAAATTGTCACTAAGTACACCAAAGATGGAGCAGCCCTCATTATCAGGAGAGGGATCCTTCTCATTTTTTAGAGATGTATCCATTGGCTGTTTTCTTTTCCCTAACTGACTTTATATTAATTAACATGAACCGATTCCATCAAGGGCCAAGAAACAAAAAGCCTCAAATACTATGATCAAGATATACCAAAACCATTACATATTCAACATATACACCACACCCTTTTAAAATCTAAACCATTGACAATAGCTACTACATAATGGATGCAATTGCTCTAGAGGTCCATAATATGAGGGAGCTCTCCTTCATAGCACGTAATCTCAAATGCAACTCAGAGGTGATTGTAGCCTCGAGAGTCCCTATATATATTGAAGCTGTGTTTAACTATGAATCTCAACAGTTTGAATCACAATATCAACAAGAGGTAGAGGAAAAGATTGAATGCAACTTGGAGTTGCTAGCTTTCCATTGATGAATGCAACAAACACTTGCGAAATTTACTTCTTTTAGTGGATCTTGCTTCAAACAAGATAGTCCAACATTCAAATTGCCAATGCTTCAATGAACTAAACACGTCTACAAAATGCGAACCCAGATCTAATGAGAACAACCGCACTGGAAGAATAGGTGAGGTCTGGATTCACTATAATCATCATAAAAAAGCAAGCTTGGAAATGAACAACCTATTCCTAAGCAATTTATCCTTCCTTTTGCTTCTAACAATGTTAGTTCCAGTCCTTTTTATTTGACAAAAAATACCTAGCATTACAGTGCCTGACCCATCACATGTTTGACTTGTCTCCAATGTTTCACGCTAGCTAGGTTGACTTTGTATGCACCAAATAAATGTAAATATTTTCACCGACCTCAAGCAAATACATATGCTAATGGATCTTGTTGATTCAAATTAAACTAAACCGAACATGATAGGATCATACAATTTTTCATTTTTTATGCTAACAAGTTAAAATAATGTATTTAGAGCTCTTTGAGCATCTAATCGATTAATTTTTTTTTTTGTGCTAATTTAGTCTAGCAAAAAAAAGAGAGAGAGAGAAAAAAAAAGGAAAAGAAAAAAGGAAAAATTAATAAAATAATAAAATAATTTTAAAAAATTTACGTCAAAGCATCGCCCAAACAAATCATCACTGGGTGGCCTTCACGTTAGCACTCACCTCCCAAAATTGGTTGGATGAATTGAATTGACATAATTCTAAAAGTTTTAGGACGGAATTTGCCAAAAAAAAAATTAAGACTGTTTCAATTATTTTCCTCTGATTTATATTGGTGCGTTAGTTCTGGCCTTGCAAAAACATTAAATTGAAAGAATGTGCAAGTTTTCTTATAGTTAAGTAGTTGTTGACTTGTTATGACTAAAATATCAAAATTAGAAGTCAAAAATCCAACAAGGGCTAAGTTATCTCTAGTCAAAGTCCATCGTAACTCAGCTCGTGGAGTTCCATCCAGGCAAAGTAGAGATCAAGATTAGAAGAGTGTCAATGTCAATGTGCAGAAGTCCAGGTTATGCAATTATAAAACCAATAAAAAAAAATATTTTATATTCCATGTATTCCCCATTAGTTTGATAACAAATTTCAACATATCATGAGTGTTAAAATCTCTTAAGGTATCATATTAATAAGGGTTAGAATTTACTTTCATGTGTCAAATTAAGATTGTCAACCCATGTAAGATCATCATCTCCAAAAATTACAATTGCCATTAAATCAAGTTGGACGAAAAGGTGTTTTTTAGATTCATATTGTATTGAAATTACGGTTTTTGTTTATATTTACTTTCAGAAAAGATGAGTATCATGGAGAGACAAGTTAATTATTTTTAATTTTGATGCAAAACTACAAAAAAAAATCTTCTCAAGATCCTCCTATTTGATGATGTACAAAAAAACGAGAATGGATATTGGCTAATCGATAGCTATCTTCCTTTGAAATTCACAATTTGTGTCGATAATAGCAACTTACCCATCGCATATCATTTTGTGACCTTCTTTACAGAACATAATTTCCCTTTTTGTCATCGCAAGTAATATAGATCCCATGATTTCTAATTGTCCACAAGAAATAGCCAACTGCCTAAGTTAATAGTACATCCTCTTTTCTATTATCAATAAATTACATAATTAATCATAACTTTTATTAAACATGGGCGTAATTTTCCTTTTGATAGCCACAAAATATTTCGATCATATAATTTGTAATTTTTCACGAAAATTAAGAACATACCCAAGTTGATAAGAAATTTTTTATGCTATAAGTAGTAAAATATTCTTTACTCATCCTAACTTCAGTTAAATTAAGAAAATGGAAATTGGAAGTTTGATCATTTTTTATCCAAATAATCCAAATTACTTATTGGGAAAGTAGGGAAAATAAGCATCTCAGTTCCGCTCCGAGGTTAGTTCCCTTGTCAAAGCTTATTCTGCTCAGGAAGAGAAAGAGAGAGAGACAGAGAGAGACAGAGAGAGAGAGAGAGGGTGAAGGAGGAAGGAGATGGAAGTAAAAGAATCGTGTAGAGCTCAGCGTCGATTAGGGTTCTTCTCCTCCTTCTTCCTCATCGCGGCTCTGGTTTCGATTGCTGCCGTCGATGCTTCCGTCCACAACTACTTCAACGAGGCCTTCACCTCCCGCTCCAACGCCTTCTTCTTCCACGGCAGCAGCGAGGGCCTGTGCGCTCCCTGGTCTGTGATCCCGCCTTCCTCCTCCACGACATCGTCTCCCAACATCACGACCGGCCCCAAGGGGAAGTCCTTCATCAGGTACGGATCCCTTCGTTTCGGTGGTTTTGGACGGGTCTTGTCTTGTTGCTTTTGGAAGCTTGCTGGCATCCCGAATGGATTGTTCCGCATCTTCCTTTCGGTTTCCGGTATGTTCTGCTGGAGCAGCGCGATTGTTTGAACTTGCTTGAATTCTATGCGATTTATACGTATATCTACGGGAATTCAATCGAAGTCCTCCGCGGGTTGGCTAGAGGAGTTTCCACTTTTCGATGTAAGTTTTAGAGCTTGATTGGGAATATTAGGACTCAATTGCACTTTGTAGTCAAGGTGTGGGGCTAGATTGTGTACCTTAGATAAGGTTTAGGACTTAAAGGTGTCGTTTACTCGTTCTTTTAAATAAATAAAAAATCTTAGATGGGGTGCTGGAATTTATTTCTTTTACTTTGCATTATTGATTGAGTAGAGCTTTCGCTAGAGGTCCGAGAAGTTGATGATTCGTTACGAGGTTATAATGGAAATGGCAGTTGTAGTTCCCCCCAGACAACAGAAGTATAGCCCAAGTGCCAAGACTTGGCACGGGGGACACTTAAGTGCCAAAACTTTGAAAATGTATACTTAAGTGCCACTTTCTTTGAATAGTGGGACACTTAAATGCCACCTTCGGCGAACTTTGCCGAAAATCCTACGTGGCACGCCGGAGAGCTGACTTGGCTCTAATTCATCCGAAATGACATCGTTTGCAAAATAAAAATTAAACTACCAGCTAAAATATTCTAAAAAATAAAGATGTGTAAATAATTAATATAAAAATTAATTAAATTAAATTTAAACTCAAATTTATTTAAAATATTCTAAAAAATAAAAAACTTAAAATTATAAAAGGGGGGGGGCGAAGTGAGGCGACCGAGGGCTGAGCCCTTACTGTCGCCACCGGGAAGGGCTAGCAACAGAGGAGGGAGGGTCGGCCGGGGTGGCCGGCCCCTAGCCGACCGGCGGCGAGGGCCACAAGCCCTCGCTGGATCTGAGCAAGGGCCGCGACCCTCACCCTAGATTTGGGTAAGGGCCTGAGCCCTTGTCGACTCCCTGCCGTCGCCGGGAAGGGCCAATGACAGTGGGGGGAGCATCGGTCGGGGTCACCGGGCCCTAGCCAAGGGTTGGCAAGGGCTCGCGGCAGTCACCGGCCAAACCCTTGGCTGGCCAACTCTCCTTTTTTTTTTTTCTTGTTTTTAATAACAAAAGTCTTTTGCAAATTTAACTTGTCCAAACATTATTTTACTTAAAGATACTTCACAATGGATTTTCATAAATACGATTTACCAAATACAATTTGCATTTTGAAAACTCCTTTAACTCAAGGGCCTTTGCATTTTCTCAAAGAATTTCCCCAAAAGCCTTCCCAAATGCATCATATGTATGCCTTACTTGTTGTAGAGTATCCAAGGAATATCCCTTCATCTGACTTTTCTTTAAACTTACTCAAATGATCGTTTGCATTTTTTTATGATAAAACATTTATAGCAAAAAATATGAAAATACGAAATATTTGGTTTTTAACCTTTGTAAATCTCATAGGGGTTTTCTCTATAATGGGCCTCAGAAAGACTGTTAATTATGTAGCAAGCAATTGACACTACTTTTGACCAAAAGCGAGAAGAGACTCTATTTTCAATTAACAGACTTCTAGCTATTTCCTATAAAAACTTATTTTTCCTTTCTACAATTACATTTTGTTCTACAATGTAAGGAGAGGAGAAAATATGTTGAAAACCATTTTCATCACAAAAGCTCATAAAATCCCAATTTTCAAATTCTCCCCCGTGATCTATTTTGATACTCGAAATTGCATAGCCCTTCTCATTCTAAATCTTTTTAGTAAATTTTGAAAAATAAGACAAAACTTCTACTTTATTTGCCAAAAAGAAAACCTATGTAAACCTTGAGTAATCATCCACAATCACCAAATCATATTTCTTACCTCCAATACTTTGAGTTCTAGTATGTCCAAAGAGATCCATATGAAGGAGCTATAAAGCACGATTAGTGGAAATAGAGTTTATAGATTTAAATGAATTCCTAACCTATTCTCCTAAAGTGCATGCGGTGCACAAATCAGTCTTTTGGTAAACCATTCTTGGAAGAACGCAAAAAAGCTTCTTGGAAGATAGCTTGGCAATTTGCTTTATGCTTATGTGCCCTAACTTATGATGCCATAGGTTTCTACTTTATTTACCAAAAAGAAAACCTATGTAAACCTTGAGTAATCATCCACAATCACCAAATCATATTTCTTACCTCCAATACTTTGAGTTCTAGTATGTCCAAAGAGATCCATATGAAGGAGCTATAAAGCACGATTAGTGGAAATAGAGTTTATAGATTTAAATGAATTCCTAACCTATTCTCCTAAAGTGCATGCGGTGCACAAATCAGTCTTTTGGTAAACCATTCTTGGAAGAACGCAAAATAGCTTCTTGGAAGATAGCTTGGCAATTTGCTTCATGCTTATGTGCCCTAACTTACGATGCCATAGGTTTGCTTCATCTTGAATTGAGATTGGGCATTGAGAGCTTTCTATATTTATGTCCAGAAGGTATATGTTGCCATGCCTTTGACTAGTAAAAGATCGAGAGAAGTTGTGGCTGATTCTAGAACAAATATTCTCTCAAAAGTTGATTCTAAACCTTGTATCGCATAGTTGACCGACACTCAGAAAGTTATAATAAAGACCTTTTACTAGGGAAACATTATTGATGATCAAGCTGTCAATCTTCATTGTTCCCAGTCCTTTTATTCTTCTTTTGCTATTTTCTCCAAAGGAAACACTTCCTCCTTTTTGTTTTTCAAGTTTGATGAAACTGCTTGAGTTTCTTGTCATATGCCTAGGGTATCCACTATCCAAGTACCATTTGCTCTTCCCTTTTATGGTAATCTGCAATCAAAGAATAGTCTTAAACTTTCTTTAGTATCCAAATTTTCTTAGGTCTTGAAGAGTTAGAGGTAAAAACTCTTTTTGCCCGATCCTTCTTAACAGGTTTCCAGACTTTAAGACATTTATTCTTAAAATGTTCAGAGTCTTCATACTTAGAAACTTTAAGAGCACTTTGACCAATGGATTTTGTAAAAACTCTTTAGAAATGATTCTTTTAAGTGAGTCTAGGCGGTTTCTATCTAAGTCTCTCATTGACTTTTGGAAAATCAATCAAAAGATCACTTTTTTTTTTTTTTTATTAAAACTCAAACTGGATTTATTGTGGTAAAGGATTCGAATGAAAATAATGTGTTCTAAGGTTTCCGAACCTTTTGAAAATTTTGTAGAAATGTTTGAAAATTCCTTTTTCAAACTCTCATTTTCTTTAGAAAAAGAATCACGACTTTCCTTCAAATCATTGAAATTATTTTGTAAACTTTCAACCTTTTCTTTTTAAGAATGTCCTGTTGTCTAAGTTTAAAATTTTCCCTCTTCAGTTTAGAGATCCTTTTTAGAGAGAATTTAAGGTTCAAACAAAGCTCATTTTTTTTTGTCTAATTCAAAGTCTATATTTGAGTTAGATTCTGAGTTTGAGTCTAAGTAAGCCATCAAACAGATGTTTGCATACTTCTTGTCACTCTCTTCACATTTTGTGTAGCCTAAGTTTCTACTTTTAGATCTTTCTTGTACTTCTCATACTTTTCTTTCTTCTTTTTCAACAAAGGACAGTTTGACATGATGTGTCCGTTTGTCTCATACCAAAAGCATATCACATCCTTACTTGGTTCATCTTCTTCCATCGATCATTTTTGTGCATTTTGCTTGTATTGCTTCAATGTGGAGAGTTGAAAAAAGATAGTGAAGTGAGGTTGTTGAAAGTTCAAATGCAGACCTATAGATGCTTAGGTTGGAGATTAATAGTGATAAGTTTGATCAATCTCGAGCAGTCATAGCCAAGCTTGATGACTCAAGCACCCCATGTTGGCCGTGGCTATGAGCTTCATGAAACTAGAGTGGCTATGGCCCCAAGCAGTGGTGGCTGGTGGCCAAGAAGAGTAATTTTAGATTTTTAGCCTTTTTTATTTAATTCTTATCCTTTCTTTTTTTATCCTTCTTCTCTTTTTTTTTTTTTTCTTTTTTTCCATGTGGCATCTATCTTGTTGAGGTAATAAAAAGGTATTTTTCGTTAACTAAAGTGGACAGAGTTCACAAAACAATTGATTACATCAATTTAAGAAGTTTTAAAACTTAATTATATATATATATAGTTCAGGACTTCTATATATATTAGCTTTCTAGCTAGTGTTTATATTCTAAAAAAAATGAGATATCAAGTTTTTTGGCTCAGGAAGGTAAGCATAGATATGGTTCTTTCTCCTCTGTGAGAGCTTCCCTCTGTTAAAGAAAACTCCTTAACTGTTTTAAAATTGACAAAACCTTTCCAAAAAGTCTAGTCTGAAGATTTGCAGACTCAAGTGTTATAATCTGAAGGACTCCAGATTCTACCGTCAAAGTCTGAAGATCACTAGACTTTAATCTCAAAGTCTGACCACACTGATAAATTCTAGACTGATGAGTGAAGACTTATCCAAATGCAAGTTTATCTTCAAGGATTCGATTCGTATGGTTTGTGGAAAATCTTACGGCTAGATATAGCACCTTATGATCAATTATTATTATTGAAATCAATTCGGATAATCAAATCTTTTGAAAGGCAAAGTATACTAGGAAGGTTCTACTTATGGAAACCAAACTCCTGATTGTATGGGCAAGCAGGATTGATGGGCTATCATTACATTCCTTAAGCGACTCGAAATCTCCTTAATTGATTCTGTCTAATGGGTAGATTGGAAGAACTCCTTTGGAAAGTGCCAACGATTGTAGAGGCATGGACGAGTACATAAGGAAGACTCTCAAGTTGTTCAAGTGTGCGTGAAAGAAAAATTTCAAAGTTTGAAGCTTCTAGTTCTTTGCTATTTCATTTGTCGAGCTTAACTTGTACTCAAAAGAGAACACTCGTGAGACTTTGGAAGAGTGTAGTAGAGGTTCTACACTGTGAAGTCAAAGACGTGAGACTGTAAAATCTCTTTTGATTCACAGTGAAATCCAACCAGTGGATTGTCAATGCGGGAGGGTGGACGTAGGCTTGATCTAAGCCGAACCACTATAAACTTTGTGTTTCTATTCTCTTTCCCTAAATTCCTTACTTTAATTCGTAGCTTTATATATCTGCTTATAATTGATTACATCTTTAGTTTATTATCTTCTAAAGGCGATTTACCTTCATTAAGTCTTGCAAAAATTTCTTTTAACACATATTCACCCGCCTCTAGGTGTTCTTACTAGCCCTTTCAGCCTTTTGGTTGGGAGCTTTCCCAGCATCACAATGATGTTTTCTTTCAGCTACCTCCGTGATCGTCATCCCCCCATTCTTCTCGATCATCTGTAATCCTTCTCTATTATTATTAGTTATTTCCATCTGCTTTTAGTTTTAGTTAACAAGTCTACTTGGCATTGTTTCATCGCCTTAGTTTCCCCTCCACCACACGCTGCCCCTGTCAACTTTTCGAGAATATTTCCGAGTTGACTCTGTGCTAGCCCATTTCTTTTTTCTCATTACACGATGGCTGCAGAGGTTCCCGTAACAAACCCAAGCATCTCTTGTGAACGATCTTCTAGGGAATCATTTGGTTTGGCATGAGTTGATAAGAAAGTAGGGGTGTCAGTAATAGAACCGAACCAAAAACCAAACCGAACCGAACCGAAAAATTCGGTTTTTTCGGTTCTTCATTAAAAACTGAATTTTTTGGTTTGGTTCAGTTTTTATCAGTTAACCAAACCAAACCGAACCAATAAACTGAAAAATAGAACCATTAACCAAACCGGCAAAGGGCCAACCCTATTTCTCTCCCGTCTCCTCTCGTCTTGAAGGTGGGACGGTGACGACGGCGACGACTGTGACTGCAACGGCGGCAGGGACGGCGATGGCAAAAAACCAAAATAGTGATGGCAATGTTACTACACTTTCTTCCGTTTATGTCGGAAGCTCCAGTGGCGGGTTGGACAATCGGAAGCTAAAAGAAGAAGAAGGCGGACGGCACAGCAATGGAGGGAGATGCGCTCACCGAGTCGCTGAACGATCTCTTCCTCAACCTCTCCACGATGGTCAAATCCAAACTCCAGGTACCTCGATCTTGTTCCCTCGTCCTCATCTCAAATTCCTCGAGGTTTTCTGCTTCGTGCGACGAATGAATCCACCCTTGAGATTTCCGCAATCGATCGGTGGGGTTATCTAATCTGATGGATGATGGAATTGGATGATGGTGTCTTGCGTCGGCCGATCGGGCGGTCCAGGGCGTGAACAATCAGCTGGAGCTGGTGGAGAAGATGAACCGGTGAGTGGCGAAGGAGTACGTGGGGTTCGGCGACGTGGCGTCGGGGCTGAGAGTGTTCGTGTCGTGGAGCAGCTGAAGTCCAAGAGCAGGGGCTTTGACAAGTACGTGCGGTAGATTGAGGCGATCGAAGAGCAAGTGACGCGATTCGAGTCCAAAAACCAAAAGTTGAAAACCAAAAAACCGAACTAAACTAAATCGAACCAAACCGGTTCGGTTTTGGTTCGGTTCGGAAGATTTTTTTAACGGTTTGGTTTTTCAAAAAAATCGAACCGAACCGAACCGTTGACACCCCTATAAGAAAGGCTGAGATGGTTTTGACTGGAGGGAGTTTGTTGGAGAAGTAGTTCAGTCGAGCTGCTTAGCTAGTGTTCCAAGTAAAGGGGCTGGTATGGGTGAGATTATTATCCTCAAATGAGAATATGTACTTGGGCTCGTTTCATTAGCCTCTTTATAACCCTTACAAGATGACTATTTAAAATAATATGATATTGTAACATCAATTACAATTAATCAAGATAAAAAAAAAAATAGGCACAATCAAATGGAGGTAATGTACAATTTTAAAAGATACGAGGAATCATGAAGATTATGGGAAATTTCTTAGTTATATTTCAGCTGTTTCTAATAACATTAACATAATAACGAATATGAAATAATAATTTCCTCAGGCTTCGTGACTATAATTTTGAGTCACATGCATAATATGACATTTGAGAGAATTAAATTATCACTCCTATCGATATATGATGACAATTACAACAATACTAATACTAATCACACAAGATATTCATTTTTTTTTTCTAGAAAAGAATTTGCTAGGTATCATGATATCGACTATAACTCGTTCGCGCCGCGCGTGGGCATGGCTGGGTCCGCAAGACATGGAATTTTCGCACCCCCTGCCACTCATCTTCCTTGCCTCCTACCAATGGCAATGGATAATAAGCCCTCTCTCTCTCTCTCTCTCTCTCTCTCACACACACACACACACTCAGCCCCTTCAATTTATGTCGGTCCCTCTCTCTCTTCACTTTCATTCACTCCCTCATCATTACAAAGCAAAGCACAAGACCTCTCTCATCAATGGAGCGTTCCGCTTGCCTAAGAACCTCTCCTCCAGCCGCAAGCGCACGATCCAGGAACTATGTGGCCAAAATCCCAAGAAGCTCAGAGATGTCTTCGACGCTCACTCTCAAACTGGTGATAACCCACGGCAGCCCTTGTTTGCTGAAGATCTGAACGTCAGCGTCCTCGGGTCGTTCAGCAACACCCAATCCTTATCGAGCGGGGCTGAGTCCTATGAGGTCTTGCAGGTCCCGACCAACGCCTGTGTCATGTCCGAGGTCTCTGAGGAAAGTGAGAGCATCAAGAACCACATCCAAAGGTCTCCGGCATCCATCTTGTGGGAGCAGTCCCTAGTAGAGGCTGCGACGGCGATATACGAGGGCAGAGTAGACGTGGCTTCGGAGATCCTGAGGCGCTTGTCTGCAGTGCCGAACCCCATGAGTAATTCAAAGCAGAAATTGATGGGATACATGTTGTCTGCGCTTAAATCGCGCGTGAGCCCCATCGATAACCCCCCTCCCGTGGCTGAGTTGTTCACCATGGACCATGTGTTGTCGGCTCAATCACTTTACGAACTGTCTCTTTGTTTCAAGCTCAGTTTCATCTCTGCGAATTTCGCGATTGTGGCAGCTGCATCGGAGCAACCCTCCACTAACAAGCTCCATGTTTATTGATTTTGATATTGGTGGGGACGGTGATGGGAGAACAGTATAATTCGAACAATATTGAATCAACGCAGCGAAATAAAATAATCTCACCTCTTGTGTAAACCTAATAAGAATGGATATAGTAGAGTAAAATAAACACCAAGCACGCGAACACAAGACGATTTTTTACGTGGAAAACCTCCTCGATGTGAGGAGATAAAAAACCACGGGACCGGAGTCCACTTGAAAATCTTCACTATCAATAAAATTGTTCTTCTCTAGCAAATACTAGAGGTACATAGCAGTAAACACCTCAAGAACATGATTCTTGGTAATACACATGAACTTCACAAGAGATCAAGGATAAATCTGACCAAAAACGCAGGTTTCATCAATCCATGAAAAACCTGATGTAGGGAGCTTCAAACGAAAATCAAACCGTTCAGATTCGATAAAATTGCGCCACGAACATGCTGACAAAATTTCAGCTCAATCGGACCACGAATCGACCTCCGACGCTAGCTTGATGTAAATAAGATATTGCCCCAAACCCCAGATTTTCTACTTTCTCTTTTTCTCTTGTTACTATTTCCTTTTCTGCTACTACCTCTTTATATAGATAGTGAGAAACCCTATTTCCTCATATAACTTATTATATGGGTTCAAGCCCTTTTTGGGCTTGCAACTCATTGGGCTTCCTCCACATAGGAATGAACCTAGCTAACAAATCTCCCCCTCACGACAATGTGGAGGGATTCACCATCCCTGCTATCAAACGGCAATGTTCAAGCTTCTCTCTTGGTAGAGTCTTCGTCATCATATCGGAGCCATTATGATCCGTATGAATTTTCTCAAGTTCCAACAATTTTTCATCTAGAATATCCCTTATCCAATGATATCTAACATCAATATGTTTTGATCTAGAATGAAAATATGAATTCTTACCAAGATGAATTGCGTTTTGATTATCACAAAATAGCACATACCTCTTTTGCTTGAACCCAAGTTCTTCTAAGAACTTCTTCATCCATAGCATCTCTTTACTAGCTTCAGTCACTGCAATAAATTCAGCTTCAGTTGTAGAAAGTGCAACACACAACCTTGACTTCCATGACACAGCTCCACCCACAAAAAAAAAATCAAATAACCAGAAGTAGATTTACGAGTATCAATATCTCCTACCAAGTCGGAATCTGTGTATCCAACTAACTCAAGTTTCCCAGTCCGAAAACGAGTTTCAAATTTGAAGTTCCCCGAAGATACCTCATAATCCACTTCACCTGCATTCCAAGTGTTTCTCTCGCCTGAATTTGACAAATAGCGACTAACAACGCCAACTGTATGTGCCAAGTCTGGGCGTGTACATACCATCGCATACATTAAGCTTCCTACAGCTGAAGCATATGGAACACTTTCATATCTTTCTTTTCTTTATCAGTCGTAGGACTTTGCATCATATTTAACTTAAAGTGGGCAGCAAGAGGAGTACTAACCACTTTAGCCTTGTACATGTAAAATTTCTGAAGGATCTTTTCGATATATTTCTCTTGCGGCAAAAACAACTTCTTAGCATCTCTGTCTCGGGTAATTCTAATGCCAAGAATTTGCTTCGCCGAGCCCAAGTCTTTCATGGCAAAAGACTTGCTCAACTGTTTCTTCAATAACTCAATTCTTGAAGCATTCTTGCCAACAATCAGCATATCATCAACATAAAGCAAGAGAATAATAAAGTCACCATCAAAAAAAATTTGGACAAACACACAGTTATCAGAGGAAGTCTTCTTATAGACTGTTCTATCATAAGCGACGCAAATTTCTTATACCTTTGTCTCGGTGCTTGTTTTAGGCCATAGAGACTTTTCTTCAATTTGCACACATAATCCTCTTTCCCTTTCACTTTGAAACCCTCGAGTTGTTCCATGTATACCTCTTCCTCCAAGTCACCATGTAGGAATGTTGTTTTAACATCCATTTGCTCAATTTCTAAATCTAGGCTAGCTGCCAAGCCTAGTACCACACGGATAGAAGACATTTTTACTACCGGAGAAAATATATCATCAAAATCAATACCCTTTCTCTGACCGAATCCCTTAACAACCAATCTAGCTTTGTACCGTGGTTGTAAAGTATGTTCATCTTGCTTCAACCTATATACCCACTTGTTCTTCAAAGCTCTTTTACCTTTAGGTAACTTCACCAATTCAAAAGTATGATTATCATAAAGTGACTGCATCTCATCTCGCATAGCATCGAACCAATTGCTTTTGTACTCATCTTCTATTGCTTCTGCATAACACTCTAGTTCACCTGCATCAGTCAATAATACATACTCATCTTCAGAATACCTGGTGGAAGGTTGTCGGTCTTTAATGGATCTCCGGACTAGAACATCCAGTGAAACATCTAATTGAGCCTCTGGTTCAGGAATAGTATTATCTATTTCAACATGTTCAGGAACATGTGCGTTATTTGGAACATTGACTTCCTGCTGCTCTTCATCAACCTGTGTAGGAATATTTGTAAGAGGAACTGGATCTAAATCAACCACATTATCACTAACCTGTGATGCTGAAATCATCTTCGATTTCTCAATATCCACTATTGTTTGATCTTCCATAAACACAACATATCTGCTTCTTACAATTTTCTTTTCAAGTGGATCATAAAATTTGTAGCCAAGCATATCCTGTCCATAACCAATAAATATGCACTGTCGTGTTTTCACATCAAGTTTAGACCTCTCATCTTTGAGAATATGCACAAATGCTTTGCACCGAAATACACGCAAATAATCATAAGAAACTTCTTTGCCTGTCCAAACTCTATTAGGAACATTAAACTCTAAAGGAACGCATGCAGTAAGATTTAATACATGCACAACTGTACTTAAAGCCTCACCCCAAAAGGATCCAGGTAGCTTTGACTGTGAAAGTAAGCATCTTACCCTTTCAACCAATGTTCTGTTCATTCTCTCAGCTAAGCCATTTAACTGAGGCGTCTTGGGAGGCGTCTTTTGATGTCGAATACCTTGATGTCTGCAGTATTCATCAAAAGGTCCAATATACTCTCCCTCGTTATCAGTTTTGATGCATTTCAATTTCTTTCCAGTCTGTCTCTCAACTGAAGCCTAAAATTACTTAAAAGCATCTAACACTTGATTTTTAGTTTTCAAGGTATAAATCCAAATTTTCCTTGAAAAATCATCTATGAAGGTAACAAAATAAAGAGAGCCACCAAGTGATTTTGTTTTCATAGAACCGCAAACATCAGAATGCACTAAATCCAATATACCTGACTTTCTTGAAGGATGGGAGCTTTTAAATGCAACTCGTTTCGTTTTCCTGCTAAACAGTGAGCACACTTCTTTAGCGCTGAACTTTTCAATCCTGAAAGGAGCTTCTTCTTGGCCAATATTGACAAACCCTTCTCACTGATCTGACTGAGTCTCTTATGCCATAACTCAGCTGCATCTTCGCTATCTACTGCATTAATTTTGTCTGTGGACAACTTTACCTTCATAATGTATAACGAAGAATATTTTTCACCTCTAGCCACAACAAAAGAACCTTTGGTAAGTTTCCATTGATCATTACTGAAGGTGCTGCAATACCCCTCATCATCCAACTTGCCTGTAGAAATCACATTCAAGCGGATATCAGGTATATGTTTAACATTATTCAATACTAACCTTGTGCCATTGCTAGTTTCTAGGCACACATCACCGATGCCTACAGCTTGAGCTAGTTCATTGTTTCCCATCTTCACAGATCCGAAGTCACCTGACCTATATGATGTAAAGAAATCCCTACGAGATGTAGCATGAACGGATGCACCACTATCAATTACCCAACTGGTCTCATGAGAAACAAAATTCACCACATCACCATCAAAAATAGTGAGAAAGTCTTCTTTAAGTGCAGCGACACAATTGTCATCACTGTCATTATCACTTATCTTCTCTTTACCTTTCTCCTTTTGTTTCTCCCTTTTTAACTGGCGACAAAACCTCTGAATATGTCCATTCCGATGACAATAATGGCACTCAACATTAGCAAATTTATTATACTTACCTCTGCTTTTGTCTCGACTTTTATCTCTATTTCTCGGACCTCAAGACTCACTTCTCCCCATTTTCTCAACAACCAAGGCATCAGAATGTGAAGAGGACGATCCCTGTGTCTTCCTTCTCATCTCTTCATTCAAAATACTACTCTTGCCAAATCCATGGTAATTGTACCATCCGGGGTAGAATTAGACAAAGATGTTCGGAACGTCTCCCATGAGTCCGGCAAAGTACCAAGCAACCATAGTGCTTGTATCTCATCATCAAACTTAATTCCCATCGCAGCCAACTGATTTATAATTCCTTGAAAAGAATTTAAATGATCAGTCAAACGAGTACCATCATTATATCTCAGAGCCATCATCTGTTTTATCAAAAATAACTTATTATTCCCAGTCTTTCGAGCATATAACTGTTCGAGCTTATCCCATAAACTGCGTGCATGTGTTTCCTCAATAATATGGTTCAAAACATTATCATCTACCCACTGCCTGATATAACCACACACTTGACGATGAAATATAGACCATTCAGCGTCAATTTTATTCTCTGGTTTCTCCTCAGCAAATACAGGCAAATAAAAATCTTTCACATATAAAAGATCTTCCATCTTCCCTTTCCAGATATGATAATTCGAACCATTCAATGTAACCATTCTACTTGTATTCGTTTCCATTGTTTAACACAAGGCAGAAAAATCAAGCAATAACCTGATGCTCTGATACCACTCTGATGGGAGAACAGTAATAATTTGAACAATATCGAATCAACGCAGCGGAATAAAATAATCTCCCCTCTTGTGTAAACCTAATAGGAATTGATATAATAGAGTAACATAAATACCAAGCACGCAAACACAAGACGATTTTTTACGTGGAAAACCTCCTCGATGTGAGGAGATAAAAAACCACGGGACCGGAGTCCACCTGAAAATCTTCACTATCAATAAAATTGTTCTTCTCTAGCAAATACTAGAGGTACATAGCAGTAAACACCTCAAGAACATGATTCTTGGTAATACACATGAACTTTACAAGAGATCAAGGATAAATCTAACCAAAAACGTAGGTTTGATCAATCCACGAAAAACCTGATGTAGGGAGCTTCAAACGAAAATTAAACCGTTCAGATTCTTATTTATCGAATCAAACCGTTCAGATTCGATAAATAAGATATGGGTTCAAGCCCTTTTTGGGCTTGCAACTCATTGGGCTTCCTCCACATAGGAGTGAACCCAGCTAACAGACGGACAGTACATCGATCTCCTTTACGCATTGTCCATGCGTCAGGCGGGCAATCAATCCACCCTCAAGATCACGACGCTCGCAGATAGCATCAATGGTGAGGAGAGGCTCAGGATGATTGGGGACCGACTGAGCGAACTCGCGGCCAAAAAGGGAGTTAGGTTAGTATTCAACATCGTGAGCCAGAAGCTAAGCGAGTTGAGCCGCGACTCACTGGGCTGCGAGCCCGACGAGGTGCTGGTGGTGAACTTGGCGTTCAAGCTGTACAGAATGCCGGACACAAGCGTGTCCGTGGATAACACGCCTGACAAGCTCCTCCGGCTCGTGAAGGCTCTAGCACCACAGGTGGTGACGCTGGTGGAGCAGGAGATGAACGGGAACGCAGCACCATTCACGACGCGCGTGGGGGAGGCGCTGGGGTACTACGGGGCGCTGCTCGAGTCAATCGAATCTACAGTGCCGAGGGACGACTTGAAGCAAGTGAGGGCGAAGGAGTGGCTAAGTCGGAAATTGGGGAACTCGGTTGCTTGCGAAGGTAGGGACAGGGTTGAAAGATGCGAGGTTTTCAGGAAGTGGAGGGCCCGCATGGGGATGGCTGGGTTCCAGTTGAAGCCACTGGGTGGACACGTGGCCGAATCATTGAAGGTGTGGCTCCGTTGGCCTGTTGGAAATTATGATCCATTTTCTCTAAAAATATCTAGAAACTACTAACTTAATCATGAAGGTGAGAACTTTCTAGAATTGTTGAGAATGGAGATTGCTAGTTGAATCTAGAAGATTCACATGGGAATGCAAGCAATCAAAAGCGAAGCATCAAAGAAAATCCTAGAACAAGCAAGAGAAGTCTAGAGAAGTCCATGCTTCAAGAGAAGTCTAGAATTATCCATCTTATGTTAGTAGCTATTTGTAGAGAAGTCTGAGACTTCCTCCACCTATTTTGGCAGCCTATATAAAGGAGAAGTGCTCCATGTTTTGGGTAAGGGAGCTAAACATAAAAACCACATCATGCTCCCTTACCAACACTTCCTTCAACTATTGTAAAATTATTTTATCCAACTAATTAAACTATTTTTATCTCATAAACCTTCTCAAAATATCCTATCCTTGTCCCTTGTCCATCATCTACAAATTATATCATACACTTGCACACATCACTAACCAAAAATTATAACTACTACCAAAATCATACTTCCGCTGCGCACACATCCAAAGTTTTTTAACACCTATAACCCGGGATTTACGATGAAAGGAGAGAATGGGGTGGTTTGCTTCGGCTGGCGCGGCCAAACTCTCACCGTCACATCTGCTTGGCGTTAGTCAAATTGATAGACGAATGTGTATGTTATGTGCTACGGATGGGGATGGATGGCGATAGGGATGTGATATCTATAATGCGTTGTTTTCACGGGGTATTTCCTGAAAAGATGGGAAAAGAAGAAGATAATCCCATTCCTCCCACCCAAGCAATCGAGTAATAAAAAGAGAATGTCTGGAGTTGAGGGAAAAAACATTCCGGTGCGTTGCATTCATTTCCTGCGTTATTCTATTTGTTTCGTTTGGTGTCTATTGAATTCTTGCGGGCACTCTTTCGGTTGTGGGGCTCCACCAGTTACATCATTTCTGGAGGTTCGTAGTTTGCAGCTTAGCTCGAGCTCCATTTCCGCTCGGTCTTTCAGAGAGAGAGAGGGGGGGAGGGGGAGAGTGTGTTGGAGTCAACACCTAATATGCCGCAAGCGTGAAGAAGCTGCAAGAAGAATACAGAGCTCTAGAGAAAGATGAGCCTGCAAGTAGATGGTGGAGTCTTCAAGAAGCGAGGGCACACGTTGGTCAAAAAGAAAGAGAAGAAAAGTCCAAGATGGTTTTCGAGCATTGATTAGCCATCTTTAACAAAATGAAGTTGACAAAGAAAGAGACGAAAAAGTTTTGCCTGGAAAAATGGCTCCTTTGATGGTAGTGTTTGGTTTAATGTCATTGGCTTACCTTGGACTTGGACTTATATGGTTTTTGAAGTTCGTTCAACACTGGAAGGATGTCATACAGTTGCATTTGTGTGAATCGTCTCTCTGGTACTTCGAATATTCCAACTAAAACTCCACTGGAAGAAGACCGATGGGCATAACGATGTGGGCTCACTTTTACTGCAGTAAAGAAAACACTCTCGAGACTTCTCTTATTGGTAGTGTCGATGGTTATGGAGTGGTGAGACCTATCCTCGGGGACATAACCTCAAGAGTGCTTTTTGGTGGAGCATATCTAGTTGCATCCGAGTCGTATGAACTCGTTGAACATCTTGGGAATATCAATGACTTCTCTGGAAAGACAGCATTGTTTGTGATCTTGCCCGTTACATTGCTGGATGCTTGCTTTATATTATGGATCTTTTAATCATTATCCAAAACTCTGGAGCAGCTTCAGGTACTCGTGCTCTGTTTACTTGGGTTGGTAAATTACACATGACAAAATTTCCATCCAGCAAACAGGTGCATGGAACATTATAATACTACTGCAAGAAGCAACTACCAAACCAGAACAGCTCATACACTCTAAGGAACAAGCATGGCGTCAAAACACAGTATGCCCGCTTTATCTCGAAAAATTTATCCTATTCCTTAAACAAACACTCCCTCCCTCCCTCCCTCTCTCTCAATTATGGACACAAGGTGCTGCATTCGGTCAAGTGCAACAAAAGCTAACCATTCTAGCGCAACTGACATCTAAGAACCCATTCAGCTGAGGTAAACTAACTACTCCAAGCCTTCGAAAATGGTTAAAAAGGCAATAAGTCATAAGCAACAATATCTATCGAATTCACCTCAGCTTTCAAGCTCGATGACCTTCTCAATGAGCGCCCAGCGGTCCTTCCCATCCATCTCCGCTTCGACCCTCCTCTCCAAACTGCCTCTCCCAAGCAATCGAGTAATAAAAAGAGAATGTCTGGAGTTGAGGGAAAAAACATTCCGGTGCGTTGCATTCATTTCCTTGCGTTATTCTATTTGTTTCGTTTGGTGTCTATTGAATTCTTGCGGGCACTCTTTCGGTTGTGGGGCTCCACCAGTTACATCATTTCTGGAGGTTCGTAGTTTGCAGCTTAGCTCGAGCTCCATTGCCGCTCGGTCTTTCAGGGGAGAGAGAGAGGGGGGGTGATGGGAGAACGGTAATAATTCGAACAATATCGAATCAACGCAGCGGAATAAAATAATCTCCCCTCTTGTGTAAACCTAATAGGAATTGATATAGTAGAGTAAAATAAATACCAAGCACGCGAACACAAGACGATTTTTTACGTGGAAAACCTCCTCGATGTGAGGAGATAAAAAACCACGGGACCGGAGTCCACTTGAAAATCTTCACTATCAATAAAATTGTTCTTCTCTAGCAAATACTAGAGGTACATAGCAGTAAACACCTCAAGAACATGATTCTTGGCAATACACATGAATTTCACAAGAGATCAAGGATAAATCTAACCAAAAATGCAGGTTTTGATCAATCCACGAAAAACATGATGTATAGAGCTTCAAACGAAAATCAAACCGTTCAGATTCAATTAAATTGCGCCACGAACATGCTGACAAAATTTCAGCTCAATCGGACCACGAATCGACCTTCGACGCCAGCTTGATGTAAATCGAGATATTGCCCAAAACCCCGCATTTTCGCTTTTCTTTTTCTCTTGTTACTATTTCCTTTTCTGCTCTTTACATCTTTATATAGATAGTGAGAAACCATATTTCCTCATATAACTTATTATATGGGCTCAAGCCCTTTTTGAGCTTGCAACTCATTGGGCTTCCTCCACATAGGAGTGAACCTATTTAACAAATCTCCCCCTCACGACAATGTGGAGGGATTCACCATCCCTGCTATCAAATGGCAATGTTCAAGCTTCTCTCTTGGTAGAGTCTTCGTCATCATATCGGAGCCATTATGATCCGTATGAATTTTCTCAAGTTCCAACAACTTTTCATTTAGAACATCCTTTATCCAATGATATCTAACATCAATATGTTTCGATCTAGAATGAAAAGATGAATTCTTACCAAAATGAATTGCGCTTTGATTATCACAAAATAGCACATACTTCTTTTGCTTGAACCCAAGTTCTTCTAAGAACTTCTTCATCCATAGCATCTCTTTACTAGCTTCAGTCACTGCAATAAATTCAGCTTCGGTTGTAGAAAGTGCAACACACTTTTGCAATATTGACTTCCATGACACAGCTCCACCTCGCAAAAGAAATTAAATAAGAAGTAGATTTACGAGTATCAATATCTCCGCCAAGTTGGAATCTGTGTATCCAACTAACTCAAGTTTCCGGTCCCGAAACTGAGTTTCAAATTTGAAGTTCCCGAAGATACCTCATAATCCACTTCACCGCATTCCAAAGTGCTCTCTACCGGATTTGACAAATAGCGACTAATAACGCCAATCGCATGCGCCAAGTCGGGCGTGTACATACCATCGCATACATTAAGCTTCCTACAGCTGAAGCATATGAAATACTTTCCATATCTTTCTTCTCTTTATCAGTCGTAGGACTTCGCATCATATTTAACTTAAAGTGGGCAGCAAGAGGAGTACTAACCACTTTAGCCTTGTCCATGTAAACTTTCTGAAGGATCTTCTCGATATATTTCTCTTGCGACAAAAATAACTTCTTAGCATCTCTGTCTCGAGTAATTCTAATGCCAAGAATTTGCTTCGCCGAGCCCAAGTCTTTCATGGCAAAAGACTTGCTCAACTGTTTCTTCAATAACTCAATTCTTGAAGCATTCCTGCCAACAATCAGCATATCATCAACATAAAGCAAGAGAATAATAAAGTCATCATCAGAAAATTTTTGGATAAACACACAGTTATCCGAGGAAGTCTTCTTATAGCCCTGTTCTGTCATAACTGACGCAAATTTCTTATACCACTGTCTCGATGCTTGTTTTAGGCCATAGAGACTTTTCTTCAATTTGCACACATAGTCCTCTTTCCCTTTCACTTTGAAACCCTCAGGTTGTTCCATGTATATCTCTTCCTCCAAGTCACCATGTAAGAAGGCCGTTTTAACATCCATTTGCTCAATTTCTAAATCTAGGCTAGCTGCCAAGCCTAGTACCACATGGATAGAAGACATTTTCACTACCGGAGAAAATATATCATCAAAATCAATACCCTTTCCCTAACCGAATCCCTTAACAACCAATCTAGCTTTGTACCGTGGTTGTAAAGTATGTTCATCTTGCTTCAACCTATATACCCACTTGTTCTTCAAAGCTCTTTTACCTTTAGGTAACTTCACCAATTCAAAAGTATGATTATCATAAAGTGACTGCATCTCATCTCGCATAGCATCGAACCAATTGCTTTTGTACTCATCTTCTATTGCTTTTGGATAACACTCTAGTTCACCTGCGTCAGTCAATAATACATACTCATCTTCAGAATACCTGGTGGAAGGTTGTCGGTCTCTAAAGGATCTCCGGACTGGAACATCCAATGGAACATCTAATTGAGCCTCTGGTTCAGGAATAGTATTATCTATTTCAGCATGTTCAGGAACATGTGCGTTATTTGGAACATTGACTTCCCGCTACTCTTCATCAACCTGTGTAGGAATATTTGTAAGAGGAAATGGATCTAAATCAACCAGATTATCACTGACCTGTGGTGCTGAAATCATCTTTGATTTCTCAATATCCTCTATTGTTTGATCTTCCATAAACACAACGTCTCTGCTTCTTACAATTTTCTTTTCAAGTGGATCATAAAATTTGTAGCCAAGCATATCCTGTCCATAACCAATAAATATGCACTATCGTGTTTTCACATCAAGTTTAGACCTCTCATCTTTGGGAACATGCACAAATGCTTTGCACCCAAATACACGCAAATAATCATAAGAAACTTCTTTGCCTGTCCAAACTCTATTAGGAACATCAAACTCTAAAGGAATGCATGGAGTAAGATTTAATACATGCACAACTGTACTTAAAGCCTCACCCCAAAAGGATCCAGGTAGCTTTGACTGTGAAAGTAAGCATCTTATCTTTTCAACCAATGTTCTGTTCATTCTCTCAGCTAAGCCATTTAACTGAGGCGTTTTGGGAGGTGTCTTTTGATGTCGAATACCTTGTTGTCTGCAGTATTCATCAAAAGGTCCAATATATTCTCCCCCGTTATCAGTTCTAATGCATTTCAATTTCTTTCAAGTCTGTCTCTCAACTGAAGCCTGAAATTGCTTAAAAGCATCTAACACTTGATTTTTAGTTTTCAAGGTATAAATCCAAATTTTCCTTGAAAAATCATCTATGAAGGTAACAAAATAAAGAGAGCCACCAAGTGATTTTGTTTTCATAGGACCACAAACATCATAATGCACTAAATCCAGTATACCTAACTTTCTTGAAGGAGGGGAGCTTTTAAATGCAACTCTGTTCTGTTTTCCTGCTAAACAGTAAGCACACTTCTTTCGCACTGAACTTTTCAATCCTGAAAGGAGCTTCTTCTTGGCCAATATTGACAAACCCTTCTCACTGATGTGACTGAGCCTCTTATGCCATAACTCAGCTGCATCTTCGCTATCTATTGCTTTAATTTTGTCTGTGGACAACTTTGCCCGCATAATGTATAACGAAGAATATTTTTCACCTCTAGCCACAACAAGAGAACCTTTGGTGAGCTTCCATTGACCATTTGCGAAGGTGCTGCAATACCCCTCATCATCCAACTTGCCTGTAGAAATCAAATTCAAGCGGATATCAGGTATATGTTTAACATTATTCAATACTAACCTTGTGCCATTGCTGGTTTCTAGGCACACATCACCGATGCCTACAGCTTGAGCTAGTCCATTGTTTCCCATCTTCACAGATCCGAAGTCACCTGACCTCTGCTTTTGTCTCAACTTTTATCTCTATTTCTCGGACCTCGAGACTCACTTCTCCCCCTTTTCTCAACAACCAAGGCATCAGAATGTGAAGAGGACGATCCATGTGTCTTCCTTCTCATCTCTTCATTCAAAATACTACTCTTGGCTAAATCCATGGTAATTGTACCATCCGGGCAGAATTAGACAAAGATGTTCGAACGTCTCCCATGAGTCGGCAAAGTACCAAGCAACCATAGTGCTTGTATCTCATCATCAAACTTGATTCCCATCGCAACCAACTGATTTATAATTCCTTGAAAAGAATTTAAATGATCAGTCAAACGAGTACCATCATGATATCTCAGAGCCATCATCTGTTTTATAAAAAATAACTTATTATTCCCAGTCTTTCGAGCATATAACTGTTCGAGCTTATCCCATAAACTGCGTGCATGTGTTTCCTCAATAATATGGTTTAAAACATTATCATCTACCCATTGCCGATATAACCACACACTTGACGATGAAATATAGACCATTCAAGCGTCAATTTTATTCTACGGTTTCTCCTCGGCAAATACAGGCAAATAAAAATCTTTCACATATAAAAGATCTTCCATCTTCCCTTTCCAGATATGATAATTCGAACCATTCAATGTAACCATTCTACTTGTATTCGTTTCCATTGTTTAACACAAGGCAGAAAAATCAAGCAATAACCCGATGCTCTAATACCACTCTGATGGGAGAACGGTAATAATTCGAACAATATCGAATCAACGCAGCGGAATAAAATAATCTCCCATCTTGTGTAAACCTAATAGGAATTGATATAGTAGAGTAAAATAAATACCAAGCACGCGAACACAAGACGATTTTTTACGTAGAAAACCTCCTCGATGTGAGGAGATAAAAAACCACGGGACCGGAGTCCACCTGAAAATCTTCACTATCAATAAAATTGTTCTTCTCTAGCAAATACTAAAGGTACATAGCAGTAAACACCTCAAGAACATGATTCTTGGCAATACACATGAACTTCACAAGAGATCAAGGATAAATCTGACCAAAAACGCAGGTTTTGATCAATCCACGAAAAACCTGATGTATGGAGCTTCAAACGAAAATCAAACCGTTCAGATTCAATTAAATTGCGTTACGAACATGCTGACAAAATTTCAGCTCAATCAGACCACGAATCAAACTTCGACGCCAGCTTGATGTAAATCAGATATCGCCCAAAACCCCGCATTTTCGCTTTTCTCTTTTTCTCTTATTACTATTTCCTTTTCTCGCTGCTACATCTTTATATAGATAGTGAGAACCATATTTCCTCATATAACTTATTATATGGGCTCAAGCCTTTTTGAGCTTGCAACTCATTGGGCTTCCTCCACATAGGAGTGAACCCAGTTAACAGGGGGAGGGGGAGGGGAGGGGGAGGGGGAGAGTGTGTTGGAGTCAACACCTAATATGCCGCAAGCGTGAAGAAGCTGCAAGAAGAATACAGAGCTCTAGAGAAAGATGAGCCTGCAAGTAGATGGTGGAGTCTTCAAGAAGCGAGGGCACACGTTGGTCAAAAAGAAAGAGAAGAAAAGTCCAAGATGGTTTTCGAGCATTGATTAGCCATCTTTAACAAAATGAAGTTGACAAAGAAAGAGACGAAAAAGTTTTGCCTGGAAAAATGGCTCCTTTGATGGTAGTGTTTGGTTTAATGTCATTGGCTTACCTTGGACTTGGACTTATATGGTTTTTGAAGTTCGTTCAACACTGGAAGGATGTCATACAGTTGCATTTGTGTGAATCGTCTCTCTGGTACTTCGAATATTCCAACTAAAACTCCACTGGAAGAAGACCGATGGGCATAACGATGTGGGCTCACTTTTACTGCAGTAAAGAAAACACTCTCGAGACTTCTCTTATTGGTAGTGTCGATGGTTATGGAGTGGTGAGACCTATCCTCGGGGACATAACCTCAAGAGTGCTTTTTGGTGGAGCATATCTAGTTGCATCCGAGTCGTATGAACTCGTTGAACATCTTGGGAATATCAATGACTTCTCTGGAAAGACAGCATTGTTTGTGATCTTGCCCGTTACATTGCTGGATGCTTGCTTTATATTATGGATCTTTTAATCATTATCCAAAACTCTGGAGCAGCTTCAGGTACTCGTGCTCTGTTTACTTGGGTTGGTAAATTACACATGACAAAATTTCCATCCAGCAAACAGGTGCATGGAACATTATAATACTACTGCAAGAAGCAACTACCAAACCAGAACAGCTCATACACTCTAAGGAACAAGCATGGCGTCAAAACACAGTATGCCCGCTTTATCTCGAAAAATATTTATCCTATTCCTTAAACAAACATTCCCTCCCTCCCTCCCTCTCTCTCAATTATGGACACAAGGTGCTGCATTCGGTCAAGTGCAACAAAAGCTAACCATTCTAGCGCAACTGATATCTAAGAACCTATTCACCTGAGGTAAACTAACTACTCCAAGCCTTCGAAAATGGTTAAAAAGGCAATAAGCCATAAGCAAAAATATCTATTGAATTCACCTCAGCTTTCAAGCTCGATGACCTTCTTAGCGAGCGCCTGGCGGTCCTTCCCATCCATCTCCGCTTCGATCCTCCTTTCCAAACTGCCTCCAGTCCCCTCCCCCTCCATTGTCCTCCAACCCAACATTCCCCATTATATTCCCATCCAGCGAGGCCACTGGCGGAGGTGGCTACGGCGGCCCATCAAGGAAAGCCACCACCTTTTCCCTTGCCACCGCTCCTTGTGGCCACGGTCCGTTGGGTAGACGCAGAGCTGCAAATGAGGGAAACAATATATGCAGGGCCAAATTTACTCAAAATATATTAAAGGGGTGTTTTTAAGTTTTTGTCTTTTCTTCTTTCTATTTTCCTTTTGCTAATATTACCGAAAAACAAGACTCCAATTTTCATCCCCATATGTTGTTTTTTGTTACACGTAATTTATGCGAATCTCAACATGCATTTTAAGGTTGAACCTGGCAATTTTGATTCATGGACTAGTAGATTCTTCATTTTATTTTTATCTTTAAATCTTGCTTTTGATGTCTATATAACTTGCAGTGTGTACTTGTTATGATGGTCATGTTTGGAATTATCATATTCAGCCAATGTTTGAATGTATGTTCATCTCTCCTCCTGTACTAGGATCACCGCACACAAGAGGAAGATCAAGGGATATTTTCTTGCATTCTCTTTGCCGGGGGACAATTCCCCGAGTATTTCATAATCATGGAGCATCTTGATTTTACCAGTTGTTCCTTAGAAACCTCCATCTTCAAAAGAGAATGAGCTAACCACCCCTTATTAAAGATGTGGTCTCTCTCTCGGAAATTCACAAATTGGTCCAAACATACTAATGCACACATAATACAGTTATGACAATTTTACTTCAAATTAATTTTTGGACATCGCCAAAAACCCCATATTAATAGCCGTGTAATACAGTTATTCTTGAGAAAGAAAAAGAAAAAAAAAAAGGATTTTGAACGAAAATGTCATTAGTTACATTGAGATTTCACTAGTAAATTTGGTACTTTGTTTGAGATTAAATTTGTCACTCTAAATTATTATTTGAGATAAGGTCAATTTCAAATCTTTCCTTTTTTTTTTCTTTCTTGAGAAAATGCTTTCACTTTAAATTCTTCTCTAAAATTTGGCCCAATAACAATACCAATGAAACAAGATGTTCATTTTTTTTCTAAAACAGGAATTTACTATGTATCATAACATCATTTGCGATCGACCTAGCTGCTCGTAACTTGCCTAGATCCCGCAAGACATGGAACCTTCGCACCACCTCCATGCGCTTCTTCCTTCCCTCTTTCGCACATGACCCTGAGCTCTTTTGTCTGTCAAAAAGCCACTCTCTCTCACTCTCTTTCTTAACTTTCCTCCCTCGTCACAAAAGCAAAGCACAAGACCTCTCTCATCAATGGAGCGTTCCGCATGGCCTAAGAAACTCTCCTCCAGCAGCAAGCGCGCGATCCAGGAACTCTGTGGCCAAAATCCCAAGAAGCTCAGAGATGCCTTCGACGCTCACTCTCAAACTGGCGATGACCCACGGCAGCCCTTTTTTGCGGGAGATCTGGTCGTCAACGTCCTCGGGTCGTTCAGCAGCAACAGCCAATCTCTATCGAGCGGGGCTGAGTCCTATGAGGTCTTCCAGGTCCCGAGCAACGCTTTTGTCAGTTCCGAGGTCTCCAAAGGAAGTGAGAGCGTCAAGTCTCCGGTCCAGAGGCCTCCGCTAAAGAGCGCCAAGACCCGCGTCCGGAGACTCCAGAGGTCTCCGGTGGAGATCGTCAAGCCCCCCGTCCAGAGGTCACCGTTATCCATCTTGTGTGAGCAGTCGCTACTGGAGGCTGCGACGGCGATATACGAGGGCAGAGTAGACGTGGCTTCGGACATCATGAGACGCTTGTCTGCCGTGCCGAACCCCATGAGTAATTCAAAGCAGAAATTGATGGGATACATGTTGTCTGCGCTTAAATCGCGCGTGAGCCCCGTCGATTACCCCCCTCCCGTGGCGGAGTTGTTCACCGAGGAACATGTATTGTCGGCTCGGTCACTTTACGAACTGTCTCCTTGTTTCTGGCTCGGTTTCATGGCTGCCAATAACGCGATTTTGGAAGCTGCATCGGAGCAACCCTCCACTAACAAGCTCCATGTAATTGATTTCGATATTGGTTGGGAAGGACAGTACAACAATCTCCTTGACAGGCTGTCCATGAGTCAGGCGGGCAGTCAATTCACCCTCAAGATCACGGCGCTCGCAGACAGCCTCCACCGTGAGAAGAGGCTGAGGATGCTTTGGAATGGACTGAGCGATCTCGCGGTCCGTAGGGGATTTAGGTTAGTATTTAACATCGTGAGGCAGAAGCTGAGCGAGTTGAGCCGCGACTCGCTGGGCTGCGAGCCCGACGAGGTGCTGGCGGTGAACTTGGCGTTCGAGCTGTACAGAATGCCGGACGAGAGCGTGTCCGTGGAGAACACGGGCGACGAGCTCCTCCGGCGCGTGAAGGGTCTGGCGCCGCGGGTGGTGACGCTGGTGGAGCAGGAGATGGACGGGAACACAGCGCCATTCACGACGCGTGTGGGGGAGGCGCTGGCGTACTACGGGGCGCTGCTCGAGTCGATCGAGTCGATCGAGTCTACAGTGGTGTGTCGCCCGCTGGAGCGAGTGTGGGCAGAGGAGGGGCTGAGTCGGAAACTGGGGAACTCGGTTGCTTGCGAAGATAGGGACAGGGTTGAAAGATGCGAGGTGTTCGGGGAGTGGAGGGCCCGCATGGGGATGGCTGGGTTCCAGTTGAAGCCACTGGGTCGACACGTGGCCGACTCATTGACGGCGTCGTTCCACCGTTTGGAGTGGGCCTGTGACCCGAGATTCACGGTGACAGAAGAGAATGGTGTGGTTTGCTTCGGCTGGCGTGGCCGAACTCTCACCGTCGCATCTGCTTGGCATTAACCAAATTGATATACGTATGTGTATGTTATGTGCTATGGATGGCGATGGCGATGGCGATGGCGATGTGATATCCATAATGCATTTTTTTTCAAGATGTATTTCCTAAGAAAATGGGAAAAGAAGAAGAGAATCCCATTTCCCTACCCACGCAAATGAGTAATAACAAGAGAGATATTTGGGTTTGCGGGGAAAAGAACATTCCGATGCGTTGCATTCATTTTTTGCGTTATTTGATTTGTTTCGTTTAGTGTGCATTGAATTCTTGTGCACACTCTTTCTTCTCCGTCGATTGTGGGGTTCCACCTATTACATCGTTTCTGGAGGTTTCGTAGTAGTTTGCAGCTTAGCTCGAGCTCCAATTCCGCTCAGTCTTTTGGGACCGGGGGGAGAATGTCACGCATATCGTCATTGTGCAACTCTGGTTTTAACCCCTCGGGTGATTCACGTCGGGGATAGGATGAGAATTGTTTTAACTGCTATTTGTACCTCCATTTCTTTAAGGATTGAGCCTTCATTTTCAATAGCTGATATAATATTTTAAGTTCATTCCCACATTTTCTCTCCATTTTGAGATTGAGTAGTTTTATGAGTGATTTGTCTTTTTTATGAAATTGAAAGCCAAAATTAGTTTTGACGTGAGTGACACTTAATGTCGTAAGATGCTCATATTTGTGCTTTAATTTCTGTCCATGATGGTGATATCTTCTTTCCTGGTTTAATATAGGAGCAATATTATTCGTCCACCAATGCTTCGCCTTTGAATGTCCTTCCTCAAGCTCGCACTTACACCAAAGAAGCCCCACGCAAGCTCCAAAAAAACAAGAGGACCCTTGCTTCATCGAGCAACTCTCGTTATGCTGTGGGATCGAAGTCCAAGCCCGTCCCCAAACACGAATTCTTCGTTGTTTTGAAGGGTCTCATGAAACGCAATGCCACGATCGAACAAACACTGAGGCAAGTGGATGAATTGAATTCTAATGAGGAAGAGGGTGAAAAGGGAAAGGCATATGAGGAGAAAACGGAAGGCTCGTATAGAGATGATGCAAAGAGAGTTGGCTGCAATCAGAATTACGAAGGGGTAGGATTCATCCAGGTTGTTGTTTCCCAAACAGGCAATGATAAATGCAATAAGGGCGGAGAGAGAACAACTGAGGCAATCGCAGGCAGCTGCGCCGAACTATACTTCGCTGGATGGAGGGTGTAATCATGGCACGGTTGAGGGCTTGAGTGATGAGGAGCCGGAGCTTCAGGGGCGAATCGCCATGTTCAAAGGTAAGATTAAGGGTGGAAAGAAAAGGTGTTTTCGAGAGTTTTGACGACAGGGCAGTGGATGTGCCGTTGAAAAAAACAGACTGAGCTTGAGGACGATGAAGATGAGATAGGGGAGGAGGAGCAATTTAGGAAGGGATTAGGGAAGAGAATGGATGATGGAACTACGAGGTAAGTATTTATTACCGGTAACGGTAGTACCATTCCTGCTTAATGTGCAGCAGCCACAAAAGTTTTATACACCTCCTGCAGTGGCTTATGGTCTTGCACCAAGCATCGGGGCAGTTGGCCCTCCTCCTCCAAGCATAGAAGGGGCGATGGTTGTTGGGCAGGCGTTGGATTTTAGGTCGCTTCCACAGTGAGCTGAGGTTGCTATGAAAGCTTTGTGCGATTATGCTAGGAGTCTGGAGGTAATGTGTTTTGTTTTCTTCCCTTTTCTTCCAATAATGTTTAATCAGATCCATTGTCTTCTCAATAGAGGCAATCCATTATTTGGCCTGATGTATGAAGAAAACACTTTTCTCCTTGAAGTTAGATGACCTAATTATGTATATGTGACAGGAATGGAGAGGAAAGGTGATTTTTGTGTATTTCTTGTATATCCAATGTACAAGTATGATCCTCCACTTATATTATTAGTGAGAGGAAATAATATAGGAAATAAAAAATACACCGATTACATAATGATTCCATTTTCCTATTTTACCAAGCTAATCACTAACAAACTGATTCAATCACTAATACTTGAATTGATACTCAGAATCAGTATCTTCATATTTCCAACACTCCCCCTCAAGCTGGTGGCCTGTATATGTCAAGGACACCTAGCTTGCTTAATAGGTATGCATGTTGTCTTTGGCATAGTGGCTTGGTAAAAATGTCTGCTGGTTGCTCAACAGTTCCAATTCCTCTCGTTGTTATTATTCCTTCCCAAATCTTGTCCCGAGTGAAATGACAGTCGACTTCTATATGTTTAGTCCTTTCATGAAAAACAGGATTAGCTGTCAATTTGAGTGCAACATCATTATCACAAAATAATTCGCTGGATCCATTGACTTGTACTTCGAGATCTGAAAGTAATCCTCGAATCCAGATTATTCGCAAACAGTTTTCGCCATAGCTCGATACTCTGATTCTGCTGATGACAAAGACACGGTTGATTGCTTCTTTGTTTTCCATGAAATGAGTGATTTTCCCAATTTGATACAAAAACCAGTAATGGACCTTCTTGTCATCGAACAAGTAGCATAATCTGTGTCACAATATGCTGTCATTTTCATGTCACAATCTCGAGACAAAAAAATGCCGAGTCCTAGGCATCCCTTCAAGTATTTCATGACTTTTAGTGCCTCATCCATATGTGACTACTTCAGCTTGTGCATGAATTGGCTGAGTGTTTGCACTGCATAGCATATATCCGGTCTTGTCATTGTGAGATAAATCAATTTCCCAACAAGCCGTTGATATCTTGATGGATCTTGGAGTAATACATCCTCAACAGGTGAAGACAAGCTCTCATCATACTCATATGTCGTCAACTTCGCATTATGTTCAATCGATATAACGGCTGGTTTACATCCCGATAATCCTGCTTTAGAGACTATTTCTAGAATGAACTTCCGTTGGCTGAGACATATTCCTTTGTTAGATCGAGCTATTTCAATGCCGAGGAAATACTTAGGAGGCCCCAAGTCTTTTATGTGAAAAGTGGCACTCAAGTAGTCTTTGAATTTTGCAATAGCCAGCTCATTATTCCCCATGATAAGAATGTCATCAACATATATTAAGAGAAAGATAGACGAAGTACCTTTAGTCCATGTGAATAGGGCATAATCATGTCTGGAATGTTGAAATCCTGCGTCGGTCAGTGCAGCAGTGAACTTGGCGTACCATTGCCTAGAAGCCTGTTTAAGTCCATACAGGGATTTACGGAGACGACATACACGAGACTCCCCCTGGTTGCGTAATCCCTGTGGAAGTTCCATATAAATTTCCTCATCCAGATCCCCATGTAAGAATGCATTATGGACATCCATTTGATGCAATGGCCATTGCGAAAGGCAAAGAACGGACAAAAAGAGCGAACAGTCACTTCCTTAGCTACAAGAGAGAATGTTTCATGATAGTCAAACCCTTCCCGTTGTGTGAAACCTTTCGCTACTAAACGAGCTTTATATCTCTCAATGGAACCATCTGCCTTGAATTTTATCTTATAAACCCACTTGCACCCAATAGGTTTTCGTCCGACCGGTAGGGAAACAATATCCCAAGTATGATTTTCATGGAGGGCTTGTAATTCGAGCTCCATTGCATGTTGCCATTTGGGATCACATGCTGCCTTAGAATAGGAAGACGGTTCTTGCTCTTCTGAAATTCTACTAATGCAACATATGTGTTCTGGTGATAAGCTACTGAACGAAACATAAGAGGATACAGGATATTGTGTACCTGAAGAATCCACCGTAGGACATATATAATATTTTGTCCATGTAGGAGGTCGAGTAGACCGTCCAGAACGCCGAGGTTGCTCAATTCTTGGCTCCGTTGCTGTGGCGGGAGATAGCCTCTGATGATTTGTCGGCGATGAGGTCACCTGGGAATTGGATGAGGTATTGTTTCCAGGTGCGAAAATTGGTGTGTTATCACCTGAGTTGGAATCTTCTGTTGAGATCGGAATATGCTTTTCTGGTGCAAGGAGTACATACTGAGGTTGAACAGGTAAATCATCTTCTAACAAGAAAGGTTGATGAGTAGATGTTGATGATGACGATGTTGCCTCTTGAAATGGGAAGATGTCTTCGTGAAAATAACATCTCTGCTCACAAAGAAATGCTCTGTGGAAATCTCCATGACTCGATAGCCTTTCTGTAAAGAAGGATATCCCATAAAAATACACTGCATAGCCCGAGGATCCATCTTACTTCGTGGCCCTAGGGCTGCCACATAGCATAAACATCCAAAGACTCGAAGATGATCAATCATTGGTTGCTTTCCATAAAGCAATTCAAAAGGAGTTCGTCCTTCAAGGATCCTAGTTGGCATGCGATTGATCAAGTAAGCTACTGTGACCACACAATCACCCCAAAATTTTTCTAGTATAGAGGCTTGATATTTGAGGGCTCGAGCTACTTCTAAGAGGTGACGATGTTTGCGCTCAACAATCCCATTTTGTTGAGGCGTGTAGGTACACGAACTCTCATGTAGAATTCCTCTAGAAGATAAGAAGGAGACACATTCCGCAGAAAAAAATTCACGTCCATTATCGGTACGAATTCTTTAGACTGGTTTGTCGAATTGATTCTTAATGAGAGATAGGAAATTCGACAGAGTAAAAAAAGTTTGACTCTTGGATTGCATAAGGAAAACCCAAGTAGCACGAGTGTAATCATCAACGATGGTCAAGAAAAACCGAGACCCATCATGATGTGGAGTGTGATAGGGTCCCCAGATGTCCATATGAAGTAAGGAAAAAGCATTGGTAGCTCTTGATGTACTGACAGGAAATTGTTTTCGAGATTGCTTTGCTAATGGACATATTGGGCATTGAGGATAAGGAAAACGCATAGAATGACCCAAACATTGATGAAAAACAATATCTTTATTACTAGTAATGGCATTACAAGAAATGCTTTGACTGGTAAAATCAAGATCTTTTTGGAGACCGGTCCAAAAATACAATCCTTCTGCGACACTACCCAAGCCCATCAGACTGCCAGTCAAAGGGTCCTGAAAGAAGCAATTTTTCGAATTGAATACAGCCCGGCAAGAATTATCTTCGCAAGCTTTTGAGACTGATAAAAGATTGAACTCAAAATCGGGTATGAAAAGGACATTTTTTAGAACAATTTTTGATCTGAGCTGGACTATTCCAATTTTACTGACATGAATAATGTTTCCATTGGGTAGACGTACATATGTTGAGGAATGTGGCCTTTCTTGGATACTAGAAAATAATTGTTCATTGCATACTATGTGGTCACTGGCACCTGAATCAATTATCCATGCATCAACTGATATTGAATTTGTCTTGCATAAGAAAGTACCTGAGAAACTTGCAGTCTTGTCATTAATGGACAACTGATTTAATGCCTTCATAATATTCTGGTACTGATCTTGGGTAATGATCTGATTTGCACCATCAGTCCTCCGTGCTGAAACTTGGTAAGCAGCAATTTCTTTTTCCCTTTTATCACCTAGCTTTCCATGTAACCTCCAACATGTGTCAATAGTGTGATGACGACGTTTACAATATTCACAGTATTTACCCTTATTTTTGAAATTTTGCCTAGCATATTTTGTGGATGACGTGGCATGTCGTGGACCACCGGATGTTCTATAGGTGGGTGCTGACGTGGCGAAGTAGGGACCGTTTGATTCGGCCGAGTGAGCGGACAGTTGAGGACCGTCCGATCTTCTCTGTTCCTGGTCGTTGGATCCGGGTGGATAAGTGGAGGAATAGGAGCCGTCAGATCTTCTCCCAGCATCCTAGCCATTGGATCGCAAATTAGGGTTAGGGTTTATTTCCCCAAATCGGTTCCCCGTAGCCCCAAATTCTCCTCCTTGCCTAAAGCTCTCTGTTCCTTCGGCGAAGCCTCGACCTCCACGGTGCGGCGCCTCTGTTGAGTTGAGACCCCTTTGGAAAGCAGCAAGGGCGACTCCTTCGCCCACTCTTCCGTGCTCGGATGCGGCTTGCCGCTAGCTTTCCTCTTGGACGGCCAGTTGGTAGATCCGGCCGAGCGAGGGCATGGGATCCATTGCTAAAATCTGCGAACGGAAAGATGAGTACGTGTCGTTCAAAATCAATAAGAAACGAGTCACTTTCTCCCTCTCTTTGATTGCTCGGTATTGCTGCAGCGTGGATTCGGGACCCTCAAGGCGTTCTTCGGCCACTTCCAGCTCATTCCAGAGAGAGGAAAGTCGGTTGAAGCAGGCAGCGACTGATGAGTTCCCTTGCTTTAGGTCCGAGATGGCTTGAGTGATGGTGAAGAGCTTCGCCGGATCGAGCCGCCCGTACATTTCTCGAATGTTCGCCCAGATCGTTTTTGAGTCCTCGGTCGGTGGAAGCCCTGCCGCAACGTCTGGAGCGAGGCAATTCCCAATCCAGGTACGAACTAGCTAATTACATTTTCGCCAGAGGCGTTGCTGTCATTCGTCAATTGGGTAAGGTACGATTCCATCCATGAAGCCGTATTTTTCTTTTGTCACGAGTGCTCGCCGGAAGTCTCGAGCCCAGGTGTTGTAATTTTCTAGTCCGGTGAGTTGTATACTGATGAGTTGCAGCTCCGGTCCGTCGGCTGGCGACGTGTAAAGAGGGTCACCAGGCTCAGGACGTCCGTTGTTGAAGGGAAATCCATACGGTAAGAAAGCGGATTGAGATCCGGGTTGAAGAATCGGATAGGGATTCTGTGGAGTCAATCCGGGTCCGAAACCCAGTCCCGATCCACCACTGGAACGAGTGTCCTGTGATGCACTATTTCCTTCGAGTCGAATTCCGGATCCCGACTCATTTCCTTCTCCAGGTAAGCTCTGTTGAGCCAACGCGTGACTAGGTCCAGCAAGCCATTGGCCATGAATTGGATACCAGCTAATGTATGGCCATTGTTGAATAGGTGTCGGTAATGGAGCTGAAAGCTGTGGCTGGAAATTATGGGTTTCATCAATCTGGATCTGAACAATCTGATCTTGTGGTAGATTTTCAGTAGGATGGTTGAGCGATTCCTCCACAGGTGAGATCACTTCTTGGTCGTTGCTGTGATTTCTAGCCATGTCAATCTGTTTTGCAGAAAGAGATTTTGCAACAACAATTGAAAAACTACCAAAGGCAATTCAGATTATTTGCAGAAGCTAGGTCAGAACGAGGCGCTCTAATACCATGACAGGAATGGAGAGGAAAAGGTGATTTTTGTGTATTTCTTGTATAACCAATGTACAAGTATGATCCTCCACTTATATTATTAGTGAGAGGAAATAATATGGGAAATAAAAAATACACCGATTACATAATGATTCCATTTTCCTATTTTACCAAGCTAATCACTAACAGACTGATTCAATCACTGATACTTGAATTGATACTCAGAATCAGTATCTTCATATATCCAACAATATGATTCTTTTGATTTCTGTCAGAAATCACATAGCAAAACCATTTCATCTTTGGCAGACTGATGAGAATTTGTTTTCTCACTGTTGAATATCACTACACTTGAGAAGTCTATGTCTGCCGCTGGTGGGCATGCATCTTTATGCAAAAGCTTCGTGACTATACTTCTGTTTTATGTAAGTTGTCGCAGGTGTGGCTTTGTTTTGTTCATCTTTTACCCATATCCTTTAAACCATCTTTGTTAATTTCCTTTGATCTGTATAGGAAAGGTTAAAGCTCTATGGTGCTGATGGTTTCAATGCCCACTAGCAAGTGATCAACACAACAACTCAGCGCAAGAATACGAGTCACCCGATCTTCCCTGCATGTGTTTAATCTTTGCAAGTTTCGTCAGAAGTCTCCGGCGATGAATGTATTCAATTTCACTTTGGCTTCATCGAATGCTTTGCAAATGTCAATCGGGGTTGGGGCAGGTGGAATTAATTAGGTTTGAGCTCGACATGTTTAAACTTTTCAAACAAGCAAGTGAAGATCATAGCCGTCTGGGGATGAGAGCTGTTCTTAACTACACTATGTGCTCGAATAATAGCCGGGCCTAAATCCAGGTCGTGGATATTTGTTTGCCCCCGAGAAATCAGTAAACTTTCTGTGCAGAAAACAAGTGAGGAGTTGCATGAGATATTTTCTCTAAATTCTTCAATTGTAGTATGTTACACATCAACTACCAAAGAGCAATGACTTATTGGTTGTTGCAGATTTCAATGTGCAGCAATCTGGGCAATAAAACCATACTGCTATTAAGCATTTACTTAATTCTGCGACCGAAAGACGCCATGCTTTGCCTGTCAAAAGAAAGATGACGCGGTGAGCTTACACAATACTCTCCTAGTCATGCGGAAAAGGAAAAAAAAAAAAGAGAAAAAAATAAAAGAAAACAAGGAAAATTTAATAAAAAATAAAACATTATTCAAAATTATTTACATTAGCGTTGCCTAGACGGCCAGCACCAGCTAGCCTTCATGTTAGTACTCACCACACAAAAATGTCTATGAATTGGATTGACATAATTGTAAAATGTCTACGATGGAATTGGTAAAAAAAAAAATAATAGGATTGTTTTTGGTAATTTCCCTCTGATTTATATTGGTGCGCTAGTTCTGGCCTCGCAAACATTAAATTGAAAGAATGTGCAAGTTTAGTGATAGCTAAGTAGTCGTTGACTTGTTATGACTAAAATATCAAAATTAGAAGTTAAAAATCCAACAAGGGCTAAGTTATCTCTAGTCAAAGTCCATCGTAACTCAACTCCCGGACTTCCATTCAACGCAAAGTAGAGAACAAGATTAGAAGAGTGTCAATGTCAATGTGCCGAAGTCCCAGCTATGCAATTATCAAACCAATAAAAAAAGTAGTTTATATCCATGTATTCCCCATTAGTTTGATAACAAATTTCGACATATCATGAATATCAAAATCTCTAAACGCGTCATATTAACAAGGGTTAGAATTTACTTGCTTGTATCAAATTAAGATACTAAACCCATGCCAAATCATCATCTCCAAAATTACAATTACCAAAGGTGTTTTTTTTTTTTTTTTTTTTTTTAGATTCATATCGTATTGAAATTAGGTTTTTTTTACATCTACTTTCATAAACATACCAGAAAAGATACCCACCTGTGAGCAGCGTGGTTGGTTAAGATCTCTACTCGAGTGAAGGAGGTCAAGGGTTTGAAACCTTGCGTTGTTAGTGATTAAAGCAAGGGGCCTTTGTGGTGGGTTGCTGGGCGAGTTTCTCCCGAGGTATAATCATTGTTGAGCCTCCACGCGAGAGGCTCATGAGACCCCAAATCGGCATAAGCAGACAAGGGCAAGCTTCGGCGGATCCTTGGTCACCAAAAAATATATATATATATATATACCAAAAAAGACTAGTATCATCGAGAAATAAATATCAATTTCGATTTAAAAAAATGATAACGAGATATTGGCTAATCGATAGTAGTCTTCCTTTGAAATTCACAATTTTTGTCGATAATAGCAACTTACCCATCAAATATCATTTTGTAACATTCTTTACGGAACATAATTTCCCTTTTTGTTGTCGCAAGTAATATGGATCCATGATTTCTATTTGTCCACAAAAATAAGCACGCCACCTAAGTTAATAGTACATCTCTTTTTCTATTATTAATAAATTACATAATGGGTCATAACTTTCATTTAATATGGGCATAATTTTCCTTTTGATGGTCATAAATTCTTTTGATCATATAACTCCTAATTTCCAGGGAAAATTCCAAAATGGGACCAGAAATCATCTTTTTTTCTCAAATAAGGTCCAGTGAACATTGTTTTCCCAACAGGACCGAAATGCCATCACTTTCTCAAATAAGGGCCTGGAGTGGATGTTGTTTCAAATGAGGACCTAAAGTGGTTATGTTTGTTTCAAATAAGGACTTGACTTTTCAGTGATCAAAAGTATTTTTATCTTTTGTGATTTTTTGCCTTTTTTCTTTCCTCTTTATTTTTTTTTGGGAAAATTTCAAAAAATGACCCAAAGTGCCCTTATTTTCTTAAATAAGAGCCCAAAGTGAACTTTGTTTCAAATAATAACCTAAAGTGGCTTTGGTTGTTTCAAAATATGGACCCCACCTCGCCGGTTGCCGACTAGCTAATTTTTCGACCGGTCAATGGTATTTTCATCATTTGGCATTTTCCCCTTATTTTTTTTTTTTTTTTCGGTTCTTCTTCTTCCTCATTGTCGATGGCTGCCAGCCATCGACGATGCCCACAAAGGGCCGGGTGAGGGTCGCCTTCGCCGCGTTGAGGGCCATCCACGCTAGCCACAAGTAAGGGATGGCGTCGCTTGGGCGTGGTGACCCTCACCTAGGGGCCATCGACGAGGTTGGCCCTCGCTAGCTACTAGTAAGGACCGGCGTGGGCGGTCTCGCCTAGCCCTCGTCAGGTATCGCCGGTGGTCAGCTGGCCACTAGCGAAGAGGAAGAAGAAGAACCAAAAATAAAAAAGAGGAAAGAAAAAAAAAAAGGCAGAAAATGGAAAGACAAAAATATCCTCGATCGCTGAAAAGTCGTCCTTATTCAAAACAAACATAACCACTTTAGGTCCCTCATTTGAAATAACATCCACTTCCAGGCCCTTATTCGGAGAAAGTGATGCCAAGACTTCTGGTCCCTATTTGAAACAATGTTTACTTCGGACCCTTATTTGAGAAAAAGATGGCACTTCGAGTCCTATTTTGGAATTTTCCCTAATTTCCACGAAGATTAAGAACCTACTCAAATCGATAACAAATCTTTTATGCTATCAGTATTAAAATATTCTTTACTCATCCTAACTTTAGGTAAAATAAGAAAATGGAAATTTGAACTTTGATCATTTTTTATCCAAATAATCCAAATTTACTTATTGGGAAAGTAGGGAAAATTCCCCTTGTTTTCTCATAAATTAAAATAAGGAAGATGGGAAGCATCTCAGCTCAGCTCGGAGGTTAGTTCCCTTGTCAAAGCTCATTCTGCTCAGGAAGAGAGAGAAAGAGAGAGAGAGAGGGTGAAAGAGGAAGGAGATGGAAGTGAGAGAATCGCGCAGAGCTTAGCGTCGGTTAGGGTTCTTCTCCTCCTTCCTCGTCGGGGTTCTGGTTTCAATCGCCGCCGTCGACGCTTCTGTCCACGACTACTTCAATGAAGCCTTCACCTCCCGCTCCAATGCCTTCTTCTTCCACGACAGTAGCGAGGGCCTCCGCGCCCCCCAGTTTGCGATCCCGCCTTCCTCCTCCATGACGTTGTCTCCCAATATCATGACCGGCCCCAAGGGGAAGTCCTTCGTACGGATTCCTTCATTTTGGTGGTTTGCTGGCGTCCCGAATGAATGCTCCGTCTTCGTTTTGGTTTCTGGAACGTTGTGCTGCAACCACGCGATCGTTTGAACTCGCTTAGATTCTATGAGGTTTGTACGTATATCCGCAGAAGAACGCAATCGAAGTCCTCTGGATGAAACATTTGGAGTCGGCCGCGGGTTCGCCATCCATTGGTGAGGTGAGCTCGCCACTGGCTAGCGATTAGTCCTCTCCTTTGGCTGGTCGCTGGAGCAAGAGGAAGGAGGGAAAAAAAAGAGAGAAAATAAAAGAAAAATGAAAAAATAAAAAATAAAAAACATATATATTAAAAAATTGTTCACTGGTGTCCACCTTACAATAGATTGAGAATTGATTTGACAAAAAAAAATTATGATTGAATTGAAAAAATTTTACAATAAATTTAAATTTTTTTAACAATTTTCCCTTGTCAAGTGACTTTTCTCTTCTTTTTCTCAGTTATGTGCCGGCATTTGCCCCAAAAGGGCATCGGGTTGGTAAAAGAAAGAGTAGGGCACGACCATAATAAAATAAGAAAAATTGAAAAACGGCATTTGCACCATTTCGTGTTCTTCTTTTGTTTTGATGGTTAAACACCATGTGAAACCTCGGAATCTTAGACTTTAAATGGAGCCCAGCATCTTATCATCTTTGAGCGAAATAAAGATGCCTTTCTTTCTATTAATCTTTTAATCTCGGAATACATTTAAAGTGGGGCAGCAAAATCAATTTATATTGAAATTTTGCTTTTTTAGTCTAACGTTCAATTTCGTCCGCCTAGCCGTATTCATGCTTACTAGTATCACCTTAGTATAGATTGAAATCCGTTTTGGGCATGGTTTGTTTTATGATTTTTTTTTAAATGGGTAATGTTTCGTTACCCGTGAAGTAACTCATTTTGAGAGAGTAAGAGCTGCTCTAATATAAAATATCATATTTGCATAAATACCCTTTCCTTTTACGCGTTAGTCTCTCCAGAGAAATTGGTGAAAGCACTTCTAGACTTTCCTGTTACCACTCAGGGGTCTTGTCTTGAGGCGAAATAACAAAATACCCTTTCCTTTTCTACATTAGTCTCTCTTAGGTAATTGGTAAGAGGACTTTTGGACTTTCCTAATACCCCTCATGGGTCTTATCCCGAGCATAGAGGTGTCAAAATGGGTACATAACCCATTTATTGAACCCATATTTTTTTAAATGAGCCGTTGATGGGTCAAACATTATTTCTCAAAGCACCCATAATGATTATTAAAAATAAATAGGCTGAAATGTATGGGTCTTAAATGGGTTTAATCTACGTCCATTTATCAACCCATTAAAAATGAACTAGCAGTCTCCCTCTTCGTTTCCACCCTTCTAAGCTTCCACGAATCTGATTTGCCGCCACCTCCATCACCTATTGCCGCCTTGCCGCCACCCATCGAGGTCGTCCGACAGCTCAATCGTCACAGTGTCACTGGTCCTGCACTCCTCACAAACCCTAACCCCCGTTTCAAGCAGATAAATCACTCCGGTCACCACCCGCGGTGGGGTTTTTTGCTGCGCAGCTCGAGCAAGAGAGAGGGAGAGAGACAGAGACTAGTCATCACGGTAAGTGAATATCTGCTTCTAGCCTTTGTTTCCCAGCTCTGATACGCAACGTGTGCTTGATCTCCCGTTTTGGTCGAGAACTATTGTTTTGTCGGTTCAGAAATTGAAGATGAAAATGAAAAGGGACGCGATTGCCGCGTTAGAAACTGTCGTATCGTCGTGTCGATCCTATGGCCTTGTGTCCATATTGCTGCGGAGTCGGTGCTTTTGCCAACTCCAAGGCTTCGCCTTTAGTGGGAGAGTTCTAGAAGAGCGAAGGGTTTTGCGTTTGAAGCTTTTGCGGTGCTGTTGTGCTAGCGAGTTTTAGTTGCAGCTAGAAGGAAGAGGGCATGTTCCAAAATGAGTGGACAGTTCAAATAAGATGATCATGAGGTCCTTTTCTCTTGCTGCACATGGTTGAAGCCATCTTTGCTATGACATGCGTTTTCTTATCATATGGATGGCTATAGTTCTGGGAACAATATTCATATACTACTTGTTATGGTCCAAATGCTGATACATTGCGGTGGCCCTGGTGCCCTTTTGCTATAAAAGCTCTTGTAATTACTGAAGAAGAAAAGACACAAATTCGGAATTTCCATTTTGGTAAACTGCTAAAGGAGCATATTGCCCATATACAATTGCTTCTGGCTTTTTTTTCCTCTAGTTATAGGCATTTGTAAGTTGATTTTTAAACGTAGTAATGGTGTATTATGGACTTCTGAGCACAATCATAGTTGCTCGGGGTACTCTTTTGATTGTTCACTTTTGCTTCGTTCAAATGTCTTAATTTATTGGAAGGAACATGTGCGGATTGAATTGCTGCCTTGTTTCTGCAGGTAGAGGCAAGACAATAAGTGGGAACATGATCTTTACGAGAATGATGAACCTCATATTTCAAGCATGGTAGAAGATCATACCAGTCCGGAAAAATGTCTTTCTACTATTATTCTATTAAAAAATGGTCCTCTTATGATTTTGACTTTGTGGTACTTGCATGCGAAGATCGCAAGGTCGAGGGCCGTGATCTGCGTTTGAAGCTCGAGAAGAAGGGTCTACAGCCAGCATGTCGACGTGCAAATGGGACTTTTTCCGGTGTGCGAGATCTTTGTGAAAAGCTTTCTGGTGCAATAAGTTCCCAGCCAGTAAGTAATAACACAGCCAAACCAAGTTACCTTGCCTTATGTGTCAAGACAAGTTAGTTTGATTGTCACACTGCATGACAATAAAATTGGGGGGATTGTGCACATTTTTGTGTTCTTACAACGTTGACATGAAATTGCAGAGATGATGCTACAACATCTGATTTTGATTTGGGTTGAGTTAGACATGATTATCATTTGTATTTGTATTGGATGGACCATTTCTCTCTCATTGCTGTCATTATCAAGAAAATGGAGATTCAGTTTTCTTGACATCTAATTGATTGTGATGGTGATTTAGAAATTAGGGAAGCATTGTTGTAGTTTTATATGCTTTCTCATTTAAGTTGCAGTTACATCGAGATTTTTCTTTCTTCTGGATGCAGGTTGGCGTGGATGGTTTATTGCGGTCTCTGGGTCTTGAAAAATATTCAATTACATTTCAAGCTGAAGAAGTATGTTAATACCGTGTCTATGGCATATACACTAGAGATTCTATTTTGTTAATTACTATTGATCTTAAATTTGGCGTTCTGCTATATGGATTGGCTCGCTCCTATTGGTGTCCCTTGTTGTTAATCTCTTTATCTTATGATGTGCTTTACTGTAATATGCCATTAATCATCGAATTGATGTACTGGTAGATTTTCTGTAGGCCTATAGATACGGTGGTATTGGGTCGACTTTGTTGGTCAGACTGAAAGATAGAGAAGTAGCAAACAACGATTCTAAATTGGTCGTTATCTGAATAATTTTGCGCTGGGACGAACTTAATCTGCTTTAGTGCATAGAGGAAATTCCGTGCATTCTAATCTTTTCTCGAATTAGTTTTACTTCTGAATTTTCATGCAATTACTCGAGGAGCTATTTGATAGAAATGCGGGGTTGTAGCTATTTGTGTTCAGGAAGGAGTGCTTTATATGAAAAAATTGAAAAATTATTGATTAGATTTGTATTGCTTGAAGTATTTTAGTAATATAATCTTTATAAAAAAAACATAAGAATAAGTTTTCCTAAATTTGGTTAAATATGAAAATATTTTATTATTATGAGTCGAATTCGGGTATGGGTCGGAAAATTTACATTAAGCGATAAATTGGTCATAAATGGGTTAATGAGTCAACTTGGGTCGGACTATTAATGACCTGACCCAAACCCGACTTAACTTACCCATTTAACAGCTCTACCCTAAGGGTAATAATAAGATCTTGTTTAATTTTCATCGTTAACGACTTTGGGTTTTGTACGCACTATTAGTGACTTAGCTTTAATAAAAATGGACAAGATTGCGTGATCAAACATTTTCGAAATGATGAGAGAATATATCAAAATGGCGCTAATTAGACTTTGTGTAACTAAGTCAATAAGATCTTTAGCTTCTGGAAGATGAAATGACTTCTCGCATCTCAATTGGCTCAAAATTAGCTTAGAATAGGTTAGTATTGATTTTTTAAAAAGGAACAAAAATATTCATAATCAATCGAGTTAATCAAATGTTGCGGATTGGCGGGGCCTCTCTCTCTCTCTCTCTCTCTCTCTCTCTTCACTTTCATTCACTCCCTCGTCATTACGAAGCAAGGCACAAGACTTCTCTCATCAATGGAGCGTTCCGCTTGGCCTAAGAGCCTCTCCTCCAGCCGCAAGCGGAGATCCAGGAGCTCTGTGGCCAAAATCCCAAGAAGCTCAGAGATGCCTTCGACGCTCACTCTCAAACTGGCGATGACCCACGGCAGCCCTTGTTTGCGGGAGATCTGGTCGTCCGCGTCCTCGGGTCGTTCAGTGGCAACACCCAATCCCTATCGAGCGGCTCTGAGTCCTATGAGGTCTTCCAGGTCCCGAGCAACGCCTTTGTCAGTTCCGAGGTCTCCGAGCGAAGTGAGAGCATCATGTCTCCGTTAGAGAGCGTCAAGACCCCCGTCCAGAGTTTTCCGGTAGAGAGCGTCAAGATCCCCGTCCGGAGACTCCAGAGGTCTCCGGTGGAGAGCGTCAATCCCCCCGTCCAGATGTCATCGATATCCATCTCGTGTGAGCAGTCGCTACTGGAGGCTGCGACGGCGATATACGAGGGCAGAGTAGACGTGGCTTCGGAGATCCTGACGCGCTTGTCTGCCGTGCCGAACCCCATGTATACTTCAGGGCAACAATTGATGGGATACATGTTGTCTGCGCTTAAATCGCGCGTGAGCCCAGTCGATTACCCCCCTCCCGTGGCAGAGTTGTTCACCGACGAACATGTGTCGTCGTTTCAGTCATTTTACGATGTGTCTCCTTGTTTTAAGCTCAGTTTCATGGCTGCCAATCTCGCGATTTTGGAGGCTGCATCGGAGCAACCCTCCACTAACAAGCTCCATGTAATTGATTTCGATATTGGTTGGGAAGGACAGTACGACCATCTCCTTTACGCGCTGTCCATGCGTCAGGCGGGCAATCAATTCACCCTCAAGATCACGGCGCTCGCAGACAGCTTCTACGGTGAGAAGAGGCTCAGGATGCTTGGGGATCGACTGAGCGATCTCGCGGCCCGTAAGGGATTTAGGTTAGTATTCAACATCGTGAGGCAGAAGCTGAGCGAGTTGAGCCGCGACTCGCTGGGCTGCGAGCCAGACGAGGTGCTGGCGGTGAACTTGGCGTTCAAGCTGTACAGAATGCCAGACGAGAGCGTGTCCGCGGAGAACACGCGCGACGAGCTCCTCCGGCGCGTGAAGGGGCTGGCGCCGCAGGTGGTGACGCTGTTGGAGCAGGAGATGAACGGGAACACGGCGCCATTCCCGGTGCGCGTGGGGGAGGCGCTGGTGTACTACGGGGCGCTGCTCGAGTCGTTCAAGTATCTAAGGGACAACTCGGAGCGAGCGAGGGCAGAGGAGGGGCTGAGTCGGAGATTGGGGAACTCGGTTGCTTGCGAAGGTACGGACCGGGTTGAAAGATGCGAGGTGTTCGGGAAGTGGAGGGCCCGCATGGGGATGGCTGGGTTCGAGTTGAAGCCACTGGGTCCACACGTGGACAATTAATGAAGGTGTCGTGCGGCTCGAGACGGCCGAGCCACACGGTGAAAGAGGAGAATGGTGGGGTTTGCTTCAGCTGCGAAGGCCGAACTCTCACCGTCGCATCTGCTTGGCGTTAACCGAATTGATATACGTATGTGTATGTCATGTGCTATGGATGGTGATGGTGATGGCGATGGCGATGGGGATGTGATATCTATAATGTATTGTTTTCAAGGTGCTTTTCCTGAGAAAATGGGGAAAAAAGAAGAGAATCCCATTTCGCCACCTAAAAGGTGCATTCATTTCTTGCGTTGTTCGATTTGTTTTATTTGTTGTGTATTGAATTCTTGTGCGCACTCTTTCTTCCCTGTTGATAATTATTGTGGGGCCCAAGCAATTTTGAGGTTTGTAAAGTTTGCAGCTTAGCTCGAGCTCCAAGAGAGCCCAAGCAATTGAGTAATAGAGAGAGAATGTCACGCCTTATTCTATTTGCATCGTCATTGTGCACCTCCAGTTTTAACCCCTCCCAAGTGATTCACACCGAGGATATGGAGAGAATTGTATTGACTGCTATTTGTACCTCCATTTCTTTAATAGCTTATATAACATTTTAAGCTCATTCTTAAATTTTCTTTCCATTTTGAGATCGAGTAGTTTTATGAGTGATTTGTCTTTTTTATGAAAGTGAAAGCCGAAATTAGTTTTCGACATGAGTGATACTTAACGTGGTAAGACGCTCATGTTTGTGCTTTAATTTCTGTCCATGATGGTGATATCTCCTTTCCTGGTTTAATAGAGGATTAATATTATTTGTCCCCCAGTACTTTGCCTTTGAATGTCCTTCCTCAAGCGGGCACTTACACCAAAGAAGCCCTGCGCAAGCTCCAGAAAAGACATGAGGACCCTTGCTTCATCAAGCAACTCTCTCTATGCTGGGGGATCAAGTCCAAGCCCGACCCTAAACCCAAATTCCTCATTGTTTTGAAGGGTCTCGTGAAACACAATGCCACAGTCGAACAAACATTGAGGCAAGTGGATAAATTGATGAGGAAGAGGGAAGGTTAGCTGCAATTGGAATTGTGAAGGGGCAGGATTTGTCCAAGTTGTTGTTTCCCGATCAGGCAACGATAAATGCGATAAGGGCGGAGAGAGAACAGCTGAGGCAATCACGGGAGCTGTGCCGGACTATACTTTGCTGGATGGAGGGTGTAATCACGGCACGACTGAGGGCATGAGCAATGAGGAGCCGGAGTTTCAAGGGTGAATCACCATGTTTGGAGAGAAGATTAAGGGTGGAAAGAAAGGTTTTTCAAGAGTTTTGACAATAGGATGGTGGATGTGCCATTGAGAAAAGAGAAAGGACGATGAAGACGAGATAGGGGAGGAGAAGTAGTTTAGGAAGGGATTAGGGAAGAGAATGGATGATGGAACTACGAGGGAAGTATCTATTACTCACCGGTAACAGCAGTATTGTTCCTGCTTAATGTGCAGCAGCCACAAAAGTTTGCATATACACCTCTTGCAGTGGGTTATGGTCTTGCACCAAGCATTGGGGCAATTGCCCCTCCTTAGGAGGGGTGATGGTTGTTGGGGAGGGGTTGGATTTTATGTTGCTTCTACAGCAAGCTAAGCTTGCTATGAAGGTTTTGTGTGATTATGCTAGGAGGCTGGAGGTAATGTGTTTTGTTTTGTTCCCTTTTCTTCCAATAATGTTAAATCAGATCCCCCTTTCTTCTCAATAGAGGCAATCCATTATTTGGATTGATGTATGAAGAAAACACTTTTCTCCTTGAAGTTGGAGGACCTAATTATGTATATGATTCTTTTGCTTTCTGTCAGGAATCACATAGCAAAACCATGTCATCTTTGGCAAAGACCAATGAGAAATTGTCTTCCTCATTGTTGAATATCATTGCACTTGAGACTGTTGCTGGTGAGTAATAGTGCATCTTTATGCAAAAGCTTCGTGACTCTATTTTTGTTTTATGCAAGTTGTCGCAGGTGTGGCTTTATTTTGTTCATCTTTTACCCATATCCTTTAAACCATCTTTGTTAATTTCCTTTGATCCGTATAGGAAAGGTTAAAGCTCTATGGTGCTGATGGTTTCTGTGCCCACCAGCAAGCAATCAACACGACAACTCAGCGCAAGAATACGAGTCACCTGATCTTCCCTGCATGTGTTTGACCTTTGCAAGTTTCGTCAGAAGTCTCCAACGATGAATGTATTCAATTTCACTTTGGCTTCATCGAATGCTTTGCGAATGTCAATTGGGGTGGCAGGAGGTGGAATTAATTAGGTTTGAGCTCGACATGTTTAAACTTCATAGACAAGCAAATGAAGATCATAGCCATCTGGGGGTGAGAGTTGTTCTTAACTACACTATGTGATCGGATAATAGCCAGGCCTAAATCCAGGTCATGGATATTTGTTTGCCCTCAGGAAATCAGTAAACTTTCTGTGCAGAAAACAAGTGAGGAGTTGCATGAGATACTTTCTCTTAATTCTTAAATCATAGTATGTTACACATCAATTACCAAAGAGCAATGACTTATTGGTTGTTGCAAATTTTTGTTTGAATGTGGCTGGAGAGAATTGAACCTTCCAAATCTTGTGAGGTTTGAATTCACATAAGATTTCAATGTGCAGCAATCTGGGCAGCAAAACCATACTGACTATTAAGCATTTACTTAGTTCTGTGACCGAAAGATGCTATGCTTTGCTTGTCAAAAGGAAGACGACGCGGTGGGATTACACTATACTCTCCTACTCATGTGGACAAGGACATAATTCCATAAAGATCACCATAATGAGTACACGATTTACTCAGGCAAAAACTCCAAAATTACATACCTCTTTGATTAACAAAAGAGCAAGAGGATGAATCTATAGTACAAAAAAACAAAAACAAAAACAAAAACAAAAACAAAAAAATGAAACGAAATTGTCACTCAATACACCAAAGATGGAGCAGCCTTCATTAGTCAGCATCAGGAGAGGGATCCTTCTCATTATTGAGAGAAGTATCCATTGGCTGTTTTCTTTTCCATGACTTTATATTAATTAACATGAACCGATTCCATCAAGGGCCAAGAAACTAAAAGCTTCAAATTCTATGATCAAGATATACCAAAACCATTATATATTCAACATATATACCACAACCTTCTAAAATCTAAACCATCGACGATAGCTACTACATAATGGATGCAACTGCTCTAGAGGTCCATAAATGAGGGAGCTCTCCTCCACAACACGTAATCTCAAATGCAACTCAAAGGTGATTGTAACCTTGAGAGTCCCTATATACATTGAAGCTGTGTTTGACTGTGAATCTCAATAGTTTGAATCACAACATCAACAAGAGGTAGAGGAAAAGATTGAATGCAGCTTGGAGTTCCTAGCTCTCCATTGATGAATGCAACAAACACTCGCAAAATTTACTTCTTTTAGTGGGTCTTGCTTCAAACAAGATAGTCCAACATTGCAATTGCCAATGCTTTGATGAATGAAACATGTTTGCGAAATGTGAACCCAAATCTGATGAGAACACCCGCATTCAAAGAATAGGTGAGGTCTGGATTCACTATGATTATCATGAAACAACAAGCCCAGAAATGAACAACCTACTCCTAAGCAATTTATCCTTCCTTCCGCTTCTAACAATGTTAGCTCCAGTCCTCTTAATTTGACGAAAAATACCTAGAATCATAATGCTTGACCCATCACATGTTTGACCTGTCTCCAATGTTTCACGCTAGATAGGTTGACTTTGTATTCACCAAATAAATGAAAACTTTTTTTACCGACCTCATGCAAATATAGAGGCTAATGAATATTGCCAATTCAGATTCAACTAAATTGAACATGATAGAATCATACAATTTTTGATATTTTATGCTGACAAGTTAAAATAATGTATTGAAAGTGCTTTTTGAGCATTTAACCGATTCATAAGGAAAATTACCATAAACGTCCTAAATCTATTACAATTTTCCTATTCAGTCCTAAACCTTTTTTTTTTGTTAATTTAGTTTTAAAACCTTTGTATTTGTGCTAATTTAGTCTGATAAAGAAAAAAAAGAATAAAAAGGAAAAGAAAAAAAAAAAGGAAAACTTAATAAAAAATAAAATATTTTTAAAATTATTTATGTCAACATCACCCAAATGGCTAGCACTAGTTGGCCTTCACATTAATGCTTGCCGCACAAAATTGGTTGGATGAATTGAATTGACACAATTATAAAAGGTTTAAGACGGAATTGGTAGAAAAAAAAATAGAATTGTTTTGATAATTTTTCTCCGATTTATATTGGTGCGCTAGTTCTGGCCTTACAAACATTAAATTGAGAGAATGTGCAACATTAGTGATAGCTAAGTAGTCGTTGACTTGTTATGACCAAAATATCAACATTAGAAGTTAAAAATCCAACAAGGGCTAAGTTATCTCTAGTCAAAGTCCATCATAACTCAGCTCGTGGACTTTCATTCAACACAAATTGAGAACAAGATTAGGAGAGTGTCAATGTCAATGTGCAGAAATCCCAGTCAAGCAATTTTTAAACTAATAAAAAAAAGTATTTTTATATTCCATGTATTCCCCATTAGTTTGATAACAAATTTCGACATATCATGAATATTAAAATCTCTGGATGCATCATATTAACAAGGATTAGAATTTACTCCTATATATCAAATTAAGATTGTAAACCCATGCCAGATCATCATCTCCAAAAATTACAATTACCAAAGGTGTTTTTTTAGATTCATATCATATTGAAATTAGGGTTTTGTTTATATCTACTTTCATAAACATACCATAAAAGATCAACATCATTTGGAGAAATAACTTAATTATTTTCAATTTCGATATGATCTACAAAAGAATCTTTTCAAGATCATCCTATACGATGATTTACACAAAAAAAAAAATAAAAACAAGAACGGATATTGGCTAATTGATAGCACTCTTCTTTTGAAATTCACAATTTTTGCCAATAATAACAACTTATCCATCACATATCATTTTTGTAACCTTCTTTACGAAACATAATTTCCCTTTTTGTCTTCACAAGTAATATAGATCCCATGAGTTCTAATTGTCCACAAGAAATAGCCAGCTGCCTAAGTTGATAGTACATCCTCTTTTCTATTATTAATAAATTACATAATTAGTCATACTTTTGTTTAACATGGGCGTAATTTTCCTTTTGATAGTCACAAATTCTTTCAATCATATGATTCGTAATTTTTCACGAAAATTAAGAACCTACTCAAGTCGATAACAATTTTTATGCTATGAGTAGTGAAATATTCTTTACTCATCCTAACTTTAGTTAAAATAAGAAAATGGAAATTGGAAGTTTGATAATTTTTTATCCAAATAATCCAAATTTACTTATTGGGAAAGTAGGGAAAATTCCCCTTGTTTTCTCAGAAATTAAAATAAGGAAGATGGAAAGCATCTCAGTTCAGCTCCGAGGTTGGTTCCCTTGTCAAACCTCATTCTTCTCAGGAAGAGAGAGAAACAGAGAGAGAGAGAGAGGGTGAAGGAGGAAGGAGATGGAAGTGAGAGAATCGCGCAGAGCTCAGCGTCGGTTAGGGTTCTTCTTCCTCGTCGGGGTTCTGGTTTCGATCGCCGCCGTCGACGCCTCCGTCCACATGACTACTTCAACGAGGCCTTCACCTCCCGCTCCAACGCCTTCTTCTTCCACGGCGGCAGCGAGGGCCTCCGCGCCCCCCGCTCCGCGATCCCGCCTTCCTCCTCCACGACGTCGTCTCCCAACATCACGACCGGCCCCAAGGGGAAGTCCTTCATCAGGTACGGATTCCTTCGTTTCGGTGGTTTGCTGGCGTCCCGAATGGATGCTCCGTCTTCGTTTTGGTTTCCGGAACGTCGTGCTGCAGCCGCGCGATCGTTTGAACTCGCTTAGATTCTATGCGGTTTGTACGCATATCCGCGGAAGAACACAATCGAAGTCCTCTGGATGAAACGTCTGGAGTCGGCCGCGGGTTCGCTAGAGGATTTCCCACGTTTTGATTTGAGTTTTAGGGCTTAATTGGGAATTTTAGGACTCGATTGCGCTTTGTAGTCGAAGTGCGGGGCTAGATTGCGTTCGTTACATAAGGTTTAGGACTTAAGGTGTGGATTACTCGTTCTCTTTTCATCGTAGATGGGGTGCTGGAATTTCTTTGTTTTACTCTGCATCATTGATCGAGTAGAGCTTTCGCTGGAGGTCCGAGAAGTCGATGATTCGTTACAAGGTTATGATAGAAATGGCAGTTGTAGTCCCCCCGGACTGTTGCTTGCTGTGGAAGAACTGTTTTTTAGGTCGATTGTATGTCGGGTTGTCTAAGGAAAAAAGCTTTTTCTCTATTGAAATAAGAGTAACGAGTGATTTTTTAATGCTTTGCTGCCTCTACATTATGCTGATGTTCTTTCTATTTGATGGTTCATGTAATGTAAGCATCATATTTGTACCTCTTGGTGTGCCTACTTTCCATTTTTTTTTTTTTTAGAAAGTGCCAGCTACCTTCTCTATAGACACGAACACATGCGTTCGCACAAAATATATTGCCTGAACTTTGTGCATATTGTTACTGGATTGGAGACGGACAGTGTTGTAGTCTCTGATTATACATCTCTTTGGTGCAAACCCTTGGTCAATCTCTGTTTGAAGGTTTTCCCTATGATTATTGATATTGATTTGATTTCTTTATCTTGATTCCCCAACCTAGGTTTGACGATGTCACCTTCATAAGGACAAAGGAGTCTGCTGATGCACAAAATGAAATGCAAGAGAATAGTGGCTCGGTGGAGGCTATCATACTTGATATAAAAGATTACAAAATGATTGGAGGTGCTTATTTGAAATCTGATATGATATGTTGGACTCCGCAGTTGGCTGAAGAGAAAGCCTGCAGATTAAGTCAAGTTATTATTCAGAGAAACCTGGATAACCCCAAATGGCCTAGATGCATAACAACTTCCTCTGCTGGGAGAAATCAAGAAGCAAAGATGGAGAGTGTGACGGTTGAGATCGATAAGACAGGGATGTACTACTTGTATTTTATGTTTTGTGATCCACATCTCAAGGGTACCATAATTAAAGGGAGGAGAGTATGGAGAAATCCAAGTGGTTATTTGCCTGGAAAAATGGCTCCTTTGATGGTAGTGTTTGGTTAAATGTCATTGGCTTACCTTGTACTTGGACTTATATGGTTTTTGAAGTTCGTTCAACACTGGAAGGATGTCATACAGTTGCATTACCACATAACTGCAGTTATTGCTCTTGGAATGTGTGAATCGGCTCTCTGGTACTTTGAATATTCCAACTTAAACTCTACTAGAAGAAGACCGATGGGCATCACGATGTGCGCTGTCACTTTTACTGCAGTAAAGAAAACACTCTCGAGACTTCTCTTACTAGTAGTGTCAATGGGTTATGGAGTGGTGAGACCTACCCTTGGGGGCATAACCTCAAGAGTGCTTCTTCTTGGTGGAGCATATCTGGTTGCATCCGAGTCGTATGAACTCGTAGAACATCTTGGGAATATCAATGACTTCTCTGGAAAGGCAGCATTGTTTCTGGTCTTGCCTGTTACATTGCTGGATGCTTGCTTTATATTATGGATCTTTTCATCATTATCCAAAACTCTGGAGCAGCTTCAGGTACTCGTGCTCTGTTTACTTGGGTAGGTAAATTACACATGACAAAATTTCCATCCAGCAAACAAGTGCATAGAACATTATAATACTATTGCAAGAAGCAACTACCAACACAAAACAGCTCATACACTCTAAGGAACAAGCATGGTGTCAAAAGATAATATACCCATTTTATCTCAAAAAATATTTATCCTATTCCTTATACACTCCCTCCCTCCCTCCCTCTCTCTCAACTATGGACGCAAGGTGCTGCGTTCGGTCAAATACAACAAAAGCTAATCATTCTAGCGCAACTGATATCCAAGAACCCATTTAGCTAAGGTAAACTAATTACTCCAAGCCTTAGAAAATGGTTAAAAAGGCAATAAGCCATAACCAACAATATCAATCGAATTCACCTTAGCTTACGAGCTCGATGACCTTCTCAACGAGCGCCCGGCGGTCCTTCCCGTCCATCTCCACTTCGACCCTCCTCTCCAAACCTCCTCCAGTCCCCTATCCACCCCCCTTTCCATTGTCCTCCATTCCCCATTATATTCCCATCCAGCGAGGCCACTGGCGGAGGTGGCTGCGGCGGCCCATCAAGGAAAGCCACCGCCTTTTGGTAGACGCAACCACGTCCGTTGGTAGACGTAGAGCCGCAAATGAGGGAAACAATATATGCAGGGGCCAAATTTACTCAAAATATATAAAAAGGGTGTTTTTAGTTTTTGTCTTTTCTTCTTTCTTTTTTCCTTTTACTAATATTACCGAAAAACAAGACTCCAATTTTCATCCCCATATGTTGTTTTTTGTTACACATAATTTATGCATTTCAGTTGAACCTGACAATTTCGATTCATCAACTAGTGGATTCTTCATTTTATTTTTATCTTTAAATCTTGTTTTTGATGTCTATATAACTTGCAATGTCTACTTGTTATGATGGTCGTGTTTGGAATTATCATATTCAGCCAATGTTTGAATGTCTGTTCATCTCTCCTCCTCTAATGGGATCACCTCATACAAGAGGAAGATCAAGGGATATTTCTATGCATTCTCCTTGCTGGGGGACAATTCCCTGAGTATTTTATGAGCATGCAGTATCGTGATTTTACCAGACCTAACCACCCCTTTATTAAAGATGTGGTCTCTCTCTCATAAATTCACAAATAGGTCCAAATATACCAATACGCATGTAATACATTTATGACAATTTTACTTAAAATTAATTTTTGGGTGATGCCAAAAATCCCATATTGATACTCGTGTAATGCAGTTATTCTTGAGAAAGAAAAAGAAATCAAAAAAAGAAAAAGGATTTTGAACGAAAATGTCATTGGTTACATTGAGATTTTATTAGTAAGTTTGGTACTTTATTTGAGATTAAATTTGTCACTCCAAATTATTGTTTGAGATAAGGTCAACTTCAAATCTTTCCTTTTTTTATTTAATGGAAAAAACGCTTTTACTTTAAATTCTTCTCTAAAATTTGCCCCAATAACCATACTAATAAGACAAGATGTTTTCTAAAAAGGGGATTTACCATGTATTATTATATCATTTGCAATCGACCCAACTGCTCGTAACTTGGCTAGATCCTGCAAGACGTCGAGCCTTCGCACCACCTCCCACTTAGCGCGTGAAGATGGCTAGATCCCCTAAGACAAGGAACTTTCGCCCCCACCTCCCCTCATCTTCCTTGCCTCTTTCGCACATGACAATGACCATGAGCTCTCACTCTCTTTCTTCACTTTCCTCCCTCATCACAAAGCAAAGCACAAGACCTCTCTCATCAATGGAGCGTTCCGTTTGGCCTAAGAACCTCTCCTCCAGCAGCAAGCGCGCGATCCAGGAACTATGTGGCCAAAATCCCAAGAAGCTCAGAGATGCCTTCGACGCTCACTCTCAAACTGGCGATGACCCACGGCAGCCCTTGTTTGCGGGAGATCTGATCGTCAGCATCCTCGGTTCGTTCAGCAGCAACACCCAATCCCTATCGAGCGGGGCTGAGTCCTATGAGGGCTTCCAGGTCCCGAGCAACGCCTTTGTCAGTTCCGAGGTCTCCAAAGGAAGTGAGAGCGTCAAGTCTCCGGTCCAGAGGCCTCCGGTAAAGAGCGCCAAGACCCGCGTCCGGAGACTCCAGAGGTCTTCGGTGGAGATCGTCAAGCCCCCCGTCCAGAGGTCACCGTTATCCATCTTGTGTGAGCAGTCGCTACTGGAGGCTGCGACGGCGATATACGAGGGCAGAGTAGACGTGGCTTCGGAGATCCTGAGACGCTTGTCTGCCGTGCCGAACCCCATGAGTAGTTCAAAGCAGAAATTGATGGGATACATGTTGTCTGCGCTTAAATCGCGCGTGAGCCCTGTCGATTACCCCCCTCCCGTGGCGGAGTTGTTCGCCGAGGAACATGTATTGTCGGCTTCATCACTTTACAAACTGTCTCCTTGTTTTAGGGCCGGTTTCATGGCTGCCAATAAAGCGATTTTGGAAGCTGCATTGGAGCAACCCTCCACTAAGAAGCTCCATGTAATTGATTTCAACATTAGTTGGGAAGGACAGTACCAAGATCTCCTTGTCGATCTGTCCATGCGTCAGGAGGGCAATCAATTCACCCTCAAAATCACGACGCTCGCAGATAGCTTCAACGGTGAGGAGGGGCTGAGGATGGTTGGGGATCGACTGAGCCATCTCGCGGCCCTGGTGAAAGTTAGGTTAGTATTCAACATCGTGAGCCAGAAGCTGAGCGAGTTGAGCCGCGACTCGCTGGGCTGCGAGCCCGACGAGGTGCTGGTGGTGAACTTGGCGTTCAAGCTGTACAGAATGCCAGACGAGAGCATGTCCGTGGAGAACTCGCGCGACGAGCTCCTCCGGCGCGTGAAGGGTCTGGCACCGCGGGTGGTGACGCTGGTGGAGCAGGAGATGAACGGGAACACGGCGCCATTGCCGAGGCGCGTGGGGGAGGCGTTGGCGTGCTACGGGGCGCTGCTCGAGTCGCTGAAGCCTTCGTTTTACAGAACGCAGCAAGCGAGAGCGGAGGAGGGGCTGAGTCGGAAATTGGGGAACTTGATTGCCAGCGAAGGTAGGGACAGGGTTGAAAGATGCGAGGTGTTCGGGGAGTGGAGGGCCCGCATGGGGATGGCTGGGTTCGAGTTGAAGCCACTGGGTCGACTCATGGCCGTATCATTGGAGTTGACGATCTACGATTTAAAGCAGGCCGCCCGGGACCCGAGATTCACGGTGACAGAAGAGAATGGCAAGTTGTGCTTCAGCTGGCGCGGCCGAACTCTCACTTGGCGTTAACCGAATCGGTACACTTTTTCTCCTTGAAATTAGAGGACCCAAATGATGCACATCTTGCTAGAGTAAATTTGGATTCCAATTTATATACAATAGATTCTGATGATGTATATGAGAAGAGTAATATTTCAAATGATGATGTAGCATCTGATATGACAAGTGTGATCAAATAGTTATGAATTTATGAAGTAATTGAATATATTTGTAATTTTTAAGGATAATGAGTTTCTTTCCTTAAAGCATAAGTTATCATGTTTTTACTGTAATAAAAGTATTCTTTTTGTAATTGAGAAAGAGAGTACGTAAATTTTTTTCATTTGATGTTTTTTAGCAAAAAATGGAATCTTAATTTTAATAAAATTGTTTATACAATGTCTTTAACATTATTGTCAAATATAAATTAAAAAAGTCGCAAACATTATTATTTTTAATTTTAAACAAATAAAAATTAAAATATTTAGATAAATCACCAAAGGGGTTTTGCAAATGTGTTTTCTACCAAACAACATTTCTCTCAAAGTTGCTTTTCAAAGTAAAATTTACCAAACAGTCTTTGTATTTCCTCCAAAGCCTTTAAACTAAACCGCTTTGCATTTTCTCGATGAGTTTTCTAAATCTTTGAACTAAACGCATCACTATTATGTATATTATTATTTTGCTTTCTGTTAGGAATAACATAGAAAAACCATGTCATCTTTGACAAAGACCAATGAGAATTTGTCTTCCTCATTGTTGAATATCACTGCACTTGAGAAGTCTATGTCTGCTGCTGGTTTGTGTGCATCTTTTGCAAAAGCTTCGTGAATATATTTACGTTTTATGTAAGTTGTTGTAGGTGTGGCTTTATTTTGTTAATCTTTTATTCATATCCTTTAAACCATATTTGTTAATTTCCTTTGATCCGTATAGGATAGGTTAAAGCTCTATGGTGCTGATGGTTTATGTTGTTAACAACTAAATTTCGCCTAAATTAGTTAGTTATAAATTGCATTAAAGGTTAGGAATTAGTAAAAAAAAATTAAAATTAAAAATTAAAAAATTATTAAAAAAGGGGGCCGGGTTGGGCTGGATCTAACCTCAGCCCGGCTCACCTCTCTTTTTTTTTTCCCCCGCGGGGGCCCAAGCGCGAGCCGGCCCATCTTCCTTTCTCCCCTGGCCTGGCCTGCACCCGAATGTCTTCCTCTCCTGGCGATCTTCACGCAGACCTGCAGCGGCAACAGCAGCACAGCAACAGAGGAGCAGCGAGAGGAGTAGGAGGATTGGGGTCCGGCGTGATCCGCAGGTCGGAGAGCAGGCCAGTCAATAGGCTGGCGAGGCAGGAACAGGGCACACCGACCGTTGACCCAGAAGCATAAAAGAAGAAAAACACACAACAACAGAAGGGGAGAAACACAAAGAGGAGGAGGGGAGCAAGGGCCACCACCGCCGTTGATCGCTGCCGTCCAGCCGCCGCCGGTGAGCCGCCGACCGCCGCTGTAATCCTCAGAGCCCAGCAGCACAGAGAAGGCAAGAACAAGAACATAGAGGACCAGAGAGAACCGGGAGGGAGCAGGGAGAAGAGGCGACGCGTCTCTGAGCCACCACCGCTGCCGACGCGCCTCAGGGTCGTTGCTACCGCCCCGATGAGTCTCCGAGCCACCGCCGCCGCCGTCGCCGCATCTCCGAGCCGCCATTCCCGCAGGAACCCAGGTAGACTTTTTTTTCGAGCAGTTGGAGTGCGTCTTCGAAAGCAAGTCGACCGAAGCTCATCCCGACCAGTTTCGGGCGAGCTCCGGCCACCTCCTTGTCCTCGTTGCCTTGCTTGCTGTTCTGGTGTGCATATTTGGAGGTTCGAATCCATGCTCGGGCCCCGGCTGAGCTGAAATCTCTTAGTGCCGTTAGTGCACGTCACCTATTTGATGATATGCCCAAATGAAAACCAGTCGGCATCCCAAACCGCAAGCTGGTCTTGTTGGGAATATCGGATCCCCGAAAACCGGATTTGACACTAAATCGAACCCCTAAAACGAATGCGGAAGACGAAGCCCGGGAAAATCACGTATCACTGATCCTAAAGCACACCACGAAATCGAGCGTACCTTGTTAGCCACAGATTAAACACCAATGCCGATAAGAGGAAGAGAAAACCGATCTTGTTTGATCCGATGACGTTGATTGGCCTTGAAGGGAAGATGGCGTCGCCGTTTGCGTTCGTTTTTTTGTTTTGGAGGGAGAGAGGGAGAGTAACGTACGTCAAAATGCCAACATTTGTGTTCCTCCCTCTCTCTTTCTCCTTTTATACGTCCCTCCAATAGAAAGGAACGTACCCCTTCATCCATGGGCCATAATCTTATGGGCCGGGCTTTTAGGCCCAACATGGGCAAACGGGTCTTAAGCACATCACATAAAACCATCATCTCTCACTCGCACATGGTGGGCCGAACAGGATTCTCTTTACCTCTCTTCAACATTCATACCGGTGAATAATCCGTGCGACCAGCATACTTTGAGAGCTCGTTGCTATATATCTGTTAGGAATATATAGCAGCTCATAATGGGCATCACACTCTGAGTATATTTAGTATGCAGTTCCCTAGATCAATCGATTACATTTATATCTCTCTTGATCTCTTTTAAACAATGATATATATATATTGTATTCACAATTATGATTATCCCAAAGACAGTTATAATTGGTTAACCGGTGAATACAAAACTACAATGTGATTATCCAAAATCGATCTTCCTCTTTCCTTCAAACTCTCAATTTCAGTTCAGCTTGCTTTTCTAGAAATGTTCCATTAGATCGAATCAAACTCATGACCATTGGTAACATCCTAAGATAGCAAACACTAAATAAAAATCTTGAGAATAAGTAAGAGTCATGAGGGGACTAAAAATTGAGGAACTCTTTTCCTCAAGAGTCTCACATGGCATAAAAGTTGAGATCAAACTTTTGCCACTCTTATTGGTCGTTTCATGCATACGTAGTATGAAATACGTATTACGGTATTAACTCATTTCCCATGGAGCGTATGTCTACACATTCAATACCGTACAGATGATAGTTCAGACATACCCAATGTCTAACTTGAATTCACGTATCTACTCATTAACAAAATTTATCAGAACTCACATCTGGCATCTTAGACAGATAAAGTAAAATATGTGGGGTATTTTATTTTCGAACATAGTAAGTATTATGTTCTCATCTTAACACTCAGTTAAGGCGACATACGTATTTTAAGCTTGAGCTCTCGATTATCACCTAAATAATAAGCTTAAAAACAGTCTCATCTCTATTTATCACATAGTAAATAGAGGCGATTACCCATGTGAGTGGGCTAATCTTATATCTGTCCGACATACTTTCTCAACTTAAAGTAATGCACTGAGCATTAAGATGCATAAAGATCAAACAAAGATTCATAGGCATTAATGATGAAAACATATATTCATCAAATGTAAACACTTAGGGAAAATACAATATTCAGTACATCAGTCTTTACGCAATCTTAGAGATTTCATATGACCACAAAACACATCTCTAGGTATTGGCTTTGTCATAGGATCTGCTACCATTCTATGCGTAATATGTATTGTAAGTTCACATCCTTTTGTACAACCATATCTTTGACAAAGTTATACTTGGTATCTATATGTTTGGTCTTGCCATGATATTTTGGATCTTTGGTATACACTTTTGCTGCTTGGCTATTACAGTTAACCAACAATGAATCTGCAGCACTTCCAACAACACCTAAATGACCCAAAAAATCTCTTAAGGCAAACACCTTCTTATACTGCTGCTGATAATGCCACGAACTCAACTTCCATCGTGGACAAGGCTATACACGTTTGTTTCTTACTACTCCAACATATTGTGCCATTATTCGGTAAGAAAATAAATCCAAAGGTAGATTTTCTTTCATTTAAATCACCTCTCCAATCAGCATTTGAATAGCCTTCGAGTTGTAGATCCTTTCCTTAATAACTCAACGTATAATCAGCAATTCCCTTTAGATACCTCAGTATTCTCTTAACGGCTTTCCAATGTGCTTGACCTGAATTGGATTGGTATCTTCTCACCATTCCAACTGCAAAAACATATGTCAGGTCTTGTACACATCATAGCGTACATCAAGCTTCCAACAGCACTAGCATAATGAACATGTTTCATTTATTTATTCTCTTGTGGAGTCCTTGAACACAGTCTATGGCTCAATCCTTCACATTTTTTGCAATAGGAGTGTCTATGGGTTTACAATCTTGAAATCTTAACTCCAAGAATGTATGCAACATCACCCATGTCTTTCATCTCAAAGTTGGAAGATAACCAATTATTCACAGTATTAACAAACTCCACATTACTTCCGACAATTAATGTATCATCAACATATAATGATATAATCACAAATTGATCATTGGATCTTTTGATATATACACAATGATCATCGTCAATTATTGTAAAATCATATGCCACTATGGCATTATGAAAACGTATATACCATTGTCTTGATAACTGCTTAAGGCCGTATATCGATCTTAAAAGTCGACATACCTTTTCTTCTTGGCTTTTCACTGTGAAACCATCAGATTGTTCCATATATATTTCTTCCTCTAATTATCCATTGAGGAAAGCAGTTTTTACATCCATCTGATGTAACTCAAGATCCATACTAGCCACTATTGCCAGAATAATGCGAATCAAGGTAAATCTCACTACAGGAAAAAATATATCTTCATAATCAATTCCTTCCTGTTGATTATACCCCTTCGCCACAAGACGAGCATTATGCCTTTCTATCGAGCCATCAGCCTTTCGCTTTATTTTTAGAACCCACTTGTTTCCAATAGCTCTGGGTCCTTTTGGAAGATCAACCAGTTCCCAGACTTGGTTTGATTTCATTGACTCCATTTCCTCTTCCATTACATGAATCCATTTTTCCTTATTAAGGCAATTCAAAGCCTCATTAATATTTCTTGGCTCATCCTCATCTTGTGGAGCAATCATAAAAGTTTGCCCTTTAATGTCAAAACGTCGACGGGGAATACTTTGGCAACTTGTTCGCTATATGGGAGATTGTACACTTAGCACATCATTCCCCATTATGCTCCCACTAGGATTAGATAATGATGATGGCATCTTATCATGTGGTTGTAATTGAGAATGAGTTGAATTCAATTCATCACTTCTCATATTACTCCCACTTGGACGAACTCTACTAATATCATTATCTTGATCCAAGATTTCAAATAGGGAATAATCTTCCCCTATTTCGCCCTTCTTAGGAAATTCATCCTCTAAGAATGTGACATCTCGTTATTCAAATTCAGTTATACTCCCACTTTCCTGCTCACCTATGAACACATACCATTTCGAGTGTTCGGAGTATCTCATTAAAATACTTTTCTTTCCTTTGGGACCTAATTTCCCAAACTCGTGAGAGGACTCATGAGTATAGGCAGCACAACCCCATGGCTTAAGAAAACTTAAGTCCGATTTTCTACATGTCCATAACTCATATAGAGTGGAAATAACTGATTTAGAAGGCACCCAGTTAAGTATATAGGCGGCAGTTAACAACGCATCACTCCAAAAAGTGATAGGTAAGTTAGCATGCGCCATCATGGACCTAACCATTTCCAATAGGGTTCTGTTTCTTCTCTCTGCAACACCATTTTGTTGAGGAGTATATGGAATAGACAACTGTCTTTCTATTCCTTTTTCATCACATAATTTTCTGAACTCATCAGATAAATATTCTTAACCTCGATTGAATCTCAATGCTTTTATTTTCTTGTCTAATTGATTTTCTACCAAGTTCATAAACCTTTTGAAACAACTTAATGCTTCATATTTATGAGAAATCAAATAGACATATCCGAATCGAGTATAATCATCTATTAAACTGATGGAATAAACAGCCCCATGCCTTCCTCTCACATTCATTGAACCACAGACGTCAGAATGGATTAAATGCAGAGGAAATTCAACTCTTTTACCTTTTCTAAATGGTTTCCTTGTCGTTTTCCCTACTAGGCAATGTTCACATATGGGCAAATCGACTTTTTCAATGTTGCCCAACAAGCCCTCTTTGGCTAGTCTATTCATACATTGTTGACCAATATGACCAAGTCTAGCATGCCACATAATCATATCATTATCATATGAAGTAGAAGACGTGAAACAAGGGAATAACAAATATTGACATCACTACAGTCAACATTTAGTACAATAAAACCATCCAGAAAGTGACCACAATCATAGTAGTTTGTATACAAGTACAAATCTACACGGCTATTATGGAAGTTCACACTAAAACCAAGCTTAACCAACACCAAAAATAGACACTTAAATTTCAACGAATCTCCGGAGCATATAGGAACAAAGTGCGTCCACCACGCATGTTCAGTTGGCAGGTGCTAATTCCTTTACTTCAGCTCTGAAGTTGTTTCTCACATAGATCTACTTAGTTCTAGTTGGTATCGTTGGAATTCCACGAAGGATTCTCTATCCTTCGCTACATAGTCTGTCGCTCTTGAATCTATATTCAACAAAGAATTGGATTCAGCCAATAATACAGAACTTGACACATAAGCAAAGTTCTCAAATGTACAAGAGGTGTATACCTACTTTGGCTCACGACAGTCGCGAGCATAGTGACCTTTCTTGTCACAATTGTAACACCTCACCCTAGACATTTTCTTTACTTGAGGACGTTTTCCTCTCTTGTGTTGGTTAACTCTTGATTTCTTGTAACAAGGACTTGATCCTTTGCATTCCCACATATTGAACGAATCAATATGCTTGCGCTTAGAGCTCAAAGCCCTTTCTGAGCTAGAACCAGCATTGTAAATATTTATTTTCGGCTCAAATGCCATTAGGTGGTCCTCAGCTAGCTCAAGGTGGCGCATGGCATCCTCAAGATCTTCCATAATATGGTCAAGAGCTTCTAGTGCTTCTTGCTTTTCCAGCACATATTGAATATTCATATTCAATATTTCACAATTGTAGTCGTTCATATCAGCAATTACATCCTTAGTTGCTGAAACCATCGATCGAACACATTAGACATATATGCACGAATAATTAATGACTATCATTTATGCATCCACTTTGCACAATGGACCCATCATATCAATGAACAATTTCAAGTAAGGTTTCAAAATCAAAATGTCACTATGTTTCCAATTATCCTCCAAAAATCCTAACTCAAAATTATTATTAATATAATTGTCTTATACAAAATAAATTCTATGAAGTTACAAAAAACTTCTATGAATTACCCCTGAGTAGTCATCAATAACAGAAAGCAAATAATATTCGACATCCAAAAGAATAACAATGTTTTCACATAATACAACTATCCATTACACTAAGCAATATATACAGAGAAAAATATCGACATCGAAAGAGATAGTCACACCCAAAAACATCTCAAACTAATCTAAGAAATAAGTAGGGAATGTCCCTTATAATCTATCAGTCAAAATATCAGAGAAATTTGAAAGCACATTTGCCAACTATGGATAAACTTTTGGAGAGCTTCCATGTTGCCTCCAAGGTGCATTCACTTTGCGCCATGTGGCGCTCAATCTAAGGGTCGAAGTCTTGGTCAACTCAATCCTATAGTACTCTCTAACAAAATCTACCACTAGCTTCCTATAACCCGGGACCACGTTGACCTCCCATAGCCGATCTAATACTGCTTGCCATTCAGGTGGAAGAGTGTTCATCAAAGCCGGCACCTTCTCAAAATCCGGCATAAGATAACCATTCCAGATGATTTCCTGTATCATCTGATTGACCCTGACCACATGTGATACTAAATCACCGTCATGCCACCGATAATCAGCTAACTCTGTCATCAGCCGTTTAAGTCTTGCAATTCCCTCGTCCGTTCTCGGGATTGCAGGTATCCTTGCATAACGCATCATAGTTCATGCAACAAATGCAGAACTAAAAATTGATTACTTATAATCCATAATCTACATAAGGAAAAATATATAATTTTCCATATTTCATGCAACAAATGCAGAATAAATAATTGATTACATATAACCCATGTAGGCATGATTGAAAAAGAAACAAATTCCTTTTCTTTCTTTTTTTCCGGGTCAACGATCAACGGTCGTGGTCAACGGTCAACGGTCAGGTCGCCGGTCGCCGGATCGGTCGGACCGAACAGACCAAACGGACTGGTCGGACCGGAAGGACCAGGTTGGACGAACCGACCGGCACGTGCCGTGCACGTCGCGGGCTGACGTCACGCAAACATCAGCCGGCACGTGCGCGGCATGTGACAAGCTTCCGCGCATGTCGGGTCGGGTCGGGTCGGGTCGCCGGTCAGGTCGCCGGCCGGCCAACGATCATCTGCGATGACGTCATCGGTGATGTCATCCCAGCGGTTACCGACCGTTGGGTGACGTCACAGTGACATCAGCACACGTCGGTTTGCCAACCGGCGTGCACGTGCCGGTTCGCCGACCGACGCGTGTGGCGCACGCACTGGCCGAAGCCAACGCTTCGGGCGCGTCGTGCCCACGCGCAGCAGCTTCTGGCCATGCGTGTGGGCGCGTGCGGCGTCTCCCGGCGGCGTTCGACATATCGCCAGACTCGTCCCGACGAGCTCTTTCACCCTATGCCTTCAGAAATCAATTTTGACTTACAGAGACTCAAAAAAAATGGACGAACAGAGCTCAGGTGTCGGGATTTCTTGCCCCGATCCGTACCGGCCGATTACTTTCGCGAAAAATCAATCAAAAAACATGAAAAGGGTCGGGAAAACGTGAACCTGGCTCTGATACCAATGTTGGGAATATCGGATCCCCGAAAACCGAATTCGACACTAAATCGAACCCCTAAAACGAATGCGGAAGACGAAGCCCGGGAAAATCACGTATCACCGATCCTAAAGCACACCACGAAATCAAGCATACCTTGTTAGCCACAGATTAAACACCAATGCCGATAAGAGGAAGAGAAAACCGATCCTGTTTGATCCGATGACGTCGATTGGCCTTGAAGGGAAGATGGCGTCGCCGTTTGCGTTCGTTTTTTGTTTTGGAGGGAGAGAGGGAGAGTAACGTACGTCAAAATGCCAACAGTTGTCTTCCTCCCTCTCTCTTTCTCCTTTTATACATCCCTCCAACAGAAAGGAACGTACCCCTTCATCCATGGGCCATAATCTTATGGGCCGGGCTTTTAGGCCCAACATGGGCGGACGGGCCCACCCCCTTTTTTTCTTTTCTTTCTTTTTTTGCTTGGGCTTCCACAGGCCCATGCTGCAAAAGGGGAGTTGGGCCGTCAGTAGGGCCCAGACCCAACCCCCAACCGGACCGAATCCGGCCAACCGGGCCGAACCGGGTCGGGCCGACTGGACCCGACCCGATCCGATCGAAATAAAAATAATTATAATTTTTAATTAAAAATAAAAAATAAAATTTTAAAATAAAATTTTTAAAAAATAATAAAAAAATTCAAAAATTCAAAAATCCAACAAATGTAGGGTTTGGTTAGGATTCGCTATGTTTTGCCTTCTTAATGTAATTAGGCCTTTATTTGCTCGTATTTTGATTATCTCGTATGTTTAATTTGCATATCTAATTATGTTTAGTTGCACATGTTTAATTTTATTGCAATTAGAATCTTGGTAGTTGTGATTATTATTTTAATGATTGCACACCCGCATGATCACCTCACATGTTAGTGGATATGTATAAAATCAAATCCAAACTGCTTGACAAAAATCTTTTTATCTTAAAATGAACAAGATTAGGTACCAGAAAGGCACTAATTGGTCAATTAGTTTAATTAAGTCCACGGTCCTAGATTCTCTTGTTGAGTAGGAAATGAGATATACTCCCATGCATTGCTTGGTTTCTAGCCGACCCCAATAGGTTAGTGGCGACTTATTTTTGTAAAATTCCTAAAAATATTCCAATGTCACGCGGGGTATGGGCTTGAGAGAGCTTGTGTCTAATCATGGGCCTTAAGCCTGTCTTTTAGGCAATACTCCTAAACCTACTCCCTCCCCCCGAGAGGTAGGTCGCGACATCTGTGCCCACCTGCAAGCGATCAACACAAACTTTGTGCAAGAATACTAGTCACTTGATCTTCCCTGCATGTGTTTGACCTTTGCAAGTTTCTTCGAAAGTCTCCGATGATGAATGTATTCAATTTCACTTTGGCTTCAAATACTTTGCAAATGTCAATCGGGGTGGCAGGAGGTGGAATTAATTAGGTTTGAGCTCGACATGTTTATACTTCATAGACAAGCAAATGAAGATCATAGCCATCTACACTATGTGCTCAGATAATAGCCAGGCCTAAATCTAGGTCGTGGATATTTGTTTGCCCCCAGGAAATCAGTAAACTTTCTGTGCAGAAAACAAGTGAGGAGTTGCATGAGATACTTTCTCTTAATTTTTAAATCATAGTATGTTACACATCAATTACCAAAGAGCAACGCCTTATTGGTTGTCATAGATTTTTGTTTGAATGTAGCTAGAGAGAATCGAACCTTCCAAATCTTGTAAGGTTTGAATTCACCTAAGATTTCAATGTGCAGCAATCCGGGCAATAAAACCATACTACTATTAAGCATTTATTTAGTTCTACGACCGAAAGACGCCATGTTTTGCTTGTCAAAAGGAAGATGATGCGGTGAGCTTACACAATACTCTCCTAGTCATGTGGACAAGGACATAATTCCATGAAGATCACCATAATGAATGAGTACATTGTTTGCTCAGGCAAAAACTCCAAAATTAGAGGTCTCTTTGATTGACAAAAGAGCAAGAGAATGAATCTATGGTACAAAAAAAAGAAAAACGAAACGAATTTGTCACTAAGTACACCAAAGATGGAGCAGCCCTCATTAGTCAACATCAGGAGAGGGATCCTTCTCATTATTGAGAGAAGTATCCATTGGCTGTTTTCTTTTCCCTAACTGACTTTATATTAATTAACATGAACCGATTCCATCAAGGGCCAAGAAACAAAAAGCCTCAAACACTATGATGAAGATATACCAAAACCATTACAAATTCAACATATACACCACACCCGTTTAAAATCTAAACCATGAACGACACCTGTTACATAATCGATGCAACTGCTCTAGAGGTCCATAAGTATGAGGGAAGGGGAAAAGAATGCAGCTTGGAGTTCCTAGCTCTCCATTGATGAATGCAACAAACATTTGCTAAATATACTTCTTTCAGTGGGTCTTGCTTCAACATTCCAATTGCCAATGCTTCAATGAACGAAACATGTCTGTGAAATGTGAACCCAAATCTGATGAGAACAACCACCCTCGAAGGATTGGTGAGGTCTGGATTCATTATGATCATCATGAAACAACAATCCCAGAAATGAACAACCTACTCCTAAGCAATTTATCCTTCCTTTTGCTTCTAACAATCTTAGCTCCAGTCCTTTTAATTTGACCAAAAGTACCTAGAATTAGAGTGCTTGACCCATCACATGTTTAACCTGTCTCCAATGTTTCACACTAGCTAGGTTGACTTTGTATTCATCAAATAAATGTAAATATTTTCACCGACGTCATGCAAATATAGATGCTAATGGATCTCGCCAATTCAAATTCAACTAAACCGAACATGATAGAATCATACAATTTTTCATTTTTTATGCCGACAAGTTAAAATAATGTATTCAGAGCTTTCCGAGCATCTAACCGAATCATAAGGATAATTACCAAAAACGTCCTAAATCTATTACAATTTTTCCTATTCTGTCCTAAACTTTTTTTGTCAATTCGGTTTTAAAAATTTTGCATTTGTATTAAATTTAGTATGGAAAAGAAAAAAAAAAAAAAATTTAATAAAAAATAACTTATTATTTAAAATTATTTATGTTAGTTTGCCCAAACGGCCAACACCGACTGGCCTTCACGTTAGCATTTGCCATCCAAAATTGGTCGGATGAATTGAGTTGATAATAAGGTTTTGTGGAAAGATTTTATGACGGAATTAATAATAAAAAAATTAGAACTGTTTCAATAATTTTCCTCTAATTTATATTGGTGCACTAGTTCCATCCTCGCAAAAACATTAAATTGAAAGAATTTGCAAGTTTACTAATAGCTAAGTAGTTGTTGACTTGTTATGACTAAAATATCAAAATTAGAAGTTAAAAATCCAACAATGGCTAAGTTATCTCTAGTCAAAGTCCATCGTAGCTCAGCTCGTGGAGTTCCATTCAACGCAAAGTAGAGAACAAGATTAGAAGAGTGTCAATGTCAATGTGCAGAAGTCCCGGTTATGCAATTATCAAACCAATAAAAAAAAGTATTTTATATTCCATGTATTCCCCATTAATTTGATAACAAATTTCGACATATCATGAATATTAAAATCTCTTAATGCATCATATTAACAAGGGTAGAATTTACTCTCAAGTGTCTAATTAAGATTGTAAACCCATGTCCGATCATCATCTTCAAAAATTACAATTACCATTAAATCAAACCGGACAAAAAGGTGTTTTTTAGATTCATATTGTATTGAAATTAGGATTTTTGTTTATATCTGCTTTCATAAACGTACCAAAAAAGACATGTATCATTTGGAAAAACAACTTAATTATTTTCAAATTTGATGTGAAACTACAAAGAAATCTTTTCAAGATCCTCCTATACAATGATGTACAAAAAATAGGAGAAGGGATATTGGCTAATCAATAGTAGTCTTCCTTTGAAATTCACAATTTTTGTCAATAATAGCAACTTACGTATCACATATCATTTTGTAACCTTCTTTACATAACATAATTTCCATTTTTGTTGTTGCAAGTAATATAGATCCCATGATTTCTATTTGTCCACAAAAAAATAGCAAGCTGCCTAAGTTAATAGTACATCTCTTTTTCTATTATTAATAAATTACATAATGAGTCAAAACTTATATTTAATATGGGCATAATTTTCCTTTTGATGGTCATAAGTTCTTTCGATCATTGACATTTTGTAATTTTCCTTTTTCAAGTAATAAGATTATGAACCTACTCAAGTTCGTACATCCTCTTTTCTATTATTAGTAAATTAACAAATTTTTTTATGCTATGAGTAGTGAAATATTCTTTACTCATCCTAACTTTAGTTAAAATAAGAAAATGGAAATTGGAAGTTTGACCATTTTTAATCCAAATAATCCAAATTTACTTATTGGGAAAGTAGGGAAAATTCCCCTTGTTTTCTCAGATATTAAAATAAGGAAGATGGAAAGCATCTCAGTTCAGCTCCAAGGTTAATTCCCTTATCAAAGCTCATTCTGCTTAGGAAGAGAGAGAAACAGAGAGAGAAGAGAGAGGGTGAAGGAGGAAGGAGATGGAAGTGAGAGAATCGCGCAGAGCTGAGCATCGGTTAGGGTTCTTCTCGTCCTTCTTCCTCGTTGCGGCTCTGGTTTCGATCGCCGCCGTCGATGCTTCCGTCCACGATTACTTCACCGAGGCCTTCACCTCCTGCTCCAACGCCTTCTTCTTCCACAGCGACAGTGAGGGCCTTCGCTCCCCCCGGTCCGCGATCCCGCCTTCCTCCTCCACGATGTCTCCCATTATAACGACCGACCCCAAGGGTAAGTCCATCAGGTATGGATTCCTTCATTTCGGTGGTTTGCTGGCATCCCAAATGGATGCTCCGTCTTCGTTTTGGTTTCTGGAACGTTGTGCTGCAGCTGCGCGATCGTTTGAACTCACTTAGATTCTATGCGGTTTGTACGTATATCCGCGGAAGAACGCAATCGAAGTCCTCTGGATGAAACGTCTGGAGTCGGCTGCGGGTTTGTTGTCCATTGGTGAGGTGAGCTTGCCACTGGCCAGCGACTAGTCCTCCCTCTTTGGCTAGTCGCTGGAGCAAGAGGAAGGAGGGAGGAGGGAAAAAAAAAAGAGAGAAAGAGAAAAGAAAAAAAAAAATAAAAAATAAAAAAATAAAAATAAAAAATATTATTAAAGAATTGTTCATTGACGTCCACTTAGTGCTGGTTAATAAATTGTTTTTTAGCCTAAAGATGAATTAAATTGACATAATAATAAAAAATTGAAAATTAAATGGACAAAAAAAAAAAAATTTGAATTAAATTGAAAAGATTACAATAAATTTAAGATTTTTTTTTACAATTTTCCTTTGTCAAGTGACTTTTCTCTTCTTTTTCTCAGTCATGTGCCGGCATTTCATTTGCCCCAAAAGAGCATCGGGTTGGTAAAAGAAAGAGTGGGGCACCACAATAATAAAATAAGAAAAATTGAGAAACGGCATTTGCACCATTTCGTGTTCTTCTTTTGTTTTGATGGTTAAACATCATGTGAAACCTCGGAATCTTCGACATTAAATGAATCCCAGCATCTTATAATCTTTGAGCGAAATAAAGATGCCTTTCTTTCTTTTCATCTTTTAATCTCCGAATACATTTAAAGTGGGCCAGCAAAATCAATTTATATTGAAATTTTGCTTTTTTAGTCTAACGTTCAATTTTGTCCGCCAAACCGTATTCATGCTTACTAGTATCACCTCAGTATAGATTGAATTCCATTTTGGGCATGGTTTGTTTTAAGGTTTTTTTTTTCTTTTAAATGGGTAATGTTCCGTTATCCATGAAGTAACTCATTTTGAGAGTGAGGGCTGCTCTAATATAAAATATCACATTTGCAAAATACCCCTTCCTTTTACACATTAGTCTCTCCTGGGAAATTGGTGAGAGCACTTCTAGACTTTCCTATTACCGCTCAGGGGTCTTGTCCTGAGGCATAACAACAAAATACCTTTTCCTTTTCCGCATTAGTCTCTCTTAGGAATTGGTAAGAGGCTTTCTAGACTTTCCTAATACCCGTCACAAGGTCTTGTCCCAAGAGGTAATAATAAGATCTTGTTTAATTTTTATCCTTAACGGCTTTGGGTTTTGTACGCACTATTAGTGACTTAGCTTTAATAAAAATGGACAAGATTGCGTGATCAAATATTTTCAAAATAACGAGAGAATATATCAAAATGGCGCTAATTAGACTTTGCATAACTAAGTCAATAAGATCTCTAGCTCGCGGAAGATGAAATGACTTCTCGAGTCTCAATTGCCTCAAAATTAGCTTAGAATAGGTTAGTATTGATTTTTAAAAATGGAACAAAAATATTCATAATCAATCGAGTTAATCAAATGTTGCGGATTGGCGGGGCTTGAAAAAGTCGGCGTTGAGTGTTAGCAGAATCCTGCACGAGGCAGCGGAAGTTATCGGTTGGCGAGCCATCGTCGTAACAAATGCCCCGCTCTCCATTCCGAAGGGATGGAATTGGCCATAATACTCGTTAAAGTGCGACGTAAGAAAATTTGAAAATAAAAGAAAAATGGAAAATGTCAATGCGAGCGCATGCTGGGTGGCCGCCCACCTAATATGCTCTCACGTCATCGCGCTATACTATTTTATCCAAACCCCCCCAAAAAAGAAAACTTCATATTTTCTCACGTCAACGCGCTCTATCATCCCCCCTCCTTCCCTCATCGTTACGAAGCAAGGCACGAGACTTCTCTCACCAATGGAGCGTTCCGCTTGGCCTAAGAGCCTCTCCTCCAGCGGCAAGCGGGAGATCCAGGAGCTCTGTGGCCAAAATCCCAAGAAGCTCAGAGATGCCTTCGACGCTCACTCATCAAACTGGCGATGACCCACGGCAGCCCTTGTTTGCGGGAGATCTGCTCGTCAGCGTCCTCGGTTCGTTCAGCTGCAACACCCAATCCCTATCGAGCGGGGCTGAGTCCTATGAGGGCTTCCAGGTCCCGAGCAACGCCTTTGTCAGTTCCGAGGTCTCCAAAGGAAGTGAGAGCGTCAAGTCTCCGGTCCAGAGGTCTCCGGTAGAGAGCGTCAAGCCCCCCGTCCAGAGGTCTCCGGTATCCATCTTGTGGGAACAGCCGCTAGTGGAGGCTGCGACGGCGATATACGAGGGCAGAGTGGACGTGGCTTCAAAGATCTTGAGGCGCTTGTCTGCCTTGTTGAACCCCATGAGTACTTCAAAGCAGAAATTGATGGGATACATGTTGTCTGCGCTTAAATCGCGCGAGCCCCCATCGATTACCCCTCCCGTGGCGGAGTTGTTCACCGAGGACCGTGTGTTGTCGGTTCGGTCACTTTACGATCTGTCTTCTTGTTTTAAGCTCGGTTTCATGGCTGCCAATAACGCGATTTTGGAGGCTGCATCGGAGCAACCCTCCACTAACAAGCTCCATGTAATTGACTTCGATATTGGTTGGGAATGACAGTACTACGATCTCCTTGACGATCTGTCCATGCGTCAGGAGGGCAATCAATTCACCCTCAAAATCACGGCGCTCGCAGACAGCTTCTACGGTGAGAAGAGGCTCAGGATGCTTGGGGACCGACTGAGTTTACACGCGGCCCAGGTGAGAGTTAGGTTAGTATTCAACATCGTGAGCCAGAAGTTGAGCGAGTTGAGCCGCGACTCGCTGGGCTGCGAGCCAGACGAGGTGCTGGCGGTGAACTTGGCGTTCAAGCTTGTTAGGATTTAAATGTGCACGGAAGCATGATTTTGGTATTGATGATAATTTTTTATTAGTGATGTTGTGTGCAAGTGTATGGTATAGTTTGTAGAGGATGGACAAGGATAAACTAGGATAATTGAAAGACAAAGAACATGGGATATAATTTATCTAGTTGATGGAAAGTACAAGATGTTTTGGTAATGGAGGAATATTTCATGATATAGAAACTATCTTAGCTCTACTCCTCCACACCGGTGGAGGTATAAACCTCACACACAAGGTGGAGGGTTTACCTCTCACACATTTTCATTTGTTGTTCTACTATGCTCTCCCCTCTTTCCTATTTGTAGGGTGCTCTACCAACATTCTAGATTTGTGTAGAATGTTGTCCACTTAGGCTTAATCTAGAGAGTTTTAGATTGTAGTTGATCATCTCTTCTTCTAGAAAGATCTACACATGTGCTTCTACATTTTTCTCTTTCTTCTATAAACTTCATCTAGGGAATTTTAGAAGTTTAGCAACTCTAGGAAATTCTAGAAAATGGATCACCATTTCCAACAAAGCTGTATAGCATGCCAAACGAGAGCATGTCCGCGGAGAACACGCGCGACGAGCTCCTTGTCACGCGTGAAGGGGCTGGCGCCGCAGGTGATGACGCTGGTGGAGCAGGAGATGAACGGGAACACGGCGCCATTCCCGATGCGCGTGGAGGAGGCGCTGGCGTACTACAGGGCGCTGCTCGAGTCGATCCAGTCTACAGTGCCGAGGGACAAGTTGAAGCAAGAGAGGGTTTCCTGCGAAGGTATGGACCGGATTTCCATTCAACGCAAAGTAGAGAACAAGATTAGAAGTGTCAGTGTCAATGTGCAAAAGTCCCAGTTATGCAATTATCAAACCAATTAAAAAAAAGTATTTTATATTCTGTGTATTCCCTATTAGTTTGATAACAAATTTCGATATATCATGAATATTAAAATCTCTAAATGCATCATATTAACAAGGGTTAGAATTTACTGGCATGTATAAAATTAAGATTGTAAAATCATGCCAAATCATCATCTGCAAAAATTACAATTACCAAAGTTGTTTTTTTTTTTTAAATTCATATTGTATTGAAATTAGGTTTTTGTTTATATCTACTTTCATAAATGTACCAGAAAAGATCAGTATCATTTCAAGAAATAATTTAATTATTTTCAATTTCAATGTGAAACTACAAAAGAATCAAGATCCTCCTATATGATGATTCACAAAAAAAAAAAAAAAAAAAAAAAAAATGAGAACAGAGATTGGCTAATTGATAGTACTCTTCCTTTGAAATTCAAAATTTTCGCCAATAATAACAACTTAACCATCACATATCATTTTTGTAACCTTCTTTAGGAAACATAATTTCTCTTTTTGTCTTCACAAGTAAAATAGATCCCATGATTTCTAATTGTCCACAAGAAATAGCCAGCTACCTAAGTTGATAGTACATCATCTTTTCTATTATCAATAAATTACATAATTAGTCATAACTTTTATTTAATGTGGACATAATTTTCCTTTTGATAGCCATAAATTCTTTCAATCATATAATTTGTAATTTTCCACTAAAATTAAGAACCTACCCAAGTTGATAACAAATTTGTTATGCTATTAGTAGTAAAATATTCTTTACTCATCCTAACTTTAGTTAAAATAAGAAAATTGAAATTGGAAGTTTGATAATTTTTTATCCAAATAATCCAAATTTACTTATTGGGAAAGTAGGGAAAATTCCCATTGTTTTCTTAGAAATTAAAATGAGGAAGATGGAAAGCATCTCAGTTCAGCTCCGAGGTTGGTTCCCTTGTCAAAGCTCATTCTGCTCAGGAAGAGAGAGAAACAGAGAGAAACAGAGAGAGAGAGAGAGAGAGAAGGTGAAGGAGGAAGGAGATGGAAGTGAGAGAATCGTGCAGAGCTCATCGTCGGTTAGGGTTCTTCTTCCTCGTCGCGGCCCTGGTTTCGATCGCCGCCGTCGACGCCTCCGTCCACGACTACTTCAACGAGGCCTTCACCTCCCGCTCCAACGCCTTCTTCTTCCACGGCGGCAGCGAGGGCCTCCGCGCCCCCCGCTCCGCGATCCCGCCTTCTTCCTCGACGTCTCCCAACATCACGACCGGCCCCAAGGGGAAGTCCTTCATCAGGTACGGATTCCTTCGTTTTCGGTGGTTTACTGGCGTCCCGAATGGATGCTCCGTCTTCGTTTTGGTTTCCGGAAAGTTGTGCTGCAGCCGCGCGATCGTTTGAACTCGCTTAGATTCTATGCGGTTTGTACGTATATCTGCGAAAGAACGCAATCGAAGTCCTTTGGATGAAACGTCTGGAGTCGGCCGCGGGTTCGCTAGAGGATTTCCTACGTTTTGATTTGAGTTTTAGGGCTTAATTGGGAATTTTAGGACTCGATTGCGCTTTGGAGTCGAAGTGCGGGGCTAGATTGCGTTCGTTACATAAGGTTTAGGACTTAAAGGTGCGGGTTACTCATTCTCTCTTTATCGTAGATGGGGTGCTGGAATTTCTTTGTTTTACTCTGCGTCATTGACCGGGTAGAGCTCTCGCTGGAGGTCCGAGAAGTCGATGATTTGTTACAAGGTTATAATGGAAATGGCAGTTGTAGTCCCCCCCGGATTGTTGCTTGCTGTGGTAGAACTGTTTAATAGGTCGATTGTATGTCGGGTTGTCTAAGGACAAATGCTTTTTCTCTATTGAAATAAGAGTAACGAGTGATTTTTTAATGCTTTGCTGCCTCTAAATTAAGCTGATGTTCTTTCTATTTGATGGTTCATGTAATGTAAGCATCATATTTGTACCTCTTGGTGTGCTGCTTTCCTTTTTTTTTAATAAATGTGCCAGCTACCTGCTCTATAGACATGAACACATGCGTTCACACAAAATGTATTGCCTGAACTTTGTGCATATTGTTACTGGATTGGAGACGGATGGTGTTGTAGTCTCTGATCATACATCTCTTTGGTGCAAACCCTGGTCAATCTCTGTTTGAAGGTTTCCCCTATGATTATTGATATTGATTCGATTTCTTTATCTTGATTCCCCAACTTAGGTTTGACGATGTCACCTTCATAAGGACAAAGGAGTCTGCTGATGCACAAGCTGAAATGCAAGAGAATAGTGGCTCGGTGGAGGCTATCATACTTGATATAAAAGATCGGAAAAGGATTGGAGGTGCTTATTTGAAATCTGATATGATATGTTGCACTCCGCAGATGTCTGAAGAGAAAGCCTGCAAATTAGGTCAAGTTATTATTCAGAGAAACCCAGATAACCCCGAATGGCCTAGACGCATAACAACTTCCTTTGCTGGGAGACATCAAGAAACAAAGATGGATAGCGTGGAAGTCGAGATCGATAAGACAGGGATGTACTACTTGTATTTTATGTTTTGTGATCCACATCTCAAGGGTACCATAATTAAAGGGAGGACGGTATGGAGAAATCCAAGTGGTTATTTGCCTGGAAAAATGGCTCCTTTGATGGTAGTGTTTGGTTTAATGTCATTGGCTTACCTTGTACTTGGACTTATATGGTTTTTGAAGTTCGTTCAACACTGGAAGGATGTCATACAGTTGCATTACCACATAACTGCAGTTATTGCTCTTGGAATGTGTGAATCGGCTCTCTGGTACTTTGAATATTCCAACTTAAACTCTACTGGAAGAAGACCAATGGGCATCACAATGTGGGCTGTCACTTTTACTGCAGTAAAGAAAACACTTTCTCGACTTCTCTTACTGGTAGTGTCAATGGGTTATGGAGTGGTGAGACCTACCCTTGGGGGCATAACCTCAAGAGTGCTTCTTCTTGGTGGAGCATATCTGGTTGCATCCGAGTCGTATGAACTCGTCGAACATCTTGGGAATATCAATGACTTCTCCGGAAAGACAGCATTGTTTCTGGTCTTGCCTGTTACATTTCTGGATGCTTGCTTTATATTATGGATCTTTTCATCATTATCCAAAACTCTGGAGCAGCTCCAGGTACTCTTTTTTTTCCCTTTAATTTCAACCAGAAACCTCTCATGCTTTTATTGCTTTTATCTGTTATGCATAGCTAGTTCTAGTCCTAGTTATTTAGCAGTGGCGACTAATCAGTAGACATGCATGCAGATGAAGATTTTATCACAACAGTAATTTTTTTTTTTTTGGGGGGGGAAGTGGTGAAATGAATACTTTCGTTGTCAATGTGAACGTTTCGATATTTTCAATGTTTTCACAGTCTGCTCGAATTATATCATGGGAAAACCCTATTTACTATCCTTTTCTGCAAATGTCTCTCAACTTAATCAACAAACGAACCAAAGAAGAACCTTGAATGAAGTCATAATGTCACATTGACACACTGTTGAAACAGTTTTTCCACCTCCCTTTGGTTGATGATTTTCAATTTCTGTGCAGATGAAGAGAAATATGGCTAAATTGGAGCTTTACCGAAAATTTACCAATTCTCTTGCTGTATCTGTGCTACTTTCAATTGCTTGGATTGGCTTTGAGGTAATGAACTTTGCCCTTCACGAAATGATATTTAACCATTGCATGATGATTGGATATGGCTGATATATGTGAGCAGATATTATGATAAAAAAAACATCTGATGTCAATGCATTTCTGAAATGTTCTGGTCCAGTTATACTTCAATGCTACGGATCCATTGAGTGAGCTGTGGCAAGTTTATTGGATCATTCCAACATTCTGGGCTATTCTTGCGTACTCTCTCTTGGCTGTTATTTGCATTCTCTGGGCTCCTTCACGCAACCCAACTAGGTATGATTTATATGCTTTCAGTGTTCATTACTTTTTGCTACTGCCTTTAGTACAATAGCAAATGTTGGCTCTGAAGGACCTCCACATTTGACTTTCACCGCTATATTTGTTCCTGTGCTTGTTTGGTCGAATCAGAATTTAAGTTAGACATGTACTTGAAGTGTTCTCCCATTTTGGTCCACTCTGCTCATGTTCCATTACCAACAGTGTGGCATAAATTTCTTGTCCTGATATTCTGTGTCTTTTTAAATTTCTATGTTGAAATATTTTTTCATAGGAAGCCAAATTAGACTGCAGTCAACTGGATGAATAGTGAACTTGTTTTGGCATAGTAAACAGCTGTACACTGCTGCATAGATTGTACCCTGCAATTTGATGGATCAAATATTAAATAGGAAACTATATATTCTTGATGAATCAATATCCATTTTTGGTTTTTATGACAGGGAGGTATGCATGCTGATATATTAGTTTGTGAGTTCTCTCCAAAAAAGGAAAATGAAAACAAATGGGGGATACCCTGGAATGTTCAAAGCTAGAACTTATTCATTGTCTGTTGTTTGCTTCCTCAATTCTGACGTCATTGAGTCTGGATCTCTGTCATCCTCCTGTCTCAGTTACCCCTTAGGATCTTTACATGCACTTGCACCTTGTGATCCTCCAAAGTGGAGTAAGGAAATGGCAACAAGAATTATATGATACGATATTGTGATGACAATTATGTGATATGATATTGTTTCAAGTGGCAAACATAGTCGCATTCCATCTAGTCACTTTATTGGTCATGTCATTTCTTTTGAATCTATTATGTTCCCTTCTATAATGTTCCCCATGCTTCCAATGGTTCCCTACCCTCATTTGCATGTAATCATCCTTCTTTGGCTTGTTAAGGTACTGTTCAATGTGGTAATGTCTTGTTGAACGAATCTAAATGGTTTGTGACTTGTAGATATGCATACTTGGAAGAGAATGAAGACGTTGAGGAGGGCATCTCTTTGACAAGTGGTAGCAAAGCGACTGGTGATAGCGTGGCCAAACTCGGAGAAGACCTTGAGGAGGAGAAGCGCGAATAGATGGCACATTCTCTGCGGTGATGTCATGATTTTCTGTACATTTTGTTGCACAATCCATGCTGTACCTACTACAGACTTGCGACTGATAAGTTCATAGGATTTGCAGACAGGGAAGAGAGTTATTACTAACGAGATACTGTGGATATACAGTGTGAGGACACCTCTCTCTAGTTACGATTTTTCTTCCTCTCTGTGATTATTCAATAGAGAACTCAAACTAGGAAATGGAACTGATAAATGAGAAGATGTCTTATAGCTGAGGCTTTTTAACTCTGTGCCCCTCTTTCTCTCCATTGATGTAATTCAATCCCTTTTTGGGATATTTCCTAGTATACGCTTGGATTTCATGCGTGATGCTTTTTTCACCTTTTCATTGGAATCGGACGTGCTTAACGGCTGGCTTTTCACTGTTAAACGCAATTCAGAGAACTATAATAACCACTAAAGTTAGAAATAGGTTTGAGGCATCAGCATGAGGCCATCTTTACTTATGAAGAATAAACCGTAAAGAGAATTGGACATCGAACCAGTCATAGGGAGACCATCAGGTACTTGAGGAAGTTCTACTGCATGCTAATTTTGGACCCGAAAGATATAAGTGGGGAATACTACAAAAGACGGTCACACCAGATTCGTTGACATGGTACAGCTTCAAATTCATGTCACGTAGAAGAGAATGCATTCAATTGGACTTTCTTCTTTTGTGAGACGCAGCAGATTGGCTATTCCTTCTTTCCACTCATTCTGGTGATGGTAAATGATCATGGTCTTACTCCATTGGATTCACAGTTTAGTTGACCTTATCTCCAGTGTAATAATAGGGTTACAAGCATTTCAATTAGTGTCAATCTTTATGTAGCAATTCTATGCAAAACGTCAGGTTACAAGCATTTCAATTAGTGTCAACCTTTATGTAGCGTTTCTATGCAAAACACCACATTCATCATCACGAACTTGGTGGTCAAAAGATATTGGCAGTTCGAAAGAACAATGGAAGTTCTTTTGGATGCTTTCGTTTTCAAAAGCAAAAGCACGGGCATCCATAGTCGGACAGGTACATATCTATACCACTAGATTGATCGCCTCTAAAATTTGTTTTCCTGCTCACTCTTCCCCGGGAATATAACAGCTGATACAGATCAGAAATACTCACTGAACACGTATCATCGGGACTTGAACATAGACGATTTGATCACTGCAAATAGAACATCATCTAACATCTAAAAGTTCACCGGGATCTGGCCATTGCTAGAACTTCAAAGATCTCTCTCTCTCTCTCTCTCTCACCCACACATGCGCGCGCGCATAGCTAAACCCCATGCAAAAACCTAGCAGCAGACGATGCCTTGGTGTTTCTGTATGGTGACTGCTGTCTTCAATTTTGTAGTAGTCAGGTCAATGCAATTCCTTCTTTTTCATCCGAAAAGAGACGAAACATCGGTACACCTGATATGATTATCATCGGACCCTCTGGCGCTTTAAAGTTCCGACTCTTCTTTCAGGATGTACCGTGCTTATCTGATGATGCCTCGAAATCCTTGATCTCCGTGAACCTCTCCCCGATGCGAAAGAAACACGCCTCGACTTCAGTTTCACATGCCTGTGGTGGTGATGACCATGGCGCCGGTGCTTGCAGTTGCTATATGAAGCAAGAGGGCCTTCTGTCCTCTCTCTGAGTAGTTTCCTTTTCCTACTTGCGCTGAGATGACGACTCGAATAATCATAACTTACGTCACTCAGGCTATGTCCTGCTTCGAAGTCTTGGAAGCGGCGTCGCCCGCGGTATACCCGTTTAGTGCTGCTTATCTTGTACCACATGAAACAGCAAATGTGCCCGAGTGCGCGCCAGTATGTCTCGCACGCGAGCCAGCACATGTTACAGAGGCTTCTCCCTATGCACTGGCAAATCCCCAGCTTGAACAACAGATACAGGAATAGTAGAGCTGAAAACCATCGCACCCACACGAAGACACATCAGCTGATCATGAAATTGTAGGAATACTGTATCCTGGTTTTCTAATCGAATGTACAAGACTATGATGCAAGAATTACTCGCGAAAGCTTCAAACAAAAAGGCAGATGGTTCTCTAAACACCAAATCCTGCCAATAAGTATATCTTAAAAGCAGATAGTGTCTCAGACTTATCTGGAATCTGAGAGAATATCAAATGATGAAAGCCGTAACTGGAAAATCTTCGATGTTACTTCTCTTGTAGAATGCTAAAATGAGATTATCAATATGTATCCTTTACCGTAGTCTCAACCAAAAAGTACAACAGGACAAGAATTGAAGGACTGATTTTTGGCTAGCAAATCAAATATTTTAGCCAAGTGAAGCGAAACTCAGTGGCAAGAGGAGAGAAATGACATCCTGAATGGAGAGATAATAAGTGAAATGAATAAATTACCTATGTAACAGAGGACACATATCAGCAAGAATTTGATCAGATTCGTGACACATAGATGCTCGATGAAACAAACTACGTCCCACGGTCCTGAGCATAGTTCCCTGCATCATTGAAAAACAATGGGAAACTAGGTGAAAATAGGGAGACCAGATCAATGAGGTGAAACAGGAAGGTAACTCAAGAACTTAATATAGGCACAAGATAGATCGCCGTAAAAGATATCAAGCAATGCCAGAAACAGTTATTTTATTGTTGCAAGCTCTGTGCTGCAGATTGTTCTCAAGGTTTTTGCCAAACCAGGACTTATTTTTTGGACATGACAACATGAACAAGAACTGGAAATAACAACATGGAGTTGTAATTGGCAGACACCAAAACTCCCTCAATGAAGCAAATTTTATAGTTAGAAAGTGCTTACTGCATGATCCGCCAAAAATGGTCTTGAACGGAGCAGCGACAGCATTTCCAACAACAGAGCCGACACTATGAGCAGCTTTACTTAGAACATCTCCCATTGCTTTACGTGCCTTTCTCCATCCAAATCAGTGCCTGAGAAATCATAAAGTGCAACACTAATGTCATTCTCTGAGGGTAAAATAACAACAAAAAAGGGACAAAACAATTCCCCAACTTCTGTTCCTTTGTTTCACAACGTTTCATTGCCACTTTTCCTGGTTTTCATTATCAGAACAATTGAACAGCCTCCTGCAATTAACCATACGGGAACGTGGCTTTTTGCCATCCCAAAATCATCGAAAGCCCCAGAAAAGGAAAAGGGCCGTTTACGTTACACGATATCATCAATTCCTAAACTCATTTTCATGACTTTTGCCCAAACAAGATCATGGAGAAAGAAGGAAACTGCATATTATGGATGTTATAATGCGAAGCAGAGATGAAGGAGCACTTTGTAATGAAGAAAACTCTAATTTCGAGTTGTGGTTGATCTTCACCAGATACTTCAGGCCACGACGCGCACTCCAGGGATGCGTGCGTTGCCCAGAGCAGCCTCCCACTCCAGAAGGAACAATGGAAGGGGGGTGTCAGGAACCCGTTTAAGAATACGTTTGACAAAACGGAATGCTCGAGAGAGATGAAGCAACAAGAGTATCTAGGAATTCCCATTTGAACTGACAAGATCGTCGATACACAGATCCCAACAGACCTTTTTTCCTTCCACAGACGATCGGAGACGACTAATCTGTGGGAGGGAGAGACCAAAGGACGCCACTTTTTGAAAGGCGTGAGTTGAACAGAAGGAGAGGATGAACAAACGGTTATCATTCCTCGTTTTCAGTTTTCTTGTTTTCATGACTCCAGTCTTATACAATTGAGACTACATTTGATAGTCAACATAAAATTGGATATAAAAAGATATATAATTCTCGTAAAAATATCCAAATATCAGGAAAGGTAGAATAAAGGTTGATAGTATTTTTAATATTTTAATGTAAAAGATGTTTTTTTTTATAGAATATTAAACTTCTTAAATGAATAAAATCAATATAATATTTTAATTCTAATATAAAATAAATTGGAAATAGCAAAAAATAACAATTTCGTTTTTATTTGTTCCTATATGTATTTATATAGTCAATTTTTTTCTACCTTATAATATATATCAACATATAAATATATATTTAGTATTTATATTTATTACATATTTTAGGTATATTAGTATAGTTTATTATTAATAAAATTTTATTAGAGAATGGTGGAATGGGAAAAAAGAAATTAAAAAAAAAACAGAAATGTGAGGGAAAAATGATAATATAATAAAAATAATAAAAATAAAGTTAGCAAAAGTGTCGTGATAGATTCTTATAATCTGTGTTTGTGCAATTTTTTAAATTCATAGTCGGATGTGAAAATATCCAATATCCAATTCACCAAACAGTAGATAAAATATAGAAAAATATATGGATTTCATATCTTATCATATCTAATCTTATCCGACTAAAAATTTAGATGACCAAATGAAGCCTAAATTGATTTAATCATAATTCATGGGATTTTGTGAAGGGATGCGATCACCTATGGACCAGCCATCATGTGTGCTCTATTTGCTTGCAAGTTTCGCCCTACGTCGTTTAATTGGACTCTTATTTGGAAATTATCATTTGTAAAAATCAATTTGAACATCACATTTTAAAAGAGGTCGAATGACTTTCTCGACTTAAGTTTATAGATTCAGATGATCAAAAGTAACCTAAATTGATTTAATCATCAAATCATGGATTTTGTGAAGGGATGTGATCACCTTTCAGTGTCTAATTATATACTAGCAATCATGCACGCTCTACTTGCGTGTAGGTTTCACCCTGCGTCATTCAAGTGGACTCTGGAAATTATCATTTGTAAAATCGGGTCATCTGTCTCCATACCCACCATTATGAACATCAAATTTCAAAAAGGTCAAATGACTTTCTCGACTTAAGTCTATATGTACCTAACATCGGAATACTACAAGGGATGGGTTTATATTACTCTCGCATGCAAATCAGATGAAGAACGACAGTGCATTAAATCGACAAATCGGATTAAGTTTGAGGAGAACTGCAAAAGGAATAATGTGTAAATTAAAAAAAAAAATTATTGGTCCACCTGAATTATGATTACGAAGTATCATCAGGTGGCCTCATTTGAAACATTTGAATTAATTACTCTAATTAATTGCAACGACCAACCGATTCGTACTCAACTTCCCCCGATACACGTGTCCCATGTTCAAACCCCTTCACATCAGGAAAAGTGCCAAAAAAACAAATCATAAACATATTATATTAATATCAATTCAATCTTAAACTTTTGGAAAAATTTCAAAAAAAGACCTAAAGAGCCATTATTTTCTTAAATAATGATGCGAAATGAACTCTATTTCAAATAAGGACTTGAAGTGACCTTAGTCGTTTCAAATAAGGGTCTGAAGTGGTCTTGATTGTTTCAAATAAAGGCTTCCAACTAATTTTTCTAATCGGTCAAGGACGTTTTCATCAAAAAATTTCTTTTTTCTTTTTTTTCCTTTTTTGGCGTTGGCTGCTAGCCACTAAGAAGGGCCAACAAGAGCTCAGCGACCCTCGCTGGTCATTGGGAAGGGCTGACAAGGACCTACAAGCTATCAGTGATGGCTAAGGGCAAGCCAGGGTGAGGGCGAGGGCAAGGGCCTACGAGCCCTTGCCAGTCGCAAAGCGAGGCCACCCTTGCCAAATCTAGCGAGGGTTGGCCTCACCTACTCCAGGCAAGGGCTTGACCACCCTTGCTAGTGGGCAACAACCCTTGTTGACCACCGGTGAGTGTTGTCGAGCCCTCGCTTGGGACAGGCGAGTTCGCCTAGCCCTCGCGGATGGCTACAAAGGGCGACCTCCCCCAAGGCAAGGGTCATCTCGCCTAGCCCTCTATGGGCATCACCAATGGCCAATTGGCCACTGGCAAAGAGAAAGAAGAATAAAAAAAACGAAAGGATAATGGCAAATGATGAAAATACTCTTGATTGATGACAAGTTAGGCTCTTCTTTGAAACAAACATAACAATTTTAGACCCTTATTTAAAATAAGATATACTTCATATCCTTATTTGGAAAAGCGATGGCATTTCAAGTCGTTATTTGAAACAATGTTCATTTCGAGTCTTATTTGAAAAAATAAGGACACTTCATATCCCTTTTTGAAATTTTTCCTAAATTTTTTAATTTGATTAATTTAATCCTAAACCTTTTAACATTTGCATCAATTTAGTCCATAAAGTTAATTTAGGCCGGAAATTACTAACATAGACACCGGTCATCTTACATGTCATGGTTGGTGTTGATGTGGGCATTTTATTTAATTTTTCTGTTCTTTTTTCAAATTTGTTATTAATTTTTTCTTTTCCTTTCTCATTTCCCTTTTTCTTCTCTTTTTCCTTCTTTTCTTTCCCTTCTTTTTTTTTATTTTTTATCTTATTTCCTTTCTTAGACTGGCGAGGGGCGATGGCGAGGGACCTCGCCCAGTTGAGGGCATCTCGGCTGAGGTCTGCGTCGTCGAGAAGACGACGAGAAGACCGAGAGGAGTGGGCCGTCTTCGTCGTGTGTCGTCGTCTTCTTCTGCATCAAGGTGGATACCAAGATTTATGGCGATTGATTGAGCCCCCACCAAAAATTGCACCATTTCAATCACTCTCTCTCACCTTCTTTTCCCCCTTTTTTTTTTTGCTTCACCAATCTGGAGCTTTCGGGCTTTGCCTATAAAAATGGCTACGGCTCCTTTCGTTCACGCGCGATGTGGTTGCTTGTCGAGGCTTAGTGGCAGTTTTCGAAATGGCTCGCATGGATTTGTTGGTTTTAGCCCGTACCCTTCTTCACCTACTATGCTGCGTTCTCCTCCTCCTTCTTCTTCTTCGCCGGCCTTTGGCCAGGACTGGGTGGGGATCCCCTCGCTGGATCTGGTGAGAGGCAACCACGTCTAGCCCCGTCAGCGGCCATGGGCCTCCATCAGTCATCGTCGAGGCTGGTGGCCGGTGACCGGCTGAGGAAAGAGAAAAGAAAGAAAAACAAAACAAGGAAAGAAAAGAAGGAAAAAGAGAAATGGGAAAAGAAAAGAAATAACTAATAAAAAATTCGAAAAAAATAATATAAAAATTAAATAAAATGCCCACGTCAGTGCCAATTGTGTTAATAAGACCACCAACGTCCACATCAATAATTTAAAAAGGTCTAAGACTAAATTAGCTAAATAAATTGAATTGATACTAATATAATTTAAGAGTAACTTAGTCTAATTAAAAAGTTTATAACTGAATTGATACTAATATAATAAGTTTAAGATTATTTTGGTACTTTTCCTCGTTTATATCATGTCCCCTCTTCCTATCCTAATGACTAAGTTTCGTTTGTTTCAAGAAAATAATTGAATGATTCAAAAAAGTTTTCTACAAATGATTGCTTGTTGAAAAAATTAGAAGTATTGTCATCTTTCACCAAAATGATAAATTATTTTGAGAATGAAAACGTTTTCAATTGACTAATTACTTGAATAACCACTTTAAGTAATAAAAGTGATATTTTAAGGATAATATTTTTTAAATCTTTTATTTTTCACGCAACATAAAGCCCTAGAAGGGCGGTCTTGAAGGGCGAATAACAAATGGAATACATAGCGTGCGCCCATGGGAAAACATATTTCATGCCTCCATTACTCAAAATATCGACCGTTCATGTTAGCGTGTGATAAGGATTCCAATCACCCCTTGCGTTGGAATTTCGAAACTCGAGAACATTATCTATTCATTTCTCTGCACATGTCGCGTTCACGTGATGTAACAGCCGCAGAAGAAGAGAATGCCTTCTCCTGCCAGTAAAATGACGAATTTTAAGTGTTGTAAACCGACAACATTACACCACGAAAAAGTAATGATCCTCCATGAAGCATCCCTACGTTTGCAAACATGTATAAAAGTAGTAACTAAGGCGAATTACGCACTATTAATCTCAAATAATGAAATTATTTTTAGATGTTTCACAATAGTTATGAGGTAGATTAATTTAATTTATGAAAAAAATGAGGGAAGAGAGAAACTCTAAAAGGCCGAGAAGAATCTCATATAGAAGGGCTACATGCGATACTTTAATATCAAGACGTCTCAACCTAAATCTTAAAAATTCCAAGTAGTTGTGTAACACAACATCAATTACTACAAGTCGCCACACTGTGTGTCGGCACACCATTTAGTAACTTGATGCTACATTACAACACTCGCCTTCATCCATCGGTGCATACTAAATTAGTTATCCGATGCAAGACTATGCTTCACTAATGCATTCGTACACGCGCCTTAACGTAAGTAATGCAAATAAACAACCTCCCAGATCGAATAATCCACTATTTCAAAATAAACTATTGCTATCAATAAATTATGGAGCGAATTGTCAAGATTCGATCTCGAAACATGTACTCCAATATCATGTGGGACATATCATCCTTTCTAAAATGTCAAAATTGTTAGGACATGGATCAACAATATAATTGTAGCTTATTGCCTACGCTATTGAGTTAGGTCACCCACTTCTAGGAAAAAACATCTCATGGTCTATAGATCATATAAATCAAGTCCACCTAGACCGTTGATCATGTGGAGTCCACAGTGAAGGTCACACAATTAATGATTGACATGATATTAGTTCACATGATTTATGTATCCATTAATAGCTTAAATGTCAGTTATTCGAAGAAGTAAGAATCACAGTTAAAGGCGCGAGGGCGACCCAGATGACTGAGCATCATGAGGTCGCACGAAGTCAAGACGTTCAATTTACTCTCTCATGACGACAACCCAGAAGACTAAGCTGTCGGGTGAAGTCAAGACGTCCAATTTACTCGTTCAATTTACTCTCTCATGAGTCATGACGGCAACCCAGAAGACTAAGCTGTCGAATGAAGTCAAGACGTTCAATTTACTCTTACATGATGGCAACCCAGATGACTAAGCATCACGAGGTTGCACGAGGTCAAGACGTTCAATTTACTCTCTCACCACTCGGAACAAGCAACCAATATTCAATCTCCTGCGACACGTGACGAACGTTCAACCAGTCCGCACTTTCTATATAAACTCACCAACCCAGTCACGTTTAGACTCGCCCAATTTGCTAGAGCAATTGCTTTCATATACTCCACAAAAGTTAGCTGTCGCTTATATAGCTCGGAGAATTCGCGATGGCTCACTTGCATTGTTGAAGCTGGCTTGTGTGCTGCTCGCATGCATGGCGGCGGCTCCGGTGGCTTGAGCCGCGGTAACATGCAGCCAGGTGTTGAGCACTCTGGCCCTGTGCATTCCCTACGTGAGGAGCGACATGGGAACCATGCCGGCGTCTTGCTTCAACGGGATCAAGTCGCTCAACTCGGCGGCTCAGACCATGCCGGACTGCCAAGCCACTTGCGAGTGCTTGAAACCGGTCTCGGGAAGCATCTCCGACCTTAACTACGCAGAAGTCGCTGGGCTTCCCGAGAAGTGTGGGGTCAGCATCCCGGACAAAATCAGCCCCGGCACGAACTGCAGCAGGTATGTGCTTCTTTTAGCCTCGTGGTCCAAAGGTGCAAGGAAACCTTGTTTTTTCTTGACCACGGATGATAGTATATAGACCCGCTAAACGGGTGGATCGAGTCTGGTCAGGTTTGGGTCAAGTCATAAATGATTCGATCCAAATCGACCTATTTAATCCATTTATTATAATACAAAATTTTTTACCCATACCCAATCTGACCCATACACAACCCATACCCGACCCAATTAACTAAACTTAAAGAAAGCTTATTTCTTATATATATAGTTAAAAAAGATGGTATTGCTAAAATAGTTTTATACAACACAAATTTAATGGACAATTTTTATAATTTTCAAAATAATTATTTTAAAAAATCAAAATTTAATTATTTTTTATTTTTTAAAATTAAATTTTTAATTATTTTTATTTTATATATATATTTGGTCTTCTTCTTCTTTGGCCGGCCGCTTGCCACGACGACGGCTAGCGGCCGGCCACAGGCAAACCTCGAGCTCGCACCTCGTCAGACGTTGGCGAGCTCGAGGCTTACTGGTGTCAGGCGAGCTCGAGGCTTGCCAATGTCAAGCGAGCTAGAGCTTGCCCCTCGCCGAATCTGGCAAGGCTCGAGCCTTGCCTAACGCCGACAAGTTCGAGTCTCGCCAGATCGGCGAGGCTCGAGTCTCACCGGGCGTCGGCAAGGCCTCCACCTCGCCAGATCCGATGAGCTCAAGCTCGCCTGACGCCGGCGAGCTCGAGGCTCGTCTAGCCGGTCGCCGGCCATCGCCGTGCGGTGACCGAGAGAAGAAGAAAGAAAAAGTAAAAATAAAATAAAATAAAAATAAAAAATAATTATAATTTTGATTTTATGAAAAAATATTTTTGTAAATTTAAAGAGAGAAGAGAGAGATTGTGAGATTTTGGGTAAAAATGGGTTCTAAATCCAATCCATTTAAGATCCACTTAAGACCCACATATCAAAGTCTTTAATTGTTAAACCCATTTAATTACTTTTTGTCAAAAAACAAGTGACCCATATATGACCCATTTATGATTTAAATGGGTCATATATGAGATGAGTTTAAGACCCATTTTGCCGCCTCTAATAGTATATCACCTGATACATGCGTTGTGTAACACATACTTTGCAGCTGTTTTTGCTTTTTTTTTGTTGTTTTTTTTTTTTTTTTTAAGTTTATAGTTGTGAAGCTCACTGTTAGATGTTTTGTTGCAATGTGAAGTGAGAACGGATCATGCGGGTACTTTTCAGCTTTGGAGATAGAGTAGTTAGCTTCGAATAAAATGAACGTCTGAACCAATACTAGGTTTTTTAACTCGATCATGGACGGCTAGCATCCTTTGCTTGTGCTATGTACAATAAGAATATAAATGAAGGAAATTATAATATGTTTCATTTCCTTTGTTCTTATGGAGTGTTTTGTTACCGGTTAAACAATGCTTGATTCTATTATTTTGTTCTTCAGAATATTAAAAAAAAAAAAGAAATTTATTTGATCAATTTTTTTTTATTCACGAAAAAAGATTTGGAACAGAATCAAGAAGTAAAAAAAAAAAAATTACTTCTTTATTCTCGGTGACAACTTCCTATCAAGTCCATTTTCTTTATTCTTCTTTTTTTTTTTCTTTTCTTTCCTTTTTCTTTCCTTTTCTTCTTCTCCTTCATCCCTTGGTCAACAACCTCGTTGAAGCATTACTAGTCCCTAGCGAGGTCGAGCCTTGTCAGCTGAGCCTCCTTGGCGGTTGGGCGAGGCTCGACTAACTGGGCGAGCTTAGCCTTGCCCAAATTCGATGAGGCCAAGATTGCCCAATCATCGGTGAGGCCGAGCTTGCCTGGCCACTGGCGAGGCTCGACCTTACCTAGCCGTCGCAAGGTCGAGCTCACCATGGCTGGGTGACAATGCCCTCACGGTGATTTGACAAAGGCGAGCTTTGTTGGTGGTTAGACGAGACTTAGCCTTACCTTGGAACCTTGCCCAGATCTAGTGAGGCCGAGCTCGTCTAGCCAAGGCTCGACTAGGCTTTCACTAGGCCACCGCGAGGGCAATGTTGCCAGTCCATGGCGAGGCTAACCTCATGGTGGCCTAGCAAGGTCGAGTCTCGCTTGCAGCTGGGTGAGCTTGGCCTTGCTAGATTTGGGCAAGGCCACGTGGCCCCAATCAAGGCTCAGCCGAGCCTCACCTAGCCATCAAGGAGGCTTGGCCTTGTCAGGGGCCAATGACACTCCAATGAGGTCACCGGCCTTGCCAGGCTAGCAACTAGCCAAAGGATGAAGGAGAAGAAAAAAAGAAAAAAAGTGAAAAATGTAATAAAATTAGGGTTAATACCCTGAAAAACCTCAAACTGGTACACCTGTGACAAATTTACTCCAAACTATTTTTTTGACTACTAAAAACCCCAAACTGGTATACCTTTAACAAATTTACCCCAAATTGGTACACTTGTAACAAATTTACCCTATATTAGTTTTCGTTAAATTTTAATGTTAAATTATTAAGTTAAATGACACGTGACCTATGTAGCACGAACACTCTCCGGAAGCTTTCGTGTCGTGTCCGACACTCCGACACGTGTCCGACACGCGCCGACACGTCCCGACACGCTCCGACACGCAGTCAACGAGTGTCGAAAAATCCGACACGTGGTCAACTCTTTCCGACACGCTCCGACACACGAGTCCAGAATTCTGACACGCAATTCCGATACGCACGGGATCAATTTTAAAAATTTCTAATACTTGAGGGGTCAAAATATAAATATACACAAAAGAAGTAATAAAAGAAGTAATAAAATTGCTATAAATATACACGCACGGGGTCATTTTTTTCAGTTTTTTTTCAGTTTTTTTTTTAGAATTGTTTTATTTGTTAAAAAAGTCTTTTACTATGAAAGAAGTAATAAAAAAATGCTATATATGATAAATAAATAAATTTAAAAATATCATTTCAGCATTTTTCTTTAAAAAATGTTTTTTTCCTCTAAGTTTTGTGTATTATTGTAACAAATTAAAATAATGAATGATATTATTTAATATTTTTCGTGTAAATTAATTCTAGGCTATTTTTATTATTATTTATTTATGTATTTATATATAAAAATATTTAATATATAACGTGTCAGAACGTGTCGAAATTCTCTATTTTTAAGAAATGATGTGTCGGCGTGTCGTGTCGTGTCGTGTCACGTGTCGCGTGTCCGTGTCGGTGCTACATAGCACGTGACAATTGACTGGTATCTCAATTTGGAACTTTACGCTCCATTTGTCACAATTTACAATTTTTGTGATTTTTTTTGTGGTATTAATCCAATTTAGCATATGGTATATTTGTCACAAATTTACCAGTTTGGGGTTTTTTGCGGTCGAATAAATTAGTTTGGGGTAAATTTGTCATAAATGTATCAATTTATGGTTTTTTGTGGTCAGTCGGGGTAAATTTGTCACAAGTGTACCAGTTTGAGGGTTTTCATGGTTAAAAAAATAGTTTTGGTAAATTTGTCATATGTCCCCAGGTTTGGGGTTTTTCGGGTATTAACCCATAAATTATTTAAAAAATAAAAAGATATTCTAAATCACAAAAGAATTTGAGGTCTTATCAAATGCATTTTATACCAGGGTGTTCAGAAACTTGTTCAAAGAACAAAATAAAAAATAATCATTTATAATCATAAATTATTCTTGATGACATAATAGTTATCAAACAGCCCTTTAGTATTATTTCGTGTTCTTTTCTTTTTTTCATTATTCTTCTGATATTGGTCATTTTCAAAGGAAGAAAAATCGTAACTAGAGAGAGAGGTGTCCTCACACTGTAAATCCACAGTATCTTGTTAGTGTTACTTCCGCGTCTGCAAACTCTATGAACATATCAGTCGCGAGTCTGTAGTAGGCACAGCATGGATCATGCAAGAAAATGTACTGAGAATCATGACATCACCGCAGATAGAGCGCCATCTATTCGCGCTTCTCCTCTTCAAGGTCTTCTCCGAGTTTGGCCACACTATCACCTGTCGCCTTGCTACCACTTGTCAAAGAGATGCCCTCCTCACCGTCTTCATTCTCCTGCAAGTACGTATCCAAAGCAGGTAGCTCTTATATCTGGTGAGACTGGATGCGGAAAGACCACAAAGGTTAGGTTACCAACTCTTTGCTTTGCTTTCTTTACGGTATATAAATCATGTTCAATCTGAAATATTCTGCGGAGGCATGCTTGCTATCATGTGGCTGTTGCTTTTCCAATTGAAGCCCTATTCCTCCGCCACATTCCTGCATACTTTAAGAATTGAAAGACATAATATTACCATTTTCACGCAGTTTTCAGAAATTATGGTTTATTTGAAGTTTATTTGAAGATTGAATTTCAATGGTTCCCAGCAAACTATAGAGTCAGTCTTTTGACACCGTTTTTGGGACACCATGATATCCTTTGCAAAGCTTGAAGTTCTGGTTAAACGCCCCAGATAGCTCAAAGGCTATTCCCCACCACCACGCTCCCTCCATCCAAATCCAGAGGGGGTAGTCGTACTTCCACCTCTCCCCATCCTCATGAGAGATGGTGGCCAATAGGCAAGCCCTGATGTTTTTCTAAAGTTTATTTGTTTTGAATCTATTTTTCTCCAGGAGCTGTGCTTTTAGAAAGATGAATTTGCTCAGAATGACGTAAACCTTGGACATTTTTCTTACACCGTTTCGTTGTGGCACAAGTATTACATGTTTCGATCTTTTGTTCAAGCTAACAACAATCCTGAATTGGCGATCTCAACTGCTCACGTTAGAGCTGACTTTAAGCGGCCTTAAGTTGAGGGTGATCATACGATATTAAGGGCAATCATCTTTAGCGTCCAACATGGACGCCAAGTGGTTTGACATTGTTTATAAGATGACATCGAACAACTGTATATTGCATTTGCTATTACATGATTTAGTTGGGCATTTACAACGGAGAAAGTATCGAGGTTTACACATTTTGACACGCTACTTTTTTTATTGTAACATCTGGAGATAATTTCTAGAATTATTGTGGTCCAAGAGGACGCTTTTATTTATACATTAATTACTCAAGTTCTTTATACAACTTAAGAAGCAGCTCCTTGCTAAAGGAAGACACCTATTTCCAATACATTCTGAGGACTAAATATCGCATGAATTCTTCAGGTCCCTCAGTTTCTTTTGGACTCGATGTGGGCTTAAGGGTGAGACGTGTAAGATTGTTTGTACCCAACCCCAGCGAATCTCTGCAACATCAGGTGCGCCATTGTGGCTGACTAAAACTCACTATTTCTAACTCTTATGTGAAAAATCTGGTTTTCTGATTCTGTGTAGTTGCTGAAAAAATCTAGTGAAAGAGGAGAAAACGTTGGCGATGATATCTGATACAAGGTAGTCAGTCATATCTCATCGAGCTAGGAGAGTGTAGTGCATCTATGTTCAAACTTCAATTACCTAATGGACTTTATGAAGCTAAAAGTTGAATACTGTAAAGCATAGGTGAGATATTGTTTTTTGTGAAGCATAGATTCTTTATGACCTGTCCAGGTATGACTTGTAGATATGCATACTCGGAAGAGAATGAAGACAATGAGGAGGGCATCTCTTTGACAAGTGGCAGCAAGGCGATAGATGATAGTGTGGCCAAACTCGGAGAAGACCTTGAGGAGGAGAAGCGTGAATAGATGGCACTCTATCTGCAGTGATGTCATAATTCTCTGTACATTTTGTTGCACAATCCATGCTGTGCCTGCTACAGACTCGCGACTGTCATGTTCATAAAGTTTGCAGACACAGAAGAGTAATACTAACGATGTACTGTGGATTTACAGTGTGAGGACACCTCTCTCTAGTTACGATTTTTCTTCCTTCTGTGATTATTCAATAGAGAACTCAAACTAGGAAATGGAACTGATAAATGAGAAGATGTCTTACAGCTGAGGCTCTTAACTCTGTGCCCCTCTTTCTTCCCATATGACAATTACTTATAGTTGACATCTTTCCATTAATGCAATTCAATCCCCCTTTTTGGGATATTTCCCAGTATGCACTCGGATTTCTTGCATGATGGATTCTGTCCCTTTTCACTGGAATCGGATGTGCTCAACGGCAGGCTTTGCGCTGTTAAATGCGATTCAGAGACTGCAATAACCACTAAAAGTTAGAAATAGTTTGAGGCATTAGCATGAGGCCATCTCTACTTCTAAAGAATAAGCCGCGAAGAGAACGGTACATCAAACGAGTCATAGTGAGACTATCAGGTACTTGAAAAAGGTATAGTGCATACTAATTTTAGATCTGAAAGATATATATGAAGAATACTATACTATAAAAGACGGTCGCACCAGATTTGCTGAAACGATAGGGCTTCAAATTCAAGTCTTGTATGAAGAGAATGCATTCAATCAAATTTTCTTCTTTTATGAGCCACAGTGGATTGGCTATTCCTTCTTTTCCTCTTTCTGGTGATGGTAATTGTGGTCAGACTCCATTAAATTCAGTCCTCATGCCCAGTATAATAAAAGGGTAACAAGCATTTTGATTACTGTCAATCTATTCACAGTAAATCTATGCAAAACACCACATTTATCATTGCGAATTTGGTGGCAAGAAGATCCTGTTTACCATGAATCCAGACCTCTAGGTAAATATTGGCAGTTCGAAAGAACAACGGAAGTTTCTGTTGATACTAAACATTTTCAGAACCAAAAACATGGGCGTACATAGTCAGACAGGTCCATGTCTATCTCATTGGATTGATCACCTCTAAAATCGGTTTTCCTGCGCGAACTTCTCTGGGGAGTTTCACAGCCAATGCAGATAGGAAATACTTGCCGAACACATATAATCGGTAACTTGGACATAGACAATTTGATCACTGCATAGAGAGCCTCACCTAACATCTAAATGCTCACCAGGATCTGACCATTGCTAGGGCCTCAAAGATCTCTCTCTATCACATATGCACACAGGTGAACCCTATGCAAAAACCTTGCAGCAGACAATAACTTCTTGTTTCTGAATTGCGACTGCTGTCCTCAATATGGTAGTATTCAGGTCAATGCAATTCTCTCTTTTTCATTGGAAGACAGATGAAACATCGGTAGACAAATCTCTTTTTTACTGCACCTAATATGATCATCATCGGACCCTCTGGCGCTTAAAAGTTCCGCCTCTTCTTTCAGTATGTACCATGCTTATCTGATGATGTCTTGAAATCCTTGATCTCCGTGAACCTCTCCCCAAGGCGAAAGCAACATGCCTAGACTTCAGTTTTACATGCCTGTGGCAGTGATGGCGATGGTGCCAATGGCTACGGTTGCTATATGAAGCAAGAGGGCCTTCCGTCCTCTCTCTGAGTAGTTTCCCTTTCCTACTTGCGCTGAGATGACGACTCGAATAATCATAACTTATGTCACTCAGACTATATCCTGCTTCAAAGTCTCGGAAGCAGCGCCACCCATGGTATACCAGCTTAGTGCTGCTTATCTTGTACCGCATGAAACAGCAAATGTGCCCGAGTGCACGCCAGTACGTCCCGTATGCAAGCCAGCACATGTTACAGAGGCTTTTCCCTATGCACTGGCAAATCCCCAGCTTGAACAACAGATACAGGAATAGTAGAGCTGAAAAACATCACACGCACGAGAAAACACTTCAGCCGATCATGAAATTGTACAAATACTGTTTCCTGGTTCCTAATCGAATGTACAAGATTATTATGTGAGAATTACTCGCGAAAGCTTCAAATGAAAAGGCAGATGGTTCTCTAAACATTGCATCCTGCCAATAAGTATATCTTAAAAGCAGAGAGTTTCTCAAACTTGTCTGGAATCCGAGAGAATATCAAATGATGAAAACCGTTGCCGGAAAACAGAATAAGAACTGAAGGACTGATTTTTGGATCGCAAGTCAAATCTATTTTCACCTAGCGAAGCGAAGCTGGGTGGCTAGCGGAGAGAAATGACATTTTTGAAATTACATTACCTATGTAACAAACCAGAAACAAGAACTATAATATAACAGCATAAGAGTGAAAATGTGATTGGCCGACACCAAAGCTTACTCAGAAACAAGAACTATAATATAAAGCATAAAGTTTATATTAAGAAAGCACTTGCACGATCCGCCAAAAATGGTCTTGAATGGAGCAGCAACAGCATTTCCAACGATAGAGCCGACGTTATGAGCAGATTTACTTAGAACATCTCCCATTCCTTTTGTGCCTTTCTCCATCCAAATCAGTGCCTGAGAAATAATATATTGCAACACTAATGTCATTCCCCGAGGGTGAAATGATAATAAAAAAGGGATAACACAATCCTCCAACTTCTGTTCTTTTGTCACAACGGTTCAATGCAATTTTTCCTGTCACATTATGAGGAAAACTGAACAACCTTCAGCGAGGAACAATGCAAAAGCTTCAGGGTTTCCCTCCATCCAAAAATCATCGAAAGCCCCAAAAAAGGAAAACGGCTGTTTACATTGCATCTTCTCATTTGTTTTCTAAACCCAGTTCTATGGATTTTACGCAAACAAGATCATGGAGAAAAAAGGAAACTGCATATCATGCTTCTCAAGAGTGAAGCAGAGATGGAGGAACACTTTGTAATGTGAAGACTCTCTGGGTTTGTCAGTCTTCACCAGATGCTTCAAGCGGCGACTGGTGCGTTTGGAATCAACTTTGCAAAGGACTATGGGCTTCTAAAGATACTTAGGCTAAAGCTGGGATGTTTGGGGATAACTTTAAAATTTCCATTAGGCCAAAGCTGGCCTTCTCAAGGCTAAAAGCCCAAGGCAGATGAAGGGGTGCCTTGGGCTTTCAGCTTTCTCAACATACAAGTGGCACTGTTAACTTTTTTTTTTTTTCTTCCAAAACTATCCTCACCTACTCTCGATTTTTCCAGTTTTGCCCTCGAATACCTTTAACTAAAACGTCTTTGCATTTTTCTAAAGACTTTCCGAAAAGCTTTCCCAAACACACCCGACGTGCACTTTGGGGATGCTTTTTTGCCCGGAGCAGCCTCCCACTCCAGAAGGAACAACGGAAGGAGGGGATGCCGCGAATCCATTTAAGAGTACGTTCGACAGAACAGAATGATCGAGAGAGATGGAAGCGCCGAGAGCATCGACGGGATCCCCATCTGAACCGACGACAAGACCATCGATGCACAGATCCAAACAGACATTTCTCTTCCACAGACTATCGGAGACGACGAATCCGTGGGAGGGGGAGACAGAAAGGGCACCACTTTTACAAAGCGTTAGTTGAACTGAAGGAGAGGATGAACAAACGGTTACCATCCCTCGTTATCAGTTTTCCTTGTGTTCATGGCTCTAGGCATATACATTTGAGACTATATTTGATAATCAACAAAAAATTCAGGATATAATAAATTCCCTATCATGTGTTTGATTCTTATTGAAAATAGGATAAAATCGGATTTGAAAGGATATAAATCTCATAAAAATATCACAGTACCTCATGGGGAGATGAGATATTGAGATAAATGTAAATAGGATTTATAATATCCATAATTTAAAGATTATTTTTATCAAACATGAAACTTCTTAAATTAATAAAATTGAAATAATATTTGAATTCTAATATCAAAAAGATAATTAGAAAATAAAAAAATTCGTTTTTATTTATTCTTATTTTTATTTATATATTTGAATTTCTTTCTACCTTGTAATACATATTCAATAAATATAAATATGTATTTAGTATTTATATTTATTACGTATTTTGGATATTTAAGTATTTTTGGTATATTTTTGTTTATTATTTAATAAAATTTTATTAGAGAATGGTGGAATGGGAAAAAAAAAAAAAAAGAACAAAAATATGAGGGAAAATTGATAAAATAATAAAATAAAAATGAACTTGCATGAATATTATCATCATCTCTATTTATGCAGTTTTTAGTTTCTTTTATACTGATATGTTGTTTATACCAAACAATGGATATGATAGGATGTAAAAATATCCAACTTTATTATAACGATTTACCAAATGGTAGATAAGATATAAAAAAAATTTATGAATTTCATATCTTATCTTATATAGCCCCCTAACTTGAAATTCATATGAAGCCTAAATTGATTTAACCATAATTCATGGATTTTGTGAAGGGATGTAATCACCTATTGGTGTCTAATTATATAATAGCCATCATCTATGCTTTACTTGCGTGTGCGTTTCACCCCACGTTGTTCAACATGACTCTTTTTTGGAAATTATCATTTGTAAAATTAATTTGAACATACCCAACCGTGGGCAATTGTGTTGGATTAGAGTCTCTCATTCATCGCCGAGGTCGATGAGTTTGAAACTTGCAGTTGTTAAAGCATTGTAAGTGGGGGGCCATGATGTTAGGATCATGTGCTAGTCTTCCCCGAGGTATAGGAGTTAGGCCCGACGGCGCCACCGGGCGCAGCAAGTCAAGGCGGAGTTCTCGGTTACTAAAAAAAAAATCAATTTGAACATCACATTTCAAAAGAGGTCAAATGACTTTCTCAACTTAAGTCTATATGTAGTGACCATCTCTCTCGTGTGCAAATCAGATGAAGAACGACGATGCATAAAATCGACAAATTGGTAAGGTTGAGGAGAACATAAGGAATGATGTATAAAAATGAGCATGAATAATTAAAATTTGGTTTTTATACTTAAAAAATATATATTTGGTCCACCTGAATTATGATCACGAAGTATCATGAGGTGGCATCATTTGAAACATTTGAATTAATTGCTCTAATTAATTGCAACGACCAACCGATACCTACTCAACTTCCACGGACACAGGTGTCCAATGTTCAAACCCATTTCACATTTACATCATGTCCCCTCTTCCCGTCCCAAAGACTTTATGCTTTTCATACTGATTCATGGCAAGATTCTATTTATCTCGCAAAAATTGAATAATTAAAATTTTTTATTTTAATAAATAATCGTTTGTATTACTCATAAAATGAATCAAAGAAAAATATTTTTATCTTTCACGAAGACATTTAGCTATAAATTATTATTGAGAATAAAAGCATTTATTATTGACTAATTATTTTAAGTGATACAAGTGACCATTTCTAGAAAATATTTTTTAAATCATTCTTTTTTTGCGAAACAAACGGAATTAAGAATAGGCGGTCTTTAAGGGTGAACAACAACACAGCATGCACTCATGGGAAAACATATTTCACACCTTAATCACTTGATTGACATACCACACATTCATGTTAGTGCGTGATAAGCATTTCAATGACCGTTTCCATTTGAATTTTGAAACTCTTGATTATTATCGGTTAATGTCTCCACACATGTCACATTCACGTGATGTAACCGCTGCAAGAGAGTGCCTTCTCCTGCCAATAAGATGACAAATTGTTAGTAGTGTAAAATTAAGTCTCAACATTACACCACGTAAAAGTAATGATCCTCCATGAAACATCCCTAAGTTTGCAAACATATATGAAAGTAGTAACTAAGACGAATTATGCACTATTAATCTCAAATAAAGAAATCATTATTAGATGTTTCACAATAATTATGCAGTAGATTGATTTGATTAAAAGGCCAAGAAGATGAGATACTTTAATATCAAGATGTCTCAACCTAAATCTTAAAAATTCCAAGTAGTTGTGTAACACAACATTCATCATTGCATGTTGCCACACCGTGTCGTAACACACCATTTATTAACTTGTTGCTACACTATAACATCCACCTTCATCCATTGTACTTCATCAATGCACACTAGATTAGTTATCCGATGCGAGACTATGCTCGATTGATGCATTTACTCATGCACCCTTCCGTGAGTAATGAAAATAAACGACTTCCTGGATAGAATAATCCACTATCTTAAAATGAAATATTCTTATCAATAAATTATCTTTGGAGCAAATTGTTAAGATTCGTTTCAACACATCGGCTCCAACATCATGTGAGACAAATCATTCTTTTTGTAAAATGTTAAAATTGTTAGGACATGGATCAACAATGTATAAACATGATTCTCAACAAACACCATTTGGCTAAGATAATTCGCAGGTTATTGCCTAAACTATTGATCATAGAAAAAAACATTGTACAGTCTATATAAATCATATAGATTAAGTCCATCTAGATCATTGATCATGTGAAGTGCATGATAAAAGTTCACAAAATTAATGATAGAAATGATATTGGTTCACATCATTTATTCATCATGTAAAATAGCTCACATGTCGGTCTTATTCGGAAACATAAGAATCACAATTAAAGGCACGGCAGCAACCAAATGACTAATCATCATGAGGTTTGCATGGAGTCAAGACATTCAATTTACTCTCTCATCACTCGCAACGACCAACCAATACTCAACCTCCCTCAACACGTGTCGCACGCTCAACCCCTCCCCACTTTCTATATAAACTCACTAACCCAATCACGTTTAGACTCGCCCAATTTCCGAGTACAATAGCTTTCATATCCTCCACAAAAGTTTGCTCACAATGGCTTCCTCTGCATTGTTGAAGCTGGCCTGCGTGCTCCTGGCGTGCATGGTGGCGGTGGCTCCGGCGGCTCAAGCCGCAGTGACGTGCGGCCAGGTGACGAGTTCTCTGGCCCCGTGCATTCCCTACGCGAGGAGTGGCGCAGGGGCCGTGCCGGCGGCTTGCTGCAATGGGATCAGGTCGCTCAACTCGGCGGCTCGGACCACGCCGGATCGCCAAGCCGCTTGCAAGTGCTTGAAATCGCTCACAGGAAGCATCTCCGGCCTTAACTACGGAGTTGTCGCCGGGCTTCCCGGGAAGTGCGGGGTCAGTATCCCATATAAGATCAGCCCTAGCACCAACTGCAACAGGTATGTGCCTCTTTTAGCCTCGTGGTCCAAAGGGGCGACAAAGCCTTGTTTTTCACCACTGATCGTTAGTATGTCACGTGATACATGCTTTACATAACACATACTTTCTTCATATCTCGATCGGCTGTTTCTCCATCTTGTTTCTTTATTTTGTTTTTTGAGAAGTTTATAGTTGTGAAGCTGATGGTTTGATGTTTTGTTGCAGCGTGAAGTGAGAATGGATCGTACGAGTACGATTCAGCTTTGGAGATCGAAAGAGTAGTTCGCTTCGAATAAAGTGAATGTACGAACCGATACTAGGTTCGTAACTCCATTATGTATGACCAGCATCCTTTGCTGGTGCTATGTACTAATAAGAATATAAATGAAGGAATTACAGTATGTTTCCTTATTTATGTTCTAAGTATTATTTCGTGTTTTCTTTTTTCACTTTTCTTCTCATATTGGAAATTTTCAAAGGAAGAAAAGAAGAGGTGTTCAAGGTGTGGATAATGAATAGACATATGGTGCGAGATAAGGGACGGACGGAACCAACACAAAATGTTATTAGGGTCGAATCAAAACCAAAGTGATAGTTCACAGATGCTCCAATCTCCTTGACAATCATGTTAAGTGCAAGCTCATATCGTTATGACTAATGCGGAAGCTTAAACAAATCAAAAGATTTGTGCAAGAAATGAATTGTAGAATTTAAACCTGAACTAGAGCGATTTACGTGTTAAATTCTTATAAAATGGATCCACAATATATAAACATAGTTCTCAACGGTTATTAATTTGATAACATTAATCATTGCATGCAATAATTTACTAACAGAATATTTGCCTGAACTACTGAACTAGGTCATCGACTTCTTGGAAAAATAATTTACGATCTATAAACAATATAGATCGAATAACCTATCTATACCATTGATCATATGAAATTCACAGTGGACGTCACACAATTAATGATTGAGATGTTATTGTTCTTTATGATATCATTAGTCATGTAATAGCTTCTCCGCTTCTAGCACGTACGTGTAAGCAGAACGAGGAACCTGGCGGTCGTACTCAAGAGAGGTCCAAATCACAATTAAGGCTCACTACCAACCAAATGGCCAGGCATCGTGAGGGTTCTGTAATTATATGTAACCTAGAAATAGGGACATGAAGTCTTCATGTAATTTTAAAAAGTTTCAGAGCTCTAAATGAGTTTTAACTTATTGAACTCACTTGTTTCAAGGCTCTCAAGGTTTTCGCAAGCTTCAAAAGGGGAGTGAAAATCTGAACTCGAATGTTATTCTAAAAAAATTCAAAATGGCAGCAATTCATCCACCGGAAAATTTTGATAACACCATGTTTAACATTTTAAATGAAAGGAAAACAAAAAAGAATGAAAGCTAACATTAGATATGATGTTGGTATCTCGTTTGAATATATAATGAAGGGAAATAGCGTGTGGGAGAAGATAAAAAAGCTATAAAATCCGAGTGAGGAGAGCATGCCGTCCTCTCAATTATAAGACATTGGTTACACTTGATTTGCGCAACACAACCAACGACAACTACTTACCTCTCCAAGACACTTGTCCTATGTTTAAGCCTTCCTCACTTCCTACTTAAAACCCTAAACACTCAATCATATGTACATTCATCGAATTTCTTAATATCATCTTCTATTGAGATAATTTCCGAAAAAAATCATAAAATTATTATAAATCGACAAATTCAATAATAAACATTTCAATTGTGTCAATTTATTCATAAACCCTTTAACTATTTATCAGTTTAGCTCTTCCGGTCAATTTTGACCATAATATATTACTTTCAAAATTTTGAAAAGCTTGGCACATGAAATCATTAGATTAATTGAGACTAAGGATATATTTATTTTAGGGAAAATTTCTTGATAAAGAAAAATATTTTCTTACTTTCGGGTTCACAAGGTTAAGAGGGTAATTTTCCCAACTTTGAGAATTTATATTTTTTAATCTCAAATAACTATTTATTGACCGATCATTCATTTTCAATAAATTAAACTTGTGAAAGCTTTAAAAAATCAAATCGCGAAAAAACACCGCAGTAAGGGTCTTATGCAAAGTCTTGTCAACCTAATGAATGAGGATGTAATTTCACCTGTTACATTCGTAGGAGTACGGATCCATTCAAGGCTCAAAAGCAGGGACGGCCACCTTAAATGAGACGGCATTCAATCCCGCTAATCAATACTCAACTACCAATCTCCTGTACTCTCGCCCACACCTGGCGCGCAACCAATGGCCTTTTTGTAACCATGCGAACCTATAAAACCTACCCTCGCCCATTGCATTTAAACTCATCCAATTGATTGGGACCGCCTTTCGCATTCTCCCGATTAGGGTGAACATTCCCACCAATCGAGAATCGTCCACTGAAAATTAATTTCAAAAAATTAAAACTTAAAACCACCCTTCGCGTGAACCGATTTTCTGATGGATTCATGGAACTAATCCCACTATGCTTCCTTAGACAAATCAGAAAAATGACGAGAGAAAGAAGCTTATTATATTGATATTTTCTTGCCCTCCACAACTTTTAAAGCTTCTGCAGCTGCAAGCCTCGAGAGGCTCTAATTTAAGCTGACAAATGAAATGAGCCTAAGACCCTCGGAAACAATGATGTAATGCAAATAATTTCTTCCTTTTCTTCCTTTTTGTTTTTCAGGATAGCGAGCGATCATCACAACTAGGCTAGGATTTGTTTTGTTTCTTCGACTTTTCACAGTTTTGTTATATATACAACAGTCCGATCCAAGTCAGTAAGTGAGCAGTTCTACACTTAAAATAAGGAACCAAATCAACACTTATGAATTCTAGTAAATGGGAACTAACAATTTTGGGCCAATTCGATTTAGTTCCGGGCGGTTCTTAATTTCTTTGCATACCCCTACTCCCAACATGCATGGCGGCAGCTACAATGGCTTCGACTACTTGAGCCTCAAATATGCAGCTCGTCGTTGAGGGCATTCAAGCTTTATGCATTCCCGTGCAAGAAGCGGCGCAAGGTCCATGCCGGCGATTTGCGGCAGCAGAATCCGATCGCTAGACTTGGCTACCAAAACCAGGCCGGACCACCAACCTACTCGCGAGTGCTTGGAAGTGGCTTCTGGAAGCATCTCCGGCCTTAACTACGGAGCCTTCGGCGAGCAGTGCGGCGGGGTCAGCATTACATTTATGCTCCGCACTTCATGAAAAATGAAAAATTTTTAAATCATGGACCGGTGTGGACTAAAATTTATAGGCTCAATACTCGCCCCACAACACCCAACCTTTTTTTTTGGTAATTCAAGGGCAAGACTACAAAAGGCCAGTTCTTAGTAGGCGATTGAGCAACCCACAAACATCCATGTAAGTCCAGGTACTTGGCCTATTCAAGAGGCCATAACCCAGAATAAATGGGTGGGATTCGAATAAGTGATCTCTAATTTATAAACTAAAAATTAGTAGACATTCCAATTAACTTGGTCCCCCATGAGGATTAACCAGGTCTAACCATGTGACACAAACTAACATAATGTTTTATCCTTGAGACCAAGCGAGGAGTACCTCAAAGGCAGGCGTTTTAATTTTATCCTAGAGGAAACTTACCATTGGCCACCTCAAATTGGAAAAGTTCTTATATGTACTCGAATTTGTGAGCTCACTTAATCTTAATCATTAATGATATGGATCTCACGTGAAATTCATATGATCTAATAACTAAATGTGGTAGGCTTGTATACACTACGTGCATGTGAAATTTGTTTCAAGATCGTAGGTGGAAAATTTCTAAGGTACCATTGGGGTCTATTCATACTTCCCATCAATAAGATAGCACAGGAATCTCATTCCTTGGTGAGGATGGGAGTTTGAGGGCTGCCTTGAAGAGGGTTGCCAAGACAATGCCCTCAAGCCACAAGATCGTTTTTATAGTTTGAGTCCACATTTTATAGATAGTCCACATATTTTATGAGCGGAGAGTTTTTGAAGGGGGATTCAAGACAATGCCCTCAAGCCACAAGATCGTTTTTATAGTTTGAGTCCACATTTTATAGATAGTGAACAGCACTATGTATATACAATCTCTCTCTCTCTCTCTCTCTCTCTCTCTCTAAATAAATGAGGGTTATAATAGAGATTTGTGGAGTGATGATTATAGTGAAATTCTCTATTGGATGTAATCCTATTTTCTCTTTCCCTTTCTCGATTTTGCTCTCTATTTCATTACATTTATGTGCCGAGTCTAACAGGTATGCACTCGTGAATAAATGCTTCGAACTTGATTACACCATATTGTTGTAATATTATTGTCGATATTTATGACTTTATTGTATTTGATTATGATTCAATGTTGTATAGTTGTATGGTACATATAGAATTAGAGTGTGTTGTAGAAAATGCCAGATTGTTGGCAGATTCAATTCTCCAATCTACACAAGCCATCCTAAGCTCTCTCTAAATCTCTCTCTCTCTCTCTCTCTCTCTCTCTCTCTCTCTCTCTCATAATAATCTTTTCCTTGTAAATGAGAGTTGTAACAGAGGGTGCGGAGTATTAATATAGTGGAATCATCTACTAAATGTACTATAATTTAAGGGTGAATTAGAATAAACCTTTTAACTCAATTTTTTTTTTCTTTCTCTCTATTTCATTGTATTTGTACGCTAAATCCTAACAGGTATGCACTCATGCCGAATAAATGCTTCAAACTTGATTACATTGTATTGTCGTAACATCATTGTCAACATTTATGACTTTATTGTATTTGATTATGACTCAACTTTGTATAGCTATATGATACATATAAAATTAGAGTGTGTTGTAGAAAGTTCCCGATTGTTGGTAGATTCAATTCTCTAATATGCACGAGCCGTCCTAAGCTATCTCTAAATACACTCTCTCTCTGATATTTACCGAACTCCATCATAAAAACTAAATGAGATTCACCTACCAGCCCAAACCTCCGGTTAAAATCTCCTCCTATATAGACGCCAGCTTCTTCATATAATCCCCAAGAAGAAGAAGAGAACAGAAAGTGGTGTATCATCCAAAGGTCTTGCAAGTGCCCGTCAAGCAAACTAGCCACGAATATGGTCAACCCTGGTCTCCTCAAAACCGCAGCTCTGGCGGTGGCCATCGTGTACATGGTGGTGGCCAACGTGCCTCCGGCCACGCCGCAGATGTCCTCGTGCAACCAGGTGGTCAACAGGCTGATGCCGTGCGCATCCTACGTGGTCAACGGCGGGGGCGTGCCGCCTGCCTGCTGCAGTGGGATCCGGTCGCTGAACTCCACGGCGAAGACCAAGGCCGACCGGCAGGGCGTCTGCAACTGCCTGAAGTCCGTCCTCAACGGGATCCCCTCCAATGCCTACAACATCAGCCTCGCGACGGGCCTGCCGGCCACGTGCGGGGTCGACATCCCTTACAAGATCAGCCCCTCCACCGACTGCAAGAGGCAAGTGTAACGTTTCAGCCGATAGAGTAACGAAGTCAAAATGCCTTAGAATGTACGCGCTAAGTCTCATTTTTTTCGATTTGCGCGAACCTGTATTGCAGCGTGAAGTGAGAGCAAGATGGAGCGCAGGCAGGACGAAGTGCTTCCAGTTCTAGGGGCAGGACGTGGATCAACATCAGAATAAGAGGAACTACCGTTGCCTTGCGTCCGGTTTTCTCTAGTTACGATAGTAGTCGTTATTGCTTCGTTCTGGATCTTGTGTCGAGCAGCCATGCGATGCGTCGTTTAATATGGTCCGACGGAACTACCGTTGCCTTATGTCCAGTTTTCTCTGGTTACGATAGTAGTGATTGCTGCGTTGTTCGGATCTTTTGTCGAGCAGCGATGCATTGCGTCGTGTAATATGGTCCGATGTGTTCTAGTTCTACGCCATCTATGGAGAAATCACATTGAGCTTTTGAATGTTAACGTGTTCTCTGTGCTTACCTTTTTATTGTTACGTCCACATCAATTAATAAATTTTGAGAGGCTACGGAGACCAAGAGCCGCACTTAAGTTGGGCTACGGGGGCTCAATCTAGCTTTAGTAAACTCTCGAATACAGATGGTTTCAGATCACATGATTTAGAACACGAAGGATGAGCCATTTGGCCAAAACCTAACATGATAACTAAGTTCGGTACGTACAAATGCTTGTAGATGGCTCACACGAGAGTTTTATTGACCCAAAATCAACTAGAGATATAATTTGACAAGTTAGATTACTATAATTTCGTTAGCAATTTCATTGGAAAGTTCATAACTCGAAAAGTTGGTGGTAAGTTATGCAAAAAAATATTGGTAAGTTACCAGCAAATTGCAAAAAGATAAAAAAAAAGTCATGGGTCAGTTTTCCTACGAATGGTTATGCGAAAAAGGACACCAGAAGTGTCATAAGTTATGTATGGCACTCATTTTAGTATTAAAAGTTTTCATCGGCTCACTTAAATGCCAAAATCGAGTTAATAAATTATTTAAGTGCCTTTGGCGAGAAATTCCTATTAGAAAAATTATATAGCTTTTATAATTAAAATTTTTATCTCGAGGTGACATTTTTCTAGCACTAAAGTGATTTTTATTTTTTTTATAACGACTAGCATTGAAATTGTTACTTTTTAACGTGCTATATGACATCATTACTGGGCACACCAGCGGGTCACATAAGATCGAAAAATTAATAAAATATGGTCACATCAGATTTTAAGTTATTCATATTGAAGTTAGCACTTAAGTGATCCTAAAAAAAAAAAAAACTTTTGGCACTAAAGTAAGTATCGTACACAATTTATGGCACTTTTGGTGTCCTTTTCCCAACGATCATTTGACTCTTGTTGAAATTTATCACTATGGAATACAATTTGTAATCACAAAACCATGAAATTCAAGGAGAAGGGCCTTTTTGCTCGAAGTAGTATCATATGTACATGTCTAGTTATGTGAATCTTGAAAATCAGTCATTTGTTGTAACTAGGAAAAGCGACATCATTGTTCCATGAAATAGAATTAAACATAAGGAGACCATCAATCAATTTTGCAAGCTTGTACACGTAGGAGTGACCTATTGATACTGGTACCAAGTTGATATATATATTGGGATGGAAATATGTTGAAGGTTCTTAAATTTTTTTTATCATTAAAGAAATAATACAAGGACTATTTTTCACAGAAAACCAAATGTGAGGACTAAAATGTATACAAATCTAAAAGTACGGGAATTGAAAGTTGAATTTTCAACTAGAGACACTAGGGTCGTGCATTGGTCCCGGTATAACCCAAGAATCGATCAGTTCTAGGTGGTTTCTACAAGAATTGGTCCGTTTCTCGGTTCCAAATCTAGTTCCCGATTCCAAAGAAAGAACTAGACGGAACCGGCCTAAAGTATATTATCCGTTTCCAAAAGTAAAAATTATTGAGGGAGTAATCTCCTATTTTACTGATTACTTTTTTATAAGTAGTAACTGCATCCTACACAAAAAAAAAAAAAAGTAATTTTCAATATATTTAAGAAGTTTTGAGAAAGAAAGCATTTTAAAAAAAAGTTAAACTGTCAATTTTTGAGACAACTAGGGATTAGAATTGGGATTGATTGGTCCAATCCGATTTGATCTAGGTTCGGAATGGATAGGGTTGGTTCCCGATTTCACAATCTAGGAACCAACTTTGTTATGTTCGGTTCACAATTCTAGGATTGGAATTGACTCATCCAAAAGCGATCACCTCTATCGCATGTCAACGATAGTTTTTGCCTTGATAACACTTCGTTGAATTTTGAAGAGGAATTTGATGGGAAATTGATAAAGCAAAATATGGAGACCCCAAAATGTACTAGTACCAAAGATATAGGACGAATGTTATGTGATATTTCATTATGTCGTGGCGCATCAATTCATTATCAATTATTGACCAATTACTTGGCTTTTCTCATTGCACATCTTTGTTAAATGACAATATTTCCGCACTAAGGAAAGTAAGTTTAGTTAAACTGATTCAATGGTTCTGTATATCATGAGTGGACCTAATCACGACTTCAGTACTCTCCTAGGCCTGTCCAATCTTATAAGGCCCAAAACAAGGGGCGGGTCTAAAGAAGTAATTTCCGATTGTCCTTGAGCTGGCCTACATCCGTAGACCTGCTTGAGCTCGTTCAAGTCCAGTCTATTAATGAAAATGAATATTTTTAAATCACGGACCGGCGGGGATTGAAACTTTTAGACCAGATGTTCGCCCTACATCACCTAAGCCTTTTAAAAAAAATAATAACAATCCAAGAATAAAAGCACGCTCTATATCTAAATTTTAACAACCCCATTCAATCATTCAAAGAAGTACAAATGATCAATTCTTGAAGGTCCACGGAACAATCTGCAAACATCCATGTAAATCCAAGTACATGACCTATTCAAGAAGCCGCAACCCAGATTAAGTGCGTGGGATTTGAGTAAGTTATTTAGTTTCTGAAGTGGAAATTTGTTCCAAAGGAAACTCACCATAGGCCATGCAAAGTGGAATACTTCTTAAATGTATACAAGTCATGTAAGTTCATTTCATCTTAGTCATTAATAATGTGGATCTCATGTGAAATTTATATAATTGATGATTGAGATATAGTGAGCTTGTGTTCCATGCGTGCGTGCAAATTTACATCAAGATTGTGAATGAAAATTCTTTGAGGTACGCACTCATACCGGACAAATACTTTGAACTTGATATGATGTACCGTCATAGCATGATCAATATTTATGACATTCTTGTGCTTGATTACGATTCAATAATGTCGCGTAGTTGTATGGTACATGGAATTAGAGTGTACCGTAAAAAGTGGCCTATTGTAGTCGCATTCAATTCCACAACCCGCGGGCCGTACTAATGTGTCTCTAAATAGTAAATACGCTCTCTCCCTCGAATTTAACCTCCCCAACCAAACTCCACCAGAAAAATTAAATGACATTCACCTACCAACCCAAACTTCGAGTTAAATTCTCCTCCTATTTAAACACGCATTCTTCTTGTACTCCCCAAGAAGAAGAAGAGAACACAAGCGGTGTATCATCCGAAAGTCTTGCGAGTGCACATCAAGCAAAGTCGCCATGAAAATGGCCAACCCCAGACTCCTCAAAGCCACGGCTCTGGCAGCGGCAGCGGCGGCCGTCGTGTGCATGGTGGTGGCCAATGCGCCTCCGGCTGCGGCGCAGGTGTCCTCGTGTAACCAGGTGGTCAACACCCTGATGCCGTGCGTGTCCTACGTGCTCAATGGCGGGTCCGTGCCGCCTGACTGCTGCAGCGGGATCCAGTCGCTGTACTCGGCGGCGAAGACCACGGCCGACCGGCAGGGCGTCTGCAACTGCCTGAAGTCGGCCGTCAACGGGATCCCCTACAACGCCTACAGCGCCGGCCTCGCAGCGGGCCTGCCGGCCAAGTGCGGGGTCAACATCCCTTACAAGATCAGCCCCTCCACCGACTGCAAGAGGCAAGTGCAAGGGTAATGTTAGTCAGAATACTTCAGAATGTACGTGCTAAGTCTCATTTTTTCTGGTTTGTGCGAACCTGTATTGCAGCGTGAAGTGAGAGCAAAGATGGAGCGCAGGCAGGAGCAGATGCTTCCAAGGGCAGGAGCGTGGATCCACGTTAGAATAAGAGGAACTACTGTCGCCTCGAGTGACCGGCTTTCTCTAGTTATGATAGTAGTCATCGCCGTGTCGTTCTGGATCTTGTGTCGAGCCAGGCGATGCGATGCGTCGTGTAATATGGTCCGTTGTGTTCTAGTTCTGCACCATCTATGGAGAAACTATTTTGTGCTCTTTTGAATGTTGACGTGTTTTCAGTGCTTCGTCGACCAGCTTTGCCTGTGTCTGTCGCTCTCTCTTGTTCTCAATTCGATGCAAAGCTTGTGAACATAATATGCTTGCTGAGAACAAGCATGGAGACCTGACCCCAAAAAAAAAAAAAAAAAAAACAGAGAGAGAGAGAGAGAGAGAACAAGCATGGAGCGAAATATAAACAGATCTTTAATATATGAAGATTGTTATCAAGGAGGAAACTTTAAAACTAACGTATTAGAAATGCTAATAAGATGGGATTAGGGTCTTTAATTGTAATGCGCTTTTTTTAATTGTAATCCTAATACCTTATCGTCACTTAAAGGAGATACCAAGTGAGGTAGAGGATTTATTCCATTACCATACAAGGCTCTGTAGTTATTTAAAATGGTCAAGCAATGCATCTTGAAGTCCTGGATCCAACATTTCATTTGGGATTTAGCGGGAATCGATGCTTTGAAAAATATTTTTCTAAAATTAATCATTTTTATCTTTTGAAACAATTAGTTAATGAAAAATGAAAATTTTTTTATTAACTTCTATAATTTATATATAAATATTTTTGTAAATGATAAAAAAAATTCATATTTTACTCATTTTATTTTTATTTTTTTAAATCATTCAATTTGAACAAACATAATTTAAATATATCAAAACAATACCCTCTCTAATTACCATCTTTTATTTTTTTTGATTAATAGAAATGTTTTCCATTTCAAGGATTGTTATACTAATTTTGAGGTACACTGAAATTTTAAAAAGAGTTAGAAATAATTATCTAGTTTTTGTAACTTTTTTTTAAATAATTAGACATGGATTTGATGCATGACCGCTGAAACCCAAAACGCCGGTCACTGGACATGGGATTGGGCACCCGACCCCGTGCTTGAGTAAGGTTTGTCACTCAAAAAAATTGTTTGCATAATGCTGGCTTAAGACAATACAAGCTAGAGTTGCTATTGGCGTAATTGAGCGTGAATATAAGTACTATTGGAGCCGATTTGCCTACGGTAACTTCTTAATTATTGGTAATACAGAGTAACCATAAGAAATAACTAATAGAAGAAATAAGTTTTGTTGCCTGAGGACCTAGGTTCCAAGGTCATCTATGGTGGCCAAAAGACTAGTGATGATCGGTTCCTGAGTCAAGCCGATTCCACCCTAGAACCGTGAATCAAATCAAGACTGGTCCCAAGTTGGACATATTCAATTTAGGGTTTTGGCAATTTCCTTTTCCTTACTCTTTAATAGAAAAAAAAAAAAAAAATTAAAAGAAAATCAATCTAGTTTGATTCGAGCAATTTAGTTCTGCACTTGGAATTAAGAATTGCTGAAAACTAATTGGCTCAGTCTAGTCCATGACAACCTCAACGACCTCGCATTGCATCTCTAAGAGGGAGAGAGAGAGACAGAGATAGAGACAAAGACAGAGGGGGGGCAGGGGGAAGTGAGACAAATAAGAGAGAGCACGAAAGCACGAGCTCCACGGAGACTTCACCAAGTATGGACACAACAATTGGAGGTGGCTAAGAGATAGACAGTAGCGGTCAGTGGTGGTGGTGATGGCAGGGAGATTGCCACTTGAGAGTTAGTGGGTCTATTACAGACTTAGGGTGAGCTTGGTTAAGCTTTTCCAATTGTCTCTTGGGAAAAAAAATATGGTGTTTGTTTTAGTTTTTGGTTCAACATTTGCCCAAATGCTGGTCTTGGCACTACTAAATGCCTAAAGTAAGTCTCCACCCACTTTGGCTCTCAACATTTACAAAAGGCTATTTCTAGGGTTAAATGATTTTTCTTTGCAATCCAAGCGACAATCATCGAGTTCCCACTACCCAAGCGACGATCACTGATTCTCACAACCAAGGCGACAGTTGCTTGGGTCTTGTGACCTCAGGTGGCCCTTGCCTAGGTTGTGCGACTCTCATTGAGAATGGCTAGAAATCGAGCATCCTTAGACGACTGTTGCCGACACCAAATCTGGCTTGGCAGTAGCTTGAGTCTTTGGTTGACTCCAACGAAAGGTTTGATTTTTTTTATAAATAAAACCATATTTAAAAAGAAGTTTGCCAAACACTACTTAACTCAAATTTGTTTTATAGAGAAATTTTTACCAAACGTAATTTGTATTTCCCTAGAAGGCTTTCTTTGTATTTTCTCAAAGCCCGTTTCCATAACCGGAGCGAACGCAGCGTTGCCAGAAGCTGAGAGATGGATAAAAGAAGTCCATTCGTCCAGGGGGCCTCCCCTATCTAACCCATCGACTGATAGTCTGATACCACGGAGAAGAAAAGCCCAAACAAACAAATCCCCACCCTCTTCTATCGGCCCTTCTTCCCCTTCTCTCTCTCTCTCTCGGGAAACTGGTTTTGCGCTCCGCCTCGCCGTCTCCCAACGGCTCCCCCCGCACTGCTTTTCCACTTCCCACTTTCCACCCCAACGGCTCCCCGACGAAACCCAGCCCCGCCGACACCCTCTCCTTCACTCGTCGGCCTCCACCGTGACCTAACGGCCTCGCCATGCCGGCAGAGCTCAAGCATCCGCCGCCGTCGTCGCCGCCGCCGCCGCCGCAATTACCTATTTCCCAATTAAATTGGATTTCATGTTCTCGCCTGCAATTTTTGAGCTATTAAGCGTGCTTCATGTGTGTGTGAGAGCGAGAGAGAGAGAGAAACCCCAGAACGATGAAGCCGACGAGTCTCCTCCGCCCTGCTTCTTCCATCTTCCTCCTTGTTCATGCGCCGACTGCTTCTTCCATCTCCAGCCAGCCATCATCCCATTCCATCCTCCCTCTCTCGTCTCGCCTTCGTCGTCTTCGTCGGTTTTCCTCGATCCCTAACCCTAATTTAGATGACCCAACCAAGGTATTGAGTCACGTGAGGAAAATTTGCAGGAATGGTGATGTGTTTTCGAGCGTCGGCGATGCCCAGCGTTGCTTCGGTGCAATGATGAAGACGGACCCTTTGCCTTCCCCCCGGGATTTCAGTCTTCTGTTGGGTGCTGTAGTGAGGATGAAGCACTCCTCGATTGCCATCCGCTTGATTGAGCAGCTGCGTTCGTTAGGAGTTGAAGATAATCATATTTGGCTGAATATTTCGTTGAATTGCTTCTGTCGGTTAAAGCGGGTCGATTTGGGTTTGTCTATCCTGGGCAGAATCTTGAAGCTTGGGTTTCCCATCGATGTGGTGGCATCGAGTACCTTAATTGACGGTCTCTTCATTCAGGGCAAAACTGATCGAGCGTTGAGGTTCCTCGATGATATGAGACGAAATGGCCCCGAACCTGATGAGACCACGTATGCCATAATCGCAAAGGGGTTATGCAGGGCTGGTAACACTAGATTGGCGATTGAATCGCTGAGGGACTGGGAAGAGAGAGGCTGCCGCATCAATTCCTTCACATACAACATAGTAATTGATGGTCTTTGCAAGGAGGGATTGATCACCGAGGCCTTGAGACTCCACGAAAGTTTGAGTAGAAAAGGCGTTGAACCAAATGTTGTTACTTATAACTCCTTGATCCACAGTATGTGCGATGGAGGCCAGATGGAAGATGCTCTCGTATTGTTGAAAGAGATGATGAGCGGAGGCATCCAACCCGACATGTTCACTTATAGCTCCTTGGTTCATTGCTTATGCAACCGAGGCCAATGGAAAGATGCTACGGTCTTGTTGGAGAAGATGATGAAGGCAGGAATCAAACCGGACGTCGTTACTTATACCTCCGTCATTCAAGGAGTTTGCAATTCCGGCCATTTGGAAGAGGCTCGAAGACTGCTGAGTCATATGGTGCAAAGCAGAGTCATGCCTAACGTTCTAACCTTCAGTATCCTGGTGGATGCACATTGTAAAGAGGGATTGCTTGTAGAGGCAGAGGCCGTAGTTGACCAGATGATTCAATTAGGTAAAATGCCTGATATTTTCATTTATAATACATTGATGAATGGTTATTGTTTGCAAAATAGAATGAAAGATGCAATGGAAGTGCTTAATTTGATGGTTGAAAGAGGGTGCTCACCTGATGTTGTTACTTATAGCACGTTGATTAACGGATACTGCAAAGCGAAAAGAATGGACAAGTCAAAGATGCTTTTCCAAGAAATGCTTCAAAGGGGCCTGATTCCTAATGTCATCACATACAACACTCTTGTAAACGGATTTTGCCAGGTTGGGAACCTTGAAGCCGCAGTGGAGCTAATCAACGAGATGCAGTCTTGTGATCTCTCTCTAAATTATTATACCTTGAATTCTTTCCTGGATGGCTTGTGTAAAACGCAGCAGATTGACAGGGCCATGATCTTACTTCAAAAGATGGAAGATCTCAAATTCGTCCCAGACATCGTGACTTACACTATCCTAATAAATGGCATGTGTAATGCCGGAAAGCTTGACGATGCAATAGGGCTGTTTGATTGTTTGCATGCTCGAGGGTTGCGACCTAACGTGTGGACGTATAGTATTGTCATGCGTGGATTGTGCAAAGGAGGACGCACGGAGGAAGCATATCAGTTGCTAAAGGAGATGCAAGGAAATGGATGCCTTCCAAATGGTGTCACTTATAACACAATCATCCAAGGACTACTAAGAGATAACGAAAATACAAGAGCAGCACAACTTGTTGGTGAAATGGTTGAAAGGGGTTTTTCTGCAGACTTGACAAATGGAGCTCCTTCATTTTCTAGTTGAACTCTCCATTGTGTGTGAGATCTGTCCACTTTTTCATCTGAAATTTGATGGAGAGTAAACCAGAGTAATGGCAGGTTTTCTTCCAGACATCACCTCCTTGAGTCCCATGTCCCATTAATGAAGTTGTTTTAAGTCTGGGAGATTTTTCCTCTTGTTTCATTATCAGGCTTTTAGAGTGGTGGAAGGTTGATTTTGCTTTTCGTATACCTAGGTTTTGCAAGAAATCTCTGTATTTAACTGGTACATGTGCTTGTCGGTTAGTGCTTCTGCTCCCTACTATATATCAAACAGGTCAAATTCATATGAATGATCAAGTGGTGTGAGGATGTTCTCAAATTAAATCAATGTTAATAGCAATAACTTTACCGTGTACCATATGCAATTCAGACATTATAGACAAGTATCATGGGCCTCTTCCTCAATGGGACTAAAGAAAACAAATTTTTGTTTTTTTTCAGGGTGTAATGTGTGTGCTTTGAGAGAGAGATACTGGTTTTCTTTTATTTTCTTTTCCTAACACCTCTGATCCCTTCAATGTCCTATTTACCATAGTTCTTCAAGGAAGATGCACGGGTGGAAGTGGATGGTATATGATCATGGTGATGGGCACTTTGAATCAATAGCGGTGAATACTTGTGGCGGGCTGGGTACTCAGATTGTCATCGCAGGTGGATTACATATTTGGGTTATTTGCTCTGCTTCTCACAGCAAAGTTTGATGGACGGCTTGCTGACTAAGGAACATGGCTGCAGCTGTATGGAAACAACTTTCAGTATCATTTCCTTTGCACTGCGAGGGATTTTCCAAAAAGCATCTGTTGATGCGTGAACATGAATGCTGCTGACAGACATTGCCAATGCCAAACCACATTGACGTCTGCAGTGGCACCAATCAACTTCATTACAAACAGGCCCATAGGATGTAACTTTCTTTGGTCCTCTATAGAGGTAAATTCATTGCCAGTTTTCTGTTTTATTAACAGACGAACAAATGTTTTGGTTTGTTTTTGCATGTTTCACTCACAGCTGCTGGATTTGCCTGGACAGTCTCGTTGCCCCCTCTACTCTGTGTCGTGACACAAATATAATAATAGTAGCATGCAAGCAAATAATTGTTTAGTGCGGTGTCAGGATGCTCTTGAGTTAAGTTGATGTCAATGGCGATACATTTACTTTGCACCATTGTCGCGACCTCCCGACTTATGGTTTAAGTTCTTAACATGCAATTGATTTTCAATTAGGAGTCGCCACTAATCTATTTTTGGTGGGTCGATTAGAAACCCAAGTAAAGTAATGGGAGAATTACTTCACTCCTACGAACCAGAGATTAAATGAGTTCGGGGACTTGGTTACACTAGACTTGTCTAATGCCCTTTCGGTACCTTTTCTTTTTAAAAAAAAATGTTTTGCAGGCAGCTTGAATTGATTTTAATTTACCTCCTTAACATGTGAAGTGATCATGCGAGTGCACAAACCACCAATTTAACACCCAGATAAATCAGTGAATAAATGGCAAAATTACCTCATAGCAACCAAAACATCTGCAATGTTAGATCGGAATTTATATCAACAACCCTAGATATGATTTCTAATTAACACGCAATTTCTTTATTTTGTTTTCACTTTTTTTCAATGCGAACCATGCAGTGCATCTAATCTAACATGAAATGGCATGACAATGCGTTCTAAACTACATGACATGAGTAAAATATTTTTTTTGTGTTTTCTTAATGAACATGCAATAATTAAATATGCAAATCAAAATGACCTAATTATAATGACGGGCAATTTTAATTAAATGAACCTAATCCTACATGACTTGCCCATGATATTTCTATTCCTAAAAATGCAATTTATCCTAAAAACTGAAACTAATTTATCGAAAGACAAATTTTGTATTTTTCATGATATTCGAAATTAAGAAAAACGCAAAAATTACCTAGCTAAATTAAAATTCCAACCAATTTAAACTTAGGATTAAGTCATACTAAATCCTATTTTAAACTAAGACGTTATTTTAATCTAGCAATTTCTAACCTAAGATGCAAATTGCTCTAAACTTAAAATGAGACATGCAATTCTATTCTAAAATGCGTGATGGTTTTTTAAGAAAATTCGTAATTAAAACACTAAAAAAAAACTACTAGGGTGAAAATTAAAGAGACGTGCTATCTCTTCTAAAACATGCATTTTAAAAAAAATCCTATTACGCAACCTACAAGAAACTAGCATCCTGAATTAATTAAATTTTTTTTTGGGATTTTTTGTTATAAAAAATTTGAAGTAAAAGTCTAACTCTGGATTGACACGTGCAATTCTAAAAAACTAATATCCTAAATGCATTTTTTGGATTTTTGTTATTTTTTACAAAAACGAAAAAACTAAATACGCTAACCCTAACCCTGATCTAACTCGCATTTTTTGAAATTTTTTTTTTTTTTTTCGAAATTAAAAATTGTCAAGCAATTAAACATGAAACCTAAGTTAAAAAAACTAAACTAGCAACCTAAATTAATTGATTTGATTTTTGTATTTTTTTTGAAAATTCGAAATAAAATTCCTACTCTTAATATGCAAACCATGAAAAGGAAATAAACCTAATTCTAACCTACATGGAATGCAAATGCAATTTTTTTATGAAAGCGAAATTAACTTAAATGGCACGACAGCAAATCAGGGCAAGATTGATATCCAAATTGACGAACCATATCTCGCATGAGATCGGGTTGGCCAATTTTAAATAAATCGCAAATCGAATCTCGGGCGGGAGATCGGATTAGCGATTTTTAAGTGATTGCGAGTCGGATTTTGGCGCGAAAATCGAACTGTCAATCACAAATTTCATAGGCTATTTCATGTTGAACATTCTCAATGTTATATTAAGGAACGATTCTACTAAAACAGTAAAGTAAAATAAAAAACAAAATAAAATAGATAAAAAATTTACCTAATTTGCTTTTCCTTTTTTTTTTTTTTTCTTTTGTTTTGCTCCCACGCACGGCTTGGCAACTTGTGGTGGTTCACCGAGGGGGCAGCTGGTCACCGGTGTTCAAAAGGGGACGGCGGCTGGCGGTGCTAGGCGGGCTCGAGCAGTTGCTGCATCGGCGTGCAGCGGTGACGGGCAGAGGAAAGCGCGGCAGCAAGGGCGAAGCAGCTTGGGACACCGGGGCGGAAGTGCAGGCGCGGGCGGAGACGGTGGTTTCACGGGCTGCTGGTGTCGCGAGGGACTGAGCAGCGATGGAAAGCAATGGCGTCGGGCAGCGGCAGCTTCACAGACGGACGGGATGAGGGACAGCAGGAGCGGCGTCCTGGCTGGATCGCAGGCGTGCAGAGGCGCAGTTGCGAGTGCAGGTGTTCGGGACGGTGCTGCTGGTGTTTGAGCGAAGAGCAGCGTAGGCGCGGGCTGCTGGGCGTCGGCTGGGTGGAACGGCTTGGGTTGCAGCGTCGGGTTACCGGTCTTCAGCTCCGGGCTGCGTCGGCGTGGGTGCAGGTCGGGAGCTCGTGCAGCGGCGATGCAGAACGACAAGCGGGCGCTGTGGTGCGGCGAGGAGGCTCACGGGCTGCTGCAGGTCGCGTTCGGGACGGTTGCAGCAGGAGGACCAGCAGCAGGTCGAACGGAGGCGTGGCTCTTCGTGATCCTGGGAGTGGCGGTGACGCTCAAGGTTCCAGCGACCGCAAGTCAGCAGCTGTGGCAGTGTAACAGCGAGCGCGGTGACGGGCAGGACTTAGTGACGGGTGTTGCAGCTTGCGGGCGTCGCTCGTGGCTTCGAGATGTAGGAGGCGGTGCGAGCGAAGGCACGGAACTACAGCGGCGCCGGCGTTCGGAACTCGCCGGAAGGAAGGAGTCGGCGGCAGCAGGGGCAGAGGGGGCGTCGGGCGCTGCGGGTGGAGGCGAGCAGGTCCTGGGTCGTCGGGTTGGGGCCGGCGACGGGTGAGTGGGGCTCCGGCGCGGTGACGAGTTGCAGAGGAATGGAGGACGCTGAAGCGAATGGGAAGCTGATGGTTGTCACGGCCACAGCAGGGGCGGCGAACGGCGGTGCAAGCACGTGGGTGGTGCTCGCACAGGGGATGGCCGGCGGAATGGTGGTGACTGGTGGTGCGGCGGCGGGCTCGGAGCTCGCCGGAAGGAGGAAAGAGGCGGGTGGGCGGCTGCAGCGCAGCGCGGGTGAGAAGGAGCCGGCGGTCTGTTGCCGAAGCGGGGCCGCGAACGTGGGGGGAGAAGACAATGAACAGTAGATGTCCAATCACTTCCCCTTCTGCCGCTTTTTTTTTACGTTTCCCCTTTTTGTCTTTGTACTCTCTCTCTCTCTCTCTGCTTTTTCTCTTCTTTTTTTTTTTAATCTCCTCCCCCTGACTTCATCTTTTCTTCTTTTTTTCAGACGAGGATCTCTCCTTTTTTTAATCCCCTTTCCTCTCACAAAACCTCTCCAGTGAATGCCTCTTTTTTTTCTTCCCCCCTTTGCCCCCTCTTTCCTTGCTTATTTATAGGCAACAAGTGAACAGGAGGCAGCCGCAACTTTCCTTTGCTTGTTCAAGTTTGGTTCTTTTTTTTCAAATAAGGAGGCCACCGCCTGACACTCATTAATTTAGCCACAACTGTTGACTTTTCTTTGCTTGTTACTTGCTTCTTTCTTGAGCACACTTCTCCTCACTTCACCAAAATTCACGACCCCCACTTGAGAGAGTATATTATAATATATCATGGGCTTCCCTTTTGTTTCTTTGAGGCTCCTCACGTCCGCCGAATTCTTGCGCATGCATGTGCATGCATTAATGAGCGAGAGACAATGGACGGAACTTCTTTCTTGATTTGCTCTCCAGGAAGGAGAGAATTCTCACTATAAAATATTATAAAATGGTGAGCCCATGTTCTTGCAGACTTTCTCCAGAATTCTCGCGTGTGCAGTGGAGAATTTTTCTTTGCTTTCTTCACGCGTGCGGCTAGAATTTTTACGTCCGCCGAATTTTATTCACGCATGGTGCATGCATTAATGAGGAAGAGACAATGGACGTGAAGAACTCTTCTTTCCTCTTTCTTTCATTGTGTACTTCCAGATCAGCAAGAGAGAGACCACTTGTGCACGTAATCGACCGCGAGCCGCCGCGTTTGGTTGTGTTTTGGTACTGATGCAAATGCAACTATATGAAATGCAATTTTACCTCTCTTTTTTTTATTTTTTTTTTATATGCAACTAATTACTAAATAATTAGGTAAAAATTTAGGTGTCAACAGCTGCCCCTCTTTGAAGATGAGCTCGCAGAGGTTGCATTCAAAGACAATATGATACCTAAATTTTGACCATGAACAAGTAATAAATGATTTTTGGCAGGATCATGAATCCCTTTTTTTTTTTTTTTTTTTTTTTTTTTTTTTGGCAATGTCATGGAAATGGTAATGCAAATGTGAGCTATTGAAAAGGAGAGCATACCTGTAATTACTTACCAGTCAGAGAGTCGGGATGAATTTTCATCTGCTCAACAAGTGTCCAGTTTTCATTTCAAGTTCCTTGAAGAATCCACAATGAATTTATCCAACAGACACTCAATGTTAGGTGAGATGCCTTGTTGAATTTAGATGACTCGAAATACCTAGGTTCACAAGGTATAGCAAGTAAGATCAATGAGATTTGGGACATCCAGATCCAGACTAAGATGTCAAGAAATTGGGGACTTAACCAATAGACACTCAATGTTAGGTGATATGAATATTGGATTAAGACAATTCGAAATACCCTGATCCAGACTAAGGTATAACGAAAAAGATTGGAAAGCATTCATATCCAGAATGAAATGCTTAATGAACAGTTTTGAGACATCCAGATCCAGACTGAGATGTCAAAAATTTGTGAACTTAACCAATAAGCACTCAATGTTAGGTGAGATGAATATTGGATTAAGAGGATTCGAAATACCTAGATCCAGACTAAGGTATAACGAAAAAGATCGGAAAGCATTCATATCCAGAATGAAATGCTTAACAATGTTAGGTGAAGATTTTTGAGACATCGAGAAAGATCGAAAAGCATTCACATCTAGAGTGAGATGTCGAAGAATTTGCGAACTTAACCAATAAACACTCAATGTTAGGTGAGATGAATATTGGATTAAGAGGGTTCAAAATACCTAGATCGACTAAGGTATAACGAAAAGACTAAGGTATGACAATTTTGAGAAAGATCGAAAAACATTCACATCAATGTTAGGTGAGATGAAATGCTTGAATAAGAGTTTAACGAGACATCCAGAATGAGATAACGAAGACTTTGAGATGTCAAGAATTTGGGAACTTAACCAATAAACACTCAATGTTAGGTGAGATGAATATTGGATTAAGAGGACTCGAAATACCTAGATCCAGACTAAGGTATGACGAGAAAGATTGAAAAGCATTCACATCCAGAGTGAAATGCTTAACGAAGAGTTTTGGAACTTAACCAATAAACACTCAATGTTAGGTGAGATGAATATTGGATTAAGAAGATTCGAAATACCTAGATCCAGACTAAGGTATGACGAGAAAGATCGAAAAGCATTCACATCCAGAGTGAAATGCTTAACGAAGAGTTTTGAGACATACATCAAGAATTTGGGAATACCTAGGACAAACCTGGGATATTCGTGAAGGTCACTTAGCTCTTGGTAGAAAGAAGTTTTGGAACATCGAGGATGTATTTCGAATATTCATGGAGGTTTCTCACCTCGAGGCTTCTGAAAGGCAACATAAATGTCAGGAGCTCTTGGGTCTTCAAGGAAACATTACCTGTCAAACATGATTAGAGCGAAAATACATGCATTCGCCAAAGAAGTAAGCAATTCAACACACTCGAAAGTCCACTGAAGCTTTTATCCATTCAATCAAGATTTATGCATGATGGTTTTACCATATTTGCACCACCGAACTTCTACTGGGGAGAATCATCGTTTATGACAATTTTCATTCATGACATGGATTTTCAAGAATACCAAACGAGAGACTTTCAGTTAGAAAGGACTTTCGCTCACTCTCATTAAGAAGGCTATTTTGTCCCGACCATTAATGTCGGATCACAGGAATCGCTCAATCTTACTTTCATCATGTCAACAAGGGTTCGAGTATTCTCGCAAGCGGTACGACCTGGTCAATCTGAGAGGTCTTTATCAGGACTGTAATGTAGGCTCGGTCAATGGCTCAACAAAGAGGGACTCTTCGAGTCAAGGCTAATGAAAGAACAATACTTCGCAATCACCTTCGGGTTTACAAGTCAAGGAACCTGCGAAATGAGATAGAAATGGTCTTGCTCGCACTTCTTCGAGCGATGCTTTTAAGCATATGAATTCCTACGTTAATTTCGGTGCCCTAATCTGAAGAGACTTTGCAAGGGACGTAACGTAGGTTAAGTTCATGGATTGAGAAGTGAACGGATCATTAGGCTCAAAATGTGTATAGGGGGATGAGAATTGGTGATCATCTTGGCATTGTCACCGGTCTTCTTTTTCACCATTGGGATTTTCCTCATAGGTACTATAAAAACTTGGCATTTGGGTTCTTTAAGTACCACTCCATTGGGAACACACCCTTTTACAATTGATAGTTATTTATCTGGACTCTTTCTTTCATTTTCTATGGGCATTGGCCTTGCTTTTACCAGACACACTGCTTTTTCATGCCCCCTTTGTTTTGTTTTTTCTTTTTTTTTTTTGAATAACCACGTAATGCTTTAACATTCGGGTTCTTGAGGAGTTTTCATTTTTTGTCAGCACTCGGGATTTTGCTGCTTGAACATTTGCCTTTCGCCTTGCCCCAGTGTGGGGGATGATCACCAATTGGGTTTAAATGAAACGAATTTACAGGCTCAAGGGGCTATGCAATGGATAAAGTGTGTAGGATAGAGAAAGAACTGCTCTTCATCATCCTAAGGCACTTAAATTATCGTATGAATTCAATGTAATAGCAATACCTGAAGATTGATGCAAGTGAGAGCAAGAATATTCCTATCAAATTCCTCACCTCATGATGTCGTCTTACCTCCAGCTTGCCCCAATGTGGGGTGGTTCTTGACAGGGGTAATTTAAAAATTATCCACGTGTGTGGGCTCAAAAGGGTTTAAACAATGGATGATCACGTAGTGTTTGGGATAGAGAATGAACCGCCTCTCATCATTTCGATCATCGTACCTTTCGCGAGAAAACTCTTTACCTTAGAAACATGGAATTTCCTACACTCGTCTCACCAATATATGAGCAAGGGACTGTGTATAGGATAGGGCTTGCCTTTCATCATCCTGACATGTCTCATTTAGCATGTTCAATTCATTCCACATCATTCATTAACTTGATCGATGGTGACGATCCTCAGTGAAATTGGTAATTAAACAGGTAAAACTATCATGCAAAATTCTCCTTTGAAAGGTCACAATTACTTCATGAACTCATCAGCTTTGAACACAAAGAGTTTGTAGCTCAAAAAGAAAGAAAAGGATTGGTAAAAAAATGTTTTTTTTGTTTTTTTTTTTTTTTTTTTTTTTTTTTTTTTTTTTTTTTGGCAAACTTGTTGCCGTTTCCAGGGATCGAACCCTGGTCGCTTTCGGACCTTTTCATTCCCCGTGCCACCAGGCCAAGGCGCTGGTGGTGTCCTCAGGGCATTTCCTTTTTTATTTAATTGAACTAACTCTCGGTCAACACGTCTGATATACCGAATCAAATGAATTCGTTATATCTATGGAACAGGGCCTACTTCTCATCTCATTCAATCCATTCCCACAATGAAGAAATGAGTACCTTCAATTTACAACAAATTCTTTCAAGGGTAATACTTCTTCACAGCATCAGAGTTAACAGGATTAGAAAACTCACGACCATCCATTTCTGTAAGGATTAAGGCACCTCCAGGGAGTACCCTCTTCACCATATACGGGCCGCTATAATTTGGAGCGAATTTGCCTCCAGGATCAGGAAAAATCGGCAACACCTTTCTTAGAACTAGATCATTCACTTCGAAGTGTCTCGGCCGTACCTTCCGATTGAAAGACTTGGCTACTCTTTGTTGATACGTCTGACCATGGCAAAGAGCTTTTAATCTTTTCTCATCAATCGGTTCAACTGCTCGAACCTTTGTTGTGTCCATTCGGCTTCGGACAATTCCACTTGGGATAAGACTCTCAAAGAGGGGATTTCTACTTCCACGAGCAAGACCGCCTCCATGCCATAAACCAAGGAGAAAGGGGTCGCCCGGTAGATGTTCGGATCGATGTCCGATATGCCATTAGAGCAAAAGGTAACCTGTCATGCCAATCTCGATAATTCTCGGCTGTCTTAGCCAGGATCTTCTTAATGTTCTTATTAGCTGCCTCAACAGCTCCATTCATTTGTGGGCGGTATGGTGATGAATTCAAATGCCTGATTTTGAACTCACTGAACAACTCATCAACGAACTTGTTATTCAGATTTGTCCCATTGTCAGTGACAATTGCTTCGGGGACACCATAACGGGCGATTATGTCACGCCTGATAAACTTCACAACATTTCGGGCCGTGACATTAGCATATGATGTGGCTTCAATCCACTTTGAAAAATAATCTATTGCCACCAATATGAATCGGTGCCCATTTGAAGCTTTGGGATTTATTGGGCCAATCACATCGATCCCCCACATTGAGAAAGGCCATGGCTCAGATAGCTGGTGCAACTCCGTTGGAGGAACATTTATTTTATCTCCATGAATTTGGCAACGATGGCAACTTCTAACATGCTGTATGCAGTCACTTTCCAGCGCGAGCCAATAGTAGCCCAGTCTCATGATCTTCTTGGCTAACATGTGCCCATTCATGTGTGGGCCACAAACTCCTTCATGCACTTCTTGCATGATTTGGGTGGCTTCTGCTTCATCTACGCACCTCAATAGAACTGAATCATAAGATCTCTTGTATAAATTCTTACCACTGACAAAGAACTTTGAGGCCATCTTCATTATGTACTTTCTATCGGCTGGAGTGCTCCCTTCAGGAAATTCCTGCTTTTGAATATAGTTCATGATGTCATAATACCATGGCTTCTCATCAAGCTCTTCATTCACGGCCATGCAATAAGAAGGTTTGGCTAGAACCTCAATTTTCAAAGGCTCAACTTCTAGACCATCAGTAACTTGCAACATAGATGACAACGTCGCCAGGGCATCGGCAAACTGATTATGAGATCTAGCCAAATAGTCAAACGAGATTTCGTCAAACTCCTTCACCAACTCTTCGAGGTACTTATGATATGGCAGTAATTTGGCATCCCTGGTCTTCCATTCACCTACAGTCTGGAGTATGATTAGTGTAGAATCTCCATATACTTTCAATTTGGCCACTCCTATTTCAATTGCAGCCTGAAGTCCGAGAATACAAGCTTCATATTCGGCTATATTGTTAGTGCATGGGAATATTAATTTTGCGGCTACTGGGTGGTGTTGTCCGTCTGGGGATATCAGTACTGCCCCAGTACCAGAACCGGACAAGTTCACAGCTCCATCGAAGAACATGGACCATGCATCTTCATTTATGGCCAAAATACGATCATCCGGAGGACAATCATCATCATTGAAGGTTCTAGGATTCTCAGCCAATAAATCAGCAATTACTCGGCCCTTAACTGATTTTTGTGGCATGAACTGCACGTCGAATTCTGAAATCAAGACCTGCCATTTGGCTAGTTTACCCACCAAAGCTGGTTGATTAAATAAATACTTGATGGGATCGTTCTCAGTCACGAGAAACGTCTGGTAATGCAAGGTGTACTGTCGCAGTCTATGCAATACCCATACTAACGCAGCACAAGTTTTTTCAGCATCAGAATACTTTAGCTCCAAGATAGTGAACTTTTACCGAGGTAATAAATGGCCCGTTCCTTCTGATCCATGGGACTTTTCTGAGCTAACATCGCGCCAAGTGACTCACTATGGATTGTGAGGTACAAAATCAAAGGATGCCCCAATATTGGTGGGACAAGAACTGGTGGATTCATCAAATATTGCTTCAGCTTATCGAACGCCTCTCTACATTCATCATTCCACTCAACTCGTACGTTTTTCCTCAAGAGTTTGAAGAATGGCTTAGCGGTCTCAGAGAGTTGGGAAATGAATCGTGCAATGTAATTCAGTCTCCCTAGGAGACTCCGGACCTCCTTCACTGTCGACGGAGGCTGCAATTCACATATTGCCTTGGCTTTAGATGGATCAATCTCGATCCCCTTACTACTCACCATAAACCCAAGTAATTTCCCTGATGCTGCCCCGAACACGCACTTGGCAGGGTTTAAACGAAGTTTAAATTCACGGAGCCGATCAAATAACTTCTTGAGGGTTTCAACATGACTTTTCCCAGGCCGGGTTTTTGCAATCATATCGTCAACATATACCTCAATTTCTTCATGCATCATGTCATGGAACAACGTAACCATGGCTCGTTGGTAAGTCGCCCCTGCATTTTTGAGTCCGAAGGGCATGACCTTATAATGAAAGGTTCCCCACGGGGTGATAAATGCCGTCTTCTCTTTGTCTTCATCCTTCATTCTTATCTGGTTGTAGCCAGAAAAACCATCCATGAAAGAGAATAATTCAAATCCGGCAGTACTATCCACGAGAACATCGATATGTGGCAATGGGAAGTCGTCCTTTGGGCTGGCCTTGTTCAAATCTCGGTAATCAACACACACTCGGACTCGACCGTCTTTCTTCATGACCGGTACTATGTTGGCCACCCATTCAGGGTATTGTGAGACTTCGATGAATCCCACTTTGAGAAGTTTCATTACTTCCTCTTCTATCTTCTTCGAGAGCTCTGGTTTAGTCCTCCGAAGTTTCTGCTTCTTGGGGTGCATGTTCGGATTAGTGGGTAAACAATGTTCCACAATTGATGGATCTAAACCTGGCATATCAGCATATGTCCAAGCAAAGATATCTTGATATTCTTTTAGCAATTGAGTCAGGTGCTCGGCCTCATCTTTGGGAAGATTTGCCCCAATCTTTATCTCTTTGGGCTCCTCGGCATCACTCAGATTGATAGTGACGGTTTGCTCAGAGGTGAGAACTTTAGGTTTTTCATGTTGCTCCCAACTTTGTTGTACTCCAATGGAGTCACCATTTGGATCATCTGGGTCATCATCGTCATCGCTCATGACATTGGATTGGACCATTTTCTCCTCTTTGCCTATCATAAGGCTGCTCCTGAAACATAAAATGGATAGTTCAAAAAGACAAACAGGGCTAAAAGGCATGAATTTCTTTTCTATTTTTTCGAATTTTCCTTCCTTTTGAATTTTTTGATTGATTTTTTTCGAATTTTTATTTTATTTTAAAAAAATTTGGCAAAATATTTTGGAAAAACTTTTTGACACGAGGAAGCATGATGAAGCCCAGGCCTCAGAATTCTCCTTGGATTTTTCTTTTCTTTCATCGGTTGGATATCATCAACGGGCTGGTTTGATATACCCCATCATGCCCTCAAAATAAAACTTGTAATCATAATTGATATTCATCAACCAAATTACATTTATTGGATTGAAAAGTACGGCAATCAAAGTGAAACGAAACCCTAACAATCAAACCCTAGCAAACATCAACTCCTGACAAACGACATGCAGAATACGATAAGCAAACCCTAGAAAACATCAAATCATAAAAGAGATAGGATTCCCACGCAGGGGAGTGCAGAAAAGTAAACGTGTTACTCTTGTGGGCTAGCACCCATTTCCTCCGATGGTTCTTCATCAATGGCACCTATGAGGAGATCATCGAATAGAGTCGTGATGCCTTCCATCCCATCATCTGGATCCTCTGTCTTTGAAGTTGTCGAGTCGTCCATGCCATTCCATCCATCGAGCACGATACCTCGGGTGTTGATCATTCCTCCCTCATCATGCATCATTCTAGCAGGGCCTGGGAATGTCTCGCGGATATCGAGGAGTATTGAGTTTTTCCTCTCTTGTTCATGTCCTCCACCTCTTCCATGGTACCCTAATCCGGCGGAACGAAACCTTCGAGGGGCTTCAATGGGATTCCGAATGCCCTGCTCTTGTCTACCAAGTCCACGGCCAGGAATAAAGCCGTTTCCAACCATCACTCTTGCTACCATAACTGCTGCATTTGACACATCAGGGATGGGTGCTGTCGATCCTCGAGATGCATGGATAGTGGATACGAGCTCAAACGATTGGTAGCTCGACTCCTCCCTACGTTCCGGCTCGACATAGGGGATAGCCGTCTCATGATAGATCCGATGATCCTCCTCGCCATGAACAATGACTAGCTTTCCTTTGACAACAAATTTCACACTTTGGTGGAGACTTGATGGCACAGCTCCAGCAGTATGAATCCAAGGACGCCCTAATAGAAAATTGAATGCGGTAGGAATGTCCATCACCTGGAAAAGGACGTTGAACATCACCGGCCCTATTTGCAGATCAAGGTGGGTCTCCCCTATCACCTCCTTTCTCGTACCATCAAAAGCTCGGACGGAGGTCTTTGCAGCACTTATTTTTGAAGGATCTATTTTCAGGCGGTGAAGAGTCGCCAATGGACAGATATTCAAGGCAGACCCATTATCAATGAGTACTCGAGCCACATGGGAAGCCTTGCACTTGACGGATATATATAATGCCTTAGTGTGTCCCCTCCCCTCAAGAGGGAATTCTTCATCAGAAAAGGCTATTAAATCCTTGAGAAGAATCGATCCTACGAATTCCTCCAACCTGTCTTCCTCGATCGTCTCTGGTACACGAACTTCGCTTAGAACCTTCATTAGAGACTTTTGATGTGTAGGAGATGTTTGCAAGAGTTCAAGTAAAGAGATTTGGGCGGGCAATTTCCGCAACTGGTCGACCACGTTATACTCACTTGCTTTGATTATAGCCAGAAATTCCTTGGCCTCTTCGTTAGTAATTGGCTTTGCAGGTTGGGCATTAGCTTGAGCATAGGTCCGACCAGACCTTGTAATCAGGTCAACATCTAGCTCGTATGACCAAGGGACCGCTTTATTATCCTTGTACTCATATAGCTGGGGCATCTCAATAATTATTTCTTCATCAGTTGAAGGCACTTCCACTATCAATCCTTCATGGTCGGAGGCGTCCTCAAGTGGGGGCATGTCCTCGATCAATGGATCCGATTCACTCTTTTCAGCAATTAGCTTAGCAAATTCCTTCTCCCAATCAATGACGACTTCGGAGATAGTTGACACTGTTCCAGCTTGGTCAGCATATATGATCATGCCAGCCTTAACCATTTCTTGAACCCTTTCCTTCATGGTAAGCAAGGGAGGATTCTCATCGTCGGATAATAACCAACTCTAACTAATCCGCTATAGATATCTTTGATGAGACACCTTCAAGTTCATCTTTTTCCAAAGTATTGAACTCGAAGATTGCATTCACGTTTCCCTGATGTTCCGGCAACGGATTCTTCTTGACATTTGGTTGGGTGGTACGGAAAGAAAATGCCTTAGTATCCAACAAATTTTGGATCTTGTGTTTCAAAGTCAAACATTCATCAGTTGAATGGCCGACCTCTCCCATATGATACTCACATTTTTTGGAGGGGTCATAGTTGGAGAATTTTTCAGCATTGGGCCGCTTTGGTTCGTGGGAGATCAATCCCTTGTTTCGGAGTATCGGTAAGACCTGAGATAGAGGGCCAGGAAGAGGAGAGAACTGCCTTTTGGTGAATTGCCGCTGTGCAGGCACTCGGCCTCCATCTTGCTGATTCCCGGGGACACGAACCATCGGAGGCTTACTAGGGGCTGGTTGCACATATGCAACATTGACTTCAGTGGTTGGTTCTTTATCTTTCTTCATGGTGAACCTTTTGCCTTGATGAGTCGGTTCATTGAACCATCCATCCCTTAGCCCCATCTCGATCTGTTCACCCACCGGGATAAGTTGGTTGAAGTTCTCAACGTATGTGCTAGCCATCCGGTTACGGAACTCATACGGGAGAGTCTTGACGAACAACTTCATCAACTCCTTATTTGTAGGCTCAGGAGTGATTTGAGCTGCCAAGTTTCGCCACCTTATAGCATACTCCTTAAATGACTCACTTTTCTTCTTCTCCATCCGCTCAAGATCCTCTCGAGAAGGTGCAATGTCCATGTTGAACTTATACTGCTTTAGGAAAGCGTCAGCCACTTCATTCCAGGTGTCGAGAAGGTTTACATTCTTCATTATGTACCAGTTGAGTGCGGGCCCCGTCAAGCTTGCATGAAACGATTGGATCATGAGAGGCTCGTTCTTGACGTATTGGGCCATGCGTACGTGGTACATTTGCAAATGAGCTTTTGGGCAGGAAGTACCATCGTATTTCTCGAACTCCGGCATCTTAAACTTCTTCGGCACTTTGACTTTCTCATAAACTGACAAGTCGAATGGAAGTGAATTCTGCGATTCTTGCAATTGTTTCAGTTTCTCTTCAAGTTTGGCGAAGCGTTCATCTTGCTCCGTCTTAGGGACATTGTCGGGCTTAGCCTTTTCAGCAGTGACGAACAACGGGTCATCCTCTAACTCAGGCATGTCATCATCACCCATTTGGGCCTTGTCCGTCTGCTTTGGGACTACTATTTCGGGGAGAGCGGGTGCAAGAGTCTGATGCACTTGGAGGGATTGCATTTGATCCGTCATAAGCTGCATGGAGGTGAGCAACTGCTGGAGTTGATTTTCCACAACGGTCATACGATCACGCATTTCGATTTGGTCGGCCATTTTTGCTCTTGATCGTGTAATGATGGGCGAACGTGGAGGATCCGTTATCACCTAATTTGAAGAAACGGACAAAAATAAGTATCTCATATGAAATACACCGGTCCATGGCAATGGTCTAAAACTTTTATTCATTAATGGAGTTTTTGACAATCCTAACAAAATAGAAGCAAGATTGATTCAAGCACTTCATTAATGAAATATAAGCTCAAAATGCCCTAAACAAACAAACTAGGAAAGTAAATGACTCAACTTCCTAAACATTAATCTGGAAATGAAAACAACAAGATTGACTCAAACACTTCATCTAGCTTGATCAATATACACTCGGGACACCACTCGGCGCAATCGCTTATTCTCCTTTTGAGCTTTTTCAGCAACCCTTTTGAGGCGTTTATTCTCAGCGCGGTTGGTGATCTTTAGTGGCGCCTCTGGTATCTTTGGAAGTAACTCCTCTGGAATCTTGTGTTGTTGAATGTACTTAATTGAGGCATAGTACTTCAATTCTTTGCCCTTCAGTTCCTCCTCGGGCCACTTGAGTTTTTGTGGCTGGCACATATCCCACATTGATTTAATTGTGAGAATGGAATCTTCATGGTCTTGGTCTCCATCAACGAAGTTGGCTTGGAGTGGATCTGCTTGCAATGCCGGGGGAAGCTCTTGCACAACTTGATACTGACGGGTCACTCTAGTTGGATAGTATTCCGTTGCTCCAGTGAATCCCAGTAGAGGGATTGGGCCAACACCTCCACATGAAAGTCTTGCCACACGAACTTGGAACCACTTAGCATGCCATAGGAAACCCTTGGAAGTTGGTTTTTTCATGAAAGCTAGCCACTCAGAATAATGGTAATCCGGTGCATGTTTTTGGTTGTTCTCAAATCTCATAATAGGGTGATTAGAGTTATTAACATCAAGTATAGTCATTGAACCACCAAACCCTTTTATATGAGAAAGAAACCAAATTTGTAAAAGTTCAGGAGAGGAATGGAAGGTCTTATCACCGCTTCCTTTAAATCGAGTGAGGGAAAGAAAGGTTTCAGCCAAAATAGTGTTTACGAAATTTTTTCCCCCAACACTTGTTCAACTAAGTGAGCCATTAAAGGGTTAATAGCATTCTTGCAATGAGGAAAAAGTATAAACCCAAAGAAAGCTAAAAGGAAAACCCTTCTCATTTGGAATGAATTGCCATTTTCAAAACATTCTTTTAGAAAAAATAAATGACATGTATTGCGGTGAGCTTTTAAAACCTTTCTTACATTGTCCTCCTTAATTCTCAGAAAGTCGGATAAGGCCACAACGGGGTCTATTCCTATAGGTGGACTAATTAATTCAGCTTTCAAAGATTTTCCTATGGCAATGCTATACTCTTCCAAGGTGGGCGTGAGTTCATGCTTACCGCCGAAGATGAAAGTAGAAGTCTCGGGGCACCAACAATGAGCAAGTGCTTGGATGAGGCCGCCATGGATGTTGATACGCAGCAATGGAAGTAGTCGACTAATGTGTGACTCTACAAATTGACGGCCAGCTTGGTCTAACTTGTCCCACCATGCGCTAAGCTCTTCCTTTGGAGGGAGAATAATTCGAATGTCCGGTATTCCCATTGTATATTGATCAAGACTCAGGACAATCCTAATGCCATGGACCGACAAAATAATACGGTAGAGTAAGTAAATTGCAAAGGCGAGAATTTAGAGAACTTACTTTACCAATAAACAAAGGGCGATCACATAGACATGCGCATGGTAAGTGGCTCGATTTCTAGTCTATAAGGCTTAACAAAGTGAAACCACAAGAATGATCAGACTAGCCGCGGGCGTGCGAACTAAGTCGGGTCCTCATGACTTCAGCTTGGTCAAAGAGTCGACCTGGGTTGCGGGCATGCGAACCGAGGTAGGTACTCCTGACGCCAGAAAAGAAACTTCGGGATTGAGATGGGCGACTCATACCGCGAGCATGCGGTCGAAGTGGTATCCATCTCAATACCATCCTAGATGATCCTATGCGGCCCAGGTCCGGCGGCGGGTTGTGTGTGCAATAGTGTAGTGCTAGATGCAAGGCATGCACGACAATTTATATCAAGCAACACTTCATAAGTAAAAGTAAACCATACATTCCTACACCTCCTAGCAAAACAAATGTCAGCAAACACTTCCCCTTATACCTCCCATTCTGCAAGAACATTTAACACCTTAAATGTTAGGGACGTACCTGGGATCCTCGCTGCCAAAAATATTTTTCAAAAAGAAAATTGGCCTAAGTCCACTAAGAGTTTCAACTCAAGTCCCCAGCGGAGTCGCCAAGCTGTCGCGACCTCCCCGAAGCGGGTTTGGACCACCTAAGGGTTCGGTTAATGGATTGTTAAGCCTAGACTTAACTCGGGCTCTCCCAAGCCCATACCAATTCGCGACTTATGGTTTAAGTTCTTAACATGCAATTGATTTTCAATTAGGAGTCGCCACTAATCTATTTTTGGTGGGTCGATTAGAAACCCAAGTAAAGTAATGGGAGAATTACTTCACTCCTACGAACCAGAGATTAAATGAGTTCGGGGACTTGGTTACACTAGACTTGTCTAATGCCCTTTCGGTACCTTTTCTTTTTAAAAAAAAATGTTTTGCAGGCAGCTTGAATTGATTTTAATTTACCTCCTTAACATGTGAAGTGATCATGCGAGTGCACAAACCACCAATTTAACACCCAGATAAATCAGTGAATAAATGGCAAAATTACCTCATAGCAACCAAAACATCTGCAATGTTAGATCGGAATTTATATCAACAACCCTAGATATGATTTCTAATTAACACGCAATTTCTTTATTTTGTTTTCACTTTTTTTCAATGCGAACCATGCAGTGCATCTAATCTAACATGAAATGGCATGACAATGCGTTCTAAACTACATGACATGAGTAAAATATTTTTTTTGTGTTTTCTTAATGAACATGCAATAATTAAATATGCAAATCAAAATGACCTAATTATAATGACGGGCAATTTTAATTAAATGAACCTAATCCTACATGACTTGCCCATGATATTTCTATTCCTAAAAATGCAATTTATCCTAAAAACTGAAACTAATTTATCTAAAGACAAATTTTGTATTTTTCATGATATTCGAAATTAAGAAAAATGCAAAAAATTACCTAGCTAAATTAAAATTCCAACCAATTTAAACTTAGGATTAAGTCATACTAAATCCTATTTTAAACTAAGACGTTATTTTAATCTAGCAATTTCTAACCTAAGATGCAAATTGCTCTAAACTTAAAATGAGACATGCAATTCTATTCTAAAATGCGTGATGGTTTTTTAAGAAAATTCGTAATTAAAACACTAAAAAAAAACTACTAGGGTGAAAATTAAAGAGACGTGCTATCTCTTCTAAAACATGCATTTTAAAAAAATCCTATTACGCAACCTACAAGAAACTAGCATCCTAAATTAATTAAATTTTTTTTGGGATTTTTTGTTATAAAAAATTTGAAGTCAAAAGTCTAATTCGGATTGACACGTGCAATTCTAAAAAACTAATATCCTAAATGCATTTTTTTTTTTTTTTTGGATTTTTTGTTATTTTTTACAAAAACGAAAAAACTAAATACGCTAACCCTAACCTTGATCTAACTCGCATTTTTTGAAATTTTTTTTTTTTTTTCGAAATTAAAAATTGTCAAGCAATTAAACATGAAACCTAAGTTAAAAAAACTAAACTAGCAACCTAAATTAATTGATTTGATTTTTGTATTTTTTTTGAAAATTCGAAATAAAATTCCTACTCTTAATATGCAAACCATGAAAAGGAAATAAACCTAATTCTAACCTACATGGAATGCAAATGCAATTTTTTTATGAAAGCGAAATTAACTTAAATGGCACGACAGCAAATCAGGGCAAGATTGATATCCAAATTGACGAACCATATCTCGCGCATGAGATCGGGTTGGCCAATTTTAAATAAATCGCAAATCGAATCTCGGGCGGGAGATCGGATTGGCGATTTTTCAAGTGATTGCGAGTCGGATTTTGGGCGCGAAAATCGAACTGTCAATCACAAATTTCACAGGCTATTTCATGTTGAACATTCTCAATGTTATATTAAGGAACGATTCTACTAAAACAGTAAAGTAAAATAAAAAACAAAATAAAATAGATAAAAAATTTACCTAATTTGCTTTTCCTTTTTTTTTTTCTTTTGTTTTGCTCCCACGCACGGCTTGGCAACTTGTGGTGGTTCACCGAGGGGGCAGCTGGTCACCGGTGTTCAAAAGGGGACGGCGGCTGGCGGTGCTAGGCGGGCTCGAGCAGTTGCTGCATCGGCGTGCAGCGGTGACGGGCAGAGGAAAGCGCGGCAGCAAGGGCGAAGCAGCTTGGGACACCGGGGCGGAAGTGCAGGCGCGGGCGGAGACGGTGGTTTCACGGGCTGCTGGTGTCGCGAGGGACTGAGCAGCGATGGAAAGCAATGGCGTCGGGCAGCGGCAGCTTCACAGACGGACGGGATGAGGGACAGCAGGAGCGGCGTCCTGGCTGGATCGCAGGCGTGCAGAGGCGCAGTTGCGAGTGCAGGTGTTCGGGACGGTGCTGCTGGTGTTTGAGCGAAGAGCAGCGTAGGCGCGGGCTGCTGGGCGTCGGCTGGGTGGAACGGCTTGGGTTGCAGCGTCGGGTTACCGGTCTTCAGCTCCGGGCTGCGTCGGCGTGGGTGCAGGTCGGGAGCTCGTGCAGCGGCGATGCAGAACGACAAGCGGGCGCTGTGGTGCGGCGAGGAGGCTCACGGGCTGCTGCAGGTCGCGTTCGGGACGGTTGCAGCAGGAGGACCAGCAGCAGGTCGAACGGAGGCGTGGCTCTTCGTGATCCTGGGAGTGGCGGTGACGCTCAAGGTTCCAGCGACCGCAAGTCAGCAGCTGTGGCAGTGTAACAGCGAGCGCGGTGACGGGCAGGACTTAGTGACGGGTGTTGCAGCTTGCGGGCGTCGCTCGTGGCTTCGAGATGTAGGAGGCGGTGCGAGCGAAGGCACGGAACTACAGCGGCGCCGGCGTTCGGAACTCGCCGGAAGGAAGGAGTCGGCGGCAGCAGGGGCAGAGGGGGCGTCGGGCGCTGCGGGTGGAGGCGAGCAGGTCCTGGGTCGTCGGGTTGGGGCCGGCGACGGGTGAGTGGGGCTCCGGCGCGGTGACGAGTTGCAGAGGAATGGAGGACGCTGAAGCGAATGGGAAGCTGATGGTTGTCACGGCCACAGCAGGGGCGGCGAACGGCGGTGCAAGCACGTGGGTGGTGCTCGCACAGGGGATGGCCGGCGGAATGGTGGTGACTGGTGGTGCGGCGGCGGGCTCGGAGCTCGCCGGAAGGAGGAAAGAGGCGGGTGGGCGGCTGCAGCGCAGCGCGGGTGAGAAGGAGCCGGCGGTCTGTTGCCGAAGCGGGGCCGCGAACGTGGGGGGAGAAGACAATGAACAGTAGATGTCCAATCACTTCCCCCTTCTGCCGCTTTTCTTTTTACGTTTCCCCTTTTTGTCTTTGTACTCTCTCTCTCTCTCTCTGCTTTTTCTCTTCTTTTCTTTTTAATCTCCTCCCCCTGACTTCATCTTTTCTTCTTTTTTTCAGACGAGGATCTCTCCTTTTTTTAATCCCCTTTCCTCTCACAAAACCTCTCCAGTGAATGCCTCTTTTTTTTCTTCCCCCCTTTGCCCCCTCTTTCCTTGCTTATTTATAGGCAACAAGTGAACAGGAGGCAGCCGCAACTTTCCTTTGCTTGTTCAAGTTTGGTTCTTTTTTTTGTCAAATTTTTTTCAAATAAGGAGGCCACCGCCTGACACTCATTAATTTAGCCACAACTGTTGACTTTTCTTTGCTTGTTACTTGCTTCTTTCTTGAGCACACTTCTCCTCACTTCACCAAAATTCACGACCCCCACTTGAGAGAGTATATTATAATATATCATGGGCTTCCCTTTTGTTTCTTTGAGGCTCCTCACGTCCGCCGAATTCTTGCGCATGCATGTGCATGCATTAATGAGCGAGAGACAATGGACGGAACTTCTTTCTTGATTTGCTCTCCAGGAAGGAGAGAATTCTCACTATAAAATATTATAAAATGGTGAGCCCATGTTCTTGCAGACTTTCTCCAGAATTCTCGCGTGTGCAGTGGAGAATTTTTCTTTGCTTTCTTCACGCGTGCGGCTAGAATTTTTACGTCCGCCGAATTTTATTCACGCATGGTGCATGCATTAATGAGGAAGAGACAATGGACGTGAAGAACTCTTCTTTCCTCTTTCTTTCATTGTGTACTTCCAGATCAGCAAGAGAGAGACCACTTGTGCACGTAATCGACCGCGAGCCGCCGCGTTTGGTTGTGTTTTGGTACTGATGCAAATGCAACTATATGAAATGCAATTTTACTTTTTTTTATTTTTTTTATATGCAACTAATTACTAAATAATTAGGTAAAAATTTATATATTTTTAATTTAAATTTATATTTTTTGGGGGGGGGGTGGGGTGGTGGCGTTGGGTTCAAAAAACTATACCATAAATCCAGATTAGCTTGTTACTTATGTGCTTGAAGAGAGATATACTAGTTTTCTTTTATACTCTTTTGCTGACAATCTGATCCCTTCAATGTCCTGTTGTTACTTCAAAGAAGATGCATAAGTGGAGGTGGATGGTACTTGATCATGGTGATGTGCACTTTGCATTAGTAGGGGAGAATATTTGTGGCAAGCTGGTTACTCAGATTATCATCTAAGGTAGATTACACATTTGGGTTATCTGCTCTGCTTCTTGCTGACTAAGGGACGTGGCCGCAAGTGTATGAAAACTACTTGCAGTATCTTTTTCTTTGCACTGTGAGGGATTTTCAGAAAAGCCTCTGCTTATGGGTGAACATGAACACCATTGACAGATGGCAAACCACATAGACGTCTTGAGCGACACCAACTAAATTCGTCACAGTCGGGACCGTATGATTTACCTTTCCATTGTCATTTCCACTGCATCAATTGGTTTACTTTCCCAATCAATAGGGTTGCCTCTCAATGGAGGCTCATTTCTTTTCCTTTTTATCTGTTTCAATTACTGATTTTTCTGTTTGTTTTTGCATGTTTCGCTTAAGGCAGCCGGATTGCTTGGACAGTCTTCCTCTTGTCACACCCGCTCCTCTTTGTTTCCTCACATAATCATAGTAGCGTGGAAGCATTCCAGAGAACGCTGTTCTAGCAAAGTTCACGTGTGGATATCATGGCTGATATGATCGATTGAACTCAGAAGAAAGAACCTGTCAAGCAAAAGGATCAATTGGAAGTTCTGCATATATAACAAGAGGATCAACTCAGCTCTCTGTTGTCCATTTTATTGTTTACAAAAGCTGGACCATGGGCTTACCCACTGAAGCAAAGCCACTGTTTTTGCAATGATGGTTTTAATTTCACTTTTCGAGATTCTTCGCTGACTAGAACCATGTGCAAGTGCATCAGACTTCAGTTTTAAAAGAAGCTTTATGATTTCTTTTGCTGGAAAGTCGTGAGCATGGTGTATCCTTTACTGTAAATTATGTGGACTCACCTCAGATTGATCCTTTAGTGTTAGATATCGATATCAACTAGAGGCCTTGAAACCTTCAATGTTTGCAAGAATTGAGAGTACAGTCATTAAGGGAACATCATTTTCGAAATAGATTCACGCTCTGGACCATCGACGAAGGAATACAGCAAGCATCAAGACATTATTGTAAGAGCACAGCCAAACAGCTCGCGTTACATAGTCACAAACTCAATGGATAGCTTAATGCAAGCAAGCAATGTATAAGAATGTTTTCTTCCTAAATGAAAGATGGGATTAGGGTCTTTAATCGTAATGCCCTTTTTTTAATTGTAATCCTAATACCTCATCGTCACTAAAAAGGAGATACCAAGCGAGGTAGAGAATTTATTCCATTACCATAGGAGGCTCTGTAGTTATTTAAAATGGTCGAGCAATGCGTCTTGAAATCCTGGATCCAACATTTCATTTGGGGTTCATTTATTTTGCGGAAATCATTGATTTGAAAAATATTTTCCTAAAAATGATACTTTTATGATTTGAAACAATTAATCAATGAAAAAGCAAAAATTTTTACTAATGGCTACATTTTATACATAAATATCTTCCTAAATGATAAAAGTATTGTTCATTATTAATTTTTATATGCGATGCGAGCGATCATTTTAACAAAAAACATTTTTCAAATCATTCAATTTTTTGCAGAAAAAACATAAATATATCAAAAAAATACCCTCTAATTACCATCTTGATGACAAAAAAAAAAAAAACGATTTTTTTGAGTGACTACAATAGAGTTGGCTCGATAAAATGTTTTCCATTTCAGGGATTGTTATACTATTTCTGAGTTACACTTAAAATTTGAAATGAGATAGAAATAATTCTCTAATTTTTGTAACTTTTTTTTTTTTTAATAATTGGACATGGATTTGATGCTTGACCGCTGAAACCCAAAACCCCAGTCACTGACATGCGATTGGGCGCCCGACCTTGTGCTTGAGTAAGATCTGCCACTTAAAAATATTGTTTGCATAATGCTGGTTTAAGACAATACGAGCTAGAGTTGCAATTGGCGTCATTGAGCGTGAATACAAGTACTATTGGAGCCGAAGTGCCTCCGGTAACTCCTTATTTCTTGGTAATTTAAAGTAACCATAAGGAATAACTAATAGAATAAAGAATTTTTGTTGCCTGAGGACCTAGGTCCAAGGTCATCTACAGTGGCCAAAAGATTAGTGATGATCGGCTCCCGAGTTGAGACGATTCCATCCTAGAACTAAGAATTGGGTTTGGATTGGTCGTAGGTTAGACTGATTCGTTTTAGGGTCCGTTCGTTTCGCGAAAGATAGGCCATTTGCGGAAAATATTTTCCTAGAAGTTATTTTCTAGAAAAATAATAATATTTTCTTATGATCGGCTAAAACCCGAAAATGTTCGAAAAATATTTTCCGGTGTTTCATAATGAAAATAGTTTCTAAGACTTTACTACTTAAGCATGTATCTAACCTATAAATCCATCAAATATGAACTTGCCTTTAAATTCGGGAAAACTTACTTCATATCTTTATTCTCTCGTTGTCACCAAATATTCATCTACTCTAAAAAATGTTTATATGAATTTTAAAAAGAAGCAAAAGAGAAAAGAAGCAAAGCATGTACAGCTCCAATGAGAATCTTCTAGTTGAGTGGCATGTTCTCCCTATGCGTCTTTTGTGTTCTAATAATCAAAAGAAAAAAGAAACAAAGCATGTAAAGCTCTTTGCTTGAGCAATCTACAACTACATGGTAGAGTAAATAAAGAAAATGATGAGCAAGAGTTCAGAGCGCGAACTTGAGATCGACAAGCTCAAGGTTTGCCTGGCAACGACCGACGACTAGTCAAGAAAAAGAAGATGGGAAACAAAGAAAAGAAAACGCAAAAAAAAAAAAAAAAAAAAATTAAAAATAATTGGAATTAAAAAAAAAAGAAAATTCAAAAATAATTCAAATGAAAAAAAAAAAAGAATAAGAAGAAAGGGGAGGAGGAAGTGAGGATTTGTAAAGATCTAAGATAAGAGAAATCAAGTGGGGAAAATGTTTTTTACTTTTCAAAAGTAGAAAACATTTTCCCCAAGGAATTCATTTTCCGTGAAACAAACGCAAAACGTTTTTTCGGAAATTATTTTCCGCGAAACGAACGAAGCTTTAGAGTTTTGGCAATTTCCTTTTCCTTACTCTTTAATAGAAAATGAATTTTTCTTTTAAAAAAAAAAACTGGTCTAGTCTCATCCAAGTAGTTCAGTTTTGCACTTGGAATTAATAATTGCCGAAAACCAATTGGTTTAGTTCAGTCCATGACAACCTCAATGACCTTGCATTGCATCTGAGAGAGAGAGCGTGAAAGCATGAGCTCCGAATGGGGTAGAGACTTCGCCCGGTATGGATGCAACAATTGGAGGTGGCTAAGAGGCGAACGATAGCCGTTGGAGGCGATGGTGGTGGTGGTGGGGAGATTACTGCTTGGGAGTGAGTGGGTTTATTACGAACTTAGAGTGAGTTTGGTTAAGTTTTTCCAATTGTCCCTTGGGAAAAAAAATAAAGTGTTTGTTTTAGTTTTTAGTTCAACGTTTGCCCAAATGCTGATCTCGGCAATGCTAAATGCCTAAAGAAAGTCTCCACCACTTAGGCTTTCAACATTCGCAGAAGGCCATTTCTAGGGTTAAACAATTTTTCTTTGCAATCCAGGCGACAATCGCTAGAATTTCATTACCCAAGCGACGATCACTAGTTCTCACAACCTAGGCGATGGTGGCTTGGGTCTCGTGACCTCAGGCAACCCTTGCCTAGGTTGTGCGACCCTCATTGAGGACTACTAGAAATCAAGCATCCTTAGATGACAGTTGTCGGCGCCAAATCTGGCTCGGCAGTGGCTTGGGTCTTTGGCCGACTTTGGCCAAAGGTTTGATTTTTTTGAATAAAACCGTATTTAAAAGAATGCAATCAAAGCCTTTTGCAAGAATAAGTTTGCCAAACACTACTTAACTCAAATTTGTTTTATAAAGAAATTTTTAGCAAACACAATTTATATTTTCCTAGAAAGCTTTCTCTGTATTTTCCCCAAGTTCATTTTCAAAATCGAACCAAACGCAGCGTTACCGAAAGCCGAGAGATGGATAAAAAGAAGTCCATTCATCCACGGGGCTTCCCCTTACAACCCATCGACTGATACCACGGAGAAGAAGCCCAAACAAACAAATTCCCCCACACTCCTCCATCCTAGGAGACTCCTTTTCCACTTTCCACCCCAACGGCTCCCCGACAAAACCCAGCCCCGCCGACACCCTCTCTTCACTCGTCGGCCTCCGCCGTGACCTAACCGGCCTCCCCATGCCAGCTGAGCTCAAGCATCCGCCGCCGCCGCAGTGGCGAGTCAACCTCCGCGCGAGGTCTAGGAACTTCAGCGTCGAGGTCAGGGCCGCAACCCCGATCCCGACGTGGAGGCCTCCCGGCCACCACCGCCTCTCGGTCTTTCTCCGGCTCTGGAGCTTCGTCCTCCGCTTGCAGTCGGATTGCGGGGCCAGGCCTCCGAGGCCGCGTCGGCGATCCCTCGGGTCCAGATTCCTCGGAGCCCTCGAGCGAGTCCGAGGATTCCGAGCCAAGAAACGAGCCGCCGCGACGCGCCAAGCCGATAAGGTACGGGTACAGTACAGACCACGGATTCCTGCTTTGACGATGGAGTTTCGAAACTGAGGGAATGTCCACTTAATTCCGTTGATCTTGTGTAGGCTGAGATCGGGATCGTTCAGCTGTCCCTCGTCCCCGTCCTGATTTCCGCCTTCCTTCTCGGAGCTGTCACGGCCCGCCGCCTGGACAAGATCGGTGCAGCCGTCGCCGCCACGGCTCCGACGATCCTCGGTCGCGGGTCGAAGGAATTTTTCGCGTGGCAGGGCAGCTTTGCAGCGGCGGCGGCGCCGGTGCTGCTGGGTCTGTTGACCGTAGTCCAATCATGGTATCGAGCGATCGATCTGGCGAAGCAGGCGGACTTCGCCGGCGATTGGGCGCGAGGAATCTTGTGGAAGATCTGGAGGAGCGCGGCGTCTTGAAATTCTTGATCAGTCGATTTATTTCGAGCTTTAAAAACATCTATTATAGCGATTCCGACGAGCCACGTTGCATTTTTAAGCAAATTAAATATCCATACTTCTTACTAAGGGCTTTTCTTATTGTTTTTGTACAAATTTTGATGAGATGATAAATTTATCTTAAATTAATTTTTTTGATTATGAAAAATTTCAAACCACTAGGAACACCCTTTCAACTTGGAAAGGGGATGTGAGGGGTCAAATCTCCACATTCTCAGGAGATTGAGGTGGGGACGATTTCATTGTCAAGAGTGGGTTTTGACTCCCATGTCCTACAAGGAAATATGACAAAAGTCTGAAAACGAGTGTTAGAGTAGGATTAGAATATGATTGACAAAAAAAAAAAAAAGATCATGAAATATTTCAAATAATACATTTGTGATAAATTTACATCAAGTTAATTTGTTTGATTGCCGAAAATCCAAAACATTTATTAGATTTAATTAATATCACAAAAATTGTATAGTCATGACAAACAAATAGTAAAATTTCAAACCTGGACACTAATTTATTGTCGCGTGTCATCCAATTTAATAATTTGAAAGAAATTTAACTAAATCGATATAAGGTAAATTTGTCTACAAGTGTACAAATTTGAGATTAACTTAAAAAAAATTTGTGGTCAAAAGATTAGTTTTGGATAAATTTATTATAGATGTATCAATTTAGGGTTTTCAAAGTATTGATATTTTTAAAAAATAATTTTACCAAAAAATAATTTTTAAAAAAATTAAACTACCGCGTTGGTGTACGCGATAGTTTGGTTGTTCTCTCACGAAAGAAAGGAGCCTCACAATCGCTTGGGTTTTAAGTGGGATCTTGGGGTGAGGACCCGCTTACTCGCCGGCTGCCACCATACGGGGTTCTTGGATCACTAAAAAATATATTTATATATATTTGTAAAATAATCTAATTGATGCTTATTAATGCTTGGATATTGCCGAATATTTTAAAATAGTTCAAGCCCGTAGTTAAACCTATGAAAGTGAAGTATGAAATTACATGGTATTATTCGAAAATTCTCTGACCGCTAGAGTCATTACCTATTTCCCAATTAAATTGAATTTCACGTTCTCACCTGCAATTTTTGAGCTATTAAGCGTGCTTCATTATGTGTGTGTGAGAGCGAGAGGGAGAGAGAGAGAAACCCCAGAACGATGAAGCCGACGAGTCTCCACCGCCCCGCTTCTTCCATCTTCCTCCTTCTTCATGCGCCGACTGCGATCTCCAGCCAGCCATCGTCCCATTCCATCCTCCCTCTCTCGTCTCGCCGTCGTCGTCGTCGTCGGTTTTCCTCGACCCCTAACCTTAATTTAGATGACCCAAAGGAGGTCTTGAGTCACGTGAGGAAAATATGCAGGTATGGTGGCGTGTTTTCGAGCGTCGGCGATGCCCAGCGTTGCTTCGGTGCAATGATGAAGACGGACCCTTTGCCTTCCCCCCGGGATTTCAGTCTTCTGTTGGGTACTGTAGTGAGGATGAAGCACTACTCAATTGCCATCCGCTTGATTGAGCAGCTGCATTCGTTAGGGGTTGAAGATAATCATATTTGGCTGAATATTTCGTTGAATAGCTTCTGTCGGTTAAAGCGGGTCGATTTGGGTTTGTCTATCCTGGGCAGAATCTTGAAGCTTGGGTTTCCCATCGATGTGGTGGCATCGAGTACCTTAATTGATGGTCTCTTTATTCAGGGAAAAACTGATCAAGCACTGAGATTCTTCGATGATATGGGACGAAATGGCCCTGAACCTGATGAGACCACGTATGCAATAATCGCGAAGGGTTTATGCAGGGTGGGTAACACCAGATTGGCCATTAAATTGCTGAGGGACTGGGAAGAGAGAGGCTGCAGGCTCCATTCCTTCACATACAACATAGTAATTGATGGTCTTTGCAAGGAGGGATTGGTCACTGATGCCTTGAGACTCCATGAAAGTTTGAGTAGAAAAGGCATCGAACCAGATGTTGTTACTTATAGCACCTTGATCCACGGTCTGTGCGATGTAGGTCAGATGGAAGATGCTCTCGTATTGTTGAAACAGATGACGAGCAGAGGCATCCAACCCAGCATATTCACTTATAACTCCTTGGTTCATTGCTTATGCAACCGAGGCCAATGGAAAGATGCTATGGTCTTGTTGGAGAAGATGATGAAGGCAGGAATCGAACCGAACGTCGTTACTTATACCTCCGTCATTCAAGGAGTTTGCAATTCCGGCCATTTGGAAGAGGCTCGAAGACTGCTGAGTCATATGGTGCAAAGCAGAGTCATGCCGAACGTTCTAACCTTCAGTATCCTGGTTGACGCACATTGTAAAGAGGGATTGCTTGTAGAGGCAGAGGCCATAGTTGACCAGATGATTCAATTAGGTAAAATGCCTGATAGTGTCACTTATAATGCATTGTTGAACGGTTATTGTTTGCAAAATAGGATGAAAGATGCAGTGGAAGTGCTTAATTTGATGGTTGAAAGAGGCTGCTCACCTACTGTTGTTACTTATAGCACGTTGATTAACAGATACTGCAAAGCGAAAAGAATGGACAAGTCAAAGATGCTTTTCCAAGAAATGCTTCAAAGTGGCCTGATTCCTGATGTCATCACATACAGCACTCTCGTGGATGGATTTTGCAAGGTTGGGAACCTTGAAGCTGCAGAGGAGTTAATTAACGAGATGCAGTCTCGCGATCTCTCTCCAAATCATTATACCTTGAATGCTTTCCTCAATGGCTTATGTAAAATGCAGCAGATTGACAAGGCCATGATATTACTTCGAAAGATGGAAGAATCCAAATTCGTCCCGGACATCGTGACTTACAGTATCCTAATAAATGGCATGTGTAATGCCGGAAAGCTTGACGATGCAATAGGGCTGTTTGATTGTTTGCATGCTCGAGGGTTGGGACCTAACGTGTGGACGTATAGTATTGTCATGCGTGGATTGTGCAAAGGAGGACGCACGGAGGAAGCATATCGGTTGCTAAAGGAGATGCAAGGAAATGGTTGCCTTCCAAATGGTGTCACTTATAACACTATCATCCAAGGACTACTAAGAGATAACGAAAATATGAGAGCAGCGCAACTTGCTGGTGAAATGGTCAAAAGGGGTTTTTCTGCAGACTTAGCAACGATGTAGTTGTGGATTAAATATCTCTTGACAAATGGAGCTCCTTCATTTTCTAGTTGAACTCTCCATTGTGTGTGAGATCTGTCCACTTTTTCATCTGAAATTTGATGGAGAGTAAACCAGATTAATTGCAGGTTTTCTTCCAGACATCACCTCCTTGAGTCCCATGTCCCATTAATGAAGTTGTTTTAAGTCTGGGAGATTTTTCCTCTTGCTTCATTATCAGGCTTTTAGAGGGGTGGAAGGTTGATTTTGCATTTCGTATACCTAGGTTTTGCAAGAAATCTCTGTATTTAACTGGTACATGTGCTTGTCGGTTAGTGCTTCTGGTGCCTACTATTTATCAAACAGGTCAAATTCATATGAATGATCAAGTGGTGTGAGGATGTTCTCAAATTAAATCAATGTTAATAGCAATAATTTTACTGTGTACTATGTGCTTTGAGAGAGAGATACTGGTTTTCTTTTATTTTCTTTTCCTAACACTTCTGATCCCTTCAATGTCTTATTTACCACAGTTCTTCAAAGAAGATGCATAGGTGGAAGTGGATGGTACATGATCATGGTGATGGGCACTTTGAATCAATAGCGGTGAATACTTATGGGGGGCTGACTACTCAGATTGTCATGCAGGTCGATTACATATTTGGGTTATTTGCTCTGCTTCTCACAGCAAAGTTTGATGGATGGCTTGCTGACTAAGGATCGTGGCTGCAACTGTATGGAAACAACTTTCAGTATCTTTTCCTTTGCACTGCCAGGGATTTTCCAAAACGCATCCGTTGATGCGTGAACATGATTGCCGCTGACAGACATTGCCAATGCCAAACCACATTGACGTCTTGAGTGGCACCAATCAACTTCAGATGTAACTTTTCTTCGTTCTCTATAGAGGTAAATTCATTGCCAGTTTTCTGTTTTATTAACAGACGAACAAATGTTTTGGTTTGTTTTTGCATTTTTCACTCACAACTGCAGGATTTGCCTGGACAGTCTCATTACCCCCTCTACTCTGTGTCTTGACACAAATATAATAATAGTAGCGTGCAAGCAAATAATTGTTTAGTGCAGTGTCAGGATGCTCTTGAGTTAAGTTGATGTTAATGGTGATACATTTACTTTGTACCAAAGATCTGCAATGCAGACATTATGCACCAATATCAGGGACCTATATAAATATAAATAAAAATATATATATATATATATATATATATATATATATATATATATATATATATATATATATATATATATATATATATACTTTTTTTTTTGGGGGGCGGGTGCATTGGGTTCAAAAAATTATACCATAATTCCAGATTAGCCTGTTACTTTTGTGTTTGGAGAGAGATATACTAGTTTTCTTTCATACCCTTTTGCTGACAATCTGATCCCTTCAATGTCCTGTAGTTACTTCAAAGAAGATGCACAAGTGGAAGTGGATGGTACTTGATCATGGCGATGTGATCGATTGAACTCAGAAGAAAGAACCTGTCAAGCAAAGGGATCAATTGGAAGTTCTGCATATATAACAAGAGGATCAACTCAGCTCTCTGTTGTCCATTTTCTTGTTTACAAAAGCTGGTCCATGGGCTTACCCACTGAAGCAAAGCCAGTGTTTTTGCGATGATGGTTTTAATTTCACTTTTCGAGATTCTTCGCTGACTAGAACCATGTGCAAGTGCATCAGGCTTCAGTTTTAAAAGAAGCCTTATGATTTCTTTTGCTGGAAAGTCGGGAGCATGGTGTATCCTTTACTGTAAATTATGTGGACTCACCTCAGATTGATCCTTTAGTGTTAGATATCGATATGAAGTAGAGGACTTGAAACCTTCAATCTTTGCAAGAATTGAGAGTAGTCATTAAGGGAACATCATTTTCGAAATAGATTCACGCTCTGGACCATCAACGAAGGAATACAGCAAGCATCAAGACATTATTGTAAGAGCACAGCCAAACAGCTCGCATTACATAGTCACAAACTCAATGGATAGCTTAATGCAAGCAAGCAATGTTTAAGAATGTTTTCTTCCTAAGGGTCTGTTCATTTCGCAAAAAATATCATATTTTCGGAAAATATTTTCTTGGAAGTTATTTTCCAGGAAAATGACTCTATTTTCCAATATTTGGTCGAAACCTAAATTTTGAGTGGAAAATATTTTCCACCTGCTCATTACCTAATTTAATTGTTTAAGAAAAATTATCAAAAATTGAATTTTAATATTTTTAATTGACCAAAAAATTAGTTTTATTATATATATTAAATATATATATATATATATATATATATAATGAATTTTTAATTATTTGCATTTTTTAAAAATCGAAATTTTTATTATTTTTATTAATTTTTCTTTTTTTCTTTTCCTTCCTCCTTCCTCCACCGCCGCATGCCTGACATAGCTCAATGGTCCACCAAGACTTGGTCGCCAGATCTGGCAAGCTCGCGGCTCACCAGAGCCCGGTGAACCTTTGGCGAGCTCGGGCAAGGCCGAGCCGCGCCCAGCTCACATAATCTGGCGAGGCCAGAGCTTCGCTTGCTCCACCCTAGGCCTGGGGCGGAGCCTCACCTGGCTCGCGGCCGCTCATCAGCCTGGGGTGGAGCCTCGCCTGGCTTGCGGCTGGTCACCAGCCGCCGTCATCGCCGGTGACCGGCCAAGGCTAAGGAAGAAAGATGAAAAAAAAAAAAAAAAAAAAAAAAAAAAAGCATAAAAATAAAACAAAAATGTGGGTGAAAAAAAGTAAGGTGGAAGAAGTTAGGGAAAATGTTATCCACTTTTGAAAAGTGAAAAACATTTTTCTCATCTTTGAAGGTTATTTTTTCCAATGATATAAAACATTTTCCTTGAGTAGTTTATTTTCCGTAAAACAAACACCGGAAAATCCGGAAAACGTTTTCTTGGAAGTTATTTTCCGTTAAACGAACAGAGCCTAAATGAAAGATGGGATTAGGGTCTTTAATCATAATGCCCTTTTTTTTATAATTGTAATCCTAATACTTTATCGTCACTAAAAGGAGATACCAAGTGAGGTAGAGGATTTATTCCATTACCATACGAGGCTATGTAGTTATTTAAAATGGTCGAGCAGTGTATCTTGAAATCTTGGATCCAACATTTCATTTGGGATTCATTTATTTCGCAGAAATCGATGATTTGAAACATATTTTCCTAAAAATGATACTTTTATGGTTTGAAACAATTAGTCAATGAAAAATGAGAATTTTTAACTAATGGCTACAATTTATACATAAATATCTTCCTAAATGATAAAAATATTGTTAATTATTAAATTTTTATATGCGATGTAAGCGATCATTTTTAACAAAAAAATATTTTTTAAATCATTCAATTTTTCTCAGAAAAACATAAATATATCAAAAAATACCTTCTCTAATTACCATCTTTATGAAAAAAAAAAAAAAAAAACGATTTTTTTTGAGTGAGTACAATAGAGTTGGCTTGGTAAAATGTTTTCCATTTCGGGGATTATTATACTATTTCTGAGTTACACTGAAATTTTGAAATGAGTTAGAAATAATTCTCTAATTTTTGTAACTTTTTCTTTTAATAATTGGACATGGATTTGATGCATGACCGCTGAAACCCAAAACCCCGGTCACTGGACACGGGATTGGGCACCTAACCCCGTGCTTGAGTAAAGATTTGCCAATTAAAATTAAAAATATATGTTTGCATAATGCCGGTTTAAGACAATATGAGTTAGAGTTGCAATTGGCCTAATTGAGCGTGAATATAAGTACTGTTGGAGCCGATTTGCCTACGGTAACTCCTTAATTCTTGGTAATATAGAGTAAACATAAGAAATAACTAATAGAAGAAAGAAGTTTTGCTGCCTAAGGACCTAGGTTTGAGGTCATCTATGGTGGCCAAAAGACTAGTGATGATCAGTTCCCGAGTTGAACCGATTCCACCCTAGATCTAGGAACCAAATCAGGACCGGTCCCAGGTTGGATTGATTCGATTTAGGGTTTTGGCAATTTTCTTTTCCTTACTCTTTAATAGAAAAGGAAAAATATATATTTTAAAAAATATCGGTCTAGTTTGATCCGGGTAGTTCACTTTTGTACTTGGAATTAAGAATCGCCCAAAACCAATTGGTTCAGTTTAGTCCATGACAACCTCAACGACCTCACATTGCATCTCTAAAAGAGAGAGAAAGAATGAAGTGAGACGAGTAAGAGAAAGCACGAAAGCACGAGCTCCAAATGGGACAAAGACTTCACCAGGTATGGATGCAACAATTGGAGGTGGCTAAGAGGTAGACGATAGTGGTAGTGGTGGTGGTGGTGGTGGTTGGGGAGGAGATTGCCACTTGGGGGTCAATGGGTCTACTACGAGCTTAGAGTGAGTTTGGTTAAGCTTTTTCAATTGTCCATTGGGAAAAAAAATAAGGTGTTTGTTTTAGTTTTTGGTTCAACATTTGCCCAAATGTGGTCTTAGTAGTGTTAAATGTCTAAAGTAAGTCTCCATCTGCTTTGGCTTTCAACATTTGTAGAAGGCCATTTTAGGGTTAAATGATTTTTCTTTGCAATCTAGGCAACAATCGCCAGGTTCCCACTATCCAAGCGACGATAATTGGTTCTCACAACCTAGGTGATAGTTGCCTGAGTCTTGTAACCTCAGGTGGTCCTTGCCTAGGCTGTGTGACTCTTGTTGAGGATTGCTAGAAATCGAAGATCCTTAGATGATGGTTGCTGGTGCCAAATCTGGCTTGGCAGTAGCTTGAGTCTTTGGCCGACTCTAGTGAAAGGTTTCATTTTTTTTTAATAAAATCATATTTAAAAGAATGCAATCAAAGCCTTTTGCAAGAAGAAGTTTGCTAAGCACTAATTAACTCAAATTTGTTTTATAAAGAAATTTCTAGCAAACGCAATTTATATTTTCCTAGAAAGCTTTCTTTGTATTTTCCACTTCCAACCCATCGACTGATACCCCGGAGAAAAAGCCCAAACAAACAAATCCTCCCGCACTCCTTCATCCCAGGAGACTCCTTTTCCACTTTCCACCCCAACGGCTCCCCGGCAAAACCCAGCCCCGCCGAAACCCTCTCTTCACTCGTCGGCCTCCGCCGTGACCTAACGGGCGTTGCCATGCCAGCTGAGCTCAAGCATCCGCCGCCGCCGCAGTGGAGAGTCAACCTCCGCGCGAGGTCAAGGAACTTCCGCGTCGAGGTCAGGGCCGCAACCCCGATCCCAACGTGGAGGACTCCCGGCCACCACCGCGTCTCGGTCTCGCTCCGACTCTGGAGCTTCGTCCTCCGCCTGCAGTCGGATTGCGGGGCCGGGCCTCCGAGGCCGCGCCGGCGATCCCTCGGGTCCAGATTCCTCGGAGCCCTCGAGCGAGTCCGAGGATTCCGAGCCAAGAAACGAGCCGCTGCGACGTGCGAGGCCGATAAGGTACGAGTACAGTACAGACTACGGATTCCTGCTTTGACGATGGAGTTTCGAAACTGAGGGAATGTCGACTTAATTCCGTTGATCTTGTGTAGGCTGAGGTCGGGATCGTTCGGCTGTCCCTCGTCCCCGTCCTGATCTCCGCGTTCCTTCTTGGAGCTGTCACGGCCCGCCGCCTGGACAAGATCGGCGCAGCCGTCGCCGCGGCGGCTCCGACGATCCTCGGTCTCTGGTCGAAGGAATTTTTCGCGTGGCAGGGCAGCTTTGCGGCGGCGGCGGCGGCGGTGCTGCTGGGTCTGTTGACCATAGTCCGATCATGGTCTCGAGCGATCAATCTGGCGAAGCAGGCGGACTTCGCCAGCGATTGGGCGCGAGGAATCTTGTGGAAGATCTGGAGGAGCACGACAACTTGAAATTCTTGATCAGTCGATTTATTTCGAGCTTTAAAAACATCCATCAGTAGAACTTTTTAAAAGCATCTATTATAGCGATTCCGACGAGCCACATTACATTTTAAAGCAAATTAAATATCCATACTTCTTACTAAGGGCTTTTCTTATTGTTTTTATACAAATTTTGGTGAGATGATAAATTTATCTTAAATTAATTTTTTGATCATGAAAAACTCCGAATAATACATTTGCGATAAATTTACCTCAAGTTAATTTGTTTGACCGCCAAAAACCCCTAATTGATATATTTATGATAAATATACTCTTCATTAGATTGGATTAATATTGCAAAAATTGTACAGTTATGACAAACAGAAAATAAAATTCCAAATTAGTACACCAATCTCTTGTTACGTGTCATCCAATTTAATAGTTTGATAATAAAGTTTAATGAAAATTAACATAAGGTAAATTTGTCAAAGTGTATCAATTTTGATTAATTTATCAGATGTATATCAATTTGGAATTTTTTGTCAGAATCGAAAGATTAGTTTGGGGTCTCTTACAAAAAAAAAATTAGTTTTATAAATGTATCAATTTAAGGGTTTTTTAGGATAAATTTATTATAGTTTTGCTTTAAACGCTTGGAAGGGGAAGGTTGGGGGATCAAATTATCAATTTATGATTAGAGTAAACCGACCAAAAAATTTATTAATATTTTAAAAATAATCTAATTAATGCTTATTAATGGTTGGATATTGCCGAATATTTTAAAATAGTTAAGCCCTTAGTTAAACCTATGAAAGTGAAGTACGAAATTACATGGTATTATTCGAAACTTCACTGACCATTAGAGTCATTACCTATTTCCCAATTAAATTGAATTTCACGTTCTCGCCTGCAATTTTTGAGCTATTAAGCGTGCTTCATGTGTGTGTGAGAGCGAGAGAGAGAGAGAGAAACCCCAGAACGATGAAGCCGACGAGTCTCCGCCGCCCTGCTTCTTCCATCTTCCTCCTTCTTCAAGCGCCGACTGCGATCTCCAGCCAGCCATCATCCCTTTCCATCCTCCCTCTCTCGTCTCGCCTTCGTCGTCTTCGTCGGTTTTCCTCGACCCCTAACCCTAATTTAGATGACCCAAGCGAGGTCTTGAGTCACGTGAGGAAAATTTGCAGGAATGGTGGTGTGTTTTCGAGCGTCGGCGATGCCCAGCGTTGCTTCGGTGCAATGATGAAGACGGACCCTTTGCCTTCCCCCCGGGATTTCAGTCTTCTGTTGGGTACTGTAGTGAGGATGAAGCACTATTCGATTGCCATCCGCTTGATTGAGCAGCTGCGTTCGTTAGGGGTTGAAGATAATCATATTTGGCTGAATATTTCGTTGAATTGCTTCTGTCGGTTAAAGCGGGTCGATTTGGGTTTGTCTATCCTGGGCAGAATCTTGAAGCTTGGGTTTCCCATCGATGTGGTGGCATCGAGTACCTTAATTGATGGTTTCTTTATTCAGGGCAAAACTGATCAAGCACTGAGATTCTTCGATGATATGGGACGAAATGGCCCTGAACCTAATGAGACCACGTATGCAATAATCGCGAAGGGTTTATGCAGGGTGGGTAACACCAGATTGGCCATTAAATTGCTGAGGGACTGGGAAGAGAGAGGCTGCAGGCTCCATTCCTTCACATACAACATAGTAATTGATGGTCTTTGCAAGGAGGGATTGGTCACTGAGGCCTTGAGACTCCATGAAAGTTTGAGTAGAAAGGGCATCGAACCAGATGTTGTTACTTATAACACCTTGATCCACGGTCTGTGCGATGTAGGTCAGATGGAAGAGGCTCTCGTATTGTTGAAACAGATGACAAGCAGAGGCATCCAACCCAGCATATTCACTTATAACTCCTTGGTTCATTGCTTATGCAACCGAGGCCAATGGAAAGATGCTATGGTCTTGTTGGAGAAGATGATGAAGGCAGGAATCGAACCGAACGTCGTTACTTATACCTCCGTCATTCAAGGAGTTTGCAATTCCGGCCATTTGGAAGAGGCTCGAAGACTGCTGAGTCATATGGTGCAAAGCAGAGTCATGCCTGGCGTTCTAACCTTCAATATCCTGGTGGATGCACATTGTAAAGAGGGATTGCTTGTAGAGGCAGAGGCTATAGTTGACCAGATGATTCAATTAGGTAAAATGCCTGATAGTGTCACTTATAATGCATTGTTGAATGGTTATTGTTTGCAAAATAGGATGAAAGATGCAGTGGAAGTGCTTAATTTGATGGTTGAAAGAGGCTGCTCACCTACTGTTGTTACTTATAGCACGTTGATTAACGGATACTGCAAAGCGAAAAGAATGGACAAGTCAAAGATGCTTTTCCAAGAAATGCTTCAAAGTGGCCTGATTCCTAATGTCGTAACATACAACACTCTCGTGGACGGATTTTGCAAGGTTGGGAACCTTGAAGCCGCAGAGGAGTTAATTAACGAGATGCAGTCTCGCGATCTATCTCCAAATCATTACACCTTGAGTGCTTTACTCGATGGCTTGTGTAAAATGCAGCAGATTGACAAGGCGATGATATTACTTCGAAAGATGGAAGATTCCAAATTCGTCCCTAACATCGTGACTTACAGTATCCTAATAAATGGCATGTGTAATGCAGGAAAGCTCGACAATGCAATAGGGCTGTTTGATTGTTTGCATGCTCGAGGGTTGCAACCTAATGTGTGGACGTATAGTATTGTTATGCGTGGATTGTGCAAAGGAGGACGCACGGAGGAAGCATATCAGCTGCTAAAGGAGATGCAGGGAAATGGATGCCTTCCAGATGGTGTCGCTTATAACACAATCATCCAAGGACTACTAAGAGATAATGAAAATACGAGAGCAGCACAACTTGTTGGTGAAATGGTGGAAAGGGGTTTTTCTGCAGACTTAGCAACGATGGAGTTGTGGGTTAAATATCTCTTGACAAATGGAGCTCCTTCATTTTCTAGTTAAACTCTCCATTGTGTGTGAGATCTGTCCACTTTTTCATCTGAAATTTGATGGAGAGTAAACCAGATTAATGGCAGGTTTTCTTCCAGACATCACCTCCTTGAGTCCCATGTCCCATTAATGAAGTTGTTTTAAGTCTGGGAGATTTTTCCTCTTGCTTCATTATCAGGCTTTTAGAGGGGTGGAAGGTTGATTTTGCTTTTTGTATACCTAGGTTTTGCAAGAAATCTCTGTATTTAACTGGTACATGTGCTTGTCGGTTAGTGCTTCTGGTGCCTACTATTTATCAAACAGGTCAAATTCATATGAATGATCAAGTGGTGTGAGGATGTTCTCAAATTAAATCAATGTTAACAGCAATAACTTTACTGTGTACCATATGCAATTCAGACATTATAGACAAGTATCATGGACCTCTTCCTCAATGGGACTAAAGAAAACAAATTTTGGTTTTTTTTTCAGGGTGTAATGTATGTGCTTTGAGAGAGAGATACTGGTTTTCTTTTATTTTCTTTTCCTAACACCTCTGATCCCTTCAATGTCTTATTTACCATAGTTCTTCAAGGAAGATGCACGGGTGGAAGTGGATGGTATATGATCATGGTGATGGGCACTTTGAATCAATAGCGGTGAATACTTGTGGCGGGCTGGGTACTCAGATTGTCATTGCAGGTCGATTACATATTTGGGTTATTTGCTCTGCTTCTCACAGCAAAGTTTGATGGACGGCTTGCTGACTAAGGAACATGGCTGCAGCTGTATGGAAACAACTTTCAGTATCATTTCCTTTGCACTGCGAGGGATTTTCCAAAAAGCATCTGTTGATGCGTGAACATGATTGCCGCTGACAGACATTGCCAATGCCAAATCACATTGACGTCTGCAGTGGAACCAATCAACTTCATTACAAACAGGCCCATAGGATATAACTTTCTTTGGTCCTCTATAGAGGTAAATTCATTGCCAGTTTTCTGTTTTATTAACAGACGAACAAATGTTTTGGTTTGTTTTTGCAGGTTTCACTCACAGCTGCAGGATTTGCCTGGACAGTCTTGTTACCCCCTCTACTCTGTGTCTTGACACAAATGTAATAATAGTAGCGTGCAAGCAAATAATTGTTTAGTGCGGTGTTAGGATGCTCTTGAGTTAAGTTGATGTTAATGGTGATGTGTGTATATATATATTTTTTTTTTGGGGGGGGGCGGGGTGGTGTTGGGTTCAAAAAATTATACCATAAATCCAGATTAGCTTGTTACTTATGTGCTTGAAGAGAGATACCAAGCGAGGTAGAGGATTTATTCCATTACCATACGAGGCTCTGTAGTTATTTAAAATGGTCGAGCAGTGCATCTTGAAATCCTGAATCCAACAGTTCATTTGGGGTTCATTTATTTTGCGGAAATCGATGATTTGAAAAATATTTTCCTAAAAATGATACTTTTATGATTTGAAACAATTAATCAATGAAAAAGCAAATTTTTTTACTAATGGCTACAATTTATACATAAATATCTTCCTAAATGATAAAAATATTGTTCATTATTAATTTTTATATGTGATGCGAGCAATCATTTTAACAAAAATTATTTTTTAAATTATTCATTTTTTTGCAGAAAAAACATAAATATATCAAAAAATACCCTCTCTAATTAACATCTGTATGACAAAAAAAAAAAAAACGATTTTTTTGAGTGACTACAATTGAGTTGGCTCGGTAAAATGTTTTCAATTTCAGGGATTGGTATACTATTTCTGAGTTACACTAGAATTTTGAAATGAGTTAGAAATAATTCTCTAATTTTTGTAACTTTTTTTTTTAAAATAATTGAACATGGATTTGATGCATGACCGCCGAAACCCAAACCCCGGTCACTAACATGGGATTGGGCGCCCGACTTTGTGCATCTGCCACTTAAAAATATTGTTTGAATAATGTTGGTTTAAGACAATATGAGCTAGAGTTGCAATTGGCGTAATTGAGCGTGACTATAAGTACCATTGGAGCCGATGTGCCTCCAGTGGCTCCTTAATTCTTGGTAATTTAAAGGAACCATAAGAAATAACTAATAGAAGAAAGAATTTTTGTTGCTTGAGGACCTAGGTCCAAGGTCATCTACAGTGGCCAAAAGATTAGTGATGATCAGCTCCTGAGTTAAGACGATTCCACCATAGAATTGGGAATTGGGATTGGATTGGTTCCCAAGTTAGACCGATTCAATTTAAGGTCCGTTTGTTTTGCGAAGATGGCCATTTTCGAAAAATATTTTCCTGTAAGTTATTTTCTACAAAAATAATAATATTTTCTTAGGTGTTCGGCTAAAACTTGAAAATATTTTGGAAAATATTTTCCGGTGTTTGGTAAAGAAAATGTTTTCTAAGACTTCATCACTTAGGCATGCACCACTTACCGACTATAAATTCATCAAATATGAAATTGCCTTTAAATTTGGGCAAACTTATTTCATATCTTTATTCCTTCATTGTCACCAAATGCTCATCTACTCTAAAAAATGTTCGTATGGATTTTAAAAAGAAACAAAAGATAAAAGAAGCAAAGCATGTACAACACTAATGAGAATTTTCTAGTTAAGTGGCTTGTTCTCTCTCTGCATCTTTTGTGTTCTAATAAACAAAAGAAAAAAGAAACAAAGCATGTAGAGCCATTTGCTTGAGCAATCTACAAGTATAGGGTAGAGTAAATAAAGAAAAGGATAAGCAATAGTGCAGAGCACAAGCTTGAGAGTGACGAGCTCAAGGTTCGCCTAGCAATGGCCGACAACTAGCCAAGAAAGAAGAATATGGGAAACAAAGAAAATAATAAAAAAAAAAACAGAAAAGAAAATAAAGAAAATAAATACAAAAGAAAAAGGAAATTAAAAATAGTTCGAATTAAAAAAAGAAAAAGAAAATTAAAAAATAATTCAAATGAAAAAAGAAAAGAAGAAGAAAAATGGGAGAAGGAAATGAGGATTTGTAAAGATGTGAGATAAGAGAAATCAAGTGGGGAAAATGTTTTCAACTTTTGAAAAGTGAAAAACAGTTTCCCCAATTTAAAAGACTTTTTCCTTTGGAAAATATTTTCTCCAAAGTTAATTCATTTTCCATAAAACGAATGTCGAAAAACGGAAAATGTTTTCGAAATTATTTTCTGTGAAACGAATGGAGTTTTAGAGTTTTGGCAATTTCATTTTCCTTACTCTTTAATAGAAAATGAATTTTTTTTTCTTTTTTTTTTTAAAAAAAAACTGGTTTAGTCTCATCTAAGTAGTTCGGTTTTGCACTTGGAATTAAGAATTGCCAAAAACCAATTGGTTCAGTCCAGTCCATGACAACCTCAATGACCTTGCGTTGCATCTCAGAGAGAGAGAGAGAGAGAGAGAGAGAGAGAGAGAGAGAAGGAAGTGAGATGGGTAAGAGAGAGCATGAAAGCACAAGCTCCAAATGGGGTAGACTTTGCCTGGTATGGACGCAACAATTGGAGGTGGCTAAGAGGCAGACAATAGCGGTTGGTGGTAGTGGTGGTGGTGGGGAGATTGCCGCTTGGGAGTGAGTAGGTTTATTACGGACTTAGAGTGAGTTTGGTTAAGCTTTTCCAATTATCCCTTGGGAAAAAAATAAAGTGTTTGTTTTAGTTTTTGGTTCAACATTTGCCCAAATGCCAGTCTTGGCAATGCTAAATGCCTAAAGTAAATCTCCACCCACTTTAGCTTTCAACATTTGCAAAATGCCATTTCTAAGGTTAAAAGATTTTTCTTTGCAATCCAAGTGATAATCACCAAGTTCCCACTACCCAAGTGACGATCACTGGTTCTCACAACTTAGGCAACGGTTGCCTGGGTCTCGTAACCTTAGACAGCCCTTATCTAAGTTGTGCGACCCTCGTTAAGGATTGCTAGAAATCGAGCATCATTAGATGATAATTGCCGGCACCAAATCTGGCTCGGCGGCGGCTTGAGTCTTTGGCTGACTTCGATGAAAGGTTTCATTTTTTTTTTTATAATAAAAACCATATTTAAAAGAATGCAATCAAAGCCTATTGCAAGAATAAGTTTGCCAAACACTACTTAACTCAAATTTGTTTTATAAAGAAATTTTTAGCAAACGCAATTTATATTTTCCTAGAAAGCTTTCTTTGTATTTTTCCTTAGCCCATTTCCAAAATTGAACCAAATGCAGCGTTACCAAAAGCCGGGAGAGAGAGATAAAAGGAGTCCATTCATTCATGGGTCCCAAACAAACAAATCCCCCCACACTCCTCCATCCCAGGAGACTCCTTTTCCACTTTCCACCCCAACCCCAACGGCTCCCCCGACAAAACCCAGCCCCGCCGAAACCCTCTCCTCTCTCGTCGGGCTCCGCCGTGACCTAACGGCCTCGCCATGCAGGCAGAGCTCAAGCATCCGCCGCCGCCGCCGCCGCCGCCGCAGCAGTGGAGAGTCGACCTCCGCGCGAGGTCCAGGAACTTCAGCGTCGAGGTCAGGGTCGCAACCCCGATCCCGACGTGGAGGCCTCCCGGCCACCACCGCCTCTCGGTCTTGCTCCGGCTCTGGAGCTTCGTCCTCCGCCTGCAGTCGGACTGCGGGGCCGGGCCTCCGAGGCCGCGCCGGCGATCCCTCGGGTCCAGATTCCTCGGAGCCCTCGAGCGAGTCCGAGGATTCCGAGCCAAGAAACGAGCCGCCGCGACGCGCGAGGCCGATAAGGTACGGTACAGTACGGACTACGGATTCCTGCTTTGACGATGGAGTTTCGAAACTGAGAGAATGTCGACTTAATTCCGTTGATCTTGTGTAGGCTGAGGTCGGGATCGTTCGGCTGTCCCTCGTCCCCGTCCTGATCTCCGCGTTCCTTCTCGGCGCGGTCACGGCCCGCCGCCTGGACAAGATCGGCGCAGCCGTCGCCGCCGCGACTCCGGCGATCCTCGCTCGCGGGTCGAAGGAATTTTTCGCGTGGCAGGGCAGCTTTACGGCGGCGGCGGCGGCGGCGGCGGCGCTGCTGGGTCTGTTGACCGTAGTCCGATCATGGTCTCGAGCGATCGATCTGGCGAAGCAGGCGCACTTCCCCGGCGATTGGGCGCGAGGAATCTTGTGGAAGATCTGGAAGAGCGCGGCGTCTTGAAATTCTTGATCGGGTCGTTTTATTTCGAGCTGAGTCCTCGCCGCCGTCAGCGCCGCCGCCGCCGCCGCCGCCCAGGGCTGGTACAAGTTAGAGTAAGGCCGGCTTAATTTCTAAGCGCTGGATATGAGCCGATCATAGACGAACCGAAATAGGCCCTGAACGGCTCGGCCGGTCACCTCTATGTGGTTTTTGACGGAACATAGTCGCAATCGGCATTAATTTCGGGTTCCATCTAACTCGAAAAAGAGTTTGGATTAGAGTATTCAGGGGTTATTTTCTAGGGTACATCATGGTACGTTGCCGACGGGAAATATTGACTCGCCTCTTTCTTTATTGCCCGTCTCCATAAGAACGTTCCGAAAAGCCACGGTGCGAACATCACGCCATTCAAACACGGGTCCAGACTCCGGACCATCTTTCCAATTCACAATAATCAAAGATCAAAAGCAAATTCAAAGTCAGCAATCGAGGGCAACAGAAAAGTCCCCTGAAGTTGCGCAGCCCGGAAAGCATTCTCGTCACGACATCCTCGCAAGTGGCGGCCGACCCTCTCGCCAGCAGCCGGCAGGGATCGATGGCCCTGGCCGGCGAAGTCGGGCATCAGATAGCGTCGCCAAGACCATCTTAACGGAGATGATCTTATTAATCGAACGAGTTTTAGGATTCAATCCCGCAACGAGTTTACCCGCAACGAGTTTACAAATCTTTAGTGCAATTTTAAAGGGGCCGGATCCTACGTTCGGCCCAATCGACATGCGACAACTGGGCCCGAGGTGGGCCCGCTCTCGTCTGAGTTGTGGGGCCCCACTTCGGTTCGCGATGATGGGAAGCTTCGGCACGAGTGCACGGCGCGTGTGATGTATGGCACCGTCGACATAGCTGTCCGTGTCAGGCGGGGCCCACCGCAAACTGAATCTCGCCTCGCTGGAGGCACGGGGGCCGTCGATGGGCGCCCGGGGGGGTGCATCGGACGGCGCGCGTCGAGAGTCAAAGCGGGATCCCGTGGGTCTCTTTGACCACACGGGAATTGTGTCGTTAGAAATAATGGTTTTCTTTTCCTTTTTGTTTTTATCCTTTTTTTTTTTTTTTTTAATTTTTTTCTTCGTTCTTCTTCTTGGCCTTTGACTGGATTGTCACTTCAAACGAGGGCTATCTTTCGTTGAAAATCGAGGCCAGTGGACCCGCTTTTACGTAACTGCCCCCCCGCCCTTTCTGGATCCCATCATGAAAATATGCTTTACATTAATTTTGTTTTTGCAAAACAAATATCTCATCAAATATTTTGGATGAGTTTTGATGAATATAATCAATGTTTTTTTTTTTTTGTATTTTCGAGAATGGGAAAATGGGTCAAACTAATTTGGTGTTGGGAAAAAGGTTTAAATGCAAATTCTCCTTTTGTATTTGTTAAGTTTAGGTCGGTTGAATAAATGCAAATATATATAATGATGTATATATGGCGATATTATAAAATTAGCAAATTGAAAGAGTTGTCCTCGAGTTTTTCTCAATTGGACTTTGCCATTCATAGTGCATGCTTTACTTTTTTCTTTTTTTTTTTTTTAGAATTAAAAAATGACTTACATTATGATATTTCAAAAAGTCATATCTCACGATATATTATGAATATAGATCTACAAATAAAAGTCCCCAAAAACTACAACAGATGAATTCCACATTTTGAACTACATAATAGAAATTGACTTTCCTCCATCACTTCTTCATATGTTTACATCATCAATCACGTGTTCTGCTAATCAAAGTTTGATAATATCCAACTTGCACGAGTTTTACTAGTCAAACGCGACATAATAGGAAATTCTCATATTAGAAAAGTATTTCGGAGCACACAGATTGCAGCTAAATTTTCCAAAAGTAGATATGCACCTTTGAAAATTTCCAAAATTTCCAAATGTAGATTCTTCTTTTGTATTTGTTAAGTTTAGGTCGGTTAAATAAATGCAGATTCTTCTTTTATAAAATTAGGCAAATTAAAAGAGTTGTCCATGAGTTTTCCTCAATTGGACTTTGTGACTTATAGTGCGTGCTTTGCTTTCCTTCTATTTTTTGGAATAAAAAAATGACTTACATTATGATATTTTAAAAAGTCATATCTCACAATATATTGATGCTATAAATATAGACCTACAAAATATAAGTCTCCCAAAACTACAACAAATGAATTCCACATTTTGAATTGCATAATAGAAATTGACTTTCCTTTATCACTTCTTCATATGTTTATGTTATCAATTACGTGTTCCGCTAATCAAAGTTTGATAATCTCTATTTCACACGAGTTTTACTAATCAAACATAACAGAATAGGAAATTCTCATATTAGAAAAAGTATTCCGGACCACATGGATTGCGGCTAAATTTTCCAAAAGCGGATACGTACCTTTGAAAATTTCTAAATTCCCCCAACGATTCAAACCCCCCCAAGAGCAAATTCACTAATTCGAAACTCTCCCATAATAAGAGGTGCCCGGGGGGGCCAAAGAAAAGTCTGGAAGAGGGGGGCGGGGCAAAACCGTCAAATCACGTTTCCGCTGCTGTGGAAAGAGGGATATAGAAAAGATAATGATTAAATTACTAAATCCGGGGGTTGCCCCCTCTTTTTTCTTTATGGTTAGGTTTGACCACTGCCCGCTGGGCCCCACTCCCCCTTCTCTCTTTCTCTGTTTCTCTCTCCATTCAAGTCCAATATTCCTCCACATCTATTCAATCTCTCTCTCTCTACTTCGACGCCATTTCCTTCTTTCCTTTCAGCTCTGCTTTCTTTCTCTCTCTTCTTCTCTCTCTCTCTCTCTCTCTCCTTTTTTTTTTCCTCTTTTTTCTCGCGTTGTTTCTTTTGACCTCCTGTAGCTTGCTCGTCCTCTATTCTTCCGCAACCAAAATCGCTCTCGATTGGACTGCCAAGAAGGGAAGAAAGAAAAACCTTCAACAGCACTCCCTCCGTCCTTCCATCTCTCCTCTCCCCTTCCCGTCTCGCCTCCCGAATTCAGCTCCAGCTTGTCTTCCCGGGGATTCCAGTTTCTCAGGTAACGATGCCGGTTCTCTTGTTCTTTGCTTTGGATTTCGCCTCGGGGGTCGTTCGGGGTCGCTTGAGGGGACTTGGGGAAGGCCCGCCGTGGCCTTTGGTCTTGGGTCGTCCTCCTCGCCGGCACGCCCCGTGGCTCCCGGGATCTCCCTCCCCCCATGTCCTGCGGCCGCCCCATCTTTGACTGGCCAGCCGGCGGCCGCGGATTCTCCGGCTGGGTGTGTAAATGGGCGGTTTTTAGGAGGGGGGTTGGAGCTTTGCGTGATGGGTTTTGGTGGGTTTCGCTAGATCTGTGGTCAGGCGGTTTCTTTTTTGTACTTTTTTTAAAAAATCTTTTTCGGGTAGTCTTGCTTTTGGTGAATGGGTGATGATTGTTTGGAGCGATCAGTAGCCGCGTTTTCACTTGACCGGCGAATACGGTCGATGCGTTTGCTCGTGTTGGTCAGTGGGTTAAGGAGATTTTTCGATGTTATCGTTGTTTGGGTGGTGGGTTCGAGTGGGCGGAGCCGCGGAAATTAATATGGTTGAATATACTGCCATGCTCAACTGGAGAATGTCGGACGCCCGCCGGCCGGCCTGTGTTGAATGGCTCTGTCCCACTTTCGAAATCTGATTTCCAATTGCCTTGAAATGGTCGGTGCGCCATGTTAGTCTAGGGAAGTAATGGAATGAGTGCCTGGAATCTCCTTTTGGGGACAGGCAATGAAAGCAAATGAAGACCAGACCTTGGGTATTGATTTTTAGCCGGTTATGATGTGGGCTGTGAAGGTGGGGGAACATTATAAGAGGAGGAAAAGGACAAGGCTAATTAAAAGGAGGGGAGAAACATTTTGTACAACCTGCTATTTATGGTGCCTCATTTGCTTGTGCAGTTTGATATGACTTTTTCTTTCAATGTGTTGTGGCCAATGTGTTTCATAATGATGATCCCTTCAGAGTTGAAGACAGTATTCGTGAATTGTACTGCCAGATGTGTTTCTTTTATGGACCCCTATGAAATTCTGGAACATGCAGAGGTTTGAGATGTTTACGTGTTTATTGTTATGCTTTGGCAGGAACAGAGACAGCGAGATAGCAGCTGCAGATTTCTGAATCTAAAATGGGTTGTTTCACCGTCTTGAAGGGTAGGAAGAAGAAACCTGAAAGAACCAGTTACACCAAAAACAATAAGGACTCTAAGGAGCTCCTGCCAATGATTCTGCCCGAACCTCAAATACGGACACGGTCATTGCAGTCTGCTCCACCAAGTTTCAAAACTAGAGTTAAACCTGTTCCGACAGTTTACGTGGTTCCCAACGGTAGGACACGTGCATTTTCTGCTCCATCTATTGCCTTTGATATGGCCGAACAAGATGCTTTCTCATCGGCTGAATTCGATGAACTAGAAGATTCAAGACACCGTGCTTCCACAAAAGAACAAAGGTCCTCGAGTCCACAACCTCTTCCCCTTCCATCACCTCAGGGTCCCGCTGTCCTAAAAAATGCTGGAAGCTTTAAGTCCACAGCAGGGAGTGGCCCACTATATTCTTCTGGACCACTCTATCCTTCTGGACCTTTGCCTTTGCCTCCCTCAGGAGCCCTTCGAAGGTTTTCATTCGATGAAATTGCTGCAGCTTGCCATAATTTCTCTTCAGATCGATGCACATCAGAAGGTCTATCTTCAATCATGTATAGAGCATCCTTTGGAGAAGATAATTCGAGCTCAAGAAAATTTGAAGCTACCGTCACTCGCCTTCAGACGTCCACTCAGGTAACAAGTGCTTTAAATTGTTGTGGATGCAACATCCATACTTTCTGGAAGAGCTTAAGATATTCGATGCAAAAGAACGCGAGGAGTGCTTTCCTTTGCTTTGAATATGAATTTGACAGTTTATGAAACCTAGATCTCATGACACTCACTAGAGGTTTGGTTTTGATAAGATGATTTGTTCTACAATCTTCACTGGCTTACATGTATATGTTTGAGCTGATTGGCCTGCTTGTAATGTAGCCTTACAAATTTCTTTCACTTGTTGCTTTCAGGGAATAAAAGAGTTCATAAGTGATGCAAACACTCTTGCATCTTTGCAACATCCTTACCTCAGTAAGCTGCTCGGGTACTGTGCACCTGAGGGTTCAGAGCTCAGAGCTCTTGTGTATGAGAGGCTTTACCATGGAAGCTTGGACAGGCTTCTGTATGGAAGATCCGACGGACCACCTATAGATTGGAACAGCAGAATGAAAGTTGCCTTATGTGCTGCACAAGGTCTTACTTTCCTGCATGAGGAGGGGCCCTTTCAGGTAACCAAAAGGCTTTTGTTCCTTGTTTCTCAATGCATTATGGATGACGCACAATGCAGTTTGTGATGGAGAAAACTCGAGAAGGCTTTTACCAAGATCACATACCTTTAAAGACGAAAATCTGACGTGATGAACTTGGATTTCTAGGGTCCTGATTCCAGGACTTGTGGCTTTACTGATTTGTATTTATAATTTTTGATCTTTTTAGATACTGATAGGACTCTTGCATTCACAGGCTATGTTCAATGAATTTTCAACAGCCAACATCCAAATCGACAAGGATTTCAGCGCCAAGCTTTCGGGATATGGTTGCATTGGGCACATTCAAGAGTCAGATATGTCCAGTAGTTCAGTGGTAAGTTCCTTCTCCGACTTGTGTTCTGACTTGCTTGGATTGTTCAGACCGATTCTTGGTCAATGGAATTAATATGAACTACCACATTTGCCTAACTTTGATGGTAGATATAATTGTCATTTTTTATGTGTGTTCAGGCATTAGCGAACCTTTCCGTGGAGACAGTGGAGAAGGGATTGCTCACTCCAAAGAGCAACGTATGGAGTTTTGGCATAGTTCTTCTTGAATTGCTCATTGGTCGGAGGAATCTGGATAACCGGTATCCTAAAGAAGAGAGGGACCTGGTCAAATGGAGTCGGCCTTTCCTAGCTGATGATTGCCGGCTATCACTAATAATGGACCCTCAGCTTAAAGGTCGTTTCCCAGCTAAAGCAGCAAGAACTGTGGCTGACATTGCTCAACGATGCCTCCAGAAAGAACCTTCAGAAAGACCCACGATGAGAACCATTGTGAACCTTTTAAAAGTCATACAAGACATGAAGTATTCCTGCCGATTCCCTTTGCAAGAGCCAGCAGCAATTACTGGGAAGCAAATGTTGAAATCCACAAGCCTAAACGGAATCATGGTCCCAACACCCAAGTTGAATTTTTCCCCGTCCCCACCCGCTAGAGTGGCGCCACCATCTGTCTCTCCCAGGAACTTCCGTGCTCTACCCACATCTCTTCCTCCTCGCGCATGTTCCTCGACCCTTTCCTTGGAGGAATTAAATTCTCAAGAAAGCCGTAAATCTTCATCATCATCAACCGTGCGAAGGGCTAGTGTGGAAGGATTTTGATTGTTGATAATGTGATTTTATTTATTTTTTTCCCAGGTTCTCGTGTTCATTCGTGATTTAGTATGAAGTATAGATTATAAAGGTGTGGTTTTTTCACCTTTCCATCCCTCTAGATAGCAGGTCATAGAGGGGATGCTGTTTTGTAGATAGAGTGCAGGATCATGCTGTTTATTATTATACAAGAATGCCATTTAAACCGGAGTGGCCATGTCCATCATCTTCACAATGTTGTCACGGGCGTTCTTCATTGTATATGCATATGTTCTTGTCTGAATTAGAGTTAATGGTTTTGCAATAAAGTTTCTGTGGAGGAGAATGGCGTCGATATATTCCTTTTAAGTGGATCTTGCAGATGATGTAATTTTTGAAAAATGACATCCTTGTGTCTTGTGCTCATGACCTGTTGGGTGAGCTGGAATGTTTATACCGCCAATCGGAATTAGTTATCTATTTCACGTTGACTGTTTAAGGGAGGTGTTTTGGTGATGATTCCCCTCTGCCGGATGCTGTTAGTAGGACTGTCTGAAGCGGATGAATTCTGGAGCTATCTTTGCAAAGACAATTGCTATGACCTAACTTAAAAGGCAGGTTATTCTGTCGTGGCGGCAGAATAAAGCTTGATACCGATGGGTTCGATTCAAGCGGGGGCTGGAGGTTTGTTCCATGACTACAGGTCATACTCACCAAAATTGTTGCCCTGGTGAAGTTCGCGAGCATTATTCACAACTTCCTCGACGATTTGGTATCAGGCAAGGTCGTGCGAGTCCCCCATCTCGTCAGCCAATACTCCAGTAGTGGCCGCCCATATGCATACAAGTGGAGGGAGCCAATACTCCAGTAGTGGTCGCCCATATGCATACAGGAGGAGGGGATGGAGTTTTTCGCCTTCTTGCCAGAAGCAATCGAGACACATCTTGTTGACTCCAGTTCTTGTGAAGTGAATCACGTAGCCCCCTCCAATATAGAGTCCTATCATAATTGATCGTGAGTATGTGCAACTATAGAGAAAGAACCGAGTTTTCCAAGAAATTCCACCTCCTCAGTCAAGGCGGAGCTTGAGCTCTGGATTGCCGGTTGATCAAAAGATGGAGAAGCTGCTGATTGAGAGTTAAGGGTTCAACTGATCCTTCCTTTGCTGGTTGAAAATTAAGTGTTCAACTCATCCTTCCTTTGCTAGATGGACTAATTTGACAAAAATCAAAGTTAAAAGGATGGTCATGCTGGTTAAAAGGATCAAAGTGGTTCGAACTAAATGAACTAAGATGACAAAAATGATAAGTAAAGGACAAATTTGAACATTAGTTTAGAGTTTGAGTAAATATGACAAATGGGCTAGACAACCTAGCCCGGCACAAAAGCCGTGATCATTTGTCATGGCCACTTGAACAGGGTTTTGGCCCTTGCCATGTGGAGCCTGTACAGCTAGTACAGTGTCAAGCCTGAACAATCGAGCTAGCCTCTTTTAACATTTATAAGTTCGGAGAGAATATTGATTGTACAAGATGTGTCGGCACAACAAATAAGAAAAGTCCTGAGATTGTGATACGTCTCAGGACTTTTCTTATTTGTTGCGCGAACACATCTTGTGCGGCCAATATTTTCTCATAAGTTCAGAGATAATGTTAGATACTATTGGGATTCCACATTGTCAAAATCATAATCCAGTCACCGGATGACATGTGCTGCTCGGCCACCGCACCAAAACCTCTCTGACTCCCTCACTGCCTCACCTCTCTCTTCCCTCTCTTCAAGGTCTCTCTCTCTCTCTCTCCCCCCTCCGCCTGCCCCATTTTCCCTTCTCCAACCTCAACCTTGAGCTCGACCTCAAACTTGCCACTGCTACCTTCAATACATTGCCTCCATCTTCACTTGCTCATTCTCCGACCTCCAGTGCCACCACCTCCTGTCCAACTCCTCCCGCTTTGTGTCCACAACCGCGTTGGCCAGGAGGCTAAGGCCCCATGCCGCATCAACAAACCGCGCAGTTGCCTCCGTCTTGTTTGTTGCCTAAGCCAACCCTGGTCAACCTCAAACCGACTCAGATTCGAGGTCAAGTTGAACTCTAGCTCACAAATCTAAGGCTTGCTTAACCTTAAATCCGAAATTCGAGGCCCAAGTTCGCTGGCCGAGCTTGAGCTCAAAGACGAAGGACTGAAACGGTGATGAGGTGGTGGACTAAGACGGCAGCGAGGTAGTGGTGGTGGTGGAAGGGGATGAACGTCTGATGTTGTCCTCGTCGAAGTGAAAGGAAAGAAGAAGAAAAAATAAAGGAAAAAACAATAGAGGGAAGAGAGGCGAGACAATGGGAGAGTCAGAGGGGTTATGGTTTTGACAGTATAGAATCCCACCAGTACCCAATAGTTTATTGTAAATTCGGGATCAATTTTGATATTGTGCATTATTATGGCCAAAGCATGCCGGGCATATATATATGCAACGACAAAAGAACTAGGAAAAATATGAAAATATTTTATTGTTGTTACTTACATAGCTCTATTTCTTTTTTTTTCTTTTTTTTTTTATCTAAATGTAGTCTTACACCAAAAGGACTCCTATAAATCTTAGGCAGCTGATGCGCATGACAAAATTTCTAGAATATAAATTGATTTCCAACTAGAAATTGATTTCTCAATTATATTTCAGAAATAGAGAAATTAAAAATTTTAGTTTCTGATTTTTGTTTTTCAAATCAATTTTTGGAATAGAAATTTGTTTCAGAAATAGAAAAATCAAATTACGTTAGCAAATTGATTTATATTTCAAACATGTTCTCCGAAACAAAAAAAAAAATAGAAAAATAAAGAAGTAGAAATTTTATCTTGCGCACTTTATAAATCTCTGTCAGCCTTAACTTCCATCACTGAAAAACCCTATCTCTCCTCCCCCATCGGTCACCATTTACCACCATTCATCACCGTCAAGCCCTCTCCTTATTTTGAAATCTCGACTCACCTTCCTTCCTACGTTCATTGTTTCCCTCTCGGTGTCCATCCTTTGCAATCTCTCTCTCTATGCGCATGTGCGCCCCGGATACCAAAGGCCTACCTCTGTGGTCCAATGGTGGCGGCCTTGACCGAAGTTGTCCATGGCCTTCTCACAGTTGGCAACCTCAATTGGGCATTATGAGTTGCCATGAACAACCTTTGACAAGAGGCCGTCCTAGCCCTAGGGAGGCTTGCCGGCCTCATATTAAGCTTAGCACTATTGTGACGTGACTGAGAGAGAGAGAGAGAAGAGCGTGTCCAAAGGAAGCACACAGAGGACGGAGGGTGGTGGCGCCAAGGTTGATAGCGAGCCTATCGACAAGGGACATGGTGGCGGAAAGCATTGATAATGATCGGTGGCAACAATTATGTTTAGGAGATGAATTTCTCGAGTAATTTCAAATGAATATGAGAATTTAGGATTTGGGCAAATAAATTTTCAAAAAGATATGATATTTCGTTAATAAAGTTACAAAACAATTGACCTGAACATGTCAAAGTGGCATTTTAAAAAATTGGAGGTAAGTTTATGGCAATGGGAAAAAAAAAAAGTAGTCCTATGATTTTGGTAATTTTGGACAAAAACGAAAGTAAGAGAAAAGGAATCACCTTCCTTATCCGACCGGTATCATTCATGGCCCTGTAAGAAGCGAACACTTCACAGGACAAATTCATTCACCGACGCACTGAGGAAGCTCGTCCGCGGCAATGGCGTCTCTCAACCTCTCCTCCTCCGTGGCGTCGCCGTCGTCGCCGTCGTCGTCTTCTTCTTCCGCTCGCTCGATGCTCCGTGCGCCTGCGCTCTCTCTCTCCTCCTCGAAGCACTCCGTCTTCTCGTCCCGGTCCTTCCCCGGATTCCATCGACGCGCTTCCTATCCGAGTAATCACTCAACAGCCTCCTCAGTCCATCCTGCCTACGCGGGGCTCAAATTCAGCTCCTTTCTGACGTGGGTTTCGATTGACGCCCTCGCATTTGCGGTTGTTTCTCGCAGGAATTTATGCTCTGTCCAGTAACGACATAAAAGTCGGCACCAGCCTTGTCGTCGATGGGGCTCCTTGGCGTGTTCTCGGTAACTGCTTCCTCCGTTTCCTTTTGGGATTATCTCGGTTTTTCTCAAATCTCCCTAGCAGTGTTTGTTGGTGTGGAATGTGCATATGGTTTAGGCAAATTCTCGTATTTGAGGGTTGTATCTTCCAGCGTCATTGCAATGCATTCTTGGTTAATGGAACGCTGATAGTCTGGCGGGTTTACGTTTATCTGGTTTCTGATTGTATGGATAACTATAATCGCGAGAACCCAGCAGTGGATGCGGGGTTTGACTTACGAGGGGACGAAAAGACAAGGAATTTGCCAAGATCTAAGCTTGGGGGGCGAGATATACAGATTTGACACGAAATTTTTTTAATAACATAGCAAATACTACTAGAATTGGCTCGAACACCCGACGGTTGGGGCTGGTTAGCACCGGTGGGTACCAGTGATTGGCCTTTCTCCTTTTCTCTCATTGCTTCTCGGTTACTGTATATGGATTCTTCGAGGGTTTTAGGGCCAGTTGACTCCATAAATTGCCGGCTCTCGGTTTACTTAACTACTCATAAAGACATTTTTCACAGAGATATGGAGATCATGTTCCCTTGTGGAAAGTTTTTACCACACTGGCCATTTTTACCGCTCGCACTAATTGGTTCCCTTTTTTGAGTAGTTTTCTTCTTCTTCAAAGCTGGCATTGGCTGGTTATGGGACTTTGGTTCGGTGTGTTTTATGTTTTGCGAAGTTTTAAGCTGTCCACAAGGCTTATGTGTTTGATATTTAATTCATTTGGCTTGTCAGGTGCTGTGCTTTACTGTGGCATTCTTCTCCATGTAATGGTCCTATTTCTTCTGTTGTTTGGTATATGCAGAATTCTTACATGTGAAACCTGGAAAAGGAGCAGCTTTTGTTAGAACCAAGATGCGCAATTACATAACAGGAAACACTGTTGAGAAAACCTTTAGAGCCGGAAGTTCGGTTAGTTTCTCAAGTCTTATTGGTCTCTTATCACTGTTTGTGTTATTGAGAAGGCTAGCGTAGTATGAACTTGTATTTCCAGTTAACTGATTGTTGATTTGAGGAGAAACCGTAATTGTTATATACTGAAAGTTATGTCATTTCATATATATGGACTTAGAGACTTGCATTATATAAATTCTATCACAGGATGTTCTTGTGTTTGCCATACCTGCCAAAATATAAATTCATTGTTCAATTGCAGTTTACTTTTATTTAAAGTGATGGTTCAGTCCATTAAAGGTGAGGTATTTGAGCGTGGACAGAGGAATCACGCTTTCCATACAAGCCTTGGTCAAATGAAAGCCTGCCTTGATCATTCGTAAGAATGACACTGGACGTTACTTATGCAAGATATTATGTGCAACCTCTGATTTGCAAACAGAATAGCTCCATCACTATTATCTTGCACATCGGAGCCTATGGGTTCTTGATTCCTGGGCTAATTGCATAGAGTTCTATGGTCTAGCTCAGTAACTTATCTCGAAGACGCCTTATGGAAAAGGAAGTCGAATTTAGTATGTCAAGTGCAATGAATTGGGCAAAGCTTTTTGGAACTTATGGGTTCCGTTAGAGACGGTTTATGTGGGCTTGTACTTTAATTGCCTTTATTTAAGAATTGCTTTTTGGATGGCCATGAACATGGCTGTAGTCCTCCTTTAGAAGAATTGCCACAGTTATAGTATAATCTCACAGAAATAAGTACCTGAGTCTTTTTTTCTCATTGAGCTTATGGCAAGCAGTTAGATCTTTTGGAGATTGCTGTCTAAGCCAAGACCATCTGATATCTGGATCATTTTCCAGATTGACGAGGCAGATGTATTCAAGGAAACCAAGCAATTCACTTACAAAGATGGTGCCCAGTTTGTCTTCATGGACTTGGTATGTTTCTTTGTTCATCTAGTTTCCATTTAGTGCACTTTTCTCAACCAGCTGTCTCTGCTCAAGCATCACCTGCTTCATCACTCAAGGAAAGTCTTTTTTTGCAGTTGTTTATGTGAGAGTATTATTATCTAGGCCACTTCAAAAATGAATTGATAAAGGAGTGGCTGCTATCATTATGTTCAGTCTTCTAAGATATGTACTTCTCATATGACAGACTACCTACGAGGAAATTCGTCTCAATGAATCAGATGTTGGTGACGGGACAAAGTGGTTAAAAGAGGGTTTGGACTGCAATCTGCTGTTTTGGAATGGGAAGGTGATTTTAATTTTCTGACTTTAGTATGGTGATTTCAGGTGTTTTCATCATATGATTGTGATATGCCTTCAGTGTTCTCGTGTCACAAAGTACATATGGATTTAATTGATTTAGGAGCAGTTTGATGTAGGGCCAATATCAAGCTGCAGCTTGACAAAGCCCTTATGTGCTTCTGTGAATAAACAGGCATACCAGATAAAATCTCTCTAATGACACTCAAGCTGCTATATTCAATAATTGGCCGTCTCATTGTGCAGCATTGTCTCTGTTGCAGGTTATTGGCTTTGAAGTCCCAATCACAGTTAAGCTGAAGGTGGTGGATGTTGACCCTGGTCTTAAAGGCGATACTGCTCAAGGTAACTTCCTTCTTCTTTCTCAAACTAAAGAAACTACTTTCTTAATAGTGAGGTATAAGAACACTAAGTCTCTAGAAATATGAAGTGAGGCTGATGGATCTTGTAGGTTTCATGCCCCTCTGTTTGATTTGGCAGTATCTGAGCTGTGCAGGATATAGCGAGAAAAAGTTCAGGACTTTGTGCTTTTCCTTTGTTGCATTAGGGGCTTGGGTGGTGAAGGAGAAGTTGGTTGTTCTTTCTGACAATCTGATCTTATGATTCATGTTCTTATTATAGGTGGAACGAAACCAGCGAAACTTGACACAGGTGCTATGGTGAATGTCCCACTGTTTGTGAACATAGGCGACGAGATTTTGGTAGATACAAGAGCCGGGCAATACATGAGTCGCGCGTGAGGTTTTAGCCCTTTATGATTCTTACTTACTCCAAACGTGTAGCCTTTTTTTAGTCGGACCTGTGACCTGTGAAATCACTCGTGAGGCTTAGATAGCAAAGAGTTAGTTGCCCAAATTTCATAGTTGAGCAATTCTTTTTGTGTAGTCGATTGTTGTATTTATTACGTATCATATATGTAAGAAAAGAGCAAGTTTTGTGCCCAAAGCTCTGGCCAATCGAAATAGCAGTGTAGATACTTTGCAATTGCTTTATTTGTTTTAAACCTTTTCGAGTGCGGGAGACGGTCATAATCCTGCTTTAATTGAATGTTTACAAGCAAATAACTGTACAAAAGTCCTTGTTTACAAGTCACATCTTCAAGGACGAGTACACATTCAGTTGGATCGCACAACAGTCTTAGGAACATACAGGGTTGATCAACAGATATCGAGCCTCTCCTTGCCAAAAGAATGGAAGATAATCTGCTTGCTTTGACACTTTGAGGGTCATGACAATTGACGTGGGCTGAGGAAGAAGCTGGCCAACCAGAAGGTTCGACTATCACACGCAATTGATGTTCGCAGATGTATATTAAGAAGCATTTGCTCTGTTGATGACTTCAATTCAAGAGCTATTTTCACAAAAAGTTGCTCGGAACTGGGAGGCCATTTCCCTTGGGTAGTGACACAAGAAGGTAGTTACTGTCCTGATTTGGCCAAGACTCTTCCCTCAGCGTCTTCTGGCTTCTTCTCGGGCACAAAACCTTGCTTCAGTGCCATGCCATACACATTACGAGCGCATAACCACCTTCCTTGTCGATTAAACTCGTTTATAATGACGTTGTACGCTTCTTTACTGGGATGCCCCAATCTTTCATCCATTAGGACCGACAAAGCCTTGCCCAGCTTTCCCTCCCTGCAAAGTGCTCTCAACACTCTAGCTAAGCTAATCATTTTTGGTGAATGCCCCATTGTCATCATGTGCTCCATATTGAACAAAGCTTCTTCATTTCTATTCCCCACTGAAAGCGTTTGTATGATAAATCCATAAGAGCTCTCATCGATAGCACAACCCGTGCTTCTCATTTTCTCGAACATCTGGTATGCATCATCCAATAGGTCTCTCTCCTTCCAAGAAATCTTGCACAATGCCCTCAGCAACGTATTCAACATCCTCTCTTCAACTTCAAAACCATCTCCTACCATCTCTTTATAAGCCCTCAATGCAGCCCTTGTCTTCCCCCACTTCAACAAGCCGTGAATCAAGGTGATATAACTGATGCGGTCTGGCGTGCAATCTCTCTCCTTCATCAGCTTCAACACCCCAAAGCCCTTCACTGGCTTCCCTTCTTTGCAATACCCATTGAACAAAGTATTGTAAGTGACCACATTCGGAGCCAACCCCGCCTCTAGAGCTTCATCAAGCAATTCCTTGGCCTCTGGTGACCTACCCACTTTGCAAAACCCATCCATAACAGCTGTGTATGTGTATATGTCTGGCTCGATCGAAATCGATTCCTTCTTGATATTCCCCAACATCTCGTATGCTTCCTCCACCCTCCCAACGTAACACAACCCTTTGATCAAGCAATTGTACGTCTGAATCGTGGGCTCACAACCGACTTTCTTCATCACGCCCACGACCTCAAAAGCCTTCTGCATTTCGCCCTTTCTGCAGAACGAATTCACGAGGGTCGTGAAAGTCGCGACGCTCGGGCGGAGCTCATTCTCCACCATGAAGTCCAAGATCCGCGTAGCATCATTCAAACTGTTCTTCAGACAGTGGCAGACGATCAGGGTCGAAAACGTCCACGCGTCGGGGACCAACCCGTGCGCCGGCATTTCGTCGAACACCTGCAATGCGATGCCGGGCTCGCGCGCCACGGCCAGAGCCGCGAGCAGATCGTTGAACCCGGACAAGCTCCCCATCTGCCCATCACGCCGCAGGAGGCGGACGAACTCGGCCCTGTCCCTGGCGGGCACCGCCCTGATTCTTTCGGCCAAGTACTGGACGCGGACCGGGCAGCTCCTCTGTTCCTGCACTTCGCTCGGCTGCGTTAGGACGGCACTAATTCCATCGACAGAAGAGCCGTAAGAATCACTGCTCTGCGAGGATCTCGCGACGAGGTTGCTCCGTCGGGAGATGACGGCGCTTCGAGACGAGCAAGGCTTGCGCTGCGAAGGAAGATGGAGGAGTGGGGATGGGGGAGGATGTGGAGGGGAAGACAGCGAGGGAGGATGAGGAGGCATCATGCGCAACGACGTGTTCACGTTGCCCCCGGGCCATTAGAGCACTACTCTCTTGTCGGCCCATGCGGTCTCTCTCATCGCCGGTACCTCAAGACTAGCCACGCATCTTGTTTTGTTAATTGAGTCTTGAGTCTTCTCACTTTATGCCAATTGAGTCAATTCAAATAATTTTAGCTAAATTTTTTTAACATGGATAAGGGTCATTCTAAGAGATATGACAAATGCTTATATGAATAATTTTTAATGATATTTTAATATATTTTAAACTTTTTTTTAAAAATATTTTTCTGATTTTCTTTTTTTTTCTTCTTTTTCCTTTTGTTGGTGGGTGGCCACCGGCTATTGTCAGCCAGGCTAGCCTCAGCGAAGGCTGGCCTTGCCTAGGCTAGTGTGGCCTCGCCAACTCTACCGAGAGGAGCCTTGGTGGTGAGGTTGGCCCTTGCCTAGCATTGCCTTGGCCTAGCTCGATAAGGCCGCCCTAGCTTGGGCAAGGTAGGCACTTGCAAAAGGAAGAAAGAGAATGTAAGAGAATAAAAATGAAATAAAGAAAAAATATTTTTTAAAAAAATATCAAAATATTATTAAAAATTCTATATATTAATGTCAATCGTTTTACGTGGTACAGTTGATATTGACATCAAGCAAATTTCTGTCAAAATTATTTGGATTAACTCAACCAAGCAAAATATGAAAAATATTTAGAATTAAATTGACAAAATTAAAAGATTTAGCAATGAATTGATAAAAGTGTATTAGACTCAAGACTTTTTAGATAATTTTTGATTTCAACGTGTTGTAGTTCTGGTCAAGATAGTGATATTAGCTTATGTTCTCATCACAATTACAAATAGGTCGAAATTAATTGTCGTGCTTGAAATTTGCCTAACATTGTAGATGATGCTTGAGGTAAGGTGTGGTATGGTTGGACATTCCATGTTGATTTTGGAATCATCCTAGGAAAAACGGGTTTCTCCCACGGGCTGAGATTCGAATCGACACTGCGGCAGTAAGTTTTCCCTCTTTCCATCGAACCAATCGTGCTTTCCCGCTAGGGCATTCATATGATTCTTTTCATCCATGTCGTTGAGAAGGAGAAAGTACTCTTTTACTAGACAACCTATTTTTGATTATCTCAAGCCCCTATCTTCGAGCGTATCCCTCCGACGGTGTCTGAGATAAGCCGATCTTGCACGATCTCAATGCCCTCGAGTTTGGAATTTTTTCATATGTTGCAAATGTTCCTCGAGAGTCACGTGAAAAGCCAATTGTAGATTAGTTTGGTAAGAGTCGTGTTTCCAACGTCACCCATCCCATGATTTTCCGATGATCTGTGTTTTGTGTCTAACAGACCATCGTTTCCATGATTCTGTACACATGATTGTCAATAGATATGCCCAAACTATCCAGAGAACGCTGGTTTCTTTCAGGACAATAATTAAGTTCCAATGAGTTAAACTCGGTTGCTGATCGATATATCCTTGTTAAAGATAATTTAAAATCTTATATAAAATTATTGGAATATCTCTGTTGATTCTCCATATCTCTCAAGATTGTGCATATATCTCACTTTTATACGCATATCCTTTATTGAGGGATAATATCAAAAAAGATCATACGAATGTTCATTCGATCCTAAACTTTTCAATTTGGCTAATCTAAGCATTCGGGCCAATTTTGATTAGAAACTGCTAACATAGACAAATTTTAAAAAATTTGAACAAACTTTCTAAATTTTTTGCTTTTATTTTTTCCACAATTGCTTGTCAGTCTCAAGACAAGAACCTGCAAGCCCTCGTCGGCCTCTAGCAAGGGTCATCTTGCCCTCATTGCCCATTGGCAAGGGTCATAGTTAGGCCCCATTGGCCACGGTGGAAAGAAAAATAAAAGAAACAAAAAAAATGAAAAGACAAAAAATATGATTTTTTTTTTAAATGTAAGAATTGCTCACGTTAGTACCAACTATATCGCATAAGACGGCTGCCATTTACGTCAGCAATTTCCAATCGAAATTGGCTCAAAAAATTATATTGACAAATTGTCAAAAGATTTATGATCAAATTAATCAAATTGAAAGGCTTATGACTAAATTGACATTTATATACTAATTTTAGGACATTTTCAGTAATTTTTCTCTTGGTTAGTTTGTTATCTTAGGTAGTTATCTAATAAAGTTTAGGCTCACGTACCAGTCTCTTTTCCGCATTATTCTTATCTACCCACACTGAATTTGCTCATTAGATTCCGCGAGGAAATTTCGCGGCAGAACCAGCTAAAGAATTCCACCGATAATTTGAAGGCGTGGAAATATCAACCCCTGCTACTGCTAGATATCAGACACGGTCCTGGTCTCATTCTCATTCTTCCCTTTTACTTGGTCCTCGTTTCAACCACACGGCAGCTGAATCAGCCTTAGCTCCTTCTGCAGAAAAGACCAGAAATTCCACTTGAAGCGGATGAAGCTTCTACAAGCGGTTATCATCCAGTCAAAGCATTAAACCATGATATTGATATTCCACGGTCTGAACATCTTGGCGTTTATTAAGTTCGTTTAACAAGTCTCACATGATTTGGGAAGAATTCAAGTTTTGGCTGAGAGCCGTTCCGTCGTACTCTTTTTGCCATAACCTAAAGGCACGGAAGCCTAGCTATCTAGAGGTCCATAAAAGATCTCGCAAACCTTATGAACATGTGATTAGGTCTGACCATTAGGCCTGTGCATATTGTCCTGACTCAAAGTGATATGTGCGTAATTTGTAGGTTTTGACCGGGTGACCTCTATTTTCCTAAGTTGGAAATGTCTTGACATCCCAATCGAACTATGCCAACCTCGGGGCTATTGATATGATGTATTGAATCTAGTGTCTCCCTGTTAGTTTTCTCCCGGGGAATGCGTAGGAAAGTAAAAGGTTCTATCAAATTTGATGCAAGAATATTGCGAAACGACATATTGATGAGGACTATAGAAATTTTCCTACCTTAATGAACAGATGAATGTAACTACCCAGTTTCCATTACATGAGTACGTGGAAAAATCAAAATGACATTTGGGAGCGTTTGCTTTAATGGAAGAGCTTTCAGTGGATTAATTTTCTGAACTTTTACGTGTTTGGTTCACTAAAAATGATTAGTCAACGAAAAGACATATTTGCTGTAAAAAACACCCACACTTAAAATTAGAAAAAGGAATTTCCGTTTTTTCATTTCCCAAGGTATAACAATTTTTCAACGACTCACTTCCTCACCTTTTTCAATATCAATTGTTCTAGATGAGATTCTAACACGATGAAAGTACCTTCGTTCACACATTTTCAACATACCTTTAAACAAATGAAAAATAACATTTTTCTTGAAAATAATTCGGATAGAAAGTATTTTCCTTTACCATAGAGTGTTACATGAAACAACACCCTTATTTTGTGAACCTAGCTTGATTATGAACATTGGTCTCAAATGAAACTTATTTATTAGCTAGAAAATAGCATAGAAAGTCGTGTTATTCAAGGAATCTTCACAATTGAATTAGGGAAAAAAAAAATCACCTGACCTATCTATTAGTCGCACCGCTTTACTTTTACTACGAAGTAGATTTGATGATTTGGCCGGGCCCCAAAGTTGAACCATTTTGGTTACCTTCGGGCATGATTGGGCTTTCTCACTAGATGCCATTGCTCAAATCTATTGAAAAATGCCTTCTAGCCCTCGTGAGCGGGATCGGGCAGCGGGGCCAATGACTGGGTGGTCAAAATAGATAATTTATTTTACCATAGGGATGCGAGAAGAGTAAATATAAATATATATATTTATATGTCTTAATCAGAGAATTTGCTTTCCCTAGACTAATTGAAAAGTTGATGGCCAAGCTAAAAGGAAGACCCATTCAAGTGTGGACATCATTTAGGAAAAATTGCTGATGAATTTGATCTTGTGCATGTAGAGTTGGGAACATTAAGAGGTGACATGCCAGGAACGTTCAGTCCAACTATGGTTTGGCTTTGCGGAGTCAACGTGACTTTACATGGAAAAGTACAATGGGTCTCACCAGCTCGGTTTCCAATGCATTAATTGAGGACAGTCACGTCGCAACTTGCAATGGAGTCGGGTACTATTTCACATCAACTCGGCATGTGAATGACCGGGTCGGCAAACAAGCGCCATCACGGCGTGCCCCGTATGTATATATCTAGCCATCTCTGCCAACTTCCGAAAGCGGAATGACCCGATAGAGAGATTATATAAACTTCTTTTTCTTGAGTGCGTGAGATTATCAGTTTTCACTTACTCTTTTTCACGGCGAATAATGCGCGAGTACTTGTGGTTCGCCTGCGGGGTGACGGTTTCCGCCATCCTCTTCGCCGCTCTTCTGTTCAATGATTTCTGGAAGAGAAGTGCAGGTCGCTTGGCTAGCGAAGACAGGGCCGATAAAGATGCAGCTGTCCATAATGGAACAGCAGCAGGTGGGCCCGCTCTTGATACTGATACAGCACTGGATGAGAAGAGGACGGCAACTTCTTCCTCGGGATATGATTATGAGGTGTTCTTGAGCTTTAGAGGGCCGGATACCCGAGCGGGCATCACCAATTTCATCTATACGAGCCTAGTGGATAAGGGGATCCGTACGTACAGAGACGATAAAGATCTCCCATGTGGGCAAGTGGTTGGCCCGGAGCTCTTTAAAGCCATCCACCAGTCGAAGATTTCCATACCCATCTTCTCGAAAGGCTATGCCACTAGTAGATGGTGTCTCGAGGAGTTGGCCCACATAGTGAAGTGCAAGAAGACTCGGGGGCAGATCATCATACCTATTTTCTATGATGTGACGCCTTCGGAGGTCCGACTGCGAACCGGTGTCTATGTGGAGGCCTTGTCTTTGCACGAAACCAGGAAGCGGTACAATGATGAGACTATTCGAGAGTGGAAGGCAGCTCTCGAAGAGGCCGCAAACATAAAGGGCTACGACCTGCAGAGCATGCGCAACAGGTGACCCATTCCAACATTCCATTTAGAATTTGCATTCATCTCTAGTTGAGTTCTATGCTGGATTTGTGTTACTTAATATGGAACTGTATTTGCTTCTGTTGAAGTTCAGACCCGATAGAAAAATTGGCAGTGTGCATAGAGTCTAAATAAATTGGAGATAGTTCTTAATAAGTTCTACTCATGTTTGCTTTTTGCATTTCAATCAAAATCATCCGACTTCTGGCAGGTCATTCCACCTACATGGGACAGGTAAAGTCAATTATAATTGAATTGAGGACTTAAAATTGCAGACGGATGGTTAAGGTATTCTGATTTTGTCTATCGCAGCATACGGTTCAACACATATTTCTAATTCTTTGTGCTTTTGACAATATTAAATATCAGGGGCGAAGGTGAGTTCGCGAAGCAGGTAGTCCAGGACGTTCTCGTTGCATTGAAGACACGTTACTTGGTAGTATCTGACTGGGTGGTTGGAATCGACCATCATGTGGATGAATTCATGCAAATGATGGGCACTCAGATACAGGAAACACGGATTGTCGGAATCTACGGAATGGGTGGTGTTGGAAAGACAACTCTCGCCAAATTCATCTACAATCAACTCTCGCCTGATTTTGAGAATTGCTGTTTCCTCTCCAACATTCGAGAAACTTCGGAGCTCTATGGTGTCGAGCGGGTGCAGAATCAGCTCCTCTCAGGGGTTCTCAGACAGAATTGGCTTATCATCGAAAATAGCAGTGAAGGGAGTAGGATGATCGAAGAAAGGATATCAAGTAAAAAGGTTCTTCTTCTTCTTGACGATGTTGACAGTGAGATTCAACTGAATGCACTTATGCACAAGCGTGACTGGTTTGGTGAAGGAAGCAAGCTTATAATTACGACTAGAAACAGAGACCTTCTCAATGATCACGAAGTGGATTATACTCATGATCTTACTTGTATGAATTTGGACCAATCTGAGAAAGATGAAGAACTTCAAACAAGATCAAGTGAACAACTCTGAAGATGATTTGTATTTCAGAATGACGATCATATCATTGTATCTTAGTACAATTTGAAAGACAGAATATGCATACACTTTCGTTGTTCTATCTTCTAAGATCAATCGTACTTAACTTGCTTCATTGTTTCAGACTTGAGCTGTTCTTCATCCTTCGAATCTTTCTTCTCTGAGTACCGAAATCCTTTCAGCATTCGTTGATTATCTTCTTGCGATTTCTCTCTCTCTTCTATCTCTATCTTTCTTCATTACTTCTTATGTAAGGCAAAGCAGAGTATTTATACTAGGGTAAGTAATAGAACTTGGTTACAAGAGAGAACTAACTATCGTAACTACTTTAACAGAAAAGCCTATTTGACTATGCTTAAGACTTTGGCGATCCGAGTCATTAATCCCTTGAGCATCTTCGTTCATTGATCGTCGATCCAGGCTGGTCTTCCTTATAAGATCTTTGCCACTGATTTGACTTCATGACTTAGCGATCCAAGTCATTTGCTGGCGATCCGAGTCCTCTGTTTTTGCTTTGCTGTATTGCTAGTCCTCTGTTTTTGCTTTGCTGCCTTGAGCATCTTTGTTTCTTCCTTTATACTTAACATCCCCCCGCAAATTGGGAAGGGGAATGAATCCCATTCCTAATTTGGTGCGAAGAGACAGATGAGCTGAGTGAGAAAGGGACTTGGTGAATATGTCAGCTACTTGAAGATGACTGGGAACATGTTGGATAGAAATGGAACCAGATGATACTTTTTCCCGAACAAAATGGAAGTCAACTTCTATGTGCTTTGTTCGTGCATGTAAGACAGGATTGGCTGTGAGGGAAATAGCTGATTTATTATCACAGAATAATGATGTAGCTTTGGTGAGAGGAATTCCAATGTCGCGTAGAACAAAACCAATCCAAGTTAATTCAGCTGTTGTAGATGCTAAAGCCCGATATTCAGCTTTTGTGGAGGACTTTGAAACAGTAGTTTGTTTCTTAGCTGACCAGGAAATCAAGTTCGAACCTAAGAAAGTGCAAAATCCTGTAGTAGATCATCGAGTAATAGGACAACCTGCCCAATCAGCATCTGAGAAACCATAGAGATTTGTTAAACTGTTGGAGTGAAGATAATAGCCAAGACGAACAGTTCCTTTGACATATCGTAACACTCGTTTTAATTGATGAAAGTCGGCCATTGTGGGATGTTGCATCTTCTGACAGAGGAGATTTGTTGCAAATGCTAAATCTGGTCAAGTGATAGTTAAGTATTGAAGACCACCTACCAAGCTTTTGTATTCAATAGGATTCAGCAGAGGAATTTCAGCATTTGTCATAGCAATTGGCCGTAGTGGCAGAGGTGTGGTAATTGGTTTGCAATCTATCATATGTGCCCGTCTAAGTAGGTCGACTGCATATTTGGTTTGACATAAGAACAAGGTCTGTAGAGTGTGTTTCACTTCAATGCCTAGGAAGTAATGAATATAGCCGAGATCTTTCATTTGGAAGTGAAGACCAAGATTCTGGATTAATGCAGTTAAGAATTGAGGAGAGCTTCCTGTTAGAATGATATCATCAACATAAAGAAGTAATAATACTGTATCTGATTCAGTATGAAGCACAAACAGAGATGGGTCAGCTGTACTATAGACAAAGCCAAGTTCAAGAAGAAAGTTGCTGAATTTGTCAAACCAAGCTCTCGGTGCTTGTCGAAGTCCATATAATGACTTGTGGAGAAGACAGACATGGCTTGATCTTTGAGAATCAATGAAGCCAGGTGGCTGTTCCATGTAAACAGTTTCATTTAAATCTCCATGAAGAAATGCATTCTTCACATCAAGTTGGTGTATTGTCCATTGTCTTGTGAGAGCTATAGAGAGCACTATGCGTATTGTAGCATGTTTCACAACTGGATTGAATGTTTCAGTAAAGTCCAGTCCTGCTTCCTGATGGAATCCTTTGGCTACCAGACGAGCCTTGAGTCTTTCTAGACTACCATCTGGTGTGAGTTTGGTCTTAAAGACCCACTTACAGCCTACAACATTCATCTGGTCTGTTCTTGGAACTAACGTCCAGGTATGATTATTATGGAGAGCATTCATCTCTTCTTGCATAGCATTGTACCATCCTGTATCAGCTAATGCAGACTTAACAGATCTTGGTTCCATAGGAACATGATACTCAGCCAAGCAAGCATATTTTGGATTTGGCTTGGTAATACCTGATCTAAGTCGGGTCTGCATAGGATGACTACTAACATTTCTCTGAGAAGAAGATAGATCAAGAGTATGTTGTTCTGTGTTAGAACTAGTATTACTAGGCAGAGTAGTTGAGAAGGATGAAGAAGAATTCTGACCGGATTGAGTTTCTGTGATAGCATCATTTTGCCTTGATGATAGAGGAGTATCTTGGAACTGCATTGATGCTGATGAAGTCTGTTGATGCATCTCCTTACTTTCATAATTATCCATAGTAGGATGATACTGACTTCTCCCTATTGAATGATGGGAGACATTTTGCTTTGTTGTATCCGAGCTTGAAGATTCGAGCAATCGACTTCTTCAATCCATTGTCTATATAAAGGAGTATATTGACCATATTCATTGATCACAGTTTTTGTGAAAGGGAATGATGTTTCATCAAAGGTAACATGTCTACTGATATATATACGATTATTAGTAGGTACAAGACATCTATAGCCTTTATGCATATCACTATATCCCAGAAAAACACAAGTAAGTGATCTAGGATCGAACTTGTGTCTTGAATATGATCTTAAGCACGGATAACATGCATAGCCAAATACCCTTAAATGATCATATTGTGGCTGAGTATTATGCATCTTTCTATATGGTGTATCCATGTCTAGCTTTGGTGTTGGAAGTCTGTTTATAATGTAGTTTGCCGTAACAAACGCATCGACCCAAAACTTTAGTGGAATCTTAGAATGATATAGCATAGCCAATCCCAATTCAACAATATGTCTATGTTTTCTTTCGGAAACTCCATTCTGTTCAGGAGTGTGAGGACAAGATAGCTATTGTTTTATTCCACAGCTTTGCAGATGATCTTGAAACCTTCTACTTACAAACTCTCCCCCTCCATCACTTTGGAAGACTTTGATCTTGTGACTGTATTGTTTTTCGACTAATGTTTGGAATCGACTAAAGATATCAAAAAACTCAGATTTCAACTTCATTGGATATAACCAACTGTATCGTGAGAAATTGTCAACAAAAACAACATAGTATCTAAACTTTTGAAATGAGTCTACTGGTGATGGTCCCCAGATGTCACAATGAATCTTTTCTAATGATGAAGTTGATATAGAATTTGACAAAGGAAATGATAGAGCTGTACTTTTCGCTATTTGACAGCTGCTGCAAATTTTTGAAGGAACTGAAGTAACATGAATCAGTTTCTGATGATGTAGATAATCCACTATTTGAGTATTCGCATGAGCCAATCTTTGGTGCCATATTTCTGCATTGACTGTTCTCTGTCTTTGAGTGAAAAATGCTGCTGCAGTCCGTGTATTGACTTGATAAAGGCCCTTAGTCTTCCTTCCTAGCTGAATTGTTGCCTTGGTATTGTTGTCCTTTACATAAACACCAAGTTTATCAAAGATAAAAGTGCAAGGATAGTCATCAGTAAGCTTAGACACAGAAAGAAGATTCTTCTTTATTTCTGGTACTATAAGAACATCATTAAGGGGTAATGTGTTTACTTCTGTTTTTAGGTAAGTGTTACCAATGTGAGTAACAGGTAAACAAGATCCATTTCCAACCATTACTGTATCAAGACCTTGGTATTTAGAAGAAGTATGAAGAATACCAGAATTCGCACTGATATGAGCAGTGGCTCCTGTGTCAGGGTACCATTCACTTCCTTTTGGATCTTTGATATGAATTGCTGTCAGAGCTGCTGGAATCTCTTCTACTTGATAGGAATTGTCAAAACGGTACCAACAGCGGAGAGCATCATGCCCAGGTCGCTTACAAATTTGACATTCAAGTCTAGCCACCTCTATGTCTTTCTCATCCAGCAAACTTTTCCTTGAGTTTAACAGAGGAGGATAAGATTTGTTGTTTTGATACCTTTGAGATTGTGTGGCATAAGGTCGAAATCCCTGTGTAGTTGTGGGAAAGACATTCTTTTGTCTTAGATATTGATCTCCTGGCCTTTGAAATGCTGCATCTTCTCTGTAATTCTGATTCCTTTCAGTATAACCAAACACTCGTCCTCTATTACTAGCTGTTCTGCCTCGACCAAAACTACGACCACCCCTATAACTTCCTCTCTGAGCTAGAAAACCAGTAGGTTGTGAAAGATATTCTTCATCAGTACTTTCTTTAGGATACATTTGAGTCTTCCTTTGGCCGAGATAGGCCAGACTAGGATTGAACTGACTTCTGGAGTAGGTCTTCATTCTGGATTCAAATCTCTCCAGTTGAGCTATAACTTCATCATAGTCAGGTTGAGGCTTCAAACAATATATGGTGGTTCGAAGTTGCTCATATTCTGGACCTAGTCCTTCCAGTATACCAAAGATCTTGGTTATTTCATCTACTGGTTTACCAATAGCATTCAACTGATCTGTTCTTGTCCAATCAATGTAATCAGGATTAACAAGTTCTGAGTCACATCCTTCACCATCATTATGCAATATTCGTGAAGGAGCAATAACATCACCATTAACAAAACCGAAGAGGTCTTGACTCTTCAGAAACCTTTGAATTTGAGCTTGCCACAACAGAAAATTATCTTCGGCGAGCTTGATTGTAACAAAATTTGAGATGTTTACATGAATTGGAAAAGAATATTTTGGTGTTCTTATTGCCATTGCTGCAAACTTTCAGATCAAACCAAGCTATACACACAACCTACAGCTTTGATACCATGAGAAAGATGAAGAACTTCAAACAAGATCAAGTGAACAACTCTGAAGATGATTTGTATTTCAGAATGACGATCATATCATTGTATCTTAGTACAAATTGAAAGACAGAATATGCATACACTTTCGTTGTTCTATCTTCTAAGATCAATCATACTTAACTTGCTTCATTGTTTCAGACTTGAGCTGTTCTTCATCCTTCGAATCTTTCTTCTCTGAGTACCGAAATCCTTTCAGCATTCGTTGATTATCTTCTTGCGATTTCTCTCTCTCTTCTATCTCTATCTTTCTTCATTACTTCTTATGTAAGGCAAAGCAGAGTATTTATACTAGGGTAAGTAACAGAACTTGGTTACAAGAGAGAACTAACTATCGTAACTACTTTAACAGAAAAGCCTATTTGACTATGCTTAAGACTTTGGCGATCCGAGTCATTAATCCCTTGAGCATCTTCGTTCATTGATCGTCGATCCAGGCTGGTCTTCTTTATAAGATCTTTGCCACTGATTTGACTTCATGACTTAGCAATCCAAGTCATTTGCTGGCGATCCGAGTCCTCTGTTTTTGCTTTGCTGCCTTGAGCATCTTTGTTTCTTCCTTTATACTTAACACAATCTATGCAACTGTTTAGTCGACATGCTTTCAAAAGAGAGAGTCCGTTGGATGAGTATGTCACCCTCTCCAAAAGGGCAGTGGACATTGCTGGAGGCCTGCCTCTTGCGCTTGAGGTTATAGGTTCACTTTTATCACGCACCAATAAAGAAAGGTGGGATGACAAGCTGGAGGCGTTCAAAAGGGCCCCTCGTGAAGTTCAGAGCACGCTGAAAGTGAGTTATGACGCCTTGGATGATCGGCAAAAACATATCTTCCTCGACATAGGTTGTCTATTTGTTGGATGGGATGTCGATACTGTGATTCATGCGTGGGATGAGCATGAGTATTCCCCGAGAGAAACCATAGAATTTCTGCAGCACATGTCTTTGATAAAGATTGAAAAAGATAAAAAGCTGGGGATGCATGATCATCTGAGAGACCTTGCAAGGGAAATGACTCGTCAGGAATGTAAAAGGCAAGATGCAAACCAGAGGAGGGTGTGGGATCACAAGGAAGCATTTGAATTGCTAAAGACACGCGAGGTAAAGTGCCGGTACCACTTATTTCCGATTCAAGAAGACAAGTTATATGCCTTGTCTCCTGCACTAACGCATAACCTCTATGATATGATAGCAGTTTAAACCGTTAAAATTCATAAACCAAGAATTCATGTTGCTTCCATCTCGTTTCCATTTTGTACAGACAAAAGGAAAAGTCGAAGCTATTTGTCTCAAGTTCGACCATCGGAATCAATACCGTTTTTCGTACGGAGACTTCTATAGATTACCGGGTCTTACGTTCCTCCATGTTGACAGTCTAAACTTGCGCGAACACGTCATGGGAGACTTTCGTGCACAATGGGGGCTTTCCTGGCACAATTTTCCATCCGAGGTTGCTCAGGCTTTTCTTCCTGGGAGGAGGTCAGGTCTCCTGCCGAAGCTGCGATGTCTCTATTGGCACAATTACCCTTTAAAGTTCGATTTTACTGAATTTTCGTTGATAAATCTAGTGTGTCTTGATCTGTCGTGGAGTAAACTGAAGAAGAGTTGGGATGGTTGGAGTCACATAAAGGTATGTTATATGCTTGGGACTGTATGTTATACGTTGTCGTGCAATTCCATGAGCTCTAAAAACTTATCTTGGTATGATCTCTTTGTTACAGATGGCAAAGAATTTGAAAGTGCTGAATCTGACTGGTTGAACACGCTTGAAGAAAACTCCTGACTTATCTGCTAATGTGAAGTTAGAGAGATTGATCCTAGAGAAATGCAGTAACTTGGAAGAAATTGATAGTTCTATCGGTCAGTTACGACACTTGGTTTTATTAAACTTAAATTTCTGCAAGAAACTCCGCCTCCTCCCAAAGCAACTTTGTGATATGGAATCTCTGGAACTCTTGATTCATGAGACATCAATAGAGGAAATGCCCGAATGTCAAGGTGATACGGGAGCATCAAGTTCTATGGAACAAATTTCACGCCCGGACGATGTTTTGTCAATTAGAACAGGCCAATTCTCATTCCGGCAAGCGAAGGCCAAGTTACTCCAGCGAGCAGCTGCCAAATTACACTTGCAACAAGTGGCAATTTCCGCTACAAGTTGATGCGAAGGGTTCTAAGTTGAAGTCGCTGATTTTCTAGGGAAGTTGTCGATTCAATAGACTAGTTGTCGATTTCATGAGTGTCAATCAACTACCAAGATATCGATTTATAAGTTTGTTGTCGACTCCGAGGCTACTAATCGATTATTCAGTGACCGGAAGCTGTTATGGTCAATTTCTATTGTTGTTTGTCAATCTTCCGAAATGATTGTGTTAAATTAATATATCAAGTTTGAATTTGTATAACAATTTGTTAAATTGAATTTATCGATAAAGATTTTTCAAAGTAGATTCCAAATTAGATGAAGAAACTTTTCTTTTGTTGGATTTGTTATAGCTACTTAAGGGAGGAAATTAAATTAAATAAAAAGGAGCAAACTTTTATCTAGAGGAGTCGAATCCGTGCAGGTTATCCATGGTGGGGCCAAAGTCAAAAATTTGACTTTGGGCACGCGATACAGGGCTAGGTTTCTTTTAGCCCATAGAAATAAAGAAAGAAGCCTCTTCACGGAGAGAAAAAGTAAAAAACGAGTGCCGCTTGAGAGAAGCCGCAAAAAAGACAGTAGAGCCGCACGTCCAGCAAGTGCAGAAGCCGACGAGAAGTACAGCCCACCTTACCTGAAAGAAACAAAAATTCAAGAACTCTTGCATGATCCTAATTTTCGGTCATACGAAAAGAGTATTGAACACGATTATTTTTTCATATCGTGTGTTTATATTATTTATTTATAAACACTTTGGATTTTGGATTAAATATAGATGTAGGAAACACTCAAGCATGTGAAAGATTATAAATCTTGACTCTCTGATTATAGTGAATTATTTGCTACGGACTCTTCCCATGAATGTAGCTACCGATACTCGGATCGAATCATGTAAATTTCTGATGTCCTTATTATTTCTCGTTTATTTCTTTAGTGATTTTGTATTGACCTAAATTGCAAAATCCTGTCGTTTCTGCATATTATATTCCAACAGGTTGCTCCACTATCCAAACCAATGGATGAATTCGGAAAGTCAAGAATAAATTACTACGCATTAAGTGAAATGCATTTGGTCCTAGTTTTATAAGATTATGGTGTCAATTTCAAAAGTCTTAATTATGTAAATACTCTGAGAGTCCTTTCGGTTTCTAGCACTCCAAAAGTCATTTTCTTTTGTTTAGCATAATCTCTCCATAAAAAGAAGAGTAATCTCATTTGTACGCATGCCATACTTCCATTTGAATATACGTAAAATTTTCGCAAGTGAGCAAATTCCTTATATCAGTTGTTTATCAAAATCCATTTGGTGGTGAACCAAGAAAGCCTTTCTCCTCAGTTGGTGATGGTGTCTAGACTTTGGTGGTGAACTTCATATATCCCAATCTTTATACTTGATTGAGAGCATGCCTTTCATGCTTTGGTGGTAATCATCTTCTATGAAGCTTCCTATTGCCATTGTTCCTTACCTGGGTGCGTTTCGTTGGACTTTTGGGGAAAGCCATTGAGAAAATATAAGGGACTTTAGGCTGAAGGGACTTTTCAGAACACAAATTGTGTTTGTTAAATTACAATTTAAAAATCCGTTATGAAGTACCTTTGGATAAAATGGTGTTTGGAGGAATTATATTTACAAAGGACTTTTATAATAAAAAAATTATCAAAAGAAAAATAAAATAAAAAATTGACTGGCAAGGGCAAGCGGCTACCGGCGACTGAGGAGGGCCTCCTGGGGTTGAGCGACCCTCAAAGACCACCGGTGAGGGTTGCCCATCGGTGGGGGAGGGCGGCCCAAGGTTGGGCGACCCCCGGCGAGGTTGCGCGTCCTCCGTCGACCGTTGTGACCTAGATCTGGGGTGGCGAGGTTGTAGGAGGACCTTGTCGCCCCCGGATCTGGGTCGGCGAAGTCCGCCCTAGATCTAGGTTGCGGCGGGGTCGGCGACCCAAACCTCGCCACGACCTAGACAGGGCAGTGGTCGTGCCCCTCCCCCGCGACGGTCGCCTAGGCCACCGCGACCATGCCGAGCCATCAGCGGTCGCTCACAGCTTCGAGCAACACGTCGGCCAAGCTCAACGGAGAAGAAGATGAACAGTACAATGACGAGGGCAAAACCGGAAAAATTGAGAGTAAGTGAGGGTAGTTTTGGAGGAAAAAAGAAAAATTGAACAGTACTTCTTGTATGCCGAGAAAGCTTAAAGCCCAAGGTACCTTCACACTTGTCTTGGGCTTTTAGCCTTCGCCTTGGGCTTTCAGCCTTGAGAAGGCCAACTTTAACCTAATGGGAATTTCAAAGTTGTTCCCAAACACCCAACATTTAGCCCAAAGATTCTTGGAAGTCTAAAGTTCCTTTGCAAAGCTAATTCCAAACGCACCCTGTAAGCCCTTCACTTGGTCACTTAACTTCGCTATCGAGGCATTCTCCACAAGTAGCTGGGATTGCGCAGCTTCTCGAGTCAATTGGATCCCTCATAAGCCTCGAACACTTTGTCTTTGAGAAAATGCAAGTCGATAAAGATGCCACAAGACTGAATGTGGAACTTCCCAATCTCTTGAACCTGAAATGGAAGATGATATCCCCTGGTGGATTGATGGGTTAACCACACTAAAGTCTTTAGAGTTGTCCTCTTCGTTAATGACCAACTTATCATCAGATATTGCGCAGCTTTCTTGTCTCAAGAGACTTGAACTCTCTAGTGAATGTCTACTGTACCTCTCAAGGCTTCCCTCAAGCTTATGATCCTTATGCATTGGACATTGCCTATCAATGCATACATTGATAGACCTATCGTACTTGAAGAAGCTATCAAAACTTGTAATTGAGTATTGCGCAGTTACAGAGATTCAAGCCCTTCCCTCAAACTTCTTTTCTGACTGTAGCAAAGGATTATTCTTGATTTCTCGAACTTTCTGGGTGCTGCCATCACCTATGCGAGAAATTAGGATTCATAAGGAGCATCAGCTGAATTCGAGCCAAGCCCACCCATCATCTATTCTCAGAAAACATGGCGTATTTCCTTCGACAAGGTTAATAATTGTCCCTCAAAAATCCAAGTCCAAGGAAGCTTTAGGAACAGGGGAAGTATTGGGTGAAGATAGCGTGGAGACTGGAATATTTCCTGAGTGACTCAGAATGGTTGGTGTTTGTGAAGTGAACCCATTTGAACGTAGAGATTTTCGAACAAGAAAAATTATGGCCCTGAACGAAGAGATGAAACCAGTATGTCCCATTCCAAAACAAGCATAAAAGTCACCACCCCTTGGTGACAACTCTCTAAGCATGTCCTGCTGTCTTGAATGTATGCAGTTGCAGTGAGATGAGGCAAGATTTCATGTACCCATCAATCATCTCGGGCACGGCTGAAGAATTCTATGAATTTCCAGCGATGTGCTCAAGATTTCACATTAAGTTGCTCTGACAGGCAAAGCGAAATAGCATTTTAAACAGATGTTAGACAAGCATCTGCCATTCAAGAACAACTGCAAAATCATTTCTTAGCATATAGTTGTGTTATATGAGCCGGACAGAGCTTATAACCGAGCAATAGGATTGAGACACATTTGGCAACATCGGCGGACCTCAGAATGGATTGGCCACGACAAAGTTCAAGAAGTGAAGCTTCCCTTTCAGTTTCATTGCTTGCAATAGGAGACTCGAATTGAAAAGTAGAACTCTGGAACAAAATCGGATTATCAGATGATATACAGCATCCACACCAAAAAGATCATAAGTTGATGAGCTAATGTCAAGCCTCATTATCAAGAATAGCAGAAGCTACATATGCTGTTGGAAAGAGGGACTTCGAAAGGCAAAAGCCTTCTGCATTTCGCGCTTTCTGCAGAACGAATTCACGAGGGTCGTGAAAGTCGCCACGCTCGGGCAGAGCTCATTCTCCACCATGAAGTCCAAGATCCGCGTAGCATCATCTAAACTGTTCTTCGAACAGTGGCAGACGATCAGGGTCGAAAACGTACACGCGTCCGGGACCAACCCGTGAGCCGGCATTTCGTCGAACACCTGCACTGCGACGTCGGGCTCGCGCGCCACGGCCAGAGCCGCGAGCAGATTGTTGGCCCCGGACAAGCTCCCCATCTGCCCATCACGCCGTAGGAGGCGGACGAACTCGACCCTGTCCCTGGCGGGCACCGCCCTGATTCTTTCGGCCAAGTACTGGACGCGGACGGGGCAGCTCCTCTGTTCCTGCACTACGCTCGGCTGCGTTAGGACGGCGCCAGTTCTATAAACAGAAGCGCCGTGCGAATCTCTGCTCTGCGAGGATCTCGCGACGAGGTTGCTCCGTTGGATCGAGATGATGACGCTTCGAGACGAGCAAGGCTTGCGCTGCGAAGGAAGACGGAGGAGTGGGGATGGGGGAGGATGTGGAGGGGATGACAGCGAGGAAGGATGAGGAGGCATCGTGCGCAGTGACGTGTCCGCCGTGCCCCCCCGGGCCATTAGAGCACTAGTCTCTTGTTGCGGCCCACGCGGTCTCTCTCGGTTGGCATCTCGGGCCTAGCCGCGCATCCCGTCCCGTTTAGCTCGGGCACCCAGTGCTGTGTACGACCTGTGCGGTTCAGTTAAGCAAGTAGGAACCGATTTCGACACGGAAAATTTTGGCTAAAAAATTATGAATTTATTGCAATTTTATCAATTAAATTTTAATTTTTTCAATTTTACTAACTAAGTTTTGAACCTTCGCTTTATACCAATTGAGTCTATTTAGCCATTTTTTTTTTCTAAAATTCACTTATATATATCGCGTGTTTCACGCGACACGATTAACGCCGATAGATAATTTTTAATAATATTTTAATATTTTTTAAATTTCTTGATTTTTTTTCCTTCTTTTTCCTTTTGTTGGTGGGTGACCACCGGCCATTGTCGGTCAAGCTGGCCTTAGCGAAGGCTAGCCTTGCCTAGGCTAGTGCGGCCTCGCCAACTCTGGCGAGAGGAGCCTTGGTGGTGAGGCTGGCCCTCGCCTAGCATCACCTTGGCCTAGCTCGGCAAGGCCGCCCTAGCTTGGGTAAGGCCAGCTACCTGCGAAAGGAAGAAAAAATAGAATGAAAGAGAATAAAAACGAAAGAAAGAAAAAATAATTTTTTTAAAAAATATTAAGATATTATCAAAAATTGCATACATTTAGCGTCGACCGTTTTACGTGCAGACGTCGACATCGACATCAGCAAATTTCAGTCAAAATTGTTTGGAGTGACTCAATTGGCAAAATATGAAAAATATTTAGAATTGAATTGATAAAATTGAAAGATTTAGCAATGAATTGGCAAAAGTGTATTAGACTTAAGACTTTTTAGATAATTTCTTGATTTCAACGTGTGCTAGTTCTCGTCAAGATAGTGATATTAGCTTATGTTCTCGTCACAATTACAAATAGGTCGAAATTAACTGTCGTGCTTGAAATTTGCCGAACATTCTAGATGATGCGTGAGGTAAGGTGTGGTAGTGTTGGAAATGCCATGTTGATTTTGGGATCATCCTAGGAACAACAGGTTTCTCCCATCGTGCTGACATTCGAATCGACACTGCGGCAATAAGTTTGCTCGCTTTCCATCGAACCAATCGTGCTTTCCCGCTAGGGCATCCATATGATTCTTTTCATCCATGGCGTTGAGAAGGAGAAACTACTCTTTTTATAGGCAAACTATTTTTGATTATCTCAAGCCCTTATGTTCGAGCATATCCCTCCGACGGCGTCTGAGATGAGCCGATCTTGCACGAACTCAATGCCCTCGAGTTTGGAATTTTTTCATATTTTGGAAATGTTCCTCGAGAATCGAGTGAAAAGCCAATTGTAGATTAGTTTGGTAAGAGTTGTGTTTCCAACGCCACTCATCCCATGATTTTCCGATGGTCTGTGTTTAGTGTGTTTAGTGTCTAACAGACCATTGTTTCCATGATTCTGTACACATGATTGTCAATAGATATGCCCAAACTATCCAAAGAACGCTGGTTTCTTTCATGACAATAATTAAGTTCCAATGAGTTGAATTCGGTTGCTAATCGATATATCCTTGTTAAAGATAATTTAAAATCTTATATAAAATTATTAGAATATCTCTGTTGATTCTCTATATCTCTCAAGATTGCGCATATATCTTACTTTCATTGCGCATATCCTTTATTGGGGGATAATATCAAAAAAGATTATACGAATGCCAATTCAATCAAAAAATTTTCAATTTGGCTAATCTAAGCCCTAAGCTTGGACATTTAGGCCAATTTTGATTGGAAACCGCTAACGTAGATAATTTTTATAAAGTTTGAACAAACCTTCTAAATTTTTTGCTTTTATTTTTTCCACAGCTGCTTGTTGGCCTCAAGGCAAGAACCTGCAAGCCCTCGTTGGCCTCTAGCAAGGGTCATCTTGCCCTCATTGCCCATTGGCGAGGGTCATAGTCAGGCCTCGTTGGCCATGGTGGAAAAAAATCTGAAAAAATAAAATATGAAAAAACAAAAAAATATGAATTTTTTTTATAAAAAAAATAAGAATTGCTCACGTTAGCACCAACCATATCACATAAGACGACTGCCATTTATGTTAGCAATTTCCAATATAAATTGGCTTAAAAAATTATATTGACAAATTGTCAAAAGATATATGATCATGTTGGCTGGGTCCACCTTCATGTGGGGCCCAGCCAGCATTAAATAAAAAAAAACAAAAAGAAGTGGAAGTTGTCGTGCGTGGTGTATCCGTCGAAAAGTAAAGAGAGGAGAGAGAAAAAGAAAACAAAAACTGCACAAGGAAGGAAGAAGATTGAAGAAGGCTGCAACTTTGCGGCTTTAATTCGAAGGCCAAATATTGACGGAATCGGCTCAAATTTCAGTATGTTGTTCGTGAGACTGAGGGCTACAAGTTGATGGTTTTTGTTCGTCGAGAACCGTCTCCGAATTCTCCAGTTGCGGTTAATGTTTTCTTGCTCCCAACTTGTTTGTCTACCTATGTGGAGAGAGAAAAAAATGATTGTAATGTTGATGTTGAGCCTCTAGTGTGTGACTAGAAAAGAATACTTTGTGTATCCTGCTATTCTTGGTGATTAGTGGATGTTTTTGGGCGGTCTGTGGTTTTTCCCGCATCGGGTTTTCCACGTTAAATCATTGGTGTTGTTATTTGCTTTGTCTACTTATTATTTCGGCGTTATATTTGCATTTTGTGAGGCTATACATTGCTGGTTATTGCTGGGGGTTAAGAAATTTTCAATTGATTTTGCTTCGGGGAAGAAATTGATCATGGATTGCGTTTGGCCGTGGTGAATTGTTGTACCCGAGTTCTCCCCAACAAGTGGTATCAGAGCACGGTTGAATTTTAGTGTTAAATGGAAGAAACCAGTAGCACCATGTGTTAAGTTAAATGCCTCGAATTATTCTATTTAGAAGCCTCAGATGGAAGATGTGTTATATTGCAAAGACTTATTTGATCCTATTGAGAGTGATGAAGCCAAAGGAGATAAGGAAGATAAAGAATGGGAGAGAATGAATCGGAAAACAGTTGGGTTTATCCGACAATGGATTGATGATAGTGTGTTTCATCATGTTGCTCAAGAAATGAGGGCGGACACTTTGTGGAAGAAATTACAAGATCTTTATGAGAGAAAAACTCCACAAAATAAAGCTCTTCTAGTTAAGCGACTTGTGAATTTGAGATATAAGGAGGGAAGTAACATGGCGGAACACTTGAGTGAATTTCAAGATATTGTAAATCAATTGACAAATTTTGATATTGATCTTAGTGATGAATTGCAATCATGCTTATTACTTGGTACTCTTCCTGATAGTTGGGACACATTGGTTGTGGCATTAAATAACTCGGCTTCTTTTGGTGTGCTTTCTATGAGCATGGTTAAAGAAAGCTTGTTCAATGAAGAAACAAGAAGAAAAGGCTTGAATTATACCTCTACATCGGATGCTCTTGTTATAGAAAACAGGGCGAGAAGTCAATCAAGAAGATTTCAAAGAAATGATACCCGAGGCAAGTTAAGAGGAAGGTCGAAATCAAGACCGAGGAGGAGTGTTAAGTGTTATAATTGCGGCAAAATGAGACATTATGCAAAAGAGTGTTGGTTGCCAAAGAGAGATAAATTCCATGATAGAAATGGAGATCAAAAGAAAGAAGAGAAACAAGCTACAACAGCGGTTGCATCCGATGGCGATATTGTGTTTGTATGTGATGATGGATATGTGAATTTTACATGCCAAGACTCTATGTGGGTTGTTGATTCCGCGGCTTCTTTTCATGTCACCTCACAGCATGATTACTTTGCTTCTTATCACGGCGGCGACTTTGGTTGCATAATGATGGGAAATAGTGATGTTTCCAAGGTTATTGGCATGGGAGATATTTATTTGGAAACCGATGTCGGATGTAATTTGCTTTTGAAAAATGTGAGACATGTTCCGGATATTCGACTTCACTTGATCTCTACGGATGCCTTGGATGATGATGGTTATTGTAATTCATTCTTTGATGGAAAATGGAAGTTGACTAAGGGCGCATTTGGTAACGTTTCTGTTCTTTTTTTGTTCTAGGGAACAGAAACAAAAAAAAAGTGTTTCTGTTCCGGAAACAGTTTTTAAACAAAAGAACGCGTTTGGTAAGTGTAAAAAAAAACTGTTCTTGAAATAAAAAAAGAACAGAAACACGTTTGGTAACTGCAGTTAATTTCTGTTCCTAGAATAGAAAAAGAACAGAAACACGTTTGGTAAACTGTACAAAATTTTTGTTTTTAAATTTTTTAAAAAAATGCTTTTTTCTAAATAAAGTTTAAACTTGATATTGAATTGTCATTCTCATGAAATGCTCATTAATTTTATTTTGTTCATGGTGAGTGAAGACAAACATTTTGAACATGATCATATGTCATACTTGGTAGAAAATTTTGTAAGTAAAGTTAGAATTAACTTTTTTTCAAGTACTTTTTTTATTTTTTATTTTTATAACATTTAAACTTGATTGAATTCTCATTCTCATGAAATTCTCATCAATTTAATTTTGATAATGGTGAGTGAAGAAAAATATTTACAACATAATCATATGTGCATACTTAAAAAAAAATTTATAAGTAAAGTTCGTACAATAAGAACTAGTAAAAAAAAGAGTATCTTATACATCTCAACATGAATCCTTCCATACAACGAGAGCCCGATCTTGAATTCGAACACCATGGTGACCTTCGTATCTCTCCTTCAATCCTCTCAAGATGCTTATAGTATCAGGCACACTGGGTTCCTCTAGTGTCGTAGCACCGATACATCGCAGCTGTCCTCTGGCAAGCATGGGTTTAAATAAATTGGCCGCATCCATGGACCCTTCAGTACGCCCAGCCCCAAGAACGAGGTGAATTTCATCAATAAACAGGATCACTTTTCCTTTAGCCTCCTCAACCTCCTTCAAAACTGCCTTTAGTCGCTCTTCAAAATCTCCTCTGTACTTCGCTCCAGCTACCAAAGCACCCATATCCAATGCAATAAGCCTAACTTCGGTAAGGTTGCTAGGTACATCACCTTTCACTATTCTCTGAGCCAAGCCTTCCACAACAGCAGTTTTGCCGACACCAGGCTCCCCAATAAGAACTGGATTGTTCTTAGTCCTCCTTGATAGGATCCTTACGATTCTTCTGATCTCCTCATCCCGCCCAATAACTGGGTCAAGTTTACCAGCCTGCTCCACTAAATCCCTTCCATACGTCTTCAATGCTTGGAAAGTAGTGTCACCGGGAGGCACTCTCCACCTTCCTCCCTTCTTTCCCACGAAGCTTCTCAAGCTCGATTTCACCCTTGCACTAGCAATCCCGGCCTCCTTGAGCAGTTCCCCAATTTGTGAATCCTCAAGAAGGCCAATTACCAGCTGATCAACCGCCAAATGGCTGTCACCACGAGACTTTTGGGCAGCTTGGGCACACCTAATTGCTTTGATTAGGCTAGTGCTGGCAGGTATTTCATCAGGAGGCGGGCTCTGACAAGGAAGTTTCTTCAAAGCTTGGTTAAACACTCTCTCCGCCGCTTTCACGGCTTCTTCACCCCCAACATTGTCGACTGCTTGGCTGAAAATTCCAGCTGGATCCGAGATCAGAGCCATGGCAAGATGAAGAGGAGTAAATTGCGCATGCCCATCGCTCATTGCGAGCTCATGTGCCCCTGCAAGAGCCTCATTTGTTTTGTGGGTGAACTTGTCAAGATTCATAATGCCTTCTTATACCTGCACAGAGAACAGTCACAACCGTAAATCAATCTAGACACCATTCACCATCGCTACTCATGCGAGCAACAATCCCATTCTGCAAATCAGCAGTGTCAACTGTCAACCACCGAGAACGGTCTCCCTTTTACAAGATTCTAGCAAACAATCTAACCCAATCCCAATCTCGATCCCGATTCTATCATCATTATCACCACAGATAGGACTCCGTCCCTACGAACCTCTCTCCGGAATTTGCTACCCAAAACACTGACGCACGACACCAGAGAGCAATTGACGATGCCGTGAAAATCACCTTCGTCATGAACAGAACCTAGGCACCCGATCACACCAGCCTAAATGAATGGTTCTGAAACCAAGGTATCCGCACGAATGAAATGCAACGACACCCGCTCAAGATTTCATCAGGCACAGTCGCGAGAGGAATGGAAAGAGAGAAGAAAACGCACCTCAAGAAAAAAAAAAAAGGGGGAAAAACTCGATCAGTAACCGCTCCTAGGCGACGAAAGACTATTCAAGATGGCAAAAAGCTTCGACGAGTCATAGTTCACTTGCTCCGCTTCCGAACGTCGATCTTGCTTCTTTGGTTTTCGCTACGTTTGTTTCGTGAGATTTTCTGGGGTTTGTGTTTGGCAGAGCAGCCACGCTCATGCGAGCTGGCAGAGCATCGCTGCGCTGCTGTGGTCGCTCGGCAGAGCAGCTCGAGCGAGCTGGCAGAGCATCGCTGCACTGCTCTGCCGAGTGAGCAGAGCAGCTCCGGCGAGCAGCCGTCGCCCAGATCTGGCAGATCTGGGCGACGGCTCGCTTGGGGCTCGGCGTCGCTCACTCGAGCTGCTCTGCCGAGCGACCACAGCAGCTCAAGCTCGGCAGAGCAACGCTCGCTTGAGGCTCGAGCGAGCTGTCGCTGGAGCGAGCGTCGGGTGGTGGTCGGCGAAGGTGGCTCTCGCCGAAGCCCTCTTCGAACGGAGATGGAGGAGCAGTAGAAACTTACCTGGATTCGGAAGCTTCAGCCGGTGAAGGAGCACCACCTGTCGGCGCCGGAGAGTCAGCGGAGTGGGGAGGCGCCGGAGAGTCGCTGGAGTGGGGAGTCACCGAAGAGTCCGCCCGAGTGGGAGGCGTCGGAGAGAAGGCTGAGATGCCGGGGGAGAGCACGAACGAAAGCTTCGGGCACAAACGAAGGGACCTCCAGAAGTGTTCCGGTTTTGTTTCTTTATTTTTGTTCTTTTTGGGGTTGCAAGAAGTGTTTCTGGAGAACAGAAACAAGTTTTTTTTGTTTCTTTTTTGTTCCAGAAACGAAAAAACAAAAAAAGAACAGAAACGCAAACAAACGCGTTTCTGTTCTTTTTTTGTTCCCTGGAACAAAAAAACACAAAATCTATTTATAAACAGATTTGAGAAGTGAAAACATGCAGCCCCTAAATGTTCCATGGTAGTGGCAAAAGGTAAGAAGACAGGCTCTCTCTACACCATGCAAGCTGACTTGATTAAAGAAGAGGTAAATGTAGTGGAGGATTCCTCAGTTGATTTATGGCATATGAGGCTGGGTCATCTTAGCAAGAAAGGACTTGAAACTCTTGCTAGAAAGAACGTTTTACCTTTGAAAGAGAAAAATCTAAAGGAATGCACTCATTGTCTGACTGGTAAGCAACATAGATTCTCATTTCATAGTTCCTCTCCACACAGGAAATTAAATGTACTTGATTTAGTTCACACTGATGTTTGTTGCATGGATGCTAGAACTCTTGGAGGTGCATTATACTTTGTGACATTTATTGATGATTGTTCTAGAAAAGTGTGGGCTATTGCTTTGAAATCTAAAGATTAGGTACTTGCGGCTTTCAAGCAATTTCATGTCAATGTGGAAAGAGAAACCGGGAAGAAGTTGAAATGTGTTCGGGCTGACAACAGTGGTGAATATAGAGGCCCATTTGAACACTATTGCAGGGATTATGGTATCAAGCTTGAGAAGACTATTCCAAAAATACCATAGCATAATGGAGTGGCAGAGAGAATGAACAGAACAATTAATGAACGGATTTGGTGTATGCTTTCTCATGCAAAGTTGCCTAAGTCATTTTGGGGTGAAGCGATGAGAACGGCAGTAGACTTGATAAATCTTTCTCCATTGGTTCCTCTTAAGAGGGATGTTCCGCAAAGAGTTTGGAGTGGCAAAGATGTTTCCTACAGTCATCTAAAAGTGTTCGGTTGTCGGGCATTTGTGCATGTTCCAAGAGATGAAAGATCCAAACTTGATGACAAGTCTAAACAGTGTATCTTCTTAGGTTATGGACATGAAGAGTTTGGCTACAGGTTATGGGATCATATTGCAAAGAAAGTCATTAGAAGCCGAGATGTGGTGTTTTGTGAGTATCAAACTATTGAAGACATTGACAAGGTGGAGAGACCAAAGAATACAGCTCAACGTTCAGTTAGTTTCAGCCCAAATCCTTCTAATGTTGATAGAAATCATGGGGGAGAAGTGCAAGGAAGTCATGAAGATAGTGAGTCCTCACATAATGTTGATTCTTCAGCTGATACAGGTGAAATAGCTGAGCAAGAGCAATCTATCCTACCTCAAGTTAGAAGATCTGAAAGAGAGCGTAGACCTTCTAAAAAATATTTGCCACATGAGTATGTGTTACTCACTGATGCAGGGGAGTCAGAAACTTATGAAGAGGCTATATCATGTGAACGAAAGAATGAGTGGCATGAAGCCATGCAAGAGGAGCTTAAATCCTTGCATGAGAACCACACATTTGAATTGGTGAGGTTGCCTCAGTGTAAGAGAACACTCACAAATAAGTGGGTGTATAAGTTGAAGACGGAAGAAAATAGTTTACAACCACGATACAAGGCTAGACTTGTTGTGAAGGGCTTTCGTCAAAAGAAGGGCATAGACTTTGAAGAGATTTTTTCACCGGTTGTAAAGATGTTTTCTATTCGAGTTGTTCTTGGGTTGGTCGCCAGTTTAAATTTAGAAATTGAACAACTTGATGTAAAGACGGCTTTTCTTCATGGAGACCTAGAAGAGGAGATATATATGGAGCAACCAAAGGGTTTTGAAGTTGAAGGCAAGGAGCACCTTGTATGTAGATTGAGGAAAAGCTTATATGGTCTCAAGCAAGCGCCTAGGCAATGGTATATGAAGTTTGAGTCATTCATGGAAGAACAAGGATACGGTAAGACAAATTTCGATTATTGTATTTTTATGAAAAGATTCTCAGATAATGATTTTCTTATTCTCCTACTTTATGTGGATGATATGTTAATTGTTGGGCATGATACCAAGAAAATCAAGAGTTTGAAAAAAGAGTTGAGTAAAGTTTTTGCAATGAAAGACTTAGGCCCGGCTAAGCAAATCTTAGGCATGAGAATTACTCGTGATAGGAAGAATAAGAAACTGTGGTTATCTCAAGAGAAGTATATTAAGAAGGTGCTTGAAAGATTCAACATGAGCACATGTAAACCGATGAGTACTCCACTTGCAGGCCATTTCAAGTTGAGTAGTAATGAGTGTCCTTCAAGTGAGAAAGAGAAGGTTGAGATGATGAAAATTCCTTATGTATCGGCCGTGGGTAGTTTGATGTACGCCATGGTTTGTACAAGACCGGATATTGCTCATGCAGTTGGTGTTGTGAGTAGATTTCTCTCTAATCCAGGTAAGGAGCATTGGACTGCTGTTAAATGGATTTTGAAATATCTTAGAGGCACTTCTACACTTTGCTTGTACTATGGAAATGCAAAACCTGAGTTGAGTGGCTTCTCGGATGCGGACTATGCCGGTGATGTTGATTCCTGAAAATCCATATCCTTTGAAATATCTTAGAGGCACTTCTACACTTTTATAATAATCTTTGCAGGGAGAGTTGTTTCATGGCAATCGAGATTGCAAAAATGTACCGCTTTGTCTGCAACTGAAGCGGAGTATATTGCTATTACCAAAGGAGGTAAAGAACTTTTGTGGATGAAAAAATTCCTACAAGAGTTGGGTTTGAAGCAAGAGAAGTTTGTTCCATATTACGATAGCATGAGTGCCATCCATCTTAGCAAGAATCCAGTGTTTCATTCAAGATCGAAGCATGTTGATGTGAAGTATCATTGGATCCGAGAAAAGCTAGAAGAGAAGCTCTTCCTACTTGAGAAAGTTCATACCGACAACAATAAGTCCGACATGATGACCAAAGCCTTGCCCGTGATGAAGCTTGATATTTGTAGAAGAAAAGCAGGCATGACGAATCTTCCCACATGAGGTGGAGGGGGAGATTTATTGGCTGGGTCCACCTTCATGTGGGGCCCAGCCAGCATTAAATAAAAAAACAAAAAGAAAAGAAAAAGAACAAAAAGAAGTGGAAGTTGTCGTGCGTGGGGTGTCCGTCGAAAAGTAAAGAGAGGAGAGAGAAAAAGAAAACAAAAACTGCACAAGGAAGGAAGAAGATTGAAGAAGGCTGCAACTTTGCGGCTTTGATTCGAAGGCCAAATATTGATGGAATCGGCTCAAATTTCAGTATGTTGTTCGTGAGACCGAGGGCTACAAGTTGATGATTTTTGTTCGTCGAGAACCGTCTCCGAATTCTCCAGTTACGGTTAAGGTTTTCTTGCTCCCAACTTGTTTGTCTACCTATATGGAGAGAGAAAAAGATGATTGTAATGTTGATGTTGAGCCTCTAGTGTGTGACTAGAGAAGAATACTTTGTGTATCCTGCTATTCTTGGTGATTAGTGGATGTTTTTGGGCGGTCTGTGGTTTTTCCCGCATCGGGTTTTCCACGTTAAATCCTTGGTGTTGTTATTTGCTTTGTCTATTTATTATTTCGGCGTTATATTTGCATTTTGTGAGGCTATACATTGCTGGTTGTTGCTGGGGGTTAAGAAATTTTCAGTTAATTTTGCTTCGAGGAAGAAATTGATCCTAGATTGCGTTTGGCCGTGGTGAATTGTTGTACCTGAGTTCTCCCCAACAGATCAAATTAATCAAATTGAAAAGTTTATGACTAAATTGACATTTATATAATAATTTTAGCACTTTTTCAGTAATTTTTTTCCCTTGGTTAATTTGTTATCTTAGGTAGTTATCTAATGAAGTTTAGGCTCATGTACCAGTCTCTTTTCCGCATTATTCTTATCTATACCCACACTGAATTTGCTCATTAGATTCCGCGAGGAAATTTCACAGCAGAACCAGCTAAAGAATTCCACCGATAATTTGAAGGTGTGGAAAATATCAACCCCTGCTACTGCTAGATATCAGACATGGTCCTGGTCTCATTCTCATTCTTCCCTTTTACTCGATCCTCGTTTCAACCACACGGCAGCTGAATCAGCCTCAGCTCCCTCTGCAGAAAAGACCAGAAATTCCACTTGAAGCGGATGAAGCTTCTACAAGCGGTTATCATCCAGTCAAAGCATTAAACCATGATATTGATATTCCACGGTCTGAACATCTTGGCGTTTATTAAGTTCGTTTAACAAGTCTCACATGATTAGGGAAGAATTCAAGGAATTTCCGTTTTTTCATTTCCCAAGGTATAACAATTTTTCAACGACTCACTTCCTCACCTTTTTCAATATCAATTGTTCTAGATGAGATTCTAACACGTGAAAGTACCTTCGTTCACACATTTTCAACATACCTTTAAACAAATGAAAAATAACATTTTTCTTGAAAATAATTCGGATAGAAAGTATTTTCCTTTACCATAGAGTGTTACATGAAACAACGCCCTTATTTTGTGAACCTAGCTTGAATATGAACATTGGTCTCAAATGAAACTTATTTATTAGCTAGAAAATAGCATAGAAAGTCGTGTTATTCAAGGAATCTTCACAATTGAATTAGGGAAAAAAAAAATCACCTGACCTATCTATTAGTCGCACCGCTTTACTTTTACTACAAAGTAGATTTGATGATTTGGCCGGGCCCCAAAGTCGAACCATTTTGGTTACCTTCGGGCATGATTGGGCTTTCTCACTAGATGCCATTGCTCAAATCTATTGAAAAATGCCTTCTAGCCCTCGTGAGCGGGATCGGGCAGCGGGGCCAATGACTGGGTGGTTAAAAGAGAGAATTTTTTTACGATAGGGATGCGAGAAGAGTAAATATATATAAATATATAAATACATAAATATATATATATGTCTTAATCAAAGAATATACTTTCCCTAGACTTATTGAAAAGTTGATGGCCAAACCAAAAACAAAGACTCATTCAAATGTGGACATCTTTTAGGAAAGATTGCTAATGAATTTGATCTTGTGCATGTAGAGTTGGGAACATCAAGAGGTGACATGCCAGGAACGTTCAGTCCAACTATGGTTTGGCTTTGCGGAGTCAACGTGACTTTACATGGAAAAGTACAATGGGTCTCACCAGCTCGGTTTCCAATGCATTAATTGAGGACAGTCACGTCGCAACTTGCAATGGAGTCGGGTACTATTTCACATCAACTCGGCATGTGAATGACCGGGTCGGTAAACAAGCGCCATCACGGCGTGCCCCGTATGTATATATCTAGCCATCTCTGCCAACTTCAGAAAGCGGAATGACCCGATAGAGAGATTATATAAACTTCTTTTTTCTTGAGTGCGTGAGCTTATCAGTTTTTACTTACTCTTTTTCACGGCGAATAATACGCGAGTACTTGTGGTTCGCCTGCGGGGTGACGGTTTCCGCCATCCTCTTCGCCGCTCTTCTGTTCAATAATTTCTGGAAGAGAAGTGCAGGTCGCTTGGCTAGCGAAGACAGGGCCGATAAAGATGCAGCTGTCCATAATGGAACAGCAGCAGGTGGGCCCGCTCTTGATACTGATACAGCACCGGATGAGAAGAGGACGGCGACTTCTTCCTCAGGATATGATTATGAGGTGTTCTTGAGCTTTAGAGGGCCGGATACCCGAGTGGGCATCACCAATTTCCTCTATACGAGCCTAGTGGATAAGGGGATCCGTACGTACAGAGACGATAAAGATCTCCCATGTGGGCAAGTGGTTGGCCCGGAGCTCCTTAAAGCCATCCACCAGTCGAAGATTTCCATACCCATCTTCTCGAAAGGCTATGCCACTAGTAGATGGTGTCTCGAGGAGTTGGCCCACATAGTGAACTGCAAGAAGACTCGGGGGCAGATCATCATACCTATTTTCTATGATGTGACGCCTTCGGAGGTCCGACTGCGAACCGGTGTCTATGTGGATGTAACATCCCGGGTCCCATTGTGTGATATTGTCCGCTTTGGACACTAAGTCCTCACGGCTTTAAAACGCGTCACGCAGGGGCAGAGGGCCATCCCTCGGGCCTTCCCTCTCCCAAGCCATGATATTGTCCTCTTTGGGTCACCCGCCCTGGCGCGGACAAACCGCCATCCCGCCTACGGTCTTTTTCCTCAAGGCTTTGTTCTCAAAGACACGGCGGAAGCATGTGTGAAACGTGTCACACAATTAAAGGGACCCAAGCCTTATAAACAAGGCCCAGGACTCCCCCCTAAGCGATGTGGGACAAGAGGGAGAGGACCCCTTCCTTGCGCACGTCCGGGGACCGAGGCGCGGACGCACCGCCATCCCTCCTCCCCGCGCACCGCCGCTCGGGTCGTCACACTCTCCCCCACTTAGCAGAACAGCGTCCCGCGTGGGCCCCACACGCCGTCGGGAGTCGGCCCGATACCATTGTAACATCCGGGTCCCATTGTGTGATATTGTCCGCGACACCAAGTCCTCACGGCTTTAAAACGCGTCACGCAGGGCGAGAGGGCCATCCCTCGGGCCTTCCTCTCCCAAGCCATGATATTGTCTCTTTGGGTCACCCGCCCTGCGCGGACAAACCGCCATCCCGCCCCACGGTCTTTTCCCTCGAGCGCTTTGTTCTCAAAGATACGAAGATGTGTGAAACGCGTCACACAATTAAAGGGACCCAAGCCTTATAAACAAGGCCCAGGACTCCCCCCTAAGCGATGTGGGACAAGAGGGAGAGGACCCCTTCCTTGTGCACGTCCGGGGACCGAGGCGCGGACGCACCGCCATCCCTCCTCCCCGTGCACCGCCGCTCGGGTCGTCACAGTGGAGGCCTTGTCTTTGCACGAAACCAGGAAGCGGTACAGTGATGAGACTATTTGAGAGTGGAAGGCAGCTCTCGAAGAGGCCGCAAACATAAAGGGCTACGACCTGCAGAGCATGTGCAACAGGTGACCCATTCCAACATTCCATTTAGAATTTGCATTCATCTCTAGTTGAGTTCTATGCTGGATTTGTGTTACTTAATATGGAACTGTATTTGCTTCTGTTGAAGTTCAGACCCGATAGAAAAATTGGCAGTGTGCATAGAGTCTAAATAAATTGGAGATAGTTCTTAATAAGTTCTACTCATGTTTGCTTTTTGCATTTCAATCAAAATCATCCGACTTCTGGCAGGTCATTCCACCTACATGGGACAGGTAAAGTCAATTATAATTGAATTGAGGACTTAAAATTGCAGACGGATGGTTAAGGTATTCTGATTTTGTCTGTCGCAGCATACGGTTCAACACATATTTCTAATTCTTTGTGCTTTTGACAATATTAAATATCAGGGGCGAAGGTGAGTTCGCGAAGCAGGTAGTCCAGGACGTTCTCGTTGCATTGAAGACACGTTACTTGGTAGTATCTGACTGCGTGGTTGGAATCGACCATCATGTGGATGAATTCATGCAGATGATGGGCACTCAGATACAGGAAACACGGATTGTCGGAATCTACGGAATGGGTGGTGTTGGAAAGACAACTCTCGCCAAATTCATCTACAATCAACTCTCGCCTGATTTTGAGAATTGCTGTTTCCTCTCCAACATTCGAGAAACTTCGGAGCTCTATGGTGTCGAGCGGGTGCAGAATCAGCTCCTCTCAGGGGTTCTCAGACAGAATTGGCTTATCATCGAAAATAGCAGTGAAGGGAGTAGGATGATCGAAGAAAGGATATCAAGTAAAAAGGTTCTTCTTCTTCTTGACGATGTTGACAATGAGATTCAACTGAATGCACTTATGCACAAGCGTGACTGGTTTGGTGAAGGAAGCAAGCTTATAATTACGACTAGAAACAGAGACCTTCTCAATGATCACGAAGTGGATTATACTCATGATCTTACTTGTATGAATTTGGACCAATCTATGCAACTGTTTAGTAGACATGCTTTCAAAAGAGAGAGTCTGTTGGATGAGTATGTCACCCTCTCCAAAAAGGCAGTGGACATTGCTGGAGGCCTGCCTCTTGCGCTTGAGGTTATAGGTTCACTTTTATCACGCACCAATAAAGAAAGGTGGGATGACAAGCTGGAGGCGTTCAGAAGGGCCCCTCGTGAAGTTCAGAGCAAGTTGAAAGTAAGTTATGACGCCTTGGATGATCGGCAAAAACATATCTTCCTCGACATAGGTTGTCTATTTATTGGATGGGATGTCGATACTGTGATTCATGCGTGGGATGAGGATAAGTATTCCCCGAGAGAAACCATAGAATTTCTGCAGCACATGTCTTTGATAAAGATTGAAAAAGATAAAAAGCTGGGGATGCATGATCATCTGAGAGACCTCGCAAGAGAAATCACTCTTCAGGAATGTAAAAGGCGAGATACGAAGCAGAGGAGGGTGTGGGATCACAAGGAAGCATTTGAATTGCTAAAGACACGCAAGGTAAAGTGCCGGTACCACTTATTTCCGATTCGAGAAGACAAGTTATATGCCTTGTCTCCTGCACTAACGCATAACCTCTATGATATGATAGCAGTTAAAACCGTTAAAATTCATAAACCAATAATTCACGTGCTTCCATCTCGTTTCCATTTTGTACAGACAAAAGGAAAAGTCGAAGCTATTTGTCTCGAGTTCGACCATCGGAAGCAATACCATTTTACGTACGGAGACTTCTATAGATTACCGGGTCTTACGTTCCTCCATGTTGACAGTCTAAACTTGCACGAACCCGTCATTGGAGACTTTCGTGCGCAATGGAGGCTTTACTGGCACAATATGCCATCCGAGGCTGCTCAGGCTCTTATTCCTGGGAGGAGGTCAGGTCTCCTGCCGAAGCTGCGATGGCTCTCTTGGCACAATTACCCTTTGAATTTCGATTTTACTGAATTTTCGTTGATAAATCTAGCATTTCTTGATCTGTTGTGGAGTAAACTGAAGGAGAGTTGGGATGGTTGGAGTCGCATAAAGGTATGTTATATGCTTGGGACTGTATGTTATTCGTTGTCGTGCATTTCGATGAGCTCTAAAAACTTATCTTTGTATGACCTCTTTGTTACAGATGGCGAAGAATTTGAAAGTGCTGAATCTGACTGGTTGCAAACACTTGAAGAAAACTCCCGACTTGTCTGCTAATGTGAAGTTAGAGAGATTGATCCTAGAGAAATGCAGTTTCTTGGAAGAAATTGATGGGTCTATCGGTCAGTTACCACACTTGGTTTTATTAAACTTAAATTTCTGCAAGAAACTCCGCCACCTCCCAAAGCAACTTTGGGATATGGAATCTCTGGAACTCTTGATTCATGAGACATCAATAGAGGAAATGCCCGCATGTCAAGGTGATACGGGAGCATCAAGTTCTATAGAACAATTTTCACGCCCGGATGATGTTTCGTCAATTAGAACACGCCAAATCATACTCCAGCTCAAGTCACTCCAGGAAGCAATTGGCAATTTACTCTCGCAAGCAAATGGCAATTTCCGCTACAGGTTGATTCGATGGGTTCTAAGTTGAAGATGCCTATTTCTTTGGGAAATCGATTCGATAGATTAGTTGTTGATCTCATGAGTGTCAATCGACTACCAACATATCGATTTACAAGTTTGTTGTCGACTCCGAGGCTGCTAATTGACTATCTAGCGACCGAGGCTGTTCTGGTCGATTTCCACTACCGTTTGTCGATTTTTCGAGGTGGCTGTTCAGCTGTGCAAACCAACGGATGAATTCGGAAAGTCAAGAATAAATTACTATGCATCAAGTCAAGTTACGATGCATTTGGTCCTAATTTTATAAGATTATGATGTCAGTTTCAAAAGTCTTAGTTATGTGAATCCTCGAAGAGCCCTTTCGGTTTCTAGGATAGTAGGAGTTGTTTTCTTTTGTTTAGCAGATTCTCTCTATAAGAGGAGGAGTAATCTCATTTGTGCGCATACCATACTTGCATTTGAATATACATGAAATTTTCCGAAAGTGAATTTCTTATTTTAGTTGTTTATCAAAATTCATTTTGTGGTGAACCCATAAATCCTTTTTCCTCGGTTGATGGTGTTCCTTTAAACTTTAGTGGTAAGTTTCATATATCCCCATCTTTATACTTGGTTGGTAGCATGCCTTTTATGCTTTGGTGGTAATCATCTTCTATTAAGCTTCCTATTGTCACTCAAAAGGATTTAAAAATCTATGAATTCTCAGTGCCTGCCATTGTTCCTCACCGAATATAAGCCCTTCACTTGGTCACTTAACTTCGCTATCGAGGCATTCTCCACAAGGAGCTGGGATTGCGCAGCTTCCTGAGTCAATTGGATCCCTCGTAAGCCTTGAACACTTCGTCTTTGAGAAACTGCAAGTCGATAAAGATGCCACAAGACTGAATGTGGAACTTCCCAATCTCTTGAACCTGAAATGGAAGATGATATCCCCTGGTGGATTGATGGGTTAACCACCCTGGAGTCTTTAGAGTTGTCCTCTTTGATAATGACCACCTTATCACCAAATATTGCGCAGCTTTCTCGTTCCCAAGAAACTTGAACTCTCTAGTGAATGTCTGCAGTACCTCCCAAGGATTCCCTCAAGCTTATAATCCTTGTGCATTGGACATTGCCCGTCAATGCATACATTGATAGACCTATCGCACTTGAAGAAGCTGTCAGAACTTGTAATTGAGTATTGCGCAGTTAAAGAGATTCGAGCCCTTTAGCAAAGGATTATTCTTGATTTCTCGAACTTTTTGGGTTCTGCCATCCCCTATAAAGCGAGAAATTAGGATTCATAGGAGCATCAGCTGAATTCGAGCCAAGCTCACCCATCATCTATTCTCAGAAAACACATGGCGTTTTTCCTTCGACAAGGTTAATGATCGTCCCTCAAAAATCCGAGTCCAAGGGAACTATAGGAACAGGGGAAGTATTGGGTGAAGATATCGTGGGAGACTGGAACATTTCCTGAATGACTCAGAATGGTTGGTGTTGAACCCGTTTGGACGTAGAGATTTTCCAACGAGAAAAATTGTGCGACAGCAATAAGCACACACGAATGCTGCCCATTCTTGCTAGTTACTAGAAATATTAAGTGTGCAAGAGAAGATATTGTTCAGAAGTCCAACGTACAAAATGAGATTCGTAACTGGAGAACTTACAAGTTTCTTCCAGACTGCAATTGATTATGTTTAGTGAACTGTCCCCATTGTCACAGAGAGAGAGAGAGAGAGAGAGAGAGAGAGAGAGAGAGAGAGAGAGATGATCGTGATGATGGTCACATGAGCTGCAATCAACAGGCGATCACCGTGACGGTGGTCGCATACATTAAAATGGCAGCAACTAGCAAGTGGCATGCAGTGGTCCCAAGCAAATGCCCATGGAGGTCACTCGTTTCTCTTTTTGCCAAAGCTGCATGAATGAAAGATTATGGCCCTGAATGAAAAGATGAAACCAGCATGTCCCATCCCAAAACAAGCATAGAAGTCACCACCACTTGGTGATAACTCTTTAAGCATGTACTGCTGTCTTGAATATATGCAGTTGCAGTGAAATGAGACAAGATTTCAGGTACTGATCAATCATCTCGGGTATGGCTGAAGAACTCTATGAATTTCCAGCGATGTGCTCATGATTTCACAATAAGTTGCTCTGACAGGCAAAGCGAAATAGCATTTTAATCAGATGTTAGACAAGCGTCTGCCATTCAAGAACAACTGCAAAATCCTCATTTTTTAGCTTAGAGAACAGATATAGTTTGTGGTATGTGAGCCGGACAGAGCTTATAACCGAGCAATAGGATTGAGACACATTTAGCAACATCAGTGGACCTCAGAATGGATTGGCGACGACAAAGCTCAAGAAGTGAAGCTTCCCTTACAGTTTATTGCTTGCAATAGGAGACTTGAATTGAAAAGCAGAACTGTGGAACAAAATCGGATTATCAGATGATATACAGCATCCACACCAAAAAGATCATAATAAGTTGATGAGCTAATGTCAAGCCGCATTGTCAAGAATAGCAGAAGCTACATACGCTGTTGGAAAGAGGGACTTAGAAAAGCAAAAACACAATTTAGCCGGAAGAGCTTGAAAGGTGCATGCTACTCCCAGTACTAATGACAAGCAATAACCTAATAAAAAAGTGATTTCCACTTCCAGGGACGATTCCAAAGGGGAACTCCGTAAAACAGGGGAAAAACATGTACCCGATTATCAAGCAGTTGATTAGTATTCTGAAGGGGAACTCCGCAAAACTGGAGACAAACCTGTATCGAATTATCAAGCAGCTGAATGAATCAGAACATCATACGAATGCTTTGGAGAGACCGGATTGGACTCTGGTCCTAGTTGATTTAAAATGAAATGCATGGCATATTGGAAGTCAAATTAGAATTTTCAATAAATGGTGGCACACTGACGCACCATGGTCCTAATATGGATTAACCTGACCTTACATTAGCTCAGCGGGTAGGTGATAGAACTTGCAATATAAGACAAAGGGCAATGCGTCACATACAGAGGAGAAAGTTCACTGGTGATACACTCATCATGTGAACTTGGTAATACAGAGCCAATCATGCTGTCCAATATTCAAAGTTTGAAAAACTCCTTGATACCATATCATCAAAGTGGAGAAGCATGATCTGAGTAGTGATTTATGTTAGCATGAGACATGGTATCAGATACACGAGATACTTTTTGTTAAGAGACTGTCTTGAATGCTGCTTTTTCAGGAGACGTATAGACCCACTTTTTGGGTTTTTATTTTTATTTTTTTTTTTGGGGGGGGGGGATGGGGAGAATTCAGTACCCATTGCCCATGACCAACACAATCTCAGGACACACAAAACACCAAATTGTTGACAATCGAAGCACAATAAGATGCAACACAATATAGTAGAGTCAACTTCATTGAGTCTCACTAAGTACACCATTTATGTAATTCCGACCACTTGAACAGTAGCAACAGTATCGGAGAACAAAGGTAAAAAGACCACAAAGTTGGAGAGTACTCATTGTCAATCCAATGACGAAGTGACTGGCAAAGTCGAATCATAAAAAGGATGTGATTCTTCTTGTTCCACAAGCTGCTGGTTTGGCAATGGAGGTGGTGGGGGTGGCGGTGGCGGTGATTGCTCTCCTTGCCAGGTCCAGACAATGTCCTTGAGAGAGCTGGTCTTATTTCCTCCTTCAATACCTTCTGATACTCCGTTGTGTCCCCACTTGGCTTCTTCATCTCCACCAAACGAAAAGCCGGAGAAATCTCAAAGATTTCTGCATCGAAACCGAGGACACCCTATCTTCCAGCCTTGGTGCCTTTGAATTTCATCAGTCCGCCATCCTTCTTCTTTACCTTCAGCCTCAGGCGCTTGGCTATATCTTCAGCTTAGAGATTATAGTAGAAACAAGTTTATTCACCGTGAACCAAACTTCCTTTCTTTGATCCACTCCCTCAAACAATCCAGACAAGTCAAATCCTGCAGAATATGATATGATATCAAAAGCATTCAAGTTGCTAAGTCTTGAAGGTTCCTGCTTTGACTCTGTAATGGAATTTTCACCCTCATCAGGGCTGAATAATGCAACCGTATCAAGAGGCGGCGATTCTTTCACTTCTCTTACGATACTTATGGTTCTGGAGTCTACACCTTTCCGGAACCAAGAACTCTCCATAATCTTGGTCATCGAAATTCTTGTGTTTGGGTTCGGATCTAAGATCTTCGAAAGGAGTCAACGCACATTCGGGGCAAATCAGTTTTGGAAATTTGAATTCTCCCTTTTCAATCTTTCAGTACATCTCCATGAGATTAGAGTCATGAAAGGGAAGGCAACTAGCTAATAGAACAAACAAGATCACGCCACATGACCAAATATCAGCTTTGGATCCATCATGACCCCTTCTATTGATCACTTCTGGAGCAACATAAGCAGGGGTCCTGCAAGTTGCGTGGAGCAACCCATCTTGACGCTTTGATTCAGCAATGGCGCTCAACACAAAGTCAGAAACCTTCAAATTCCCACTCTCATCTAAGAGCAGATTCTCTGGTTTCAAGTCACGGTGACAAACACCCCGGCTGTGACAATAATGAATGGCAGCAATCAGCTGTTGAAAGTATCTCGTGCAACGTCCTCCTTTAGTTTCCCTTTGGCTACCTTGTTGAATAGCTCACCACCTTTAGCATATTGCATGACAAAGTAAATCTTGGTCTTGGTGGCATGACTTCGTAAGCTCCATGACATGCAGGTGCCTAATGAGTCTCATGATCGAAATCTCTCGTTTAATCTGATCAATCATTCCAATTTTCAAAACCTTCTCTTTGTCAATCATCATGATGGCAACACTCATGCCCGTGCTGATATTCCTCGCATAATGAACCTTGGCAAACGTCCCTTGCCCAAGTATCTTCCCAATTTATATCGGTGCATCAGAACACCCCCTCTGTCCTCCATTTCAACTGAGTACTTCACTTACTTTCATGAAAACTTTGTACAATATAACCAACTACTGATATGTACAGAAATTAGAAGAAAATCAGAAATGCTCAACCATCTTCACAGACATCTTACTTCAATATAGCATATTCTCTCAAGTTACACTTCATAGAGGGCATGTGAGAAACTATGATGACTGATTTATCAACTAACTCCCCCACCTCATCCAAGAAAATCAAGGGCTCTCCACATAGAGTTAAAGCCCCATCAACCTTCAGAAAAAGGATTCTCAACTTTCAAGCACATCTTTCAGCATTCCCCGGTGATTTCCTAGAGAATACTGCAGAAGCGAAGCACCCTGCAAAATAGAGTGTCTGAGGGGTTAGTGGAGAGCCAAAACTAAGCTTCAATCTGCTGCAAAATGCTAGAATATATCCCGCAACAGAAAAAGGTCGAAGAGGGTACAGTCATTGACTAACATGACGTCGAAAGAGTGCAGGACTCTTGACTGTAAATAGCTTGAACGCCATTTAAGCAACCCAATACCCATGAGATATGCACTATCCAGAAGCTGCAACCACTACTGAACCAAGAATCAAGCGAAGCAGTTTGCGAAAATTCAGATTAAGAACTTAAAAAAAGGTAAGCAGATCTAAATTAAGAGAGAATATGACTTATTTCTTAAAGAACGTGGGACATTACAACATGAGAGCAGTACAAAATATTAGCCATGACGTTGATCCTAATCTCCTAGACAACGTCCGCGAAACAATTCAAAAGTTACAATAATGCCAAATATCCATTGCATTCACAGAGTTGTCTCTTGAACACCGACGAGTTACAAGAGACGGCTCAAAAACAATTAATGAACCAAATATAATGTCGAACAGAAAGATGCCTAAAAAGAACTTCAATTCAAAAGAGGGAAAATTTTTCAACCTTTCCCCGGCCAAGAAAGATCTTCGAATCTAGAACAACCAGATATATACCGAACATAAACCAGTAATGTGCCAGCTAAATTGCCAAACCCACATCGGACACGCGAAAAATCGAACAAAAACGCAATACCCAGAAACCAAAACCTATAAAAAAAAATACGAAATTTCTAAACACCCAAGAAATTTTCTATGAACACAAACACAATACCCAGAAACCAAAACCTATAAAAAAGTACGAAATTCCTGAACACCCAAGAAATTTTCCACCCGGCGGCGGACCACCGCCCTCGTCGGCGTCGATCTCCCTCCCGGCGGCTCCGATCCCCCCAGATTCGATCGAGTCTTTTCTCTCTCTTGGTTTGGATTGTGTGGGGGCTTTTGCTGGTTTTTCGATGCGATAATTCGAGTGAAGTTTTGATTTTTCCCTCGTGCCTTTGCCACGTGCACACGACAGTCTTCCGGCGCCGCGCGAATTGAACACTCGCAAAGCAAAACACGACAGTCAGCGGACCCAAGTAAAGCATGTTGGGTTCTCCTGCCGCCCCCTCCTCCTCCGCCGCCGCCGCCGCCGCCGCTTCCGCTTTCCGAAGCTCTCTGCTGCACTCCACCACCGCTCACCGGACCAGAACTTGCCCTTCCACCTCTCACCCGGTAGAAATTCCGGCGCAATTCGTTCATCTCATAAATTTTTAGTTTTCTTTTCGTTTTTTCCTTCTTTTTTTGTAGTGGCTTTCAGTCTCAGCTCTCGGCTCTATCTGCTTTCTCTCCGTCTTGCCTCATGGGGGTCGCAGGTACCTGTGGCGTGTGTTCGACTTCAGTCGTGTTCGTCGTCGCGCGCTGCTCCTCCGATCAAAGCCATGGCTGCCGAGGCTGAGATTCTGTCTGCGCCCGACAAGGAGCTGCGCCCTTCTGCTCCTCGTACCCTTCTTTTCTCTCGCGTCTTTAACTTCTTCGTTGATCTTATCATTCCAGATTATGAAGAGGGCTGCTTCAGCTTCGTCGTTCTTTATTCCTGGGCGTGCGCCCTTTTGTAAATGCAAATAATCTGATTTTTTGTTTTTCCTTTCTTCAATGTTCAGGGAGCAAGCAGGCATTGATATCTTTGTCTGATAAAACTGATTTGGCTTTTCTTGGAAAGGGCCTCCATGAATTGGGGTGAGTGACTTGACTTTGCACACTTCTCTTGTGTGCGTGTGCGTTTGCGTGTGCGTGGTGTAGCATAAGTGCTGAAGCCTCACTGTTTTTGTTGGATTTTAGGCATGCCTCATTGCTTGCGGATAGTATTTTTATACAGGGGTGTGCATGGAATAAGTACTTGTCGGGTCGGCACATTCGAGTGTTCATGTTGTCTTAACCCATTAAACACGTAGGTATACTGTTGTCTCAACTGGAGGAACTGCATCTGCTCTGGAAAATGCTGGGTTGTCTGTCAGCAAAGTGGAACAGCTTACTTGCTTCCCTGAGATGGTTTGTTTCTTTGTCCCTTACTTGCATTGTTTATTCTTTTCTTTCTTTAGTTGCCTTGTCTTAGGAGGTTGACTGTAACGAGTGATGATGACAGTTGAGATTGGCACTGCACTGATGCCATACAACTTGAAATCCATCATGGCTTCAAGTGGTTTATCTGGGATCTTCACAGCTTTTGCTAACATTATCATGCTACATCTATTCCTAACAATGGTGGTATAAATTGGATACGTTAACCACATCAGACAGCTCAAGACTTTCCAGCTCATGACAAATAAATCAATTTCAAGTCATTAATGCTCATCAAAGATTTTCAAGAGTTCCTCTACTGAGACAGTATTTTCTGGATTTTAAAGATCACAATTTTCAATTAGTGCATTCCAAGTATTTGTCAAGGTTGTCTCTTTGTGAGTGGTTGTGATATCTCTGTCCTTTGAGACATTTGACGGAGGATTTCTCTCCTTAACATTCAATACGATAATTTCATCTTTTCTCTGCAACCAGGCGCACACCACATAGAGAAGATTCTTCTTTTGGCAAAACGATTTAGATTTTAACTTGGGATTGTTACATTACTCTATTTAACAGCTGGATGGCCGCGTAAAGACCTTGCATCCTCATATTCATGGAGGAATCCTTGCTAGGAGAGATCAACAGCATCACATGGAGGCTCTTGATAAGCATGGAATTGGTGAGTTGTCTTGTAGGTTTATGCAATCTGCATTTAAGGTGTCCACAAACAATTTCATATACTTGTACATGCTAATGTTTGTACTAACATTCTGACAGTTTTTCAACTTGGAAATTCTAAGTACAAACAGATAATGTTCTTGGCATAATTTTACTATATTAAATGCAAGATGGAACTTGTGCAGGTACTTTTGATGTAGTGGTGGTTAATTTGTATCCTTTCTACGACAAAGTTACCTCTGCGGCCGATATTGAATTTGAAGATGGAATTGAGAATGTTGATATCGGTGGTCCTGCCATGATCAGAGCTGCTGCAAAGGTTCTTCACTATTTTATGTTCATGTTCATTGTTATTGGAGCATGCAATAGTTTTTGCCTCATTGATATCAATTTGGACGTATGTGGGAATATGATTGTATTGGTGTCTTTGGTCACATTGGGCTTGCTGATATCATGCAAACTTTGCTACAATGGCACTGTTTACTGAGACATGTAATTGATTGAGAGCATGGTAACTTTTACATTGAGATTGTGTCACCGGACTCTCTTTTTACTATTTGGGGAATGATTTCTCTTGTGCTTTTTTGCTAAAACAACAATTTCTCTTGTGATGCTTGTTAAATAATATACTATAATAGGTATGCCTAATATTTTGCACTTTTTTTTTGAAGAGTTGTTGCTGGCTTTGCCCCTCTAAATATCAATATGCATGTAGTAGATTTTTCTGTAGTTTTTGCATCGAGTACCATTATATATGCTCATAATCTGAATTGATGTCGACATTTGTCTCCTAACAGAATCATAAGGATGTCCTCATTGTGGTTGATTCACATGACTACCCTGCTCTGTTGGAGTTCCTAAAGAGTAATGGAGATGATCAACAGTTCCGTAGAAAACTTGCTTGGAAGGCCTTTCAACATGTTGCTTCCTATGATTCTGCAGTGTCAGAGTGGCTTTGGAGACAAACAACTGGAGGTATTCATCTGGTTCATGTTCTCAATTGATGTCATAGCCACTAGGGCAATTCAAAATGCATGTAGGTCTAAACACATGCAAATGAGGGGCTTTTTTAGAGACTTGGTTTGGGTGCATCCTTTGGTTTGTTTCCTTTGGAGATTGGTAATTTTAGTGGTTGTGTCACCCTGTTAGTTTTCAACTGATTTATGTAGAGGTTGACGACTTCTTTTTGATAGAGAAATTCCCTCCCAGCTTAACAGTCCCTCTATCTCTGAAAAGTTCTCTTCGTTATGGTGAAAATCCCCACCAGAAGGCCGCATTTTATGTGGACAAGAGTCTTGCTGAGGTTAATGGAGGTGGTATTGCGACTGCAATCCAACATCATGGAAAGGTGAATCCCCGATTGTTATATGTTTAAATCTAAATCAATCTTTTGTGGATGTTGATATTGAAGTGGATTTAGTAATTATCTAGGTTTTAAATTTCATGAGATAGAGGAGGCAATTTCTAAAAATGGATCTTGTTAGAGAATTAAATTAACAGACTGTGTCTTATTTTAATAGCTGAAGCTTTTTGAGAAATTGACAAAGGCCTTATGAAATCAATATGGTATCAGCGCAAGAGGTCCTCATTTCGAATCTCTGGGGCACTTTATTTATCTTCCACCCTTTAATCTTTGGTAAAATGCTAGCCTGTGTGTGATGACAACTATAGAGCATTTAAATACCAAACTACTCCATCTAACAGGGTAGCTCAAACTTTTGGTTTGGTTGGCAGTGTGACAAAATTCTACAAATCATTCTCAAGGAGCATCTAGTTTCTTTTCTTTTCCAGTTCAACTATCTGTATATTTGAATGTGCAGATTGTTAAGTTATAATAAAGCACTAATATTTATTCAGTTATAATAAAACGCTAATATGTTCTTCAAAGGAGATCAGCGCTTCAGGGGACTAATTAGCTTCCTCTTTTACTGTTCAATCATGTGTTTTTGAGATGAGATTCGATGCTCTTTAGAAGTGTAATTGCAGGAGTCATTTGTTACACAAATTTCTTTTTCTTGATCAACATATCATGATAACAATGGCTGATCTATCTCTCATTTGTTGTGAATTATATACTGATGCTGCAGGAAATGTCGTATAATAACTATCTGGATGCTGATGCTGCATGGAATTGTGTATCTGAGTTTGGCGACCCTACATGTGTTGTTGTGAAGCATACAAATCCTTGTGGGGTGGCTTCCCGCAGTGATATTCTTGAAGCATACAGATTAGCCGTCAAAGCAGATCCTGTCAGTGCATTTGGTGGTATAGTGGCCTTCAATGTAGAAATTGATGAGGTAATTTCTTATTTTATCATGTAAGTGAAATAAGAATTCTAATTTCCTTGTATTGTAGATTCACTGAATCCTAATATAACAAACTGAAAGAGACTTGTCATTTTTCATCCATGTAGTTCCAGAGTGGAAGCCCATTCTTGAGTCAACTAGTTTGAGCTAAGAACTAGGGCAAATGTGAGGCCTATGGTCACATTCCTTACCATATGAGAATTCGTTGATAAATATAAGGGAGCATATGAGTAAAACATAAAACCTCATTCAGCACAAGCAACCCTCCAAAATGAAACAAAAATAGTGGTGTAGGTGCAGGTCTTTTGTTGTTGATTCAGGATTATAATATTTCACTTGCTAATACTGATCAAGTTGAACATCAACACTATCTTGCAATGTCCTACTGTGCATATAGAACTTGGCTAGGGAAATCCGGGAGTTCAGAAGCCCGACAGATGGTGAAACTCGGATGTTCTATGAGATTGTGGTGGCACCAAAGTACTCAAAGAAGGGGCTAGAGGTTCTCCGTGGGAAGTCAAAAACATTGAGGATCCTTGAAGCGAAGAAGAACGAAAAAGGGAAGCTTTCACTGAGACAGGTCGGTGGGGGATGGCTGGCTCAGGATTCCGATGATTTAACTCCTGCAGACATCCAATTTAATGCAGTCTCAGGGACAACTCCACAAGAGAGTGAACTTGAAGATGCAAAGTTTGCATGGCTCTGCGTTAAGCATGTCAAGAGCAATGCCATCGTCATAGCGAAGGTGTTTTTGTGATGCCACTTTGTTTTATTTCTCTTTTGCTTGCAAGTTGATGGGAGAGCTGAATACTGGTTTGTTGACTGTGGCCAGAACAAGTGCATGTTGGGCATGGGAAGCGGACAACCAAACCGTTTGGAGAGTTTGAGGATAGCTATGAGGAAATCAGGAGAGGAGGTCAAGGGGGCAGCTTTGGCGAGTGATGCATTCTTCCCGTTTGGTAATAATCGAGCTAATTTTTCTTATATTACTTGTGATGGTGATGGAATTGCCCACAATTATCAGTGGGAAAACCATTGCTGGCTTTAATGGTGTGGCCAATTATGCTGCTGGTGGGACAATTGTTAATGTTATGTACTTCTCTCATCCATATATGGTTGGTTGATCAGGGAAATGACATATGGAAGTCAATACCTAAAAACTGTGATTCAAATGCTTGTGCTAAAGTCTCGCATCTAATGTCAAGGTGGATTTACTAAGCTGAATGTCTGTTATCCGTCAATGATGGGTCTTTGTTCTCCTGTTTATGTGCAGCTTGGAACGATGCAGTAGAAGAAGCTTGTCAGAGTGGGATTGCTGTCATTGCAGAACCTGGTGGAAGCATTAGAGATCAAGATGCCATAGAATGTTGTAACAAGTATGGCGTCTCGCTTGTTTTCACTAATGTGAGGCACTTCAGACATTGATGCTGCACTTGACCTCCTCCCGCTCCAAAATCTCAAGGAAATTTTGTGGAAAGAAATCCTGGTGATTTTGTTCTTCGCTATACCACGAGCAATGGGTGAATGTGTTCAGTACTAAAGATGATCTGTATGTGAGTTTTGCAGTCACTCGCTTGATTTGTGCGATTGCTTTTGGGTCTCAGAGTCGCCAAAATGAGCGCCCACAGACTTCGTGACCGTTTTTGACATTTTGTGTTTTGAACATGTATCTTAGCTTGAGGAACTAGGATTTGCAATAGTTCATGAACATGAGCATTATCGCTGAGACAATCGATAAAGAGAAGGTTTTGAAGGTTGGAAGAATTGATCAGATTGAGCGAGAGATTTCGGCTGTGAGACTAATTAGGCACCCGCGTGTGGTGGAGCTTTACGAGCTCATGGCCACTAAGGCCTTGATTTACGTCGTCATGGAAAATGCTAAAGGCCGCTAGCTATTCAACAAGGTAACCAAAGGGAAACTGAAGGAGGCCGTAGCCCGGGGACACTTTCGAGAGCTGTTTGCTGCTGTCGATTGTCACGGCCGAGGCATCTGTCGCCACGCCTTGAAACCGGAGAATCTGCTCTCGGATGAGAATGGGAAATTTGGAAGGTTTCGGACTTTCGATGGAGCGTGCTCGCCATATCAAAAAGCGTCAAGATGGGTTGCTCCACAACTTCCGGGACTCCAATGTTGCTCCGGCAGCGATCGATCCAAAGGGCTGTGATGGATCCGAGGCCGATGTTTGGGCATGCGGCGTGATCTTGTCTTGTCTATTTGCTGGTTACCTCCCCTTTCATGATTCTAAAACCTCATGGAGATGTATCGAAAGATTGGAAAAGGGAGAACTCCAAATTTCCAAACTTGTTCGGCCCAGACGCGCGTCGACTCCTTTCGAAGATCTTCGATCCGAAACCAAACACTGAGAATTTCAATGACCAAGATCCTCAAAAAGCTACATGTATTCATTGATCTTACACCACAAAAAAAAAAGACAAATAACATGAGGTATAGCTGAGTTTACACTTACATATTCTCATCAGTCATCCCAAAAAAAATGTTGAATCACTCGCTGTTGAAAAGAAAATGGAAACGGTCTTTTTCAATTTGGTTTTATATACTTCGTTTCTACGTTTGAATCAAGCTTCAGGAACCTTGTCACGCCCACGAATGCTGTTTTCATTCCCATTTGAGGCCTCATTGCGCGGATTGCATTTCCCCACGTCTCTCCAAATCTCGTACCTCCCCAAGATTTTCCTGCCCGAGTCTCCGACGTGCAGGCCGATGTACGTCCCGATGCCACTGATCATGCCATAGGTTATGGAGTACGTCAACGGCATGAGGATAATCGTGGCGAACGCCGGATTCGCTTGCCTCATGTCCTCCCTCTCGATCTCCACCACCGACCTCATCATCAGCACCCCCACCAGGGTCAGTGGCGGCCCCACCGCCCACGCGGGGATCAAGGCGAGCAACAGCGTGAAGAAGAAGGCCAGGAAGAAGTAACCCGCCACGGTTATCGCCATTAGCCTGGTCCGGCCGCCTTCCTTGAACCCCATCGACGATTCGATGAACATCGTCATGAGTGACGTCCCGAGTAGCAACCCTACTATGATCGACGATGCATCAGACATGAAAGCAAAGTATTGGCCCTCGAAGTCGCCGTTCACGTCCGTGAAACCAGCAAATTTGGCCATCAAGTACAGTGTCCCCGTGGAACGTCACTAGTCTCCCAGAAACTGGCTTTGTCGATGTCCTTGAAGCTCAGAGCTCCGGCCGTGGTCTTGATCGAGTGGACGTCCATAATCTTCCTGAAGTACTGGTAGTGCAACTTCCCTTGCTCCGTGTCCGGGAACACCGTGACGGCGTTCTGGAGCCACAAGACGACCGTGACGAAGACGATGCTGTGTATCATCGCCCCTTTGACGTTATTCACCAGGCAATATGCGATTATTATGAACCCTACTATGCCAGGCAATAAGTTTAGGCTTGCCATGCGATTACCCAAGCGCATTATGATGTCACCTAATACAGATAATTACTTAGTGAGCCCACGTAATTCGTTGTTAAGCTGTTTAGGAAAGGCAAGTCATCTTAATTTGTCCTAGAGATAATGATATGTCGTCCTGAAAAATTGATGGTAAGTTGAGATGTACTTTTCACGGTGATGAAATAATATACGTAAGGCATACAAAATTCATCTCCATGTACGTATATCATCTTGTACTTTTTCATGAAGTTTATGTATATGTGATTCACCGAATCGTTCGGCAAAATGGATATCTCATTTGAAACGGTGCCTTGAGGCACCAAGCCACCCGTGCCATTGGCCAACATCACGACGGGGACTAGAGCCACTTTAGAAGATCTGGGGCAGCCTCCAAGCGTGACTACAGTCGAAGGACTGTAGCCAATGAGCCCGATTCCTCGATTGTTTTGTAACCCGACAAATGCCAGAAACAAGCCGATACCTGCCGTTAAGGAAACCCAGATGGTCTTTGGGACCAGCTGCGCGAGTTTCGCTCGAAATCCGACCGCTGACGATAAAAGAAAGATCAAAGCCTTCGATGAATATGGCCGCGAGGGCGCTTTTATAAGGTACTTTACCGGACCCGTGGAACCCGACCACGTTCGTACGCATGCCGGGAGCCAAGCCTAAGGGGAGATTGGCCAATGTTCCCATCACGTTTAGCTTTATAGGGGATTGTAGCACCTAAAAAGTTCGAGAAATCAAGAATAATCCTTTGCTAAAGTCAGAAAAGAAAAAGAGCCGCTCTTTATTACGTAGCATCATCTACAGGACATGGACTAGCTTTTAGGACAAGGAAAAAACAAAGACTGGATCGAACTCAGGGCAAATGCTTGCCTCGACTCGGATCCGCGACCGATCATGTCAATCACGATCGTTGGCATAGGTCCCACAAAATCCAACGACTGTGATCGCCGCAGCGAGGATTTCCTCCAACGTTAGACCCTCAGTGATCTGCTGAAAGCCTTGGAGTACTGGAAGTGGGGAATCCTGGCGTCCGCTTCCTCTGCCGCTGCCGCCGCTTCTGCCGCTACATTGTTGTTCCCTGATTTCTTCTTGCCCAGAATGGGCCTGAATAGCTTCTTGAACACTCGTCGGAAGCTTGACGGGCGTCGCTCGGCAGCTGCCGCCGTGCCACCGCGGGCCGAACCGCGGTCCGCCCTCGACGGTGCATGGCGGGGGGCCGGGGCGAGGCTCGGGTCGGAGAGGCTCCTCCCCAGCATGGCCTGGTTCAGCTGGACCTCGAAGGAGATCCGCTCGAACCGGTCCAGCAGGGTGCTCTGCTCGTCCCCGAACCGCTTCAGGACCGCGTTGATCTCGTCCACCGCCTTGGCCTGCTTCGCGTCCTGCGGCTGCTGCAACCATTTCTTCATCTGCATCGTGCGGGGTGGTCGGAGGAGGAGGAGCTTGGGGGGAACGGACTGATGACCTTCAAGGAAATGGAGGGGTTGCTTTGGTTACCTTAAAGGGCTAAAGGTAACGATTTAAAGGGACGAACAGTGGCGGAGGAGATCTCGGATTTAGTTCCTTGTCCATGGAAGCGAGAAAGGTATCTCAAAAGAAGAACATCAGCGACGGGAAAGACGGGGGGTAGTTGTATGGTCGCGAGAAGTGATAATTGGTAATAAATACGCAAGCTACAAAGCTTCGAAGGATTTGTTCGGGTGGGAAAACAGGAGAAGACAGGTTTACATAATTGGTTATGATTAATTGGGAAACTTGGTTGTCAGCTCATGAAATCGAGAAACTTCATGTTTACTAGAAAGCTAATTGATTTCTGACACGAATTCCGGGCGATCCAACTCGACTACTATGGTGGAAAAGAGTATCGCTGTGTATTATGATTTTATCCCCCGACATAAGTAAGACAAGGACAAAGAGGTGTTAATTTGAAGTTGAAAAAGCATCGAAATCTGGTTATCCCAATATCAAAGGACAGAAAGAGGTGCTCTTTATCAATCAAGGAAATTGGGGTCCCACAATTCCTGTTGAGAAAATATTAGATAGGTCTATTTCATCGCGGTAATGATAAATCACTCTATTCAGTATTTACCAGGTCTCATATGAGGGTCACTTGTCAAACTCTTATCTCCCTTTGCACCTTGCTTTTCTCTTCTTCTTCCATTTTTCCTCGTAGCCATCACCTGTGTACCATCAACCGTGACATCCTCGTGCTAGCCTCTCCCAATAGTGAATTGGATTTTCTACTTTCTTGTGGAGTTAAGAGATAACCTTGAGTTCCTTCCTCTTGGGATATTGCTTGTTCAGGTTCTGAATTTATGAGACAATTTTGATTATTAGCATTGGGTTTCAGATGGTTTTAGATTTAAAAGGGACATACCTCTAATGTGACATAGTACGGCGTCTTCATCATGCCGTCCATAGTCGCCTTATCCTTGTTGTCAAGTAAGGATGAGTATGATTTGGGAGTAGAACCAAAAATCTAAAAACCGAATTAGTGGAAATCGGTCCAGTTTCAAGTTCCAAGAATTGAGAAACTCATTTTGATGGGTAGATTTTAGGTGGAATTTGAAACTAAGAACAAGTCTTTTTGTTTTTCTTATTTTATGTCTTTACTCAATCTTGCAACATTCCATGGTGTCTAATATCGAGTGTGTTATCCGAAACAACTAGTTTGAGCTTCCATTTGAAGCAATATTCAAGATTGAGACTTTTACTTTATTAATATTTCAGAATTTTCGTGTGTATAAATATGAGTTGTGATTAGTAGATTGTAATAAATTATGGTCATTAGAGGTGATAATTCACCACGATTGTTCAATTAAGCGTACAAGTGAGACTTGAATAGACTCTAGAACCTATGATAGGATAAGTTCTCAATTTATGGGTATGTGAGGTAGATTTCAAATTTCAAAAATTAGGGGATCATTCCGACGGATAGGTTCTAATTTCCAAGTGGAACCTTAAACCTGAAACTTGGAATCACTCACCCTTACTGCTAAGTTAGATCATCGACCCGAAGTCAGTGAGCTTCACGTTGTTGCACCAGTTGAGTAGGACACTATCGGGCTTCACGTCACGATGGACAACCCGAAGGCGATGGTAGCGCGCTTATTTGATAGAATGGCACATCTCGGCATGGAGAGAGAGCGATAGGCGACAAGGTCAAAGAGGGTGCGACGGTCGCAGAGCTTAAGGACAAGGGAGAGGTAGTCCAGGGAGTCGAAGGCGTCGACGATGTCGATGATATGTGGGTTGGGAAGGCGAAGAAGTCGTGAGTCTGTCGTGGGTCTCTTGGCCATGATTAGTGCAAGGTGCAAGAGAGAGAGAGAGACAAGAGACCGACCATTGAGCCTCACCTATACATGGAGCGATTACTGAATGGTGTGGCTTAAGGCTAACGTGAAAAGACAAGTTTACTCACTATTTTCTCACATCAACCCAAGATCATGTCCTTACCGTTTCATTGTGGTTCCTCACTGTCTGAATGAAGCCTGAAAGAGTAGGGATTTTTCACACTTTTACAATGGGCAGGAGTGCCAATTTTCAATCCAAACAAAAAGAAAAAGGGCTTTGTTAATTTAAATTTGGGAAATTGACACAAATAGCCAATCCATAAACTTTTAATTTGTTTAATGTAGTCCTTAAATTTTAACCCAATGTGTAATGTGGTTCTTGAACTTTGATCCAATGTGTAATGTGATCTCTAACAATATTAAACATTTTCATATAGTTCAAAGACTGGATTGAATATGTACCAAAAGTTCAGGGATTACATTAAATAAATTAAAAATTCAATAACCAAATTGCATATTAGAACAAAGTTTATGGACTGTTTATGTCATTATCATTATAAATTTAATGAAAAACTATTCGATTTTTGAAAACTTTGACACGAGAATAGTTAGTATATTGAAAATTGCAATAATCTCATTTTGTGACACGTTTTATCAAACATCTTTTCGATTCATATTCTCTATAAAGGATCGAAAATACCCGACCTCCCTTCCCTCAATTGCCTCGGTTTGTTAGATGCTTATCGGAATCACATTTACAATAAAAGAGTGCCTTTGTTTCACGGAAAATATTTTCCACATTTTCCAACATTTGGTTCGCTTAGAATGAGTCAACAGAATGTTTTCTTTATTAATGGAAAAATGTTTTCCTATCAAAGCTTAAATTCAAAAAAATCCATTTGAAAGAACTGGAAAATGTTTTTCCAAATATTTTCCTAGTTATTGGATCATTTTGGTTGATGGAACTTTTATTCTTATAAAATAACATTTTAAAAAAATAGATTTTTAATTATCTTTTTTTTTTTAATTCGAATTTTTATTATTATAAGAAGATCTCAGATTTAGTGCTTTGTCCATGGAAGCAAAAAAGGTATCTTATAAGGAGAACATCAGTGACGGGAGAGACGGTCCCTGAAGACGGGAGTAGTCGTTTGTAAACCCGTCAAATGAGTGGGTCAGGTTAGGTTTTGGTCGGGTCAAAAGTGGGTCGACCCATATTCAACCAATTTAACCCGTTTTAACTCATATTCATGTAATGTAAATCAAGTGACCCATACCCGACTTGACCCATACTCAACACATACCCGACCCGACCCGTATTGCTAAAACCTATTAATATTCTAAGAAAACCCACACCTACTATATGCTAATTGGATTAAAACTTCAAATTACATTAAAAATAGCAAATAAAATCAAAAAAGTTTTTAAAAAAATCTATAAATTGAAGTATTTATAAAGAATTAGACCATGCACATGCTTCTCTTGTTTAAAGTGAACATACTATTGAGTAACTAAAAAGCGTAACTTGAAATTTTTTTAACTAAACCTAAGAAAGCTAATTTTTTTATGATTTTTTATTTAAAAAAAAGTATTGCTAAAACATTTTTATGCAATATAACTTTAATGGAAATTTTTTAAAAATATTTTTTAAAAAAGAATTGTTAATTATTTTTATTTTAAAAAATCAAATTTTTATTTTTAAAATTTTTTTTTTTTAAATATAATTTTTAATTATTATTATTTTTCTCTTTCTCTTTTCTATTTTATTTTTTCTTCTTCTTTGGCAGGTTGCTGGCTACCACAATGGTCGGCAAGCGGCCACGGATGAGATCGAGCTTACAAGCATTGTGTGGGGCTTGATCTTGCCAATCTGGCGAGACTCGACGCCGGTGAGCTCGAGTCTCACCAGATCCGGCGAGGCTCGATCTTGCCGATCTAGCAAGGCCAAGACTCCGTCAACGTCGGGCGAGGCTCTATCTCGCCGATTTGGCGAGGCCGAGGCCCCACCCGACACCGGCAAGATCAAGCCTCGCTAGTCGGCAACCACGAGCTTGCGTGTCGACAAGCTCGAGCCTTGCATGGCCTGTCGCTGGCCTTCGCCCTGTTGGCCACTAGTCATCGCCCGCCGGCCACTAGCTAAGAAGGAGGAAGAAGAAAGAAAAAAAAAAAAAGAAAAAATAAAATAAAAGAAAATTGAAATATGAAAAATAATTATAATTTTGATTTTTATTAAAAAAATATATATTTATAAAGTTAAAGAGGGAAAGATTATGTGGGGCTTGGGTTGAAATTTAAAAATGAGTTTTAATGTTCCAACCCACTTGATATTCTAAATAGGTCGAAAATGGGTCACAAGTTCTGACCCATTTTTGACCAATTTAAATTAGACTCACTTTTTTTACCCATTTTTAGTTGGGTTTTTAAAAGCCCTTAACCCATATACAACCCATATAAATGAAATATGAGTCCAAAAATGGGTCAATGACCCATTTTGACACCTCTAGTCGTATGGTCGCCAAAACCAGAAGTCGTAATTGTAATAAATAAGCAAATTCAAAACTTAGCAGCATTTGTTCGGGTGGGAAGAAGAAGAAGAGAGCTTTAAATAATTGGTTATGATTGATTGGGAAAAATGGTAGTCAGCTCATGAAATTGAGGAAATTTATATTTACTAGAAGCTAATTGGTGTAAAGATATACGGAATTTGGAAATTTCAAATTTTTGGAAGACGACGGCAATCTATGGAAATCGAAAAGGGGAACAAGACAAGGACCAAGATTGATGGTGCATTTTCTTTTCTTAGCAAGCAATTCGATAGTATTTGTGCCAACTCGATTTTAAATGATTAATCGCTTGAACATGATATGATATGGATATGGCTCGAAATTAACTTAGATTAACATATTTTATTTTAGGAAAAATAACACAAATGATTTCTAAACTTTGACTTAATATACAATGTAGTCTTAGAACTATAATTCAATGTGCAATATGATCTTTGGACTTTCAATTTGTTCAATGTGATCCATGGACTTTTGATATATGTCAATTTAGTTTCTGAACTATATAAAAATATTTGATGATGTCTTTCCATTAAATTAATTTCATGAACAATATTGAACATTTTCATATAATTTAATGATTAAGTTATATATACATTAAAATTTTAGGGACTATATTGATTAAATTGAAAGTTCAACGACCACATTGGGTATTAGGCTAAAGTTTAGATATTACATTGTATAAATTACTAGTTTCATGACTGGATATTGGATAAAAGTTTATGGATTATTTGTGCCATTATCTTTTTATCTTATTTTATTTTACAAGAAACATTAATTCCAGTCCTCTCAGTGGTTAATTTTGAGTTAGAGATCATATGAAATGACACAAATTCACGGCTGTTGGTGATGATGCAACTCGACTGTTTTGGCTGGGGTAGTACCACTGAGTATTATGATTTTATCTGCCGACATAGGTAAGACTGGACAAAAAGGTTTTGATTCAAACATGAAAAAGCATTGAAATCTGATTATCCCCGGTATCAAAAGACAGAAGAAGGTGTTTCTTTATGAATCAAGGGACCTGGGGTCCACAGCTCACATCAATCCTAGGCTTTGTCCTGACTAGTTATGGGGCTTTTCACCATATGAATGAAGCCTGAAAGAATAAAAAAATTCACGCTTCTATGAGTAGGAATAGGAGTGAATGATTCCAAATTTTGTATAAATTTCATTTGAAACTTTAAACCTACTAATTGAAATATGTTTTTTTTTATTTTTTAGAATCTAGAACTTACCATACATACCCTGAAACTTACACTATTACATGTTCCAAGATCTATTCGAGTTCCACATGTATTATTAATTGAATGATTGCAGTAAATCATCACATTTAGTGACCATCACTTATTACTACTATTCACCGATTAGACATACTAAAAATATGAAATATTAATAAAGTAAAAATCTTAATCATAAAATGGAAGCTCAAACTAAAGGTTAGATTATACACTCATCATCGAATGTCAATGTATGTATATATCTTGAACGTCAATTTTTGAATTGCGCAAAGACAATTAAAAAAAAAACACACAAAAACTTATTTTAGATTCCAAGTTCCAACTCACATGTCAAAAAAAGTTCTATAATTTTTGGAACCTAAAACCTACTATACATATCTTGAAATTTGGAACTGTACAAGTTCCCACCAGACCGGAACCGAAACCATGCTCACTCCTAGCTAGGAGTGCAAATCTTCAATCCAAACAAAAAGAAAAGGGGCTTTGGTGATGTAAATTAATGAAAAATATATTCGGTTTTCAAAATTTTGGTTTGTGCATGTCATTAGAACAATTAGTGCAGTAAAAATCACAATAATTCCATATTTAGTTGCTTAATAAGTGTTTCCCGACACATTTTTATCACAATTCTTTTGGACTCATATTCTCTATAAAGGATTAGATATCCCGACCTCCCTTGCCTCAATCGCCTCAGGTCGTTAGCATTCTTATGCTTCTCGGAGTCTTATTTGCAATGAAGTTTGATCAATAAGCAAAGTTCCCAAAAATCAGAACTTCTCTTTTTCTGAAGAACCGGGTTAGGCACAAACCTTCGTGGACCGAACCGGATCAATTCAGTCGCGGCCCACGTTTGGGTCCGAGAACTTGCTTTCCGGTCTAACCTCTTGGGTTCGGGCCGGACCGGACCGACCCGCACGAAACTGGTACTCTCGGGAAATTACACTTTTTAACGTTGTTTTTATTTATTGAAGAACATCTCTAATCCTCGATTGATTACGTTGACTAGTCAGCGAATTCATGCCAGTCTCGCTCGTTTTAAACCTTAATTAATGCTAATTACATTCGGCTTCCCGGCGAATTTTGGCAGATGCCCGCGTCACATCTCGACCTCTTTTCGTACTCAGAGCAAAGAATTTCGACAACCCATCGTCTTCCACTTCGCGCCTCCTTCGTAGTTCTCCGATTTCGCCTGCTTAATGTTGCAATCGTTTCCTCCTTCGCAAGAAAGCTAAGCTCGTGCATGTTCAGTTCAATTTCTTGATCCTCGATTCGTGAACTGCTACTGACTCTGGTGGGAGTCGAATTTCGAAGACCCAGCGTCGAGTCGACCTCCGGAGCAGTGGCTGAAGATTCGCTGTTCGGAGGGCTCGAATTTGAAGTGGAGTCATGAAACCGTGAGAGACGACTGATGTTCCAATGGCGAAAGGTGGATTTCTCGCTGCGATTTTGGTGTGCTCGATCGTGGCCGACGCTTTCAGTTTCGGTGAGCTTCAGAATGCAAGTTGGTTCGGAAAAATCCGTAACTCCTCTCCGCCACGACAGGTATGTTCTCTCTTTTTCTGGGAGTGCGAACTGTCATTTTCTATTTTTTCGCTCGTTTGGGTAAATGACACAAATTTTCTTTACATTTTAGCCAAATATGTGACGTAGTGCTCAAATTTTTGTTCAATGTAGTCTTTAAATTTTAGCTTAATATGCGATGTAGTCCTTGAATTTTTAATTTAATTAATGTAGTACCTAAGCTTAGTTTTTTAGATTATATGGAAATGTTCAATGTTGTTGCTGATATTGAATTAATAGAAGGGTTATATTGAACATTTTCATATATTTCAGGACTACATCACGGATGTATCAAAGTGTAGGGATGATAGTGATCAAATTAAAAATTCAGGAAACATATTATACATTTGGTCAAAGTTTAAAGACAGAATATCAATTTTTGGTTCGTAGTAGTAAAAGCGATAGCTTCAATGATATGTTTTGTTTAGGCGTCTCTGCTGCCAGATCCTGTTTCAGGTTTCCAGAAATCGGATAGTAGAACAGACAATAACAGTACATATAGGGAGGTGACCACAACTTCGACCAATTTGACCCCAAAAGGCCAAAATGGCGGCAGTGTCTCTATGAGTTCACCTTCGGTTGAACAAAAGGAGAAGAAAAAGAATGATGAGAAGAAGGAACACAAGGAGCTGCATGAGCCAGCAGGAATGAGCTAGACTTGTGATGGAAAAGAAGACAATGTGTGTTGCGATCGTGGAACTCTGACTACCTGCATTCTGAGCTTTGAAGGTGGTGATTTCTATTTTCTTTCGTTTCGATTCATTCCATCTCATTTGAATTGGAGATGGCCAACTTCCCATTTCTTTTGATTTGTTGTCAAAAACTGTGCTATCTCTTCTGCATTTAGTTTTTGAAGATCTATTTTGGGGAAAAACATGAGTTTGAAGCTTTGCGACATGAGTTCTTGTGATTGATAGAAGCATGTTGCCCTTATGTTGCCTATTGTTTTGATATGAACTTTGGAGACAGCTTGCTACACAGGCCACAAGCCATACATCAAGTGTAGAGTCAATTCTGATTGTTATAATCTGTAGCTTTTTTTGCTTGCATGAACTGGTAAAAAAATCTTACCATTGAAATGATATGCTTCCTGTCATTCTTTAAGGACACTCTTGGCCTTTACCAGAGAAGTCCTCATTCAGAAATTAGTATTTCAAAGCTTATGGGAATCTTCTCTACCGAGGCTGGGGGCATAGTCAGGATGACGGAGTAGGTAATCACGATCAACTTACGACTGAATACTTCAAGGATTCACAGAGTTCTGAATTTTCATGGAACAAGAAAATTGCACCAAAGGTCCTAAATGCATTGTTTGTTGTGCAATCAAGTTCTAAATGTTCTGGATTTGGGGAAATCAAATCCTTCCAGCAAGGTATTAACTAAGTTTGTTGACATGGCATGCTCGAAATTGGACGTGGCATTTTTTACTATTTTTGAGCTTATGGCTAACGGGGCAATGACATGGCACCGCATTAGAAAGCAAGCCAAATAAATAAATAAAAATAAAGGGAAGCTTAGGACTTGATTGCACATCAGGCTAAAGATCTACTAGTTTCAGGCAATTTTCCCTTGTGGAAATGAGCCCAGCATGGACTATTGTGGGTAATCGAAGAGGACAAGCGTATGCATGTGGAAAAGAAAGTGAAGGGAAGTTTCGAATGGGTAAGGGAAGAGATGTCAATTGAAGATTTGAACTGTTTCAGGAAAATGAACTTAAACTGTCATCGGATAAGAGATTGTAATTTTAATTTCAAAATGGATGAGAGGTTTAAGGGATTGCATAGCAATTATGTTGATCACTTGAAATTTTCAATACTTTCTTTGACATACGATTAAAATTCATCATTATTAGGGGCATGAGTTGAAATGAAATTCTTATGTAGAAGTTGCAGTTGACTCTGTTTTTGAGTTTGCTGTTTACATAATAGAGATTACTACAACGGTTAAGATTTGAGATGTGGGGAGGGCAGGGGCTCACTCTCTTGAGAGTCATCAGTCTCTTAATTGGTTAGTTCCATAATAATTTTCCAACAGTTGCTTGTAAAGGCCTTTGTATGGCAGGTGATTTTAGTTGAATTAGTCTAGTCTGCTAACGATAAATTCAATCGATCGGTCAATGGGGAAATAGAACTGGAGCCTCCAATTCTGAATTACGCTTTAGCTCTTTTCACACAATTGGACTTGCAAGTGTTTACCCCCTTAACAGTGGCCAATTCTTTACATCCACTTCAAGCTGCAGAACTGTTACAGATCTCCAGTTTGGCTTGTCTAATATAGCAAGCCATGCAAATTATTGTCAATTGAATTAGATTTGCTTGTATTCACTCTCTTGCTTCTGCAGGCTCTTTTACACTGTATTTTGACTGCGACATCACTGCATCTTTCATCTGCTGCTTCATTTTAATTTTTTTTTTTTTCCTTTTTTGGGGTTTCCTATTAGTTTTTTTGCTTCCTCAGATTAATATTTATCTTTCTACCGGGGAAGGCCATAAAGTTGTATTAAATGCTGGGAAAGGGATTGTGTGCTTCGCATGGGGCCTCTTGTATCTGACGCGAGTGTTTTCCTCTCCCTCCCTTTGTTTGACAAGCTAATTACTCCAATCAATGGTGCCTATCTCTTGATTCTAACAGTAGTAATCTTTGGCCGTGGCCTTGCTGTGTGTTTAGGAAGCAGTAAAGAAAGAGCGAGTTCAGGTATCAAGAACTCAAAATGGGGTCAGGAGAAGGGACCAATAATGAAACTGAAGAAGGTTCGGATCAAGGATGGGACAATGATTGGGATGAGGAAGATGCTGTGAAATCTCCAGGTCAACCTCACATAGGAAATATATCTGCAAATGGCCTCAGTTCTAGGCCTGCAAATAGGGATGGTTGGCAATGTGACTGGGACGACTAGGAATCAACAACAAGAAGGGTGTTTGAAAGAGTTATACTACTACATGGGAAGAAGGAAAGGAAAACCAGGAGACATGACGACAGTATCGAAAACAGGTACTTGATTCAATTTCATACCACCTATATGCTTATCTTGTGAAAAGTAGCTTCAGTTTGGCTTCCCACAGTTAAAGGTTTAGAATTAGGTTTATTGAAATTTTTGAGTTGAGGAGGTGAATTGTGTTGCCCTCTAAATCCTGTTTGACTTGGATAGCCTGAACAGTTGGCTTTACATCAAAGGAGTATTTTAAAACATTGAACAATTCCCTTCTATTTTCTTCTGATGTCAATTTGTTGCTTATATAAGTACGTGATTTTGGGTTGGGCGCAGAAAAATATCTCTGTAGCAACATCTATTTTTCACATGAAAAGTGACTGGTTTGCATTTTTCTGTTTTCATGTTTCTCTTGCTAATTGGTGTTATCAGGCATTGATTTCTTATCACGTGCTCTTTGAGTCAAGTTTTCGGATACAGTTATTGGAGGAGTGGAGATTGCAGGTTGCAAGATTTTGGCATTCAATACGAGTAATTATCTACTTTTCAAGGTTAAATCCTCTCATAGATGTCTACGAATAGTGACATGTAAACTTTAACCAAGGATCCTCTCTTCAAGGCTTCATATCGTATCAGATTATGATTCCATTCCAGTTATCTTTACCTTTACCTCACGCTTTTCGGTTCTGAGTGTTTAATCTTTATAGTAAGTTGTTGTTAACGACCCAACCTAATAATTTTGCTTTGCAGAGAGATTAGAATTGGAAAGTGACACTTTAGTTTCGTTATTTGTTTGAGCTGTCAAATTGCCACAGAGATAAGAAGGGAACTCCTATCAATAATGTCGCAAGGCTGGAGCTAATATAAGAGGGTCTTGTGTTTAGAACCGGCAATTTGGGCAAGTTTTTGTCTGGGTTCTGATCGTGAACTTGCCATTTAGTCCATGGAGGTAAGCTTGATCCCCATTAGTCTCTAGTCTTGACATGGTTTCGAAATTACTCTAGTTCAGAAAACTATGTAAGCTTGATCTGGCACTCTAGGTTGGGTCATCTTTCTCATATAATATATACATGCAGAAGCTCCTTCTCTTGAGTATGCTTCTTTCTAGGTCAGCTATACCGACTTGTTGATTAAGTTAGGTGAACACAAAGAATGGTCCGACAAACCGACGGTGAACGTGGCTGTGACTGTCGACGCTCCCTCTGTTGTGGAATTAGTCCTGGAGCGACTGATGGAGTCATGACTTGAGAAGGCGCCAGGTGAAGCTCGGGTTTGTTCAGAGGTCATGGTGCAAGAATTAGCTCAGACTAGAGGAATCAAAAATGTTGGCTGCCAATGGAGTTAGAAGTTCCTAGGTCCTTGCCTGTTGCCAAAACTCAATCATCTGATATGGTTTTATTGTATCATGTCGAAGTGACTACGCGCCTCTTGCAATAAGGAAGTCCTATTTCCGAGTCTGAATTAACTTTATAATTAGACCCGTCTCTTGAAGTGAAACTTTCCCCTTATCGGCTTCCTTACATGGTCGGCAAATTTGTCTAGGATTGTCTCAGAGTGCAGGCCTGCGTGGGAAGCTACTCGGATCTTAGCTAACTTATCTCATGAGAAAAGAAAAAGGGAAACTCGGGAGATAGATTGAACCCATTTTTCTCCATTTTGTCACTTAGCCCCTTCACTAAAATATGTCCCGACGGACATAAATTAAGACCATTAAATAGCAAATCTTACACAAAAGAAGTGAAATTTGAGATTCCGTTTACATCTTCAATGATTCATTTTAGAGGGAAACACATTGGCATTTTAAATTTCAGTGGTTAATGAGATTTTTTTTTTTTTTCGTTCATTTCTTTATTTCCCTTTTCTCCTCCTTCCCCGTCCAGAAAGCTCCATGAACAAAGCCGGGTTGCCGACCGTTGCCACTTCGGACATTGCCACTCCAGACACCGTGGACATTGCCACTCCAGCAAAGCCAGTGGTTTTAGTTAATAAAAAATGAGTTAATAAAAAATACTTTGCATGTTATTATTATTTAAAAAAATGAGTAATCATTAACAACAATCTACGCCAAGAGGATTTTATTGATAATTAATATATTTTCAGTTAACTCATTCTCCTGAACATATAAACGATCAAATTCAGAAAATATTTCTTTTTTCAAGTTGTTGATTTTTCTGAAATAAATATAGCAAATGTGCAAGTTTTTTTTTTTTAAAGTGCAAGGGTGCCTTCATGTGTTCAGCCTCACGCAAAAAAATGTTTAAACACTTCTTTTTTTGGGCATTTGGTCCTTCAATTGATAAGAAATTTAAGAAAATAATTTCACGATTGAAATAGTAAAATGTCATTTATTTACAAACTTTACTATGCTTTAAAAATCTTCTTCCACGACTTGTATAAACTCTATATATTGATTGGACCGATTCGCGCTTATAGCTCATTCACAAGCTCCATAGAGGATTCTTGATATGTTTTAAGACAGTAATATCCTCTACCAAATTGGGTAAATAATTAAAGAAGTTTAGGTTACCTTTTTTGCTTCTACCATTTCACAGCAACATGATTCACTTACATGTAATCATCGTAAGTTTTTATTCTTTAGAACGCTATACTTTTCTCATTTTAAATTATGCATACATTATTCAAAATGAATTATAAACTTTAAAGTAAAATATATATTATTAGCTTTATTAAGTACATCTTTTTATTAGGTACAGCTTATTCCTTAATTAAATAAGAAATACATTAACTTTTAACAATCTTTTCAGTGACAATATCTATTTATTATATTTTCCATTTCAATATTATAATATATGTCTTCTTAATAGTTTTTGAATTTATATTAGCAAACTTTTTTCCATAAAGCACGTGATTATTAAGTTTGTTATTAATTATTCAGTTAATCAAATAAGCTATACATCAAATTATGAATAGCACTGAGATACCTATTTTCCTTTTTATAATAATTTTTTTATCGTAATAGTTAAACTTAACAGAAATTTAATAATGTTAAATGAAATTTATTCTTTCAATAAAGTAAGCTCTATGCAAATTATAGTGATCTACTTACGAATTAGATATATTATTATTGTTTTTAGTTTTCATCTTACTTTCATTGTGAATCAAATAGATGCCTTGAGATTATTATTATTATGATTTTTTCCAATATATGTTAAATAATTGGTCAAAAAAAAATTAAGTTACATAATTTAGAAGTATTTTTAAAGATATTTTCTCTTTACTTGCTAATACTCGATAAGAAATAATAGTTTGGGGATGATAAATAAGCTGAAACTTGTTGTATCTGTACCCCTCAACGACATATACAAAGTCAAGTGTGATGTGGTAAGGACAAACATATATATATTCTATCAATTTCGAATTTAATTTCGATTTTAACTACATAACTTTGTGTTAAATTTATCCTTGCTGGTAGTTTTAGCTTTACCATGGTGAATTGAGCAACATTCTTGAGGATAATAAGAATATAATCATGCAACTCGCTGATAAAAAAGGCTTTAACATTGCACCCTTAAGAATGATTATTAACTGGTTTGTCCCATAAAAATCAATGGATCTAGTTGTTGATAAAAGCAAGACAATGAGAATGGGAAGGAGAGCGAAGCTAGGGTTTTGGCTAGCACTGAAAGAAACCGATAATGATGGAAATTGATTCAGTTATTATTAATCAGAAGAGTTGTGTTTTACTATTCTATCATCTACCTCTTGATTTCTGTTATCGACACCGTTTCTTTGCTTCCTTTTGATGTTTCGACGCAATCTTCATCCATTCATTTGAGCATTATCCATTTCATTCTCACTGGCCATCAATTATTTTCTTAGCACTGAGATTACACGTAAACATAAATCACAGATATAAATTACTTGGGGTCGCCCCAATGGCCATTGTTCTCACGTACCTCTGAATGTGAGGGGGGGGGGGGGGGGGGGAGCGTGGGGTGGTGTGGTTTGTAGGTTTCTCAGGTGAGCCCAAATGGGACCCGCCCCCAGCTCCTCAGGAAAAAGAAAAAAATCACAGATATAAAATTGCATGTCGTACTAATTTTTGTATTAATTATTTTATAGCCTATGGAAATATAGCTTCCATCACAAAATACAACCAACTCCACATTTTATATGTAAAAATACAGGAAAAATGAATTGATTGAATATCGTCCTGACTGAAGGCTTGCGATTCAGAAGTTAATCCGTTTGGACCAGTGCCCCAAGGGTTCAACTTCCATGCCCCATTCAGATTTGTAGAAAAAACCAAAGTGAGCCATCAACAACCACACAAAGGTAAGAAGCTCTCCACCTTTACTCAACACTTGCATATGTACCTCTCCGCTAATATGAATTGCTGCATATGATAGCATCTCAAGCCACACTCCACTCATCACCTTCCACTTCTTTCCCTCGAGCTTGTCTATCTCTTTGGCCAAATTGATCCCCTCACTGAGAGGGGACGTCCGACGAGGGAATCTCAATTGAATCTCATCCAATGTCGCGCATAACCTTTCCACATCCTTGGTTGCATTAATGATGTGATTTCGTAGCTCGAGCACAATCTCTGCTGAGGTGATTTGGGCAATGCCAGCCACAGAGGACACTACATTAGGTTGATTAAGTAAAAGATACAACATATAATCGGAGAGGATCTTACTAAATTCTCTCTCATCATTTTTGGCTGTGAGACTCATAAATCGTTGCTCTCTATTATAACAAATTTCAGTAGCTAAATGCCAAATTATAATGCTGGCATCGTAAGTAGCATGGGTGACATACTCTAATAGATTGCAACAATCAATCCCCTCTGGTTTACTCTCGAGAAATAGATTACCTCTAGCCTCAAATATCTCTCTCTCATTCGAATGATTCGTGTTCTTAGATTTATGTCTCACCTCTGTAAAGATAAAGATCCATAGATCCTTAATAAATGGATTTGTGGACAAGTACTTCGTATTCGCAATCATTGGTATCTTCCCATAGATACAGAGCCACGGAACGTAGCCTCTAGTGATTGCCTCACCTGCTTGATGGAACCAAGAGATGATCTTCTCAACCATACGGAATGGAAAACTACAGATACTAGAAAAAGCGCTGATGCCACAACGCCTATCGCACTTATAAATTTTTCTTGGACTCTCTTTCAAGGACTCAGATAAAAGGTTGCAAGCAAAGATGGATTCTGACCACCTTCGAAATATTAATGGTGTATTTAAGACCTCACAAGCAGAAATTAAAACCTCCAGAGTGGCCTTAGGCTCTACGTCACATTTGGTGAATTGGGGCTTCCCTAGGTTAGCCATGGCAAATACCATATTGTGCAGAATTGTACCTAGTTTAGATGATCCTTCGTTGTACCACTTGATTTCTGCAATAGTCCAATCGGAAAAAACGAGCATGAAGAACGCTATTACATCAAGAGCAATCCCTCCGAAAAGAAGGGAATAAGTAATTTCCACATCGAGTTTGGCAAGCTGATGCTTCTTTAAGCGATTGAACAGTATGAAAGCCATCATGATATTAGTGAAGGTTATGAAGCGGAAAATGTAGCTCCTTTTGGAACGTATTGCTAAAACTTTTGTGTGAAGCATCTCGTAAATGAAATCTAGTTCCACTGATATCAACCTCAAGGCATCTGCCGCAGAAACTTTGCAGAAATATTCACGGCTCATTTCGCATTCTCCTTTTCTAAAGATGAGATCAACAAGGAAGAACATAAAGATTTGAAATAACCAATAAGCATGCTTCACTATGATGCTCTCGGGAAGTTTTACTTCTCCTTCATTAGAATATCCATCTCCTAAACGCTTGAGTTCGTCAAGCAAATCTACCCATGCATTAGGAGAAGAATTGTTTGGGAGCTTTGCATTTCTAAGTCTACAGAGGCTTGAGAGCATCCATTCCCTTAGCCTCGGGAAGCTTGAGAGACTAAGCGCCAGTAGCCTCTCAGCATTTTTTATGACTCCAGCAAGAAACACCAGCATCGTCGGAATCACCATCAACTTGTTGTTAGGAAATATTTGCACAAAAACATAGATCACGGCACTAACTTGGAAGGTGAGACTGAGTAGGTGTCGTCGCCAAAGTGAACTATCTTCCAGAGAGAAGGCAGTGATGTTGTCCGGACCTCCAAGATGTAATAAGAGAAATGAGGCCCAAAATGCCTGAAGTGCTCCGTCTACTTCAGTTGTATGAGTGCCGAATTGCCTTGGTTGTGAGAGATGAGCCCGATTGCAAATGCAGCTACCCAATCAGACATCAAATAGGCCAACCACAAGAGGAAAATGATGCAGCGGTTCGTTGTTTTCTTTCTAAGGGGTGCAAATAGAATGAGAAGAACTTGAAGCGAGAGGCTCAAAATGACGAAGCCTCGGATGTTCCATTTGATCCATAGATCCGAAATGGAGCTAAATGCCATATATTTGTTTGGGTTGGATTGTATCAATCCTCTCTAATATAACTACGAGTACAACATTTATAGGACAAAAATGACAAATACATTGAGATGATCCCTTGCTTGTTCGTCAGAAATAAGTATATATTTAAAAACCCAATGAGGAAAAAGAATCATAAACCGACCATTCGGCTTATAAACACAAGCAATGTATCTTATGCATTAATTGACAGAAGAAAAGCATCTCTTACATGAACGATGATGCATGCTGCTTTGTGTTAGGTTGATGTTTTATCGTCAAACAATCCTATCAATTTTATTTGCACATCCACATGTAATTATTTGGATTTCGAATTATGAAACTTCAGTAGTCATGATTAGTTTATTGAATTCTTTAGGGATTCCACATTCAAGAAGACAATTGATTTTATTGATCAATAAGATACTATCTAACAAGTCATATATGTGTACTTGTATAAGATGAGTAGGATATCCTCTATATTAGGAAAATTAAATCCTCTTAATCTAACTTAGGAAAATTAAATCCTCTTAATCTAACTTAAAATTGAGAACTTATCTGGCCGAATTTATGATATGTGTGGGTTACGTTCAATGGAGGTGATCATGCTAATTGCATCGCTTCACCCTTTCGAGTATCAAAAGCTTAACGAATAAGATGGTTGAAATTTATAGTATCATACATGTTACACTCTTCCACATGTCCAGAAATCTAACAAAACCACATCCACCCAACAAATTGACGAATAGTTATATGTTTATTAAGATACGATAGAGTCACATGCCGTAATGATTGTAATTTGACAATTTAAAAAATTTGAATACGCGTACGTGATTATTTCCCAATGTTTGGAAGCATGATGGGGGAGGAAAATAAACAGGAAATATTCTCTAATTTAAATTTTATAGTCTTAAAATTTTCACCTTTTTCCCCCTCCGTTTTCCTAATCTCTCAAAGATAGAACTAATTAATTTCCCTCTCTATAATTCAATAAAAATAAATTCAAGATCCTGCTGCAAACTATGTGCAATGATTTTAATAGAAGTAGGCAAAAGTGGTGCGTCGTTTCATGGCTGGAGCAGAACTTTGAGCTGCCCGAGTTTGCATAGCTGAAAGTCCTCAAACAGGGTAACTCGATCTCCCCTTCGGCTAGAAAAGGATAAGTGTAGAGGTTAAGAAGTTCGTCTTCAAGATGCCAAGTTTCACGTGAAGATATGTCAAAAGTAAAGTTCAAGCATCAACAAAGGGAAAGGACAATAAAAGCTAGAACTGTTAAAACAATATTTCTCTCAGCCTCCACAAGTTTTCATGAAAAGCAACTAGTAATGAAAAGAAGGAATAAATTCTTAGTATAAACGCAGAACTGGCATGGGAACAAGGGAGAATTACCAAAAAAAGTCCAAAACTATTTCAGTCATGTCAATTCAATCCTTTTTTTTTTTACCAATTTAGTCCTAAATCTTTTGTAATTATGTCAATTTTGTCCATTCTATCAAATTTGGTGGGTTGAGATGACATGGATGCCAGTCGACGATGGCCCAACGCCCACGTGGTTATTTTTTAATAATATTTTATATTTTCAATTTTTTTTTTTTTTTTCTTTTTCTTTTTGCTTCTCTCTCTCTCTCTCTCTCTCTCTCTCTCTCTCTCTCTCTCTCTCTCTCTCTCTCTCTCTCTCTCTCTCTCTCTCTCTCCTCTTCTTCCTCTTTGGCTTCTTTGCCCATAGTGGCCGAAGAGACTCTGGCAAGGCTCGTTGGGCACTAGGCGAGGGTCGCAACCCTCGCCAATGGCCGACGAGGGCTTCGTGGCCCTCACCCAGTGGCTAGTGAGCCTTGCCAAAACACTTGCCAGCAGAAGCCAAAGAGGAAAAAGAGAAAAAAGAGAAGGAAAAAGAAAATAATAGTAATAATAATAATAATTGAAAAAAAAATATTATAAAAAAAAATGCCACGTCGGTATCGGCAAGTCAAATTTGGTCGAATGGACTGAATTTGCACAATTACAAAAGGTTTAGGATTGAATTAGCTAAAAATAATTTAGGACTAAATTGATATAATTATAATAAGTTTAAGACTTTTTTTAGTGATTTCCTGCAAAACAACTCTCGGAAAAAGAGCCTGGACGACTTGCAGAACGTGCCGCAGTTGGGGGTTAGCATGGCCAAAACTCCTACTTGAACAATCCGAGAGTATAAAGCTCCAGTTCACGTCACGTCGCGTCAACACTCAATTTTTGAGCAATGAATATGGTTTTAAGGAAAATTCATTTCCAGATAACATCCAAGAGATGAGCAATTCATATCTGATCATAAAGCTGCTAAATACAGGAAAGATCGGAGAGAGAGAGAGGGCCATGCAGAAACAAAGGTATTAAGAGAAACAAAGATATAATAGAAAATAACACTAGAGTGAGTGAAGTATTTTAATCGTAAATTTTGAACTTAAGTGAAATTTGTTCATTCAATCAAGTAAGCTCTATTGCAAATTATAAATGATCTATGAAAATATTATAGGATCTTCAAGCGAGAGGGAGAAAAAAATCAGTAACTACATCTTTACTCAACTGGCTTTTCTTTTCTTTTTTAATCACGAAATATTAAATAATATCCATAATATTTAATAATATCTCTAATGATATTCTCCAACAAGGAAATCTCTAATCTCCATAGATATATTTCATCATTCCCCCTCATGAGCATGCGGCTTGCATATGATTGGTGCAACTTTCTTTGAGAGTCTGTAATCAGACGTCGTGTAAACCAGACCTTACAATAAACAAACTGGATTTGACAAGCACTAAAACAACACATGCTTAGAAAGTTGACTTATCTTTTTCATACAACCTCGATAGAATTGTGTGGAAACCCAACTTAAATTGCGGCCAACTAAACTGCATCACCCCACAGTGCTCATCTTTGGCTACCAGATGAAGGTGCGATTGACTTCGGCACTCACAGCTACATGGATACGTGATGACACCACTTCGTAATGCTTATCTTTGGTTGCTCGATGAAGGTGTGCTTGACTCTGGTATTCACAACTACTTGGACATTTGACAACAATTCCGCTCGTCAATGTTGGTCATTATTAGAAGAGAGTACCACAACAAATAACATCCATAGTAGCGTTGTTGAGTGTCGACAATATCAGGGAGTTATTGAAGATGAGACGACTAGACAATATCAGGGAGTTATTGAAGATGAGACGACTAAAGACAACATAAAGAATGAAAAAGCTAAAGTCTGATTTATTTCCTTTTCTCTTGTGGCTCTCATATCATGTGAATATTATAAGATCCTAGAGAGAGAGAGAGAGAGAGAGAGAGAGAGAGAGAGAGAGAGAGAGAGAGAGAGAGAGAGAGAGAGAGAGAATAAATAAAGACTAGAGAATAAATAAAGACTAGAGAATAAATAAAGACTACAACTTTACTCAATTGGTTTTTTCTTTTTGAATCACGAAATATAAAATAATAATCCCTAATATCTAATAATGTTTATAATGATATAATATAACAAGGAAATCTCTAATCTCCATAAATATACTTCATCAATTTACTTATCATTGTACATATAATTGGATGTCATCAATCTTCTTATTTTAATTGTAAATTAAATAGATGTTCTTGAATTCATTAACATAATTTGTTTTCAATATCAGATAAAGTGTTTGAAACAAAAGTTAGATGATTCGGGAATACTTTTAAAGATGTTTTCTTGTGCTCATTTAAACTCCACTAGAGATAATAGTTTGTGGATGATAAATAAGCTAAAGCTTATTGTTGAATCTGTACATGCCATGGCATTTGTGAGGTCACTTGGGACGCGGCAAGGACACACAAATGTATTCTCTAAATTTCGACTATAAATTTCATAATTTTGTGGTAAATCGATCTGTTTTGGTATTTTTGGCTTGACCACCATGATAAATTGAGCAATTTCTTGAGGGTCATAAATCACGTAACTCCTAAATAGAAGAAGCTTGAACATCGCACCTTTAAGAATTACTAATTAACTGCCTGTCCAATAGAAATCAATGAATCTGGTTGTTGATAAAACCAAGATACTTGGAAAGTTAAGGGAAGCTAGCCTTTTGGCAAACCTGAAAGAAATCTATAATGATTGAAATTGATTCTGTTGTAATCAATGAGAAGAGTTGTGATCTTTTTTTTATTTTGTTTTTTTTTTTAATCTTGTTTTACCTTGCTTGGATATCTTAACACAATCTTCTTCCCTCATGTGATTTCCTCCGTATTCTCACAGCCATCCATTATTTTATTAGCATAAGGATTACATGAAAGCATAAATTACAGATTAAAACTGCATATTGTACCAAAGCGTGTATTAATTATTCTATAGTTAACAATACAATGTTCGTTTTTTTCTTTTTAAGGAGTGCAAACAGAATAAGAAAGAGCTAAAGCATGAGATTCAATATGACGGAGTCTAGGACGTTACATTTGTTCCCTAGATCCAAAATAGAGCTAAATGCCACGTTTTTGCTTAGTTTAGATTTTATCAATCATCTCTATATAATTTCTGGTACAATAAAGTATATAGGATGAATAATGGGACTAAGATTGTTCCTTGCTTAATTTTAGAGAACAATATCTATTCCAAAACCCATCTAGAAAAAAGAGATAAGAACCAACTATTTTATATATGTGTGTGTTTCAATGCACGCGCATTGAGATTGTTCCTTGCTTGATTTTTAGAAAATAGTATCTACTCCAAAACCCGATCGGAAAAAAGAATCATGAACCAACTGTTATCATGTATGTGTGTGTATGTTGAGATTGTTCCTTGCTTGACTTTTAGAAAATAGTATCTATTCCTAAACCCAACTAGGAAAAAGAATCGTGAATCAACCGTTATATACGTGTGTGTGTGTGTGATGAGATTGTTCCTTGCTTGACTTTTAGAAAATATTATCTATTCCAAAACCCAATTGGGAAAAAGAATCACAAACCAACTATGATATATGTATGTGTGTTGAGATTGTTCCTTTATTGATTTTGGAAAATAGTATCTATTCCAAAACCCTACCAGGAGAAAGAATTGTGAACCAACTGTTATAGATGTGTGTGCGTGTGATAATATTATTCCTTACTTGATTATTGGAGAATAGTATCTATTCCAAAACCCAATTGAGAAAAAGAATCGTGAGCCAACTATTATGTATGTGTATTGAGATTGTTCCTTATTTGATTTTTAGTTCCTCATTTGATTTTTAGAAAGTAGTATTTATTCCAAAACCTAACGGGAAAAAGAATCGTTAACCTACTATTCGACGAATGAATACAAGTAAGGCATCTCGTGTCTTAAATGGCAAAAGAAAAATATCTTATATATGAATGATGTCTATTACTTTGTGTTGAGTTGATGTTTTATTGTCAAATTGATCATATCTCAATTCAACTTGCACATTCACCTGTAACTACTGAGTTTCAAGTTAGGAAACTTCAATATTCATGATTAGTTTATTTAAAGTGTTTAGAGATTCCACATCTAAAAAGACACGATATTATTATTCAATGAGATCCTATTTTAGAAGTCATGTATGTGTGCGCTTGGACAAGATGAGTAGTTATCCTCCATTAGGAAAATAAGATCCTGTTAAACCGCCTGAAAATGAGGGTTACATTCAAGGGAGGTCACCACGCAAGTTGTCTTTCCTCACCCTTTAGCGTGTCAAAAGCTTAACAAATAAGGTGGCTCAAATTAATAATATTATACAAGTTACTCTCTTCAACATATTTAGTGATCATACATCAATCTAAGAAAAATCAACCCAGTCGAAGAACTCAATAAAGTTGCAATATACCAGATAAACATTCAAATCAAGAATAAACAAAATCACATAGCACCCAACGAATTGATTGAATAGATAGTTACACGCTTTGTTAAGATAGGACAGAGTTATATCTAGTAATGATTGTACTTTCACAATTTAAATAATTTGAATGCGTATCTATATCACAATAAATAAATAAATTCAAGATCCTGCTGTAAACCATGTGCATTTTGACAGAAGTCGTTCAAAAGTGGCCCATGTTTTCATTGCTGGAGCAAGACTGGTAGCTGCCCATGCTTGCGTAGCTGTGAGTCCTACGTCAACCGATCTGGTCTTCGGCTGTAAAAGAACAAGAAGAGAAGTAAAGAACCTCATTTTCAAGAGGCCAAGTATCACAAGAAGATATGTCAAAAGTAGAGTTCAAGCATCTAGAAAGCGAAAGGATAGTAAAGCTAGAGCCGTTGCGATAATACTTCTCCCAGCCTCAAGAAATTTTCGTTAGTGAATGGAACAGTAGACTCAAACAACAGAATTACGTCGTAAATCCCAAGAATTTATTATAAGCGACTATAAATGTAAGCATTCTTATTATAAATGCAGAACATGCATGGAAGTTGTCTCGACCTCTTTTTTTCGGCGCCCGCAATCGGGTATGGGCGTCAGCGGAGGCTAATGGCTCGGCTGAATTTAGTTATGCCCGGACTCTCCCAACCAATTCACGACTTTAATAGTCTAAATTTTTAACCTGCAAGTTAATTTTTAAAATGGAGTCGCCACTAATCAATTTTGGGTAGGTTTATTAGAAACCCATGCGAAGTATTGGGAGAAATATTCGCTCCTACGCAACCAGAGAAATTAGGATCGGGGACTTGATTACACTAGTTAATTATTAATGCCCTTTCGATACCTAATCTTGTTTAAATCCTGAGGTTTTTTGGATGCTTGAGGGATTTTTCATGCGTTTTAGGGATGAAAAAACGTTCTTTGGGTCTTTTTCTCATTTTTTGGACATAAGGGATTTTTGGATTTTTGGGTATTTTTAGAAAATACAAGTCTTTTTGGCTTTTTATGAATTTTTTTGGCTTTTTCATGAATTTTTGGCTTTTTTTGGATTTTTCGCATTTTTTGGAAAATATGAAATATTTTTGATTTTTTTTTTCGGAAAATTAATATTTTTTAATATTTTTTGGAAAATAAATTATTTTTCATCTTTTCTTTTTTAGGAAAATAAAATATTTTTAATATTTTTCGAAAATAAATCATTTTTTTTATCATTTTTTATTTTTTGAAAATAAATTATTTATATTTTTTTATTTATAAAAACATTATTTTAAATAATAAAAACCGACTTGGGTCGAATCCACGAGTTGTGTCCGACCCGAGCCAACCAAAAATGCGCGGGCCCGATTTTTTTTTTTTTTTTTTAAATCCTTAAAACGACGCCGCGGCCAGGCGTTTGGGGACGCCCGACTCGACCCGATGACCCGGCCCCGGCAACCCGATCTCTCGGCGAAACCCTACCTGACCCAACTCTGGCTCACGACTTGTCTTCCAGCCGCCCCAAAATCGCAAACCCTACCCAACTTTCAAAACCTGGATCCGCTTCATGACCCGGAAAATCGCAAACCCTAGGGTTTGCGAATCCGCTACGCCGAAGGGGGGGAACGGAGGTGTTATGGCAGTGACGGTGGCTACGGCGGCTACGGCAACGGTGATGATGGTAGCGACGGCGGCTAGGTCAACGGAAAACGGTGATTGAGATGAATAGCAAAGGCAACGGCAGCGGGCTTTTCACCTTTCTTCGAACAGGAACGGTGACGAACAGCCTCCCACTTGGCAATGACGATCGAGGCGCGACGAGGGTTTTTGGAGAAGCAACGGTGACGGCGATGACGGCGGTGACAGTGTCAGGACGGTGGCATGGTGTCAGGGTTGAGGAGGGGATCGGTCAGCCCAGATCTGAGGCGCAGATCTCGGCTGGACCTTCCTCAGCCTTGATTTTCTCTCACTTCGGCCAAATCCGAGTCTCCACCGGCCAGATCTGACCCTCTCGAACTCGCTCGCCGCCGGCCTTCCCCGAAGTCTCTCTGTGGAGGGTGGGCTGAGCTCGCAACTCGAGTTCTCCCCTGCACTTGCCCTTTGATCTTTCTCGATGTTTCTCAGTGAAAGATCTCCAAGCTCGCCACACCCTCCGACAGTGCTTGCGGCCACCTATTTATAGGCGAAGGAAACCCGGTCAACGGAGGGCCTCGGCCGTCGGCTTCTAGCTTGCCCACCGGTTCCCCTTGGCTGAACCGGTGTTTCATTGAGCTTTCCAGCGAAGCCTGCTCAGCATTAATGGCGCCTGAGATCTTATCCTCTCTGGCCAACGTCGGCCTACTCTCCTCTGCCGTAGGCCGTCCTTCGCGCGTCGGCCTCCCTCGCCCGTGTGAGTTGCAGCGGTGAAGGAGAGGGAAGGAGGAAGAAAAAGATAGAAAGGGGCCGGGCCAGGGGGTGAAGGAGGAGAGTGAGCCTAGGGCCCGCATGAAAGGAGGAAGGGCTGGGCTGGGCTTTTGCTTTTGCTTTTGCTTTTCTTATTTTTGTTTTTGTTTTTTTGTTTGTTTTTTTTATTATCCAAAAACTTAATTAATAAAATAAAACCTAAATAAAATTAAGGCGTTAACAGCTGCCCCTCTTTGAAGGTGAGCTCACGAGGTTGCATTCAAAGACAAACTAATGCCTAAATTTTATCCAACATGCGCAGCAGATTATATTTTGTTTGGGACTCATTATTCTATGCAGAAAAAGAGCAATATAACTTTACATATACTAAGACAGATAAGAAGATACATGTAGTTACTTACTGGGAGTGAGTGAGATAGGGTGTGAATCCTGAGTTTAGCAAGTATCAAGGCGTCATCTTACCTGATGATATGAGGAGGTTGCTTTTCCAGGACTCGAACCATTCTTCGGTCACCTGTTAAAACAATCAATAATTTGTCTAAGACCCGGACCTCTCTTCGGTCACCTTGACGAAAAATTGCCTTTCCAAGACCCGAACCATTCTTTGGTCGCTTGTTAAAGCAATAAGTGATTTGCCTCGAACCCGAACCTTTCTTCGGTCACCATGACGGTAAAATGCTTTTCCAAGGCCCGAACCATTCTTCAGTTACCTGTTAGAGCAGTAAGTGGTTTGTCTCGGACCCGAACCTTTCTTCGGTCGCCGTGACAGGAGATGCGCCGACCTTTCTCAGGGCATCTATTTGTGGGTGCCTAATCTATATCGAGGACACCAGTTGGTACCCGACCTTTCTCAGGAGATGCGTCAACCTTTCTCAGGGCATCATATTTGTTGGGGTGTCTGACTTCTGTCAAAGACACCGGTAGAAACCCGATCCTTCTTGGGAGGATGCGCCAACCTTTCTCAGGGCATCGATTTGTGGGATGTCTGACTTATGTCGAAGACACCAGTTGGAACCCGACCTTTCTCAGGAGGATGCGCCGACCTTTCTCAGGACATCGATTCTAGAAGATACCTGGACATTCACAGGCATATCAAAGAGTACCTGGATATTCACAAGTACTAACCTGAAGGATATTTGGGCCTTTGCAGGCGTCAAAAGGGGCATTTGGCTGATCATAGGCATGGAGGGTACTTGGATGATCACAAGTACGAATTCTTGAAGGATACTTGAATGTTCACAAGTATCGAAAGGGTACCTGATAATTGGAAATATCGAGGACGTACCTTGGGTATTTGTGAAGGCGTCTCATTTCTTGGTAATGGGATTATTGAGGATGTACCTTGGATATTTGTGAAGGTCTCTCACCTCTTAGTAAAAAGGGAATATTGAGGACATACCTCGCATATTCGTGAAGGTCTCTCACCTCATGGTATTATAAACTTGAATGTGGATGAGGCTTACCTGGCTGGCCATAGGTGTACAAAGTAGTGGAATACTTGGATGAACACAAATATTTAATGATATGATTAGGGACCACTCAACTGGTGTAAGAAAGTATACCTGGGTAATCGCAAGCGCATAATGTGGTGGAATACTAGAGTGGCTGCTAGCATTCAATGACACAATTCTGAGGACAACTCAGACCGGTTGAGTGTCACGGAAATAAAGTATCCGAACAGGGGCTGGTACTCAAAGACAAAGGGATACTTAGACAATTGCAAATATCAATATTCTTGGGACAACTTGAACATGGTGAGTGTCAATAAGAGAGAGTACCCGATAAGTGGTGGGTTCTCAAAGATTATCATACATAAAGCTTTGGGAGTGAGGTTGGGGATGTGCTTTCCTGATGATATCTCTAATCTCTAAGAGCATGCTTGCTGTTTGCACAATATGCACACATACACACAATGATTATATGTGCTGTAAATTCATAAATTCAAATGTGATTTATGCATGACAATCTTGTCAGTTTTGTATCATTTGAATTCCATTGGGGAAGATTTTGAAAGACAACCTTCATTTAGAATGTAGATGTCTTGAGCATGCCAGATGGGAGACTTTCAGTCTAAAATGACTTTTCACTTACTCTCATGGGAAAGGCTATTTTATCCTGACCATTGATGCATGATTTATAAGGACTACATTATCTCACTGTCATCATGTCAGCAGGGGTCTAAGTATTCTCGCGAGTGGGTATGACTTTACCATTGTGAGAGGTCTTTGTTGAAATTGTGATGAAGGCTTGGTCAATGGCTTATCAAAGGGAACCAACAAGGTCATGGCTCTGTGAAAAAGATGCTGCATTCTCATCTCCAGGTTTGCAAGTCAAGAATCCTGCGAAAAGAGATAGAATAATATTGCTCGTACTTCTTCGAGCGATAGTTATAGACATATGAAATCCTATGTTAATTGAAGTGCCCCTAGTCTGAAGAGACTTTTTACAGTGGGATGAAATGTAAGCTTGACTCATGTGTAAAAAGGTAAGAGCTGGCGATCACCTTGGCATTTGTCATCGGTCTTTCTTCTCACAGTCAGATGAAGGTTCCATTAATCGAACCACAACAGTAACTTCTCTCAGGAATACAAACAGCTATATTTTTTGTTTGGAGACATTGGCCTTGCTTTTACCAGGCACACTGCTTTTTTATGTCCATAGTTTTTGCTTTTGTTTTTCATCCACGGGCATTGACCTTGCTTTTACTAGGTACACTGCTTTTTTATGCCCCTATTTTGTTCTTGTTGCTTGAGAGCTGATCTTGACAAGTTCAAGCAAACACCTTTGTTAGACTATTGAGTCTTCATCTTTTGCCGGCGCTTTTGATTATGCTGCTCAAACAGCAGTAGCTTCTGCTTTGCCTCCATGTGAGGGTGAATTTATAGACTCAATTGAGTTGTACAATGGATACAAGTGCGTAAAGAAAGAATTGCTCTTCATGACTCTAGGGCACTTAAATTAACGTGATTGTTCATATGCAATAAAGACACTCGAAGATTGATGCAAGTGCAAGCAAGAGAAATTCTATCCCTTTTCTCACCTTGTGATGTTGACTTGCCTTCGACTTGCCCCAGTGTGGGGTGGTTCTTTGATGGGGGTAAGGCAGAAATTTGCCAGTGTATGGGGCTCAAAGTGAACGATGGAATGCCTCTCACTATTTTGGTCATCGTACCATTCATGAGAGAACTCTTTACCCTATAGTCATGGAATTTTCTGCACTCATCTCACAAGTGTATAGATGGGAAACTGTGTGTGGGATATGGCTTGCCTGTCATCATTCTGACGCGCCTCATCCAGCATGCTCAATTAATCTTGTATTATTCACTTAGCAGTCTATTATAATAATCCTTAATAGAATCAAAGATTTAAATAGACAAAATTGTCATGCAAAATTCACCTGGAAAAAGGCATGCAATATATGATGTGATAGAGTTTGTATTCTTAGCATAAATGAATGGTTTTTTGCTCAAAAGGATTCTATTGACAGCTTTAAGGGTAAACATATATTAAACCTTGAATGTCAAAAGGAGTATTCACAAAGGGGTGTTGATGGATTGTCCCTATTGAATAGGGAGATGTCACATGAATAATCAGCTTGGGGTTGATAATTTGATCGAATGTCTTTGTTTTTGCCCCGGGCTTGGATCACCTGGTTTGCCCTATTTAACCATTTAATCTGACTCTTGAATCCCAATGCTTCCTGTCACTATGAGTTCAGAGAGTGAGTGTTAGAAATGATGCCAAGTTACCTTTCCCCCAGAGTTTATTTGTGCTAGCTCTTAGGGAAGTTGCTGACGGCCTCTTTTACATTTCAATGCTTCCTTCGACTGGCCTTTCCTACTTGTGGCCACATATGCATGATTCCTGGTCGTTGATTGATTTTCAACGCTTTCTTTCTGTGGAATTTTTCCTTCTGCCTTTGATCAGGCAAAGTCATATACCTCAAGCTTCTATGGAATTTGAGATGGAGAATCAAAACTTCCAGTTTTCTAATAGCAATTACTTCTTGCAAGAGCATGTGTTTGGAACAAGAAGTGAGACTTCCAAATTTTAAGATTGTTGATTGGGACAGAAGGTTCCTTCTAACCAGATTGGTTCCAGAACGACGTGTCCTTTACATCGAGCTGGGCGAAATTGACATGGATTACTCTTACGCGTCTGCCTGGGTAATGTCGATTTGCTCAAGTTATGCCATCGAGTTTGCTACTTGATTTTCGACACTTCCTTAAATGCTGGTGATTACCATTCATTTTCCTTCATTGAGTTAACCAAACACACATTTTTTTATGATTGTGTAAATACATCACTCATATATAAAGGTGCATAGGCATTTTCATTCTGATAGAGAAGTGCTTGGCAATGCCAGACAATGAACATCTTTCAAGGGTAGCACTTTTTTACAGCATCGGAATTAACTGGTTTAAAGAATTCTCGCTCATCCATCTCAGTTAGGATCAAGGCTCCTCCGGGGAGTATCTTCTTTATTACATAAGGACCCTTGTAATTTGGGGCAAACTTGCCTCCGGGCTTTGGAAAGATTGGCAGCGTCTTTCTTAAGACTAGCTCGTTTACCTCGAAGTGCTTGGGTCGTACCTTTTGATTGAACGATCGAGCTACCCTCTACTAGTAACACTAACCATGACAGAGGGCTTTTAGTCATTTTTCATCAATCATATTCAGTTGCTCAAGCCTTTGTTGCGTTCATTCTTCCTTGGACAATCCTGCTTGGGATAAAATTCACAGGGAAAGGATTTCTACTTCTACAAGCAAAACCGCCTCCATGCCGTAAACCAGGGAAAAAGGCGTTGCCCTAGTGGAAGTTCGAATCGAAGTTTGATATACTGTTAGTGCGAAGGGTAACCTCTCATGCCAATCACGGTAGTTTTCAGCTGTCTTGGATAAGATTCTCTTGATATTCTTGTTGGCGGTTTCCACGGCTCCATTCATTTGTGGACGATAAGGGGATGAGTTCAGATGTTGGATTTTGAACTCAAAAAACAATTGATCAATCAACTTGTTGTTCAGGTTTGACCCATTGTCGGTGACAATAACTTCCGGTATGCCATAGCGGGCGATTATGTCACATCTGACGAACTTCATAACGTTTCGTGTAGTTATGCTTGCATAGGATACGGCCTCGATCCATTTTAAGAAGTAATCGATTGCGACCAAAATGAACCAGTGCCCATTTGACGCCTTCGGATTGATTGGGCCAATTACATCGATGCCCCCACATTGAAAATGGCCACGGCTCGGATAACTGATGCAATTCAGTTGGAGGGACATTTATTTTGTCTCCGTGAATCTAACAACGATGACAGCTTCGCACATGTTGAGCATAATTGCTCTTTAGGGGGGTAATAACCCAATCTCATTATTTTCTTGGCCAACATACATCCATTCATGTGAGGGCCACATACTCCCCCATGTATTTCTTGCATTATTTGTGTGGCTTCATTTGCATCCACACACCTTAGCAGGACTGAGTCATATGATCTTTTGTACAAATTTTCACCACTGACGAAAAACCTCGAAGCCATTTTCATTAGGTATTTTCAATCAGAGGGAGTACTTTCTTTAGGGAATTCCTGCTTTTGGACGTATTTCATGATATCATAATACCAAGGTTTCCCGTTGGGTTCTTCAGTTATAGTCATGTAGTGGGTCTGTCTTGCCAGGACTTCAATCTTCAAATGCTTTATTTCTAACCCTTTCGTTACTTGCAACATAGATCATAGCGTTGCTAGTACATCAGCAAATTGGTTATGAATTCTAGGTAGGTATTCAAACGAGACGTCCTGGAATTCTTCCACCAATTCTTCCAAGTAATCGTGATAAGGCACTAGTTTGGCGTCTCTTGTCTTCCACTTGTCCAAAGTCTGGAGGATAATTAAGATGGAGTCACCGAACACTTTTAGTTTTGACACTTCCATTCCAATAGCCGCTTGCAAGCCAAGGATGCATGCTTTATATTCGGCTATATTGTTGGTGCACGAAAACATCAATTTTGCAGCCACAAGATAATGTTGCCCATTTGGGGATATCAAGACCGCCCTGGTGCCGGAACTTGACAAATTTACAGCTCCGCCAAAGAACATAGTCCATGTGTCCTCTTTTACTATTGAAATTCGGTTGTCTGAGGAATGATCCTCGCGTACTTCTTTAAGGCAATCTGCTAACATATCAGCAATCACCCGACCTTTAACTGATTTTTGTGACATCACCTGGATGTCAAATTCTGAGATCAGGATTTGCCATTTGGCCAATTTTCCCACCAAGGCCGGGCAACCGAGCAAATACTTGATTGGGTCACTCTCAATTACAAGGAATGTTTGGTAATGCAAGATATACTGCCAGAGTCTATGCAACACCCATACCAATGCAACGCATGTTTTTTCTAATTTGGAGTAGGTTTGTTCTTACGTGGTGAACTTTTTACTCAAATAGTAAATGGCTCGTTTCTTCCCATCATGTGGTCCTTTCTGTGCTAACATTGCACCTAGGGATTTACTGTTGATGGTAAGGTAGAGAGTCAAAGGGTGTCCTGGAGTCGGGGGTACTAAAACCGGGGGTTTCATCAGGTATTGCTTTAAATTTTCAAACGCTAGTCAGCAGTCATCATCCCATTTGATTTGTGCATCTTTCCTGAGAAGTTTAAAGAAAGGTTTTGCAGTTTTGGAAAGCTGGGAAATGAATCGTGCAATGTAATTTAATCTTCCCAGGAGGCTCCGGACTTCTTTTACAATCAAGGGAGGAGGAATCTCAACTATCGCTTTAGTTTTTGACAGGTACACTTCTATCCCTTCACAACTCATAATGAATCCAAGTAATTTGCCAGAAGTTGCCTCAAACACACATTTTGCTGGGTTCAAGCACAACTTGAACTGGCGAAGTCGATTGAATAATTTTTCCAAGGTCTTCACATGGTCTTCTCCATGTCTGGTTTTGGCAATCATGTCATCGACATATACTTCAATTTTTTTGTGTATCATGTCATAGAAAAAGGGTGACCATGGCATGTTGGTAAGTTGCTCCAGCGTTTTTTAGGCCAAAAGGCATGACCTTATAGTGAAAAGTCCCCCATAGAGTAATGAATGCCATCTTTTCCTTGTCTGCCTCCTTCATTTTTATTTGGTTGTATCCTAAGAATCCATCCATGAAAGAGAAAAGTTTGAATCCAGCAGTACTATCCACAAGAACGTCTATATGAGGTAGCGGGAAATCATCCATTAGGCTTGCTTTGTTCAAATCGCAGTAGTCAACACAAATCCAGATTCGACCATCTTTCTTCTTCATCAGTACAATGTTTGCTACCCAACTAGGATAGTGTGAGACTTTGAGGAAGCTTACTTCCAGGAGCTTCATTACTTCTTCTTCAATCTTTTTTGGCAACTCAGAATTAGCTCTTCTTAGCCGCTGCTTCTTGGGGGCCAGATCAGGGTTCGTTGGCAAGTTATGCTCCACAATCATTGGATCGAGGCCTAGAATATCGGCATATGACCATGCGAATACGTCTTGATACATCTTTAGGAGGGCAATTAAGCTTGCAGCTTCTTCTTTAGGAAGGTTCGCGCCAATCTTTATCTCCCTTGGACCTTCTATGCTGCCTAAATTGACAATGACGGTGTCTTTAGTAGTAGGGGGCCTTGTTTCTTCGTGGCGCTTCCAATTCCGTTGAATTTCATTAGAATGATCAAAATCATCATTTGAATCATCAAAATTGCTATCATGGCTACTTACGGTGTTGGTTTGGACCGTTCCCATACCCTCGCCTGCCGCTAGATTATTCCTATATCATAGAGTAGATAGGCTAAGGGAACCGATAAGGTTAATAGCATGCATGCTTCTTTCTTTTGAAAATGTGATAACTTGTTCTTGAAAATTTAGGACAAGGAAACATGAGGAGACCCGGGCTTCAGATTTCTTCGTTCATTTGACGGCTGGCTATCATTAACGGGCTGGCTTAGTGTGTCTTCTCATGCCCTCAAAATGTTTTCAACTTTATTTATTAGTAGACAGATTTATAGGGTGATTTCAAAAAATAGTTCCTTGAGTGGAACTGATGTTGAAAACAAAACAAGCCAAACTTTAAGAAATATGTACAGGCTTCCACGTAGGGGAGTATGCAGAGGAATTATAAAGGATTCTACTCGAGTGGGTCTGCACCAATTTCCCCTTACGATCCTTCGTTAATAGCATCCACGAAGAAATCTTCATACCAGTCACCAGCCACATCTCCCTGTGCTCCTGGCTTTGTGGACTTCAGATTATCCATGCCTTCCCATCCATCAGGGATGATGTTGTGATGATGATCATAGAAACTTTGGGGGATTGAATAATTGACATAGTAGTCAAATTTACCACTTGGTTGGCCCAAAGTGTCCATGATTGCCTCTCCTCTACGCGCTTCTTTAGCATGCTTAGGGAACATGGTACAGGTGCTGGGTACCACAAAGAGGTGATCCTTGCCAAAACACAGCCACAGAGAGCGGAACGTGAATACCCCAGCATCCAAAAGATCCTGAACCTTGTCTCTCAGGATGGTGCAGTCATCTAGCAAGTGTCTTAATTCCCCTGAATGATAATCACATTACTTGGATGGATCATAATCAAGGAAATACTCGGGAGTAGGATGGCTCAGTTCCCTACCGAGTATCCCTTGCTCTAGGAGGGTGGGGAAAATAATGGCCATTAATTTAGGAAGAGGCGAATATGGCCGTGTGCTTCTTGGGGATAAGGGTAGCCGTGCATGTCAGTAGGGTCTTCTTCATTTGCTTTGGCTGCCAATTCCTCATTTTGACGAGAGCGGAATGCACGGGTAGCTTAAGCGAAGTTTTCTATCAAATGGTGTATAGTCTCGCGTAATTTTTCAACTTGGTGTTGAAGTTGGATGAACGAGAAGTTATCGCATGTCTCTTCTAACTGCTCTTCCTCAATGGCACTTATGAAAATGTCCCCGAACATGGTGGTCCTGTCATCTGGCCCCTCTTTCTTAATAAGTGAGGGCCAAGTTGTGTCTTCCTTGATTATGGGCAATTTTGTGCTTCCAGGGTTGAACCATTTTGAAGCATTCACTTCCTCTTCCTCATGCATCATCCTTGTTGGGCCTGGGAAAATTTCCTTGAGATGGGGATATACAAGGCTGACTTTTTTCTTTGCTTTTCTATCCAGAGAATATCCTAAACCGATAGTATAAGGTCTCCTCAGGGCTTCAATAGGCTGACAGATGCCCTGGCCTCTCCTACCAAGCCCCTTGCCCTAGAATGAAATCGTGTCCAACCATGATTTTTCCTACCATGATTACAGCGCTTGATACCTCGAGGATGAGGGGCAAAGTCCCTCAAGTTTCGTGTATAGTAGACATGAGCTCGAACGATTGATAGCTGGCTTCGCTTTTGTCACTAGGTTCAACATAAGGGATGACCGTCTCGTGGTAGATGCGGTGATCTTCTTCTCCTCGGACCGTGATTAGTTTTCCTCCAACCACGAACTTCACACTTTGGTGGAGGCTTGAAGGTACTGCTCCTACGACGTGGATCCATGGGTGCCTTAAGAGGAAATTGAACGCAGTTGGGATATCCATCACCTAGAACAAAATTTTGAATATAGTTGGGCCAATTGAATGTCGAGCTTGATCTCCCCCACTATTTCCTTCTTTGTTCCATTGAATGCTCGAACAGAAGTCTTGGGTACCTGGATCCATGATCTCTTTATTTTAAGGCGACAAAGTGTCGCTAGTGGACATATGTTAAGAGCGGATCTATTGTCAATCAGCACTCGAGCGACGTGAGATATGTTGCACTTGATTGATATGTAGAGGCCCTTGGTGTGTCCTCTACCCTCCTTAGGAATTTCTTCATTAAAAAATGCCATTTGATTTTTTAAAATGATGGTACTAACAAATTCCTTGAGTTTGTCATGCTCAATCGTTTCAGGGACATGTACCTCACTTAGTACTTTCATGAGGGATTTTTGGTGCTTAACAGATGTCTGAAGCAATTCCAGCAGAGAGATCTGCGCTGGTGATTTTCATAACTGTTCTGCCACATTATATTCGCTGGCCTTAACTGCGGCCAAAAACTCCTTGGCTTCTTCGTCAGTGAAGGGCTTAGCAGACTGAGTATTTACTTGAGCATAGGCTCGCCTAGATCTCATGACTAAACCAACATCAAGGTCATAAGACCATGGTACTGCATTGTTGTATTCGTATTTGTAAGGCTGGGGAATCTCGATGACTATAGCTGTTTCTGCTGTTGATGCTTGAACAATGGTTCCCTTCCTTTCAAAGACGCTCTCAAGTGATGTGGAATCCTTCTTCTCCTTTTCTGCATTTAGCGTGGCAAATTCTTCCTCCCAATTGATGAGGACTTGCGATATGGTAGAAACTATGCTGGCGTGGCCGGCGTACACAATTATTCCGGCCTCTATCATTCTCAATACCCTTTCCTCCATTATTGCAAAGGGTGGTATTCCATTGCTTGAATAATATCTAGCTTTTACCAACCCTTGATAGATGTCAACAGTAGGTATTTTGACATTTCTGATTTGACCGGCCTCTGAACTGAATATCACATTTACCTTGTCGGAGTGATCAGAGAGCGGATTGCTTTGGACATTTGGCTTTGCAGTTTGGAATGAAAAGGCCTTAGTATCCAACAGGTTCTGGATCCGATGCTTAAGGACGAAACACTCATCAGTTGAATGGCCTATTTCTCCCATGTGATAGTTACATTTTTTGGACGGGTCATAGCTGGAGAAGTTTTCAGCGTTGGGTCGTCTTGGCTCAGTTGAAAGGAGGCTCTTGTTTCGGAGGATTGCCAAAACCTGGGAGGAAGATCCAGGAAGCAGAGTGAATTGTCTTCAGTTGTTGTAGTGCTGGGTGGACGGCTATTAGTCTGTTGTTGGCCTATGCTTGTCTGAACGGTCAGGAGGTGACCGGTGTTGGCAGTGTAGGTGGCATTGACATCAATCAAGGGTTCTTTATATTTTTTCATGTCGAGCCTTTTGCTGACAGGCGCAGGCTCCGTGAACTAGCCGTTCCTTAAACCTATCTCAATCTGCTCTCCTACTGGAATGAGTTGATTGAATGATTCAGCGATCGTAGTCACCATCCAGTTACGGTATTAAGGAGGGTTTTGATGAAAATTTTTCTTAGTTCAAAATCAGTTGGTTCGGGACTGATTTGGGCAGCTAGATTCCTCCATCTAATAGCATATTCTTTGAAAGATTCATGCTTTTTCTTTTCCATGTGCTCAAGATCCTCATGAGAAGGGGTGATGTCCATTATGAACTTATACTGCTTAAGGAATGCCTCACTTGCTTCACTCCATGTTTCAAGGAGGTTTATATTTTTTGTGATGTACCACCTCAGGGCAGGACCTACTAGACTTGACTGGAACAACTGGATCATTAGAGGCATATTGTTAACGTATTGAATCATTCGAACCAAGTACATTTGCAAATGAGCCCTTGGGCAAGTCGTGCCATCATACTTCTCAAACTCAGGTATTTTGAATTTTTCTGGCATTTTGACCTTAGAGTAGATGGAGAGGTCTGTTGGAGTAGGATCTTGAAGACCCTGCAGTTGTTTTAGCCTCTCTTCAAGTTTCTCAAGGCGTTTGTCATGTTCAGTCTTAGACAAACTGTTGGGCTTTGCTTTCTCAACTATGATTTGGTGCGTATCATTCTCCAATTCGGGCATGTTATCATCGGTATCTCTTCCTTGATCACCTCGGATAGACGATTGCGATAACAATATTTCGATTGAGGCTGGGGTGGGAGCCAATTTGCCTTGGATGGAATCTATTTGCTTTGAGAGTTGTTGAAGCACATTGAAGACTTGCTTCATTTCACTTTCCATAATCTTGACACGGCTTGGTACATTTTCTTCAGCCATTCTAGCTTTTGGATTTGGCGAATACGACTATGTTGTGATTACCTGTCAACACAAAAAATGGAGAAAACGTAAATGAGGGAAACACATGGAAAACTGGCTCATGGCAAGGGTAGAGTCATTATTATTTATTAACAGGAGATTTATACAATGCCAAAAAGGCTTTTTACACAAGTCATAACGACCCTAGATATTCACATTAGAAATATTCACATCAAAAGTCCCGTCACCCATCTTTATATGCGATGAGAATTCTCGATCTTGCGAAGCCGCTTGTTCTTTCAAACTAGTTTTGATAGGTGTCTCCTGCTTGTCTTCAAACTCTTTTCAAGAGATTCGATTCGCCCTTGCAGGGTAAGTTTATCAACTACATCGGGGATTACTGGTTGTAGCTCCTCGGGAATTATATGGTTGAGGATGTAGAATGTGGATGCATGATGGGCTTTTTCTTGCCCCTTCAACCTTTTGGGTATGACAATCTTTTCAGTGTGACATCTACTCCATGCGTTATGAATTATGTGGATCTCCTCCAAGTAGTTGTAGTCTGTATGGGTGAAAAGGATTTGGAACAATCCTGATTTGAGCGGTGGCAGGATTTCTTGGAGGACCATGTACTGACGAGCCATCCTATATGGATAATATGAAGTAGCTCTAGAGAGGCCTAGCAACGGGATGGGGTCGTAATAATTAAGCGCAAAGCGCGCCTCTCCTACAATGAACCATTTAGTTCGCCATAGGAATGTCTTGGGGACAGAGTTTTTTAATAAGTTAATCCATTGAGAATATTCCTCGTTGGGAGAGTATTTTTCCAAGCTTTGAAACTTTTGCAGTAGGTGTTTGAATTCGTTGATTTCAAATATTTGCATGAGGTGCCCAAATCCTTTGATATGGGAAAAGAACCACATTTGTAAAATTTCCAAGGTGGCCCTCATAATTTTTCCTTTGTTTTCCTTAAAACGATTAAGGGATAAAAACATTTCGGCTAAAACCATGTTCACATAACCTGCTCCAAAAATGACTTGATTTATCACCCATGCGATTGAAGGATTTATAGCATTCTTTTGATAGGGGAAGATAATAAATCCAAAGAACGCTAAGAGGAAGATCTTGGTTTTTTGGGTCATTGATTGTTTTTCAAAACATTCAATTAAATATGATAGCAGAAAAGCATTGTTGTTGGCTCCAACAATTTCTCTTATCGAATGTTTTTTTTTAAAGCGTGATAGACTGACCACAGGGTCAATGCCAAATGGTGGTTTAGCAAGCTCCCTTCCCAAGGGCATTCCTATGGCGAGACTATACTCCTCCAATGTTGAAGTCAGTTCAAATTTTCCAAACACAAAGGTAGATGTTTCAGGACACCAGAAATGTGGTAGTGCTTGCATGACTCCAGAGTGGATATTGATTTGGAGCAATGGGAGGAGATGACCGATTCTTGCTTTCACGCGCTCTTAGCCAAGCTAATCTAACTGCTTCCACCATCTGAGAAGCTCTCCCTTAGGGGTAGGGATGAATTGGATACCAATTCTTCCCATCACATATAAGAAAGGGAAATACACAACCTGACCCTATTTTGCCATGAGCCAGAAAAGATTGAGTAAAAGTAAATAAATTACTTTGCTTTTAAAGAAAATGGCAAGCACAGAGACATACAGATGGGACGTGTGGCTTGATTTCTAACTGAGAAGGTTTGTTGAAATTAAAAGGGTATCCGCTCATTGCAATCTCGCGTTAGCAGCATACCCTCCTAACCTCGGCTAAGAAATTCGGGGAAAAGAAAGGCAACCTCTACATCGCAATCTCGCGTTCGAGGTCGTATTTTTCTTAACACCATCCTCGAAATCTTATGGCGGCCTAGGTCCGGCGGCCAGGTTGTGTGTGCCATGTGTAGTGTTTAAAATAGTAAAGCATGCACAACAATTTATAATCACAAAATAATCTATTTTAAGCAAAATTAAAATAAACTTCTAAGCTATTAACTTGCATAAAAAAAAAAAAAAAAGACAAAAACAAGTCAGTAAAGTGTTTAAACAAGATAGAATGGCCTAAGTCCTCAAATGTCCCCAGCGGAGTCGCCAAGCTATCGCGACCTCTTTTTTTCAGCGCCCACAATCAGGAACGGGAGCCGGCGGAGGCCAATGGCTCGGCTGAATTTAGTTATGCCTGGACTCTCCCAAGTCCACCAATTCACGACTTTAATAGTCTAAGTTTTTAACCTGCAAGTTAATTTTTAAAACGAAGTCGCCACTAATCGATTTGGGGTAGGTTGATTAGAAACCCATGTGAAGTATTGGGAGAAATACTCGCTCCTGCGCAACCAAAGAAATTAGGATCGGGAACTTGATTACATTAGTTAATCACTAATGCCCTTTCGATCTAATCTTGTTTAAACCCCGAGGTTTTTGGATGCTTTGGGGATTTTTCATGCGTTTTGGGGATGAAAAAACATTCTTTGGGTCTTTTTCTCATTTTTTGGACATAAAGGGATTTTTGGATTTTTGGGTATTTTTAGAAAATACAAGTCTTTTTGGCTTTTTATGAATTTTTTTGGCTTTTTTTGGATTTTTGGCATTTTTTGGAAAATATGAAATACTTTTGATTTTTTTTCGGAAAATAAATATTTTTTAATATTTTTTAGAAAATAAATTATTTTTCAAATTTTCTTTTTTTGGAAAATAAAATATTTTTAATATTTTTCGAAAATAAATCATTTTTTTTATCATTTTTTGATTTTTTGAAAATAAATTATTTATATTTTTTATTTATAAAAACATTATTTTAAATAATAAAACGACAAAATTTGGATCTACGAGTTGTGTCAGACCCGAGCCAGCCCAAAACGTAGAAGGGCCCGCTACGCGGGTCGGACTTTTTTTTTTTTTTTAAATCCTTAAAATGACATCGCAGCCGAGCGTTTGGGGACGCCCGGCCTGACCCGATGACCCGACCCCAGCAACCTGATCTCCCGACGAAACTCTACCCGACCCAGCTCCGGCTCGCGACCCATCTTCTAGCCGCCCCCAAAATCAGGAACCCTACCCGACTTTCAAGACCCGGATCCACTTCGTGACCTGGAAAATCACAAACCCTAGGGTTTGCAAATCCATGACGCCGAAAGGGGGGAACGGAGGCATTATGGCGGCGACGGCAGCTAGGTCAATGAAAAACGGTGATTGAGATGAATAGCAAAGGCAACGACAGCGGGCTTTTCACCTTTCTTCGAACAGGAACGGCGACAGACAGCCTCCCGCCCGGCGGTGACAATCGAGGCGCAACGAGGGTTTCTGGAGAAGCAACAGTGACGGCAATGACGGCGGCGACGGCGTCAGGACGGTGGCACGGTGTTAGGGCCAAGGAGGGGCTCGGTCACCCCAAATCTAAGGCGCAGATCTCGGCCGGACCTTCCTCGGCCTTGATTTTCTCTCACTCCGGCCAGATCCGAGCATTCACCGGCCAAATCTGACCCTCTTGAACTCGCTCGCCGCCGGCCTTCCCCGAAGTCTCTCGATGGAGGGTGGGCTGAGCTCACGACTTGAGTTCTCCCCTACGCTCGCCCTTTGATCTTTTCTGATGTCTCTCAGTGAAAGATCTCTGAGCTCGCCACACCCTCCGACGGTGCTTGCGGTCGCCTATTTATAGGTGAAGGAAATCTGGTCGACGGAGGGCCTCGGCCACCGGCTTCCAACTTACCCACGGGTTCCCCTTGGTTGAACCGGTATTCCATCGAGCTTTCCAGCAAAGCTTGCTCAGCATTAATGGTGCCTAAGATCTTATCCTCTCCGACTGACGTCGGCCTACTCTCCTCGGCCGTAGGCCGTCCTTCGTGTGTCGGCCTCCCTCGTGGGCGTGAGTTACAGCGGCGAAGGAGAGGGAAGGAGGAAGAAGAAGGGAGAAAGGGGCCGGGCCGGGGGGTGAAGGAGGAGGAGAGTGGGCCTAGGGCCCGCGTGAAAGGAGGAAGGGCTGGGTTGGGCTTTTGTTTTTGCTTTTCTTATTTTTGTTTTTGTTTTTTTGTTTGTTTTTTTTATTATCCGAAAACTTAATTAATAAAATAAAACCTAAATAAAATTAAGGCGTCAACAAAAGCAAAACAACTCTCAAAAGAAGGTAAAGAGCAAATCGAACTGCTAACCAGAAAATACTGTGGTTAGGTGTAGCACGGGCAAAAATCCTACTTGGGCAAGCCAAGAATATAAAGATCTAGTTAATGTTTTATCAAACATTCATTTTTGAGCAATGATGACTGCCCTTAAAGAAAATTCATCTTCAGATATCGTCCAAGAGACATGAGCATTTGTATCAAAAGATAATCCCAAAGCTGGTTAAAACAGGAAGGATAACAGAGAAGCCCATGCAGAAAGATAGGCATATAGAGAACATAAAGCTAGAATGAGTATGGAAGAGTGAATTCCTACAAATTTGCTGTTGACATCTTCTAGGAACATTTTAGGAGAATCCAAATATTCAACGCAATCACTCTTCACGAACTCTACCAACTCTCTTTCTCCGGCCTTCTCTAGATTTCTTATGAGAATCATCAAGGTAAATTCATTTGGGGTACGGCAAGCCACTTTCATCTTCTCATAAGTCTGCGTTACCTTTTCAATCATGTCCGCTCTTAGATATGCTCCAATCATCTCAGCATAAGCCCTCGTTTCAGGTTCAATCCCTTATTTCAGAAGTCCGGAGAAAACAACTTCAGCAAGAGCAACCATTCTGTTCTTTCCCAATAGTTGGATCATGTCGAAACGCAATGCAAGATCAGTTTCACACCATTCATCCTTGCACGTGTACTCGAAGACCCATAGCTGGAATCCTTTTAGATAGAGTGAGAACAGTAAAAAGGAAATATTGAAAGAGTGCATCCAGAATTCACACTACCCGTATGTACACAGTGAGTGTATTACTTTATTTCTCTTTTTCCTCAAAATACCAATGAGAATATTAGTTTGAATATACCCAATGCTGTTTCCCTTGATGAAACATGCATTGCTGCCCAATTTTATTAGTTATTATCTTTTTATTTAAAATTAATCTCCACGGCAATTCTTCTTTCTTTGCGAATGCCTAATGTAGAAGATTAAAAGGAGTACCCAGACTCAAACTCAGAAAATCCTAAACATGGTTATAATTAGGGGTGAGTAGCGGTTTAGGGTCGATCCTGGACCGACTCTGGACCGGCCCAACCCTGCCGGTCCTGGTCCGGTTCCCAAGGGGACTGGGTCGGTCCTTGGTCCTGGAATTCCAGGACCAACATTGTGCGGGTTGGTCCTCGATCCTAAGAGTTTTGGGTCGGTCCAACCCTGGACCAACCCTATATATTATATTCTATTATTTATAATTCTTTTATATATTCAAACCTAAGTAAAAATTTTGTTATATTATATTATATTGAGATGTTCTATCAATAGCACTAATAGTAATTTCAATCTAAAACTTTTGTTGAATATTAATTAAGTGTCGTTTGTTTTGTTTTCAGGTGTTTAGAAGTTCAAGTGAATTAACAAGATGTGAAGTTATATATTTATGGTTTATATTAAGTATTTTGAACTTTTTATGGTTTAATTGTATTTTACTAATGAATTTCAGCTGCACTTTGTTTTTCAATTTGTGTCAAATGGTAGAAGTTTTTTAAGAGTAGAGTAGTACTGTAGTTGCTACGGTGATTCGCTAGTCAAGTGGTGTGAAGCTCATTTTTTGGTTGAGTGGACTCTACATGATCAAATGCAGGAAAACGCTTTTGCATATGGTGTTATGAATATTAAATATAGATGATTACAAGAACTTTCCATCTTGTCCCATATCTCGATGAGCGATTAGCAGGTAATTTTATTGTGTCATCTTAAATTTGTTAAATATGTATTGGTATTTATAGTTTAGTTGCACAATGCTGTATTGTCAATGGATGTGTAATTTGAATTTGTAGGTTTGCTTTTTTAGGGAATATAAAAAATTAAGACGAAAAAAATTATCGATCGATCCCGGGTTGACCTTGGAACCGGACCGAAGCCATTGGGTCGATCCGGTCCTTGGTCCCAGGCTCAATAGGGTCGGGTCGGTCCTCGGTCCTAAAAATTGAGGACCGACACTGTATGGGTTGGTCCTAGGGTTAGGGGGTGGCCCGGACCAACCCGGACCATGCTCACCCCTAGTTATAATCTATAGGGCCATAAAATGCCTACAAGAATCATTTTTGCAAGGTAGGCCAGTCCCATCAGTCAACCCTATAGCCAATCTCATCAGTCAACGCTCAACACGCTTTCTACAAATCACCGACGCTACTCAGTAGCTTGATGTAACGGTTGAATCGCGGATAACCAAAGGGAAAAACGAGTCCACTTGAACTTCAGAGCAACGCTCAATTGCCAGATCACTTGCTCTGCTCATACCAGTTAGAGCATCTGCTACAGTCAAATAATGCAACTCACACAGCCACCAAAAATGGCCTTCTAAACTTTCAATTCCTATTTTTACGGCCATATTGTTCATACCACACACCAAAGTTACAACGAGAGGATTCGAAAACCAACAAGAAAAGCAAAGAATATAAAGACCAAGAACCACAAACTCCGACAAGGGAAGATTCTAGGTGCAAAAAAGGCGATGCCTTGAGGGCCAAGTCGACCCTCATTCTGTCTCTTGAGCTCGGGGAAGGCGTTCAAGAGATTGGATTTCAAGAGCCGAGCGAGGATCATGCCGTGGGCGTGGTTCAACCGAAGAGTGGATTTGGCCAGCTTAACGGACTGGACAGCTCGTATGGCCTCCATCGACAACATGTTTGACCTCCACAGGGACCTTCTCATGTTGTTGTTGGAGGTTTGTTTGTCAAAACAAAATGAGTGTTTTTCCTTGTCCCACATAAGAAAAGTGGGAGGAAGTGGGCCAATTTAAAAGTGTGAGATTTCCTTTGTGCACTTAAAGGAATGATTGGGTGGGGCTAGACCTCATCATACCCGCGTGTGGGTGTGCGATTATTTGGCGCACTTAGCACGCCTGGGCGCCCGCGGTTTAATTAGCACTAATCCCTTTATTTTATTTTATTTTATTTTTTGGTTATGTTATTAAATTTTAATAACATTCAAAGGTTGCCTTTTATCTTTGAGAATTTTCGGAAATAAAATATAAAAATGAAAATTCGAAATTTTATTTATTTAAAAAAATTTATTATTATTCCGAAATTTGTTTGTGTCTTTTCAAGACAACCTTTGGAAAAATTACTTATTAAGTTTACAATTTTTCCGAATGATTGCAATTGTTCGTTTTTTAACTTCTTCGAATGGACGCATTTGTTTAATTGGATAATTTCCGAAAGGACACATTTGTTCAATTTTCGCAATTTTTCACGAAGAGTTGCATGTGTTTTGAGACTGTTTTATATACTCGTCATTTTTCGGAAGAACAAGAGTGATCATTTTTCTTCTTTTCGAGCTTTTTGTCTAAAAAGAAACTACGGCCATTATTTCAATTATTTCCTAGAGAGACGCTAAAGAAATACTAAAATTGCTATCTAGTATTCTCATCCAATACTTTGTTGTATCCTGGAGGATTTTTGCTGGTGACCATTAGTAACGTTGTTGGGCAAATAATTCCTTAAAAAAAGTGATATCACGCCTCAAAATCCGATTTGAACACTCTGAATATCCGTCTTTATTGTTCTACCAAATTGGTAGCCACTATTTTCCCAACAGCTGTTGCTAAGCCTGCAGGTGACGAGGCCCGTGGTGGGAGCTTGGTGGAGACGTGGCCGGACAGAGCGAAATGGAGACAGAGAAGACTTTTCACTTCAGATTATGGGTTCGGTATGTCCTAGGTAGTGAATAGGTCGGTCAAATCATTGGATTAGGTCGGATTGGAAATCATTTTATTCAAATTGATGAATTTAATCTATTTTAATTTAATCATTTCATCGCTCTTTTCTAATATAATTTCAATTACAACAATACATATGTGCATGATATAAGCCAAAGCTAAATTGGAGTTAGTGTAAGTAGGACACTCGCACCAAAGCAAGCTGCGACTGATTTTCTCCAGACAGGAATCTCTCTTAATCTTCTTTTTATTTCTCGATTGTTGATTCCCACGATATGAAATTGTTCCATCTGTCATAAAATTAAATTTATAGGAAAAATATAACATTTGTAAATTAAGATTGTGTTGAAGTAATTAGGAGATTCTCTATATCTCTCAATTGTGCATATACGTCAGCTGGTTTTCTCCTCAACTGAACGAATCGGTTCGTGTAGCCTGCCAGACCAATTCTCTACCTTTCCGTCCAGTTCAGTTACTTTTTGACCGGTACTCTCGGTATTTCGAAATGCTGAGTGTTGTTTAGGCCTTACTTTCTCCAAGGCTGTCCTCGAATGTGTTGTTCTCTTCACCTTCTTTATCCATTCAACTGTTTTCAAGGTTTTTTGTATTGATAATGTCATGGGATATAGAGACAAAAAATTTCTTAAAATTCTACCCAAAATGGTACTAATACTTATCGTTTTTATCCAAGAATTTCATAACGAAACGATCAAGCAAAGGGTAAACATACGCAGGTCTTAGGGCGATTAATATGAAACTATCTTTGAGTAATTTAGCATTTCTTTTTCAGAAATGAATTGTAAGTACATTTTCCTTTAAATGTGAGGAGCATTCTATACGTGGGAATTGCGCTAGAAATTATAGAGTAAGAAAAAGGCATTGGCAAATAGACATGTTTGTAATATTCAAAACACTAATGGGCATGACCTGATTATTATTTTAGGCTCGCAAGTAGTGCGTGATGCACAGTGTATCTATACCTCTTAAATTAGGCAATATCATTCGTGATCTAAGAGCGAATCTACACCTTGATACTGCGGTGGTTGGAGACCCCCGCTTTATGATTGGGTGATTCAATCAAGATCGAAGAATGCTTTCGGCTTTCTTGCGTATGAATTGAATTATAATTAGCACAAGATTCCATAAGATATAGTTAAAGTTCTTTATCAATTGGACTGCCCGAACAAGCACACCAAACATACGACTGGATGGTTTGATGTTGCCATCGACGATTTAACAACTCGTTCCGTCATTTGACTACCTTTGGGGTCGATGGCGATACGTATAAATACTAAATAGAGAGACTTCACCTACTACTTTCGATCATGAAAGAGAACCTAACATGCATGATGATAATGATGATAACAATCAAGTTTGTGATGGATTGATATTTAATTACACGTTTTATCCTTGAATGGTCAGAAGCTTAGTGTTTGTGGTTCACTGACTATGTATCAAGTCATCAGGTAAAAGTTTACAGTAAGTAAATACAATTGCATGATCGTTGTGTTGGATATTAACAATGTTGAAATATTTGAAAGTAATATGGTTTATAGAAATTACAACAGTCATGAAAGCTATTACTCTATAACTGTTATATAATTTTTCATAATGGTTAACAATGGTTTTGTCAAGGTGAATGCAATTAGTTTTGTAACTATTGTATAACGGCTTTATAACGGTCATGTAACAATGTTGTGAGGCCTTGTAACATCTAATTTATTTTTTCATAACTCTCCATTATTTTACAACGACTTTATAACAATTATCGATTTATTGATTATAAATTGATTTATAATGGTTTTTTAATGGCTCTTTCTTTCATTTGAATAGAAAAACTTCAAACCACAATTCCTGACTATATATCAAATTAAAAGAGAATTTTACTTTCCTTCTCATTTTTAATTTCTTAGCTTATACACATAATATTGTTCTTATTCCTTATATTATTTTGGGTAGAGTGAAAAAGAAGGTCATTGTATCTTAGAAGAATCACCGCAAGAACCTATCGCATCAAGTTTTGTATTTAGAGAGGCATAATTATCTTTAAGGACAGTATTTGTATGCCTCAAACAATTTATATTATTTTTTTCATAATTTACAACAGATTTCCAATCATTCTTATTTTTCATATTCTTTAATATTTTTCCAACAAATTTTGTGTGTATTGTGGTTCTTACATTGAGGTTAAATTCAACTAAAGCGTCAAGCACTTACAAACATGGGGGTAATCGCTTGAAACTTATGCTCAAATGCAGTCAAGTCCTTTGAGATATTTAATTTGGCATGTTAAGGATATTAGGAATTTCTTTAGGATAATTTCATACATTAGAGATATTTGATAATTCTATTCATTCTATGAAGATTATGTGTATATCTTTTTACTATTATTATTATGCATATCTTGATTGATATATGTTACCTTATATAGTCATTTTGTAATCCTTATAAATAGGCTAATAAATAGCCTCCTTTCCTACGACAACCCATTTCACCGGGTACACTTCGCATCCAATGCACCCATCATTCCTGTCTAAGTAAGCTCCATGATGGTAATGTTACAAGTGCCTCACTTCCGTCTAAGTAAATTCCACAATGATAATGTTACGACATCGGCAACGCATTGCCAAGTTGAGCTTTTGATGCCATGAAGATGCATCTTTGTACAATAACTTTCACTTAGCAAAATCTAGCTTATTGCAATTGCTATAGCTATGCTAACCATATTGGCCACATTTGTTCAGTTATTGTTCCGATAGCATAGTTGACCGCAAAGGATGCATGCTTTTGGCCTTCAATTCTTGACTTTTCACTTCTTGTTTCGAAAAGCCAACACCAACACCAAACTCTTCACCGTTAAAGAGCAACATATTGAAATCTCGTTGTCAACATAAGCTTGGAGCCATCACATGCGTCACCATGCACCTATTGAGGTATGGTTCATAATTTCCATCGATAGAAAAGCACGGGGGTCCTTGGGCTAGGGATGGGGGCAGTGCCCTCGGGCTACCAAATGGCTTTTATAGTTTGGAATTGTATTTTATTAATAGTTTAGGCTTGGATCCATAAATAACTATCAAGTGGCCTAGGACTTTCTCAATCCCTAAAGTTTTCTTGGGTCACCTATATATAATCTATTTTTCTTGTAATTGAGTGTGGTAACATAGAGGTGGGAAATGCCAATTATAGTGGAATCATCTACTGGATGTAATCCTATTTTAAAGATGAATCAAGATAAACCTTATGTCTCAATTTCTCTTTCTCACCTTACTCTCTGTTTCATTGTATTTGTGCACATAATCCTAACAACGTTGCTCCACCTCAAATCTATTGAGTGCTGAATTCATGAAGAAACAAGTGTTTGTGTCACTGTTCCCCTTGATTTCAAACTATGGTTGACTTAATCATGCTTTTGAGAGGATGTTAAAGATAATTATGGGTTTCTCTAAGATAATTTTCTACATTAGAGATATTTGATAATTCCGATGATTCTATAAATATAAATATAAATATATATATATATATATATATATATATATATATATATATATATATATATATGTGTGTGTGTGTGTGTGTGTGTGTGTGTGTGTGTGTGTGTGTGAATCTCAAGATTGTGCGTATATCTTCTTTTCATTGTATATATCTTGTTTGATATATGTTACCTTAGATAATCATCTCATAAAGCCTATAAATAAGCTAATGTATTCTTCATTATGATGTATCAAAATACATAAAAAAAAAAAAAAAAAAAGTTCTCCAATTCACTTTTCTCCTTTATTCTTAACTCGGCAAATTCAGCCCTGTAAATGTTAGCAAATGAATCAATTAAGTCCTTTCGATAAGTATCCGATCATTCTTATGCCTGACGCTATCATGTAGGGTTTCAATTAAATTTAAGCGACCAAGATAGTAAGAGGGATTGGGAATAAAAACCAACCATGCTCCTACCTAAGCATGCCTTTCTCAGCCTTTGGACTAAGATTGAGTATAATTTTTGTTAAATGTGTGATGCTCACTGCATTTTTATCTTTTTGTGGGTATAGAGCAAATACTTGATTTAAAGGGGAGCGTAAACCAGTTTATCGCTATAGTTCACCAAGACCGCCCAGGAACATTTTGAGTACATTTTGGTCGTGGCGGATGCTTTCGGTTTTGGTGTTTCTCTTTCTCTGAGTTTGGGAAAGAAAGTTGATTCAGTGCTGATTCGAAGTTGAAAAGGCATCGAAATCTGACTATCCCAATATCAAAAGACATAAGAAGTTGTTCTTCATGAATCAAGGAAATTAGGGTCCCATGACGCATAACACGTCGAGAAAATATTAGGTATGGTCATCTTGTCACGTTAAAGATAAGTAGCTCCATTCAATAATCACCACGTGTTCAGATAGGGATCACTTTTCAGTCTCTTGTCTCCCTCTGCACCTTGCATTTCCCTTTTCCTTCCATTCTTTCTTTCAGTCACCGCCACCGTCAGCCATGCCAATGAAGCCCCCACCACCAACCGCGGCATCCTCTCGCTAGCCTTGCCCAACTGTGAGTTGGATTTTATTTTTCTCTTGTGGAGTTAGGGAGGGGTCATCTAGAATTTCTTCCTAGTGGGGTTTTGCTTGTTCTGGTTCTAAATTCGTGAGAAAATTTTGATTTTTTTCTTTTTCAGGGCTTCAGACAGTTCTGGATTTAAAGGGGAGAGTGGATGGGTTTCTTTCTTCGATGGATGTTGGTTTCCTGCCAGGTGCACCTCCAATGTGACGTGGTACGACGTCCCCATCACGCGCTTCGTCGTCACCTTACCCCCATTGCCAAGGTAGATCATCGACCCCAAATTAGCGAGCTTCAGATTGTTGCACCAGTCGAGCAGAACAGTGTTGCGCTTTCACATCGCGGTGGACGATTCGGAGGCCGTGGTAGTGCGCCTGTTTAACGAAATGGGAGGTCTCGAGCACAAAGAGCGGGCGATGGGCCATGAGGTCGAAGAGGTGTGGCGGTGGCAGAGCTTGAGGACGAGGGAGAGGCAGCCCGAGAAGTCGAAGGCGTTGAAGATTTATGGTTGGGAGAGAGAATGCTGGGATACAAGTCATGAGGCCTGTAGCGAGTGTCTTGGCCATGTTTAGTGCAAGGTGCAAAAGAAAGAGACGACATTGACCAGGGTACCTCACCGTGCGAGTGGCAATTATTGATTATTATGGTTTTAGATTGATGTAATAAGATAGGCCTACTCAATATTTTTTCAAATCAACTCTAAGACTCTCAGCTTTTGAAAAGTGTGGCTTAAGGCTGATGTGCCAAATTAGGATTAGAATACATAGAAAATTAGGAACCAATTCTGTATTAACCAAGAAGGATGTTCACATCACGTAGCCATTAATATTATTTGCATCAATCAGGTCTTTTATTTTCCCCTAATTTTACATTTTCGGATAAGTAAAAAATAATATTTCTTACTAAAAAAAAAAGGGGGGAAAGAGTCGGCACAGGCTCAGGGTTGGGCTTTCGCCCCAGCCCACTTATCTTTCCTTTTCTCCGCGCAAGCCCAAGGCCCAGCTCGCCCCAACTTCCCCATCTCGCCCCGGCCTAGCTATCCCATCTCCTTCCTCCTCCTTTCTTTTATTTTAATTGCGCTCTTATGATGCGTGGATTGCTATTTCCTCAACCTGGTTAGGAATTGAGTCATAGGACTCGTGATTGGTATAAAATGCTGTGTAAATGCTTTACTTGATGTTAAATGGGCATTAGTTAATTAACTATGGATTTAATTTCTCTAGTTGCATAGGAGTAAAATATTTTTTCCAATATTTTACTTAGATTTCTAATTAACTTACCGCAAACCGATTAATGGCAATTCCTAAATGAAATAAATTGCAAGTTAAAAACTCAGACTTAAGTTGTGAATTGATAGGCTTAAAAAAGCTCGGACTAAGCTTAAACTCAACGCCCCCATGAAGGGCTCTAAGAGGTTGCAACAATATTTTCTCACATCAACCTTAGGTTTTGTCCTGAAGCTCTTCTATAGGCTCTCAGGTTTAGTTTTTGAAGCTCAGAGCTGCTTAGTGTTTGATTTTATTTTCTTCTTTTTTGCTTTAATTGTCTTTTCTTCTCTTCTTTTTGGGAGTTTGTGTATGTGAATAAACTTCTACAACTATTCTTGAGTGACCATGGAGACTAGCTCAACTATTTGTCCGGTCAATAGCCACCAAGGAGGATGTGCATGATGAGGCTCCATAACCTCTCCAAGATTAAGCCACTCTCCTCTCTCGATTTCGATTTAGGTCTATATCTAGAAATTTTACTCTCCCAATCTAGATCTAGATATAGATCCGAGAGTTCCTTATAGGTATTTGATCCGTGTTCTTTTCGACATATTGTTGTTGGTTTTGCACTATGATGATAATGAGGACATTAAACTTAGACCCATGGGATATCTCAGCGTACACTTATCACTTAATCTGGTGATTAGCCGCCGAACATTTACATTGGCAAATCTATTCTTGAAGGATGAAAGTGTGCTTCTAGCTATAAACTATGCTTTTTTATTTGTATTTTGGCATTTACTTCCTCCCGTAATGATTTGGAATTCGCTAGGGTTGAAAACTTTTTATGAACCTCTACAGTATAATTTGAGAAATGAATGAAATCCTTTTTTTTAAAAAAACTTTAAATTTTGTCCTTACATTTCACTAGGGTTCTTCGCCATATTTTTTTTTTTTTTGGTCGAAATAGAAGTGACTATTACTTAATTAAAGAGAAGTCTTACAAACCACAGAAGGGGAAAGATCTGCGCATAATATATTCCATAGGGGAAGAGGGGGGGAAGACACCCAATTACGTGGTAGGGTGTTTTGTCGATGGTGTCGAGCAATCCAATCCGCCGCTGCATTGGTTTCTCGTGGGCTATAAATCACCGTGAAGTCGTTGTTCTACTGAAGCCCATGCGTACACCTGTGAACGATTTCTTTAAGGTCCCATGTATATGCGGCCCAGCCCATGACCATTTCTACTGCAGCAGAACAGTCACTTTCTATGAAGTAGCTTCCAGTTCGGCTTCCCAGATCCCGCACGTGGTTCGTCTTGAGTTCGTGCAGAAACGATATCCCGTGAGATAGTGCTTGAGTTTCCGCTTCAGCTGCCGAGGAAACCCTAGCTGTGGCCGCGAAGCCGTCGAGAACCCTTCCGGCTGCGTCTCGTGCGATACCGGCGACAGAGCAGAGGAAATCTCCGGGTCTCCACGACGCATCTACGTTCAACTTCAGGTTTTGCCCTTCCGGAGGCCTCCAGTGAGCGGGTGAGTTTTGATTGAGAGCTCGCTTGCCTTTTTTCGATCTACCCGTGCTGAGCGTGTACTATTGTTCCTTTGCTATTATCAGCAGATTGGCTGGTTGGGGTTCCTTTGCACGAAAGATCCGGTTGTTTCTCGCCTTCCAGATGTTCCATAGGAGCAGACTAATGAGTTCACGCTCGGGTGAGTTCTGATCTCTTCGGAAAGCTTTTAAAATCCACTGATCCGTGCGATTGAGGCTGTTATTTGGCCTGATCTGCTCAAAAATCGGGTCTTGCCATATTCGCTTTGTTCATTTGCAAAGAAACAACAAGTGCTCTGTAGTTTCCATACTCGAATAGCATACCGGGCATCGTGGGTCACTTACAATTTTTCTTCTATATAGGTTTTCCTTCGTCGGGAGGGCATTTTGGCATAGACTCCAGATGAAGAAGCGAACCTTTGGAGGCACATCAAGACTCCAAATTTGTGTCCACAAGGTACGTGGCGGTTGAAAGGAACATGATGGCCGGTTCTAATCTGTGTTGCTAGTGGATTTTCTTGCTTCATTATATCCGCTCTTGACAGAATATTGTCCAGAACCATTGCCTGTCCATATAAGCGTGTCTTGCGTTGGTTGCTGATGTAGGGGAATTGCTACAATTTCGTTTGCAATTTTTTCTTCATAATGATTGTAAATCAGTTGCTTTTTCCATTCTCTGGATTCTGGATTGATCAATTCAGACACAAATTTAGGCTCTGTGTGGTTTGCTGTCCCACCTATTGTGCCTTGTAATAGCCACATGTCTTCTCTTATGCGAATTGATTTCCCATCCCCTACTGACCATTTAACATTGCTTTTGATGGTATCTCTGCCAAGCATTAAGCTGCGCCAGCCCCATGATGGTCGATTTCCCTTCGAGGCATTCCATAGATCTCCATGAGGGAAATAAATCTCTTTAATCATTCTACTCCATAGAGCTGAAGGAGAGGAAACTAGACGCTAGGCCTGTTTACCTAGCATGGCTCGATTGAAGGTAATCAAATCCTTAAAGCCCATGCCGCCTGCATCTTTTCAAGTTTTTAACATTTCCCAGTTTTTCCAATGCAGGCCTCTTTTCGCATCACCATTCTGCCACCAAAAAGACGCAATCCGTTGTTCTATAGCTCGGCAAATCGAAACAGGTAGCTGAAATATGGACATGGCATAGGTAGGTAGGGATTGCACCACACTCTTTATTAGCACTTCCTTACCCGCCTTTGTAAGCATTTTTTCTTTCCATCCCACTAACTTGGAGTTTACTCTGTCCAGGATCCACGAAAACATCGTTTTTTTGGATTGTCCCCACTCAGTAGGTATGCCCAAGTATTTCCCTGTTTTCTTTAGTATAGGGACTCGCAATTGTGTGGCCAGATTGTGTTTCAAAATTTCTGGGCAATGTCCACTAAAATAAACCCCTGATTTATTCAAATTTACTAATTGTCCCGTTGCATAGCAGTATTGGGTTAATATGAGGGCAAGGTTCTGGCATTCTGTAATAGTCCCATCTAGAAAACATATAACATCATCAGCAAACATCAAGTGTGAAAGCTGAGGGCAATGTTTATTTACCTGTATTCCTTTGAGTGTACCTTCTGCTGATGCTTTCTTCAACATCCAGGTTAAGACATTGGATATCAGGATGAAGATATAGGGTGAGAGGGGGTCGCCTTGTCTGAGGCCCCTCGATGGATGGAAGAAAGAGGTAGGTTCACCATTGATCTTTAAGCTGAAAGTAACTATTGTTATGCATTGCATAATTAGGGAGACCCATTTTGCATCGAATCCCATATGCAGCATTAGATCCCTCACGAAATCCCATTCTATGCGATCATATGCTTTCTGCATATCAAGCTTTACAATAGCTTGATGTTTTGTTTTCCTTTAAAAGAGTAGGGATTTTTCACACTTCTACAATTGACAGGAGTGCAAATCTTCCATCCATACAAAAAGAAAAGGGGCTTTGGTAATATAATTTTGATAGTAAACTATTCGATTTTTGAAAACTTTGATTTGTGCATGCCACAAAAATAGTTAGAGCATTGAAAATTACAACAATCCCTTATTTCGTTGTTTAATTTGTCTTTCGTGACTCATTTTATCAAATATCTTATGGATTCATATTCTCTATAAATGATCAAAAACGCCAACTTCCTTCCCTTGATCGCCTCGAGTAGTTAGCAAACTTACACTTCTCGGAATCACATTTCTGATGAAATTCGATCAACACGCAAAATTCCATATATCAAAAACTTCTCCTTCTTAGAAGAATCGGGTCAGGCAAACCGGATTGATTCAGTCACAGCTCACATTTCTCAGTTCACCCGGGCCGCTTGTTGGGCCCGATCGAACACACCAGAATCACGGTTCCTTGCTTGATTGTGAATTGGATTTTCTTTTTTCTTTTTCCTTTTTCTAGTGGCTTTAGCGGAGGGGTCATCTTTAGTTTCTTCCTACTGGGATTTTGCCAAGGATGAGCACGGTTCTTATACAGAATTGGAACCCGCGGTCCGGTTCAGGATTTAACTCTAGAGAGTGAGGTTTTGGTTCTCGGTTCCATTTTTTGAACAGGAATCGAAATTCCTAAACATAAAAACTCTAATTTTGCTTCAATTTTCAGTCTTCTTCACTTCCCCTTTTCTTTCTATTTCCTCTCTGCAACGCTCCACCCCCCGACGACCCCATGCTGCTCGCCGCCCTCGACGCCGCCGTCACGACCCACGACGTCGCCGCCGACACCGCCGTCGCCGCCGACACCGCCGCCGCCGCTCCGTTTGACGACGCTGCCGACTCTCGCCGTCGCGCGTGCCGCCTCCCAACGACAAGCTGCTACCGGGCTGCCACCGCGACGCTGCTATTGTTCTACCGTCGGCAGTCCTCAACCTCGCCCACTTCTCCGATCTCTCCCGGCTCCCCGATCACGCCCTCCTCGATCTCTTCTTCGTAAGCTCTCTCTCTCTGTGTTTGTGGGTATCTCTATCTGGGTTTTCTTTGTTTTGTCTTGCTTTCGTGTCCACAGGCGGAAAGGTTGGAGCTTGAGCCGGGCTCGGCCTTTGTTTGGGCTTTAGAAATGATGGGCAGTCGATGGTTTTGAGGATGTGGTGGAATCGATGTTGAACGGGGATTGCCGCGTGCTGGAAAGATTTGGGTCGTGATCTTGTTAGGCATTTGCTTCCGTTTGATCGGTGAAAGTGCCTATGAGGGGTTTGTGGAAATTGATTTGTGTGAGAGCTGCTAATTGTTGGATTCACGCTTATGAGAGAGATCTGATGAAGATGGAAAGAGTCTATTACGCTGACTGAATTTTTGTGTCTTAGGAAGTAGATGATTTCATGGGTATGTCTAGAGTGCAAATGTTATGCAGCATTTGTCATATCTATGTTTTGATAATTGGCTTCTATTATGTAGTTCTGTTCTGTGAAGGAGAAAAACAGAGATCTCATCTTCCCTGTTAAGATCAAATCGGCTCCGATTGAGTTCACTTCGTTGATTGCATATGTCCTGAATTGACTGTGTACGAAGCCTGGTCTTTTATTCAAGTTGCATATGCTTAATCTCATTTCCCAGTCGAATGCATGCAACCTGTTTGTTCATATTTCTCCGAGATATGGCTATGAGCAAGTCTATGTTATTGTCTAGATCTGAAGTTGTTTGAACATAATACACATGATGCCAATTGTTAGTGTGGGCTGTGAATCAAATTTCAGAAGATAATGTCTTTTTTTCCTTTTCAACGTTACAATTTCTTGTGGTCGGATATAGACAACATTTTTCGGTATCCACTGTGCTGTTTGAATATTGGTGTCGAACCTGTTCCCCAAAGATGAAAAGATTCATTTTGTTATCTTTCATATGAAGTCTTGCTTCAAATTAATACCACTGTTTTTGGCTATAAGTCAATATAAATTTACAAAATCTTCGTTATGCACTCTATCTTGTGCTTGTGCCTTATACTTTTTATGGCATAGTGCTATCTTATACAAAACAACGCAACTACCCTTTATTCTTTTCTTTTTCCTTTTCTGGGCAATTAGTATATGCTTTATGAAGTGAGTGTGGGTGTTTTTTAGGGAAAAGATTATTAAGAGTTCTCGATCAGGACAAAGTTGAACACCGCATAACACATTCAAATACACCAATGAGCAAAAACTAATAGTGGGAAGAGATCATACGGGGAAAATGAGTTTCGTACCCCCAAAATGAAGAACCAAAAGCGAGGGAGCGGGCATGAGATTGCTCAATACTTAAGCACTTCTTGATGATTGTCTCAGTCTCTTCCAATTTGCCACCTTCACCGCTATAGCCACATGTACCTTATTTATTGCTTGATCCATAAAGCTGAAATATGCGCGCCTCCAGTCCTTCTTGAACCACAGAACTCCAAAAAAGCCCCAAAACCCAGTCGCAGCTCCAAACATTACGACCACGTAGAACAAGGCCTCTTCAAGCTTATCTTCTCCGTGTGTATCTTTAGGATGAGAGATTTTCGGTACTTGAGGTGCCTTAGAACCAGGGCATTCTCTTCTCAAAAGATCACCACATAGTAGAGGATTGCCTGCATAAATGGAAGGATTGTCGAGGGTTTGGATTTGATTGCCTTTTGGAATCTGCCCCTTAAAATTGTTGTGTGATAGGTTGAGGTGGCTTAGATATGTCAATGATGAAATGCTTTGAGGAATTGCTCCTGAGAGGTGATTGTTGGAAAGATCAAGAGACTCGAGTGACATCATGTCCCCGATGCTAATGGGGATGTCTCCAAAGAGCAAGTTGTGTGACAAGTTCAAACCATGCATGTTCGAGAGGAAAGTAAGTTCTTTGGGAATCGACCCAATCAAGTTGTTGAGTGACAAATCCAAATTGACCACAAGTTGCAGATCAATTTTGGTGTATTCATTATATCTTCCTTTATGATTTCAACCACATGTTCTTTACTCCACTCCAGATGAAATGGTTCTTTACTCCACTCTATACCAGTTAGGTTATTCCCCTCCAGAACATGTAGAAAGCTTCGATTTGAATTTTGCATGCCATATATATCGCCAAGACAAGATGGGATCGTTCCGGTCAAATTGTTCGCTGCCATATCCAATATTTTTAATAATAAGAGTGAGCAAAGTTGCAGAGGAATGTTGCCAGTAAAACTATTATTTCGTAGCCTCAAGATCTGCAAGATGTACAAGCTATTGTTGAACCATGTTGGAATATTTCCGGAAAAGTTATTCTCTCCAAGATCTAAAATTATCAAACTTCTGCAATTATTCATAGCCAGAGGAAGCTCCCCATTGAGATTGTTTCCATTCAAGTGTAGGGTTAAAAGTCCTTGTAAGGATCCGATTGAGCTTGGAATTACTCCAGACAACTCATTGAATGACAAAGTCAAGTGAGACAAAGTCAAACCCTTCCAACAATTGGGAATACTGCCGAATAGCTTATTATTGCCAAGATTTAGATCAAACAAACCCTCTTCACATAAAGATGATGGTATCGTGCCATTGATAATGTTATCATTGAGATACAAAGTCTCTAGGTGCATCTCACCAATATTGGTTGGAAGAGGTCCAGAGATCAAGTTGTGGGAGAGATCTAAAATGGAACAGTGAGAAGACATGTTTGGTAAGGGTCCCGTGATTTGATTGTACAAGAGATTGAATTGGCCAAATGTCATGTTGGCTAACCATTTAGGCAAAGTCCCAAAAATTGAAGCATTTGAGAGAGATATATCGTTAGCTTTGACTTGTGTCTGCATCCATTGGGGAAACACGGTCCGAATTTACAGGAATTCATCCGAATAGATATTAGTTGAAAAGGTGGTATCCAGCTATGTTCTCCCTTAAAAGTCAAGTGCTTGTTGTCACTAATATCCAAATCCTTAAGCCTCCCTAAATTGGAAAAATGGATTTCCGAAATCCGCCCTTCCAAAGAATTGTTAAAAAGATATAGAACCGAAAGATGGGAAAGTTCTCCAAACTTATTGGGTATAGTGCCGCTCAAACGATTACTATTAAGACGCAAGTCTTGTAAGAACCGCAATTGCCCTAATGACTCAGGAATTTGCCCATAGAATTGATTATGAGAAAGATTTAACAATCTCAATGATGACAATTGACCCAGTGGCAATGGAATGGTCCCAGTCAATCGATTATTTGAAAGATCTAACAATCTCAATGATGACAGCAAACCTAATGATGAAGGAATGGTCCCATTCAATTGATTATTTGAAAGATCTAACAATCTCAATGATGACAGCAAACCTAATGATGAAGGAATGGTCCCATTCAATTGATTATTTGAAAGATCTATTGTAACCAAGTTTGGCAATGCTCCGATGACTCTAGGAATTGGACCTGAGAAGGAATTGTTGCCAAGCTCTAAGTACCTTAAGTGTATAAAGTTCACCAACCAATTTGGCAAAGCACCGCTAAGATCATTATGATATATCGTTAGGCTCTCTAAGTTATAATCGAAGAATCTTGATGAATTTCCTGGGGATGTCGAAATCCCTTCTTTGATTTGGTTACGAGACAGATGCAATGATTTTAGGTACTTCTTACTCTTCAAGAATGAGAATAAGCCTCCTTCGATGCTGGTAAAAATATTTCCCTCAAGATTGAGATGAACAAGGCTTGTAAACTTGTCAAACCACATAGGAATCGAAGAGCTGAAAGAGTTTTTTGAAAGATCCAGATGCTGGAGAAAAGTCATATTTTGGAGTATACCTTTGGGGATAGGACCTTCGAGGAGATTATTCGAAAGATCAAGGTACTGAAGATGAACAAGAGAACTGGAGTTTGCAAAGAAAGTTGAAGAAAGATGGAATTTGAAAAGTGCACAAATTGATAAGCTCAAATGTGATAAAGACGGGAGCATGCCGATCACTTGCAAGAGGTCTATTTGCATGGCAATGTTTAAGCCACTCATGTCGAGATAATTTAGTGACCGAAGACAAGACACCCATTGGATATCATCAATAGCCAAAGATCCAAGATCATCATGGAGGTCAAGGACTTCCAACTCGGTGAGGTTTCCCAATTGCCGAGGGACTATTGCATGAAAGTTGCCAAACGACAAATTGAGGTACCTCAGTCTTTTCATCAAACCGAGGAATTCAGGTATTGTTCCATGATTGAAGTTGATGCCACTCAAGTCCAAGTAGTTCAAGTAGGTCAAATTGAGTAAAGAAGAGTTCAACGTACCAGTCATGGAGAGCATCTGTTTTATAGGACTAACAATAGTACCATTATAGTCTCTTGCAATCTGGGGTAAGAATTGGAGCTTGACAACATGACCATACACTCCATCACAAGTGACTTCTTTCCATTTGCAGCAATCTTCACCTTTCCAAGAAGAAAGTAAGCGAGATGGGTCTGAGAGGCTTCGTCTAAGCTGGAGCAAAGCTTCTCTTTCTTGTTTTATGCAAATGGATGTTGAATTTTTGCAAAAGCATACACATGAATTATCTAAAATAAGTAATACTAGTGCAAGCACTTTGGAATAGTATCTCCCCATAAGGAACAAAGGAGAGAATAGATGTAATCTTTTGAGAGTGTTTGAGGGTTCTCTTAGGAAACCCAAATCACTTAAATAGAAGGGCAACGGGAGATTTACTTACGCATACACATGTTTATCATATCAAAGGATGTATACTCAACACATGTGAGGTCCACGTGTCATAATCATAATCAGGAAGAAAAGGCACGTCCACTCTTGCAATTAGACCGCGTAAAATGATGACCGGACCCCATCTAGAAGAAAAAATGAATCATCTACAAATTAGGGCAAGTCAACTCACCATTAAGGAGATTGTGGAGAAATTCTCCAGTTTTTGCAGCGTTGGACACGGACCAAGTCAAAGTATTTTGGGTCTAGGTAATAGTCAAACAAGGTTAACTTTTCGTCAAAATGTGTGTCTATAAATATATCATCTATTTCAAATTACCATCTTAACTAAGTTACCAATTTTTAAATAACAACCTTAATTATAGTGTTCCATTCACTACAGTAGATAAAACTAAAATCACTTGTTAAGTCAATCGAAGAAAAATTGGTAAAATCACTCAAATTTTAGGAAACACCATAATGTCCAATAGTTTCATAAAGTAGAGATCCAAGTGGGAGCTTATAACTATTGAACCTACTTAGATCGACATTCATTTCAAAGTTTAAAACATGGATTAACGGCCAACTAAGTATTATCAATTACTTCTTTAAGCTGTATACATCTAATACAAGACTTCTTTCTTCCGTAGTCTATCGCTGGTAAACTCAATAGTAATTTCATACAAACATTGCGTAACTTTAATAGGATGACAAACTACGCAAATAAATGTTGATAAATTGTTACAAAAGTCGGTAATATTATAGTGCCCAAATACATATTGGTAGGTTATTTGAGTTGTCACAACCCAAATCCATAATAAGAATTGAGGGAATGACCAGTCATCCTTTACAAAATCAAAGAAGAAACCTTCAATCAAATTTAGAGATTTTACGAAAACATCAATACAATAAAACCTTTCATATATAACAACAAAGTTAAAAGCATTATGAATTAATCAAAATGAGAGCTTCATAATTTCATTTTAATAGCTTTTACTCAAATAGTCTAAAAGTGAGTCTCATTCCACTCTAGATTGTTATCAATGTGACTTGAGTAAATTCCCTTATTCTTGGAACCTAAAGTGGTAATAAAAGTGGGGCGAACAAAATCACAGTACTGTAATTGGCAATCACCACTCCTATTGGATCAAGCAAAATATAATGCGATTTTAGAAACTAAGTGTGCATCAATATGTATCAAGACAATCGCATTCATTGAATTTCCATGTATCATGGTAATGCATATATTCCTACAAGTCATAAGGTATGCATCATCAATATAGTATTGCCCGCATATGACAAACTCATTTGATCGCTCATGTCAAGAAAATTCTATAGTCATGCACTTTGCCACACATTGACTATGTTTAAATCATGGGTATGTGTTGGTCATGGAAGCCGCAAAACCAATTTGTGCATAAGTATGTCATATCATGTCTCAATACGTGGGTTGATAGTGAGCATCAAATCACACCACAATACAACATGTTGGCATCAAAAGAATCACTAGGATTGTTACTCGAAGATGCCAAGAGTTATTGCATGCATAACCTTGCAAATATATATATATGGGTGTATGGGTGTGTTGTGTTCCCATCTCATATGACATCGGCTGTACATGTTAATGGACACATGCATCCAACATATCTAATTAGTAGGGGGAATCTAATGATCGCTTTGACTTTCAATTGCAATTGAAAGTTTAAATATTTCTTTCAATTAAAGTTAGTGAAATTGAAAATCCACGGATAACTCCGATTCAAATGAACGTTTATCACTTTTCGATCAATCTCTTTCTTCATCCTTAGAGATTATTTTATTTTCCTTTTGATGAGCAGCTATCCCGGCAGAGTAGTCATGCCTCATTTTCATAGCTTGAAGTCGAACTTTAAATATAGAGGTGTTCGCCTTTACCCATTGCTATTAACCAATGACATCAACTCCCCTAAGTCACGTCACTCTAGAAAACCAGCAAGACCCGCAAGCGCCAAGTCTAAGTCTTGAGGTGTTTGTCCTCATCCTACCTGATCCTTTTTTTTTTTTTCACGTATGTCAAACTCATCGCTCGTGTCCCCATTTTGCAAGACTAACAAAATTCTAGCCCTCGACTTTCATTCACACTTGAACTAGAACAAGATCCCAATTGTCCTGAAATTTTCCAAAGTTCCAAACAAACCAAACAAGACCAAAGCAAGAAACCATATTTTAATAGGATGTACACCCAATTCTGCCATTACCCAGAATATTCATCATGGTTCTTTTTTTTTAGTATAAACTCATATTTATTCTGCAGTGCATCAAAGGGATTTTATATAGATGAAGAAAATTGTAAGAATTTGCAAGAGGAAATAATAAAAATAAGCGTTCGAAACTAGGCTAAAAGTGGAATGGTGGTAAAAATAACGGAGAATCAATTACCGGATTCTCGATTATCAAAATAATAATAATAATAATAATAACCAATCAATTACCACTCTTAAATTTTCTCGTCATCAAAGGATGACAGTAGTCAAAGAACTAAGAGCTAGATAACAATTTTGTAGGCGTTAAAATAGTCACAACTTCAACAAAATGTAACATTGCCATATACAGAAGAGACTATCGAACTTTCTATTTGATGGTTCAAATTATAAATCATCTCTTTAACATCGAAAAAAAAGTAAATGTGAGAGAATCAAATGAACAAAGAAATATAACTGAATTATTCCCTCTAAAACATTAAAACAAGTTACAAAAAATTCTTTGCAGTTGATGAGACAGTTGAAATCGTACCAACTTCACACATGAAGAGTTTCTAGAAATTCATAGGGCTAAAATGTATATTCTTTAACACTTTGTTATGCATATGCATTCTTGTATTTAAAATGTAACTACTGCAATTTGATTGTCAAATATAACAAAGGAAAATACATACTTGCTTTTGAATGGAACACATCGCATTACTTAGGTGAATGCATGTGCACCATCTCAGAGGATGTATTTTTAGCAGATGTGAGGTCCACATGTCATAAATATAATCAGGAAGGACAAGCACATCCATTATTGCGATTATTGCGATTGGACCCGTCTAGAAGGGAAAATTGATCCTCACATAAGGAGATCGTGGAGGACTCCATCCAGTTTTTGCAGTGCTGGACACGAACCAAGTCAAGTCTTTTAGATCAACGTCGTTAATCACACAAGTCGATCTCTCTGTTCATGTCATTAACCAAGTCAAGTATTTTGAGAGTCGGTTATTATATACTAAAGAAAAACGCGTTCTTTCTTTTAATAAGATATCATGAAGTGACAATCCACACATAAGTCCAAGTCAAATGAACATTTTCTATTTGTGCTTAAACCAAGTAACTGTAAGGATAATACATATTGATGTTATGGATTCCGGGAATATTCTCGAGAGGTCACAGATGACATAGTTTATTTAGTCAATTCTACAATACCTTTTCTTTTCTGCAAAATGAAAAGAAAAAAAAAAAAAAAAAGGCAATGCGTAGCTGCTGTAGGATCAGTCTCTGTAAATGAACAGGAGGAATAGGCTGAGCTTTGACCTTACATCGATTTTATTCAACTGATTATTTTCATATTACTAGCCTTCCGCATAGTAGTACGTCTACGGGGATGTATAGATGAAGAAATTATTAACTAGGTTCGTTATATTTCACCAAGCGCAGAGAAGAATTTAGGCCCCTTTCTAATTAATTATGAGTTGATGTTCTTAATAAAAAGAGATTTGGAAATGATGAAGTTTGCAAAAGGGGGAAAAAAACAAACAAACAAAGAAGCGCAATACAAAATCATGTAACATTCCATTCGGTGAGTATCTCTACATTATTGAATTGTCAATCTTATTGCATTCATTTGTAGAAACTTACATTAATGACAAGTGTACCTATGTAGTCATTAGCCATTTTCGGTTGAAGGAGGATTGATTTAATCACTCAGTCTAATCTATATGAGTTAATATACATTAACAAACATACTATTGGAAGGAAAGCGATTATTAAAAGGAAGAGATCACATGAGCAAAAGAAGTTTCATACACCCAGAATAAAGAACCAAAAGCAAGGGAGAGGGCACAAGATTGCTCATTACTTAATTGCTTCTTGACTCACAATCTCTTTAACTTAATTACCTTCACTGTTATAGCCACATATGCCTTGTCTACTGCTTGATCCACGAAGTTGAAGTGTGCACCTATACAACATGCTTTGCTGGCATCAACAGAGTTACTAGGATTGTTATTTGAAAACAATATCTTCCCATGAATGGTGGGAGTTGCTTCATGCAGTGCTTTGGCATTCTTAGAGCGCACAAACAGATTTGACAAAGAGACTTATGGGTCCGTTCCCATCTGATAGAATATAGAACATTTTTTTTTTATCTATGTGCTGTATGAGAGATGGGTGCATGCATCTAGGATTTTTGATAATTCCAGAAAAAGTTAATCATTGCTTTTGTTTACTTGCAATTCAAAGTTAACATGTATCTTTCGATTAAAATTCGTGAAATTGAAAGTCCCCGAATGACTCCAAATCGAGTCACCGTTTATCACATTTTGGTTAATCTCCTACTTCATCCTTAGAGCTGCTCCTGTATTCTTTTTTCTTTTGTCTTTTCGGTGACGCAACAATCCCAGTAAAGAAGTCATGCCTCACTTTTATAGCTTGAAGTTGAAACAGATGTTTTGTTCGCTATAAGTTGATTACATTAACTTCCCTTAGTCAAGTCACTGTGGAAAACCCACAAGACCCTCAAGCAGCAACCCTAAGTCTTGAGGCCCATGTCCTTGTTCTGCCGGTAGCCAGGCCCAACAACTGGGCCAAAGAAATAAGGAAAGGGTGGAGATCAAGTCACGATAAGTTGTAGTTGCTTATAACTGATACGCGACACTTCAATTTTAGATTCAAAGCTATTATTAAGTTATTAATTATGATTGTTGTTTCTTTTGATTTCAGGTGATCAAAATTTGGAACAAATTTTCATGGATGTTTGAGGACCAAAAGCTCTTTTTTTTTTTTTTTTCTTTTTCTTGCTTCTCATTTTCTTTATGGTCCTGAATATTGTCTTGATTGACATGCTAGTCCCTTGTGAATTCTGTTGCGTATCGATTCATGCAATGACTTCTCATTTTAATTATACTTATTTGAAACTATAATGCTAGGAAAATGGCAATTCCAGTGGGCCCAAGCATTTGCTCCTTGGGGAACAACAGTGAAGTCTAGTGATTGAAACTTAGCTCTTTTGGTACGAATGTCTTCATTTAAAATGTTTTCGGTATTGTTGAATGACAAATTTGTTTGGTATTTTCCACTCGTTATGACATGTTTGTCACTATGAGTGTAAGTTTTTTGGTGCCGAGACCCCCCTGTTGTATTATTATTGGTTAAAAGTCAATATATTACTTAACTTATCAAAAAAAAAAAAAAAAACTTGTTTGGTATTGTTGTGATCATTTTCATTTTGTTTAATTAAAAATGAACCCAAAAAAAAAAAAAATGAACCTATTAGAACCTGAAATCTATGACATAGTAGGTTCCAAGTTCCAAGTTCGACGGGTAGGCTCCAGGCTCTTGATTTCAATGAGTATATTCTACATTCTAAAAAATGAGGAACCTATATTTGATGATAGGTTCTAGGTTTCAAGTAAAATTTGTAAGGAATCTGGAATTGTTTATCCCTAGTTTTGCTCGTTTTGGTTTTGAATTGGTGAGAAAATTATTATCTTTTTGGAGTTTTAGATGGTTTTGGATGTTAGAAGGGAGATTTGGACAGGCAATTTGATTTCTTTCTTTGTTGGATGCCGATTCCCTCCCCTGCAGTACCTCCAACGTGACGTAGTAATACGTCCCGTTCACGCCTTCCGTCGTTCCCTTACCCTTGCTGCCAACCCAAATTGTCGACCCAAAATCGGCGAGCTTTCAGTTGTTGCACCAGTTGAGCAAGACGTTGTCGGGCTTCACATCATGGTGGACGACTCGGAGGTGGTGGAAGAAGATGCACGCATGGCGATTAGTGAATAATGTAACTTAAGGTTGACGTGATAAGATAGGTTTACTCAATATTTTTCCACATTGATCCTATGTTTTGTACTCAATATTTTCTCACATTAATCCTATGTTTTGTACTGACCATTTCATTGTGGTTTGTCATCGTATGAATAAAGCTCAAAAGAGCGGGGATTCTGCACACTTCCACGGTGGACAAGAGTGCAAATCTTCAATCCAAACAAATAGACAAAGGAGCTTTGGTAATAGAAGTGTAACAAAAAACTAAATGATTTTCTAAAACTTTGATTCGTGCACGACACAAGAATAGTTAGCATATTGAAAATTGCAATACTCCCTTTTTGGTTGCTTAATACATGTTTGGTGATGCATTTTGTCAAAATATATTTTCGATGGATGTTCTCTATCAAGGATCAGAAACGACTGACCTCCCTTTCCTCCATCGCCTCGGATCGTGAGCATACTTATGATTCTCGGAATCACATTTGCAATGAAGTTCGATCAACGAGCAAAATTCCATAAATCAAAACTTCTTCTCCTTCTTCTTCTTCAGAACCGGGCTAGGCACCAACCTGCATGGACCGAACCGGATCGATTCAGTCGCGGCCCACATTTCTCCGTTCTTCCGGGCCGCTTGTTGGGCCCGGGCCCGAGCACTTCCCCTTTCGGTCCAACCTCTCGGGTTCATCAGGCCCGGCCGGACCGGCCCTTACTAAACCGCTACTCTCGCGAAAAGAATCTCACTTACTTTTCAACGTCGTTTTTATTTATCGAAGAAAAATCCCTGTTCCTCGATTAAATTAACGAATTAATGCCGGCTTTCCTCTGTTCAAACCTTAATTAATGCTAATTAAATCCAACTCCTTCCGTGACTCGAAGCGAAGTATCGAAGAAAACCCCATCACCGTCGTCTTCCGCCTCGCGCCTCCGTCGAAAACCCTCTCCGGCCTCCGCCTGCTCGATCCCGGCGGCCGCTTCCTCCGCCGCCGCGCGAGAGCCGAGCTCGCTCCGTATCCAGTTCGCTCCCCCCCGCAGCTCCTTCGGCTCTCGATTCCGCCGGAAGGTCACCGCCGGGGCCTCGCGGGAGATGAAGTCGGAAGGCCCGGCGCCGAGCCGGTTTCTGGCGATTCGCCGTTCGGAAGCTCGAGCTTGAGGCGGACTTTTGATGCTCTGATGGCGAAGAATGGGTTTCTGGCCGCGGTTCTGGTGTGCTTGATCGCGGCGGATGCTCTCGGTTTCGGTGCTTCTCTTCCTGATTCGGAGAAATCCGGCAACTCCTCTCCGCCGCCCCAGCAGGTCCGTTCTCTCTCTTTTTGGCTATGCGAACTGTCGCGTCTGCAAGTTTTTCGGTCTCGTGGTAGCGAAAGCGACGGCTTCGATGATGGTGTTCTGTTCAGGCGTCTCCGCCGCCGGGTCCCGTTTCGGGTTCCAAGAAACCGGATGGGGCAACGGACGATGCCGGAAAATCTAGCGAGGTGCCCGCGACTCCGTCCAATTCGACGCTGGAAGGCCAAACTGGCGGTGCTTCCGTGAGTCCGCCTTCGGTTGAACGGAAGGAAGAGAAAAAGAATGATGAGAAGAAGGAGGACAAGAGCCGCGTGAGCCGGCAGGAAACCGCGAGACTTGTAACGGGAAAGACGAAGGCAAAGTTTGCAGCGATGGGGGAGCCCTGACCGCCTGTATTCTGAGTGTTGAAGGTGATGATCTCGACTTTCATTCATTCCATTTCATTTCGATTGGAAAGTCGTCATCTTCCAGTTTCTAAATTTGATTTGTCATCGGAACCCGCGCTATCTGTTTGGCATTTCGTTTTGATGATCTATTTCGGGGGAAATACAGGAGTTGGAAGTTTCGTGACAAGAGTTCTTCTTGTGATTCATAGAAGCATGTTGCAAATGTGTTGCCTAATATTTTGATATGTACTTTGGAGACAGTTTGCAACACAGGACACAACCGGTATATCATCATAAAATGTAGGGTCAATTCAGATAGTTACAACCCGTAGCTTCTGCTGCCTGAATGAAGCAGTCAAGAAGTCTTACTGTTGAAATGATATCCTTCCATTTGAAAACATATAACACTCTTGGCTTTTATCTTAAGAAAATCCTCATTGAGAAATTAGTATCTCAAAGCTTATGGGAATCTTCTCTATCAAGAATTGTTGGCATAGTCCAGATGGCAGTGTAGGTAATCATGATGGACTTATGACTCAATACTTCAATGGTTCACAGAGGTTACATCTGAATTGGTAGAGAGGAAAATTTTCACTGAAAGTCCTAAACATTTTGCTAAATGTGCAATCAAGTACTAAACTTTTTGGATCTGATGTTGTCAAATTCTTGCGGTGAGGTATCAACTAAGTTTGCCAACTTGCACACCAGAAATCCAACATGGCATTTTTTTTTTTTCAATCTTTGTGCTTATGGCAGATGTGGCACTGATGTGGCACCACATCAGAAAATAGGCCAAATAAAAAATAAAATAAAAGGAAGGAAGGTTAGGACTTGACTGCTTGTTGGGCAAGATAGTTAGGAATTTGGGTGCTATTTTCCCTTGTGGAAACTCGCCCAGCATGGACTATGGTGGGTCACTGGCTTCTTATCTTACTAGTAGATTTATAGAGGAGGAACATCATATGCATATGGGAAAAAGGTGAAAGGAAGTTTCCAACAGGTAAGGCAGGAGATGATGATTGAAGTTTTGAACTGTTTTAGGAAAACGGATTTAAACAGTCAGAGGATGACATAGATTTTACTTTTAATTTTAAAACAGGTGTGTGGTTTAAAGGATTGCATGGCAGTTATGTTGATTACCTTAAATTTGCAATATTTCAATTATTCTGTGATGTACAATTAAAATTCATTTTTATTAGTGGCATGAATTTTAAGGAAATTCCAATGTGGTAGTTGCAGGGGCTTAATCTCTTGAGGGCAAGAGAACTGTGTGTTCCTTTGACTTTACCCTTTGTATCTTTAGTCAATTTGAAGTCTAAACCCAGTGAATGGGAGACCTGACTCCTGGATGATCACAGATAGTACCATGAAGAGAAAATCAGCTTGAGAATGATAGCTCTATGCCAGGTCTCTTGATAGTATCTTATATCAGTGTGTTCATTAAAGATTAGTAGAATAAGTACTTCTGATTGATGTATTATCTTTTGTAGTACAGTCTAAATTGTGGTACTGTAACAGCAAACAACAAAAATTATGGGGAATAATGACTTGCTTTTTCAAGTGATTAAATGGTTTGGGTGCAAAAGTCAGTCATTTGCATGGGTTAAAATTATGTATTTTATTAATCTCATTCGGATAAACATTCTTACACCCGGAAATTATGCTTAAGTGGTGTTTGTATTTGGGTTAACTTCACCTTGGTACTTGGACGTCATAAGGATAAGTTCCTTCAGCATAAGTTCAAATCTCTTAGATAAGAAGATGGAATATGAGGTGTTTTAGTTTTTTTTTCCCCTGCTTATCAACGTGGAATTTGTTGGATTTAGCTGGAGGGACATTCTAAGAATACCAATTGCTTATTGTAGTTCATGGATTGTCAATTATTAGCGGTTCCAAAGGTCCCTTTACATAAGAAACCCAGAAAAGGAAATTATATATTCCAAAATATGTGATTATTGTCCATAAGTATTCAATTCAGTGCTACTTAATTAATTCATCCAACTTCCGAAATGATTGAAATTTCTTGACCATATATGTAAAATTATGAATGGGGGGGCCAACCTTGTTAAAACTATTGAACTAATAGATTCAGTAAACTGATATGTGTGATTGGTGCTACCCTATCAGATGGAATGTACTTAGTCTGGCTAATAATATATTTTGTATATATGACTCATCTCAAGCCTTTGAGAAATGCTTTCCTTCCGAAGCTTTCCAGAACAAGTTGATGTCAATCCATAAGAGTTGATGTTTGGCTCTGTACTTGTCATAATGTTACGATATTGCACATCTTCTTCAATTGTTCATGTCAATGTAGATTGAGAAGTTAATGCATTGTTTAGAAATTTAATCGTCCCTTGGGTTTTCCTTTGTGCATGTTCAATTCTATGGTTAGATGGGAAAAAAAAAAAAAATTGACATGTTGCATGATATTTGGAGGACCTGAGTTATAACTGATGCTAAATTTGACATGTTAAATTTGTTTAAGCTGTGGCCATTCACACATGAAGGGGCAGGTGACCAGTACACTGCACGAGCCCTGACAAGTTACTCTTATATTCAGTAAAGAAAGATATTCCCTTGTTTTGATAACATGTGGTGTCACTTACCTGAAACTAAGTATTAGAGCGATATTTACTGGCCAGAATATGAAGTATCATAGTACTGTTCGACTCTTCGGTATAAAATCTGTTTATAGCTTGTATTATTTATGCCTGAATCCAGTTACATGCATATGCCATTCAATTATGCTTCTTATAATAATAATGTTAGGTAGTTTAGAGGACTTTTTGTAGATGGTTGAATTCGTTTTAGGAACACTCTCTTTATTGATTCTTATACAAGGTGAGATTAATAGGAATTAACTCTCTAGTTCTCAGTTAATTTTGCATTTCTTGTTACTGAGCTGTAATTTGGTAAAGTTTACCTTTTTTTTCTTCAAATCTTTTTTTCCCCCATACTATTCAACTGAGCTTGTGATATTCACCGCTAAGCTTTGAAGGAGTTGCAGCTATTCCAGATGTTCTATAATACTGCAACAAAATGAGGGTTCTGTAATTCTTTGATGTCTTTGTCATTTTATGGTCATTATCTCTTTTTAGGAAAGAGGTAGATCAAGGAAATACTTTTACTTCTTTAATTTTTTAAATTGGGAATCTCATGAAGACTGACAAATACTTCATTTCATTTTACCATTCGGTTGCAGCAGGGTTGAGCAAATTGGTGGTTTTAGTTGAAAATAAAGGGGATAGCGCCTTGATAGTAAATAGGCGCCTGCCAAAGTCTACGACAGAGAAGCCTGAAATAATACCGAAACACCAAAACAAAAAGGTATACATCATCCATCTGGTGCTCAGATAAAATTGGCTGTTGCTAAGTTTTGGTACAACCAAGGTATACTATTAGTTGGTTAGTTTAATAATAATTCTCCAACAGTTACTTGGGAAGGCCCTAGTATGGTAGGTGATTTTTGTTTAATTGAGTCTAGTGTGCTTATGATTAATTCAATCAATCAACAAGGGAATAGAACTGGAGCCTCCAATTCAGAAATTGCGCTTGAGCTCTTTCCACACCATTGGACTCATGAATATTATTCCTTTAGCAGCGGCCAGTTCTTCTACATTTTTTCCACCTCCACTTTCTACCATTCAAAACAAGTAGGATAATCATTTTCTTCGTCCCCCCTTCTTCCCTTTGCTCACCTCCATTTCCTTCAATTCCTAATTCTTCTCGCAAATTAACTGTAAGATTGACAAGCTTCTGTGAGAAATCTTCGGGCTTGTTTGCTTAATATAGCAAGCTGTGCAGATCATTGTACAATTAAATAAGATTTGCTTGTATTCACTCTCTTGCTTCTGGAGGCTCTTTTCTGCATTATTTTGACTGAGACATCAATAGCTGGAGAAAGAACCTTATCATGGAGAGTCACTTAGAGAGCATATCTTTCATCTGCTGCTTAATTCTCATTTTGTTTTCCTTTTTAAAAGGTTTTCCTATTAATTTCTTGTTTCTTCGTCAGATTAATATTTCTCCCTCTGCGGCGGAAGGCAACAAAGTTGTATTAAATGCTGGGAGAGAAGATTGCGTGCTTGACATGGGGCCTCTTGTATCTGACACGAGTGTTTTCCTCTATCTCCCTTCGTTTGACAAGATAATTACCCCAATCAATGGTGCGTATTTCTTGATTCTATCAGTGGTGGTCTGTGGTGGGGTGTTTGCTTGCTGTGCGCTTAGGAAGCGGCGAAGAAAGAGTGAGTTCAGGTATCAAGAGCTTGAAATGGGGTCAGGAGAAGGGACCAATATAGAAACTGCAGAAGGTTGGGATCAAGGATGGGACGATGATTGGGACGAGGAGAATGCTGTGAAATCTCCAGGTCAACATCGCGTAGGAAATATATCCGCAAATGGCCTCACTTCTAGGCCTGCAAATAGGGATGGTTGGGAACGCGACTGGGACGGCTAGGAATTGACAACGAAAAGGGTTTTGGAAGAGTTCTACCTCTACATGGGAGGAGGAAAAGGAAACCAGGAGACATGACAATACCAAAACCAGGTACTTGCTTCGATTTCATACCACCTGTACACTCATCTTATGAAAGGTGTCTTCAGTTTGGCTTTGCCAGTAAAAGGTATACAATTTGGTTCCTTGAAATTTTAAAGTTGAGGAGGTGGATTCTGTTGCCTTCTAATAACGCTCGACTCAGGTAGCCTGTACAGTTAGGTTTACAACTAAGGAGTTTTGCGAAACATTGAGCAATTCCCTTCCATTTTCCACTGATATCAATTTGGTAACTTTTATTAGAACGTGATTTTGAGTTTGGCAAAGAAAAGTGTCTTTGGTGGCAACTTTTCTTTTTCACATGAAAAGTGAATAATTCACATTTTTCCTTTTTCATGTTTCTGTTGCGAATTCATATGCTCAAGTATCCATTTTTTCACCGCGTGCTCTCTGAATCGAGTTTTCCGGTGCAGTTATTGGAGTAGAGATTCCACATCGCAAGAATTTGGCATCCGATACAAGTGGTTGTCTGCTTTTCCAGTTTAAAACGCCTCCTAAACTTCTGTGAATAATGACATATAAAGTGGAACCAAGGATCCTCTTCCATTCCCGTTTTCTTTACGTTAGGTGTTTTTTCCGAGCTTTTAGTCTTTATTGCAAGCTACGGTTGAGTTCACTTCCTTTATTTGTTTGAGCTGTCAAATTGCCATGGAGAAATAGAAGAGGAAGTGGTTCTAGGGAGAATTACCAAAAAAGACCTAAACCTATTGCAATTATGCCAACTTAATCCTAATTCTTTTTTTGATCAATTTAGTCATAAACCTTTAGTAATTATGTCAATATGATTCATCCAGCCAATTTTGGAAAAAGTTTAGGGGTTGGCGAAAAAAAAAGTTTAGAACTGGATTGGCACAATTGTAATAAGTTTAGAATTTTTTTGATAATTTTCCTAACTATTCCATTGATAACGCCATAAGACAAGAGCTAATATGAGTAGGTCTTGTGTTTAGATCCGGCAATTTGGTGAACTTAAAAGTTTGGGTTCTCATCGTGAACTTGCCATTTGATCCATGGAGGGTGAGCTCGATCCACATTTGACTCTAGTTTTGACATGGGTTTGAAATTGCTCCTGCATCCCATAAGAAAAGTTAAATAAATTCACCTCGTCTGGCAGTGAATTAGGTCAAGCACGAAAATAACATTACTCAGAATGGCAATAGCTGTCCTTCGACTTCTATCTATTGTTCGATGTGATTTTTGAATTTGTTTTTTTGTGTCTACTCATGTTATCGAACCTTCTTTATGCTGAGGGGTCAAGCGGAAGTTTTCGAATCATTTGATCTACCATAGGAGAAATGGGTCGCTGGTTATTCATGCTTTTGATTATGTAACGCGAAATAAAGAGTATTTCTTCATATAAATTAAAGATGAATCAATAATCAAGACAAGAATCCTTGGTCACACCAATCCAAAGTGAATGCAATTTATAAGTCATTTAATTTTTTTATTTTACGAAAAGCTTTGTTCTTATTAATTTTCAACCTTACATTATGATTTTATTCCAGCAGATTTTGTGAGAGGGGTTTTTGGGTTGTATTTGATCATCCTATCAAGAGTATATGAAAGCTAACGGATAAGAAAGAGCTTGACGGGGATGTACATACCGACAACGGAAGTTTATAAAAAAACTTGTCAGTATTCAAAAGTTAATTATGGCCAAAATTTTCAAAAATATTCTTGACAATTAATATATAAATCAATAACATATTAGTATAATAAATCACATTTTCCAAAATGTAGTTACATCACATATTAGGATAACAAATTAATAATGTTTTCAATAAAAAGCAATGATTTTCTTATATGAAAAAATCAATTTTAGAAAAATTAAATTCATCCTTGATTGGGTCACTTCTCCACATGTTCATGAGAGAAGGTGCTATAAATTCAAAAGACTCTGTTGTCTTCATCTAAACTTGAAGTTCGAACTCAACGATTCTCCAATAAACCCATTAGTTGAGCCTTAAATATTCAATTTGGGCCTCCAGAGTTTGAAATCTTTTGAAAGTATACGGTCAAGTTCTCACTTTCCGTGATATTTAGTGCCAAAGAATGAGATTTTTTTGGCTTTATACGAAGCTAACCACATTGGTTTACCATAAGTAAGAAATAAAACACAGATTTTGTAATTACGAAACTTTGAAGGACAATCAAGACTTGAATATGCATGTAAATTGAAGGGAAAATTCAGTTTAGTCTAAAACCATTAAACCAGCCCTTTGATTTTTAGTTTTCTTTTTTTCAGGTCTTTACCTAGAATTTTTTTTTTTTTTGGTCATAAAATCTATACCTAGAATGATTGACAAAATTCATGTGCTTTATCCCTTGATATGGTGTATATTATGCATAGCTTTATGAAAATCCAATGGGTATAATTTTACCGTGAAGAAATGCTGCTGGTAAGATTGGGCCTTGCCGAAAAAATTTTCGTAAGATTTAGGGTTTTTCTTTTTGCCAAAAATTATAATTCAATTGATGAAGATGAAACATTATTTTTCAATTGACTCATGCGCTTTCCAAAAGTTGAGTGGAGAAAGACCGAGAACTCTCGAAGACTTGTCTTTCATATCATTATAACAAGACTTCGGCCCAGTTGTTGATAATGTCAATAAATATTTGAGTATTATTACGATAAAATTGAATATGTTTGAATCTTTGATGACCATAATTATTTTTAACTTTAAGCATTCAATTGAGTCAAAAATCACTTGATTTGCTAAGTCAGGGCTACTTAAGTCATTCAATAGAATAGACATTTAACAGAACTGATACTTAATAATTAGCTATCATCAAACAACGCTATATTTTCATTTCAGCACTTAAGATTCAGCATTCAATTTTTAGTGTCACTAAATAGGTCGTAATCTGGCGATTTCTTTGCTTATAAAAGCTATCTTGGATGGAGGAAAATACTATCATTTTTTAAGGAGAAAATTACCCAAAATGTCACAAACCTTTTATAGTTGTCAATATAGTCATAATTTAGTCATAATTTTTTTGCTGCTAATTTAGTCCTAAACTTTTTGCATTTACGTCAATTTAGTTTATTTAGCCAATTTTGACCAATTGGTGCTAACATGGATGCCAATTGTCTAACCGGCGTTAACCGTGGATAATTTTTTAATAATATATTTTTTTGAATTTATTTTAATTTTTTCCCTTATTCCTCCTTCTTCCTCGTTCCTTTGGTCGGACCAGCTAGAGGTGAGGCCTCGCCTAGCCATGGCAAGGCCCAACCTTGCTGACCATTAGCGAGCTTGAGCCCACCATCGCTGGGTGAGGCCTCAAAAAAAGAAAAAAAGAAAAAAATAAGATAAACATAATTAATCAAAAGAAAATTTTAAGACTGAATTAGAACAATTGCAATAGGTTTATAATTTTTTAATGATTTTCTCATTTTCCAAGGATAATAGCCACCAAAAAACCCAAATGATGCCTACTATAACAAGTTAAACCAAAACTATGCCTACTATAACAAGTTTAACCAAAAAAAAAAAAATTTTACACCAAAAATCTCGAACATATTTATTCCAAATTTGTTGTACTCTTGTGACATATTTACAAAAAAAAAAGTGTAACACAAAAAATGCAAACTTAGACCTGCGTCACGCATTTATCGTCTATTAAGATTTCTTTTTCCTTCCTCTTTCGTCTTCATTGTTGCCAATCCTTACCATTGCCATTGCCACCATTCTCACCATCGTCAAACCAAGGAATAAAACAAAGGAAAATAAAAGAAAAAGAAAAAGAGAAAAGGAAAATATATTATGAGTTCATGTCAAAACCATTTTCTTTCCATTATCTATATAGGTAGCCACAAAAGATTTTTAGTGGCATTCGTTCACGAAATTTTGACAGAAATTAATGAATTACACATTTATAAATTTGAGGCTTTTTATGTCACTGAAAATGGTTTTAGATAAATGTGTCATAGATGTATGCGGTGTCACAAAAAAATTCAAATAAATATCTCACACTAAATATAATATAAGATTTGTTATGGCCTTGTTCCCTTTATATAAATATTAAATCATACCTTTTTTCTCCACGGCTGATCAATAAGGGCCGACTACCATCGTGTCGAGCTGCTTCGATGTTCCCACGAAACAGGAATCGCCGTCGACGAGGCTGCTTTCGATGTTCCTCCTCTGCATAAAAAATTAATAAATAAATATAAAAAATCATTAGATTAAAAAAAGGGGAGAAAATGAGAAACCATGTTCCCTCCTGTGCACTGAGCTTTATGGGCAGACAGAATGAGCGTCATAAATCCCCAACAGTCGCATGATTTGGGGTTTGTCCGACCCCATCATTCTGTCCTCGCAATGTTAAAAAAAGTGTAAGAGAAAAGCCAACAATCTGGTGCTTGCTTTATCAAATTCCCCTCATTCCAAGATGCCCTTTTTTTCCATTGCATGCATCGCTTTAGCCACACTCTCCTATCATTATCCTTCCACTAAAGCCTTGCACTCCCCTCCCTCATATCATGATTGACCACGACTTCACTGACCTTTTCCCCATTCTCCCTCTCTTTTTCTATTCTCCTGTTGATCTTTTCTTTTCTTTTTCGATTTCGTCAAAAAGGGGAAAAATTCAATTCGCAGAACTCTTGTTATAGGTAGTTTCGATGGTACTTCATAGCCTGTGCGAACATGGGGAATGCATGCTTGAATCGACTGGGGACAAATTCCGCATGCTCATCGCCTCATCAATCCCGGGTTCATTGTGTTTTGCTTGTCGGATTGTGATTCATCGACAATCTTACCGGTGTGTCATGGGGGTCATTATTTTATCTAGGCTGATTCATGTTTATTGTGCTTCTTTTGGTGCCTCACTAACTTGCTTAGCGTGGCAACAAAGGCACGAGATTAACTATATAAACTACAATTGGCCTCAATCAATAGAGCTACTGAGTTAGAAAATGGGATTGATCATTGAAAAGAAAGATGGAGACATGAAAAGTTCCCACTGCAAGACATGATGTGATTGTTAGGCACTAATTAATGCCACTCACTGCTTTTGAGCACCTCATGTGATGCTCTCTCATGGTGTCCAAAGCACTTCAAATTGCTCCTGCAAAAGTGTAAATTTAAAAAAGAAGGGGAAAAAGGTAAAGCAAAGCACTTGATTCTTAGGTCCCCTTTGTGTCCAACACCATGTTTTCTCCACAATAAATTTTAAAAGCAAAAACCTTCAAATTCAAGAATTCATTATTAACTCCATCAAGTTAACAAAAAAAAAAAAACCGGAGTGGGGGTTTTTGCTTGCAATGCAGTCAATGCTTCATGCCATGTAAGCGTTGGAGTGCTTGGTTCTGCATAATTGCACTCACTAGCCAAAATGAAAGTCCATGATTCTTTTCCTGAGAAAGTTGACCATAGATATAAACTACACTGATGGGAGTTTGACTTTGGCGTCAATGGAGTCCTGGCGGGTGAGCTGACACAGTTTCTTTCATGATGACACCGTCAGAAAAGCACATAAAAGACCGAAGAGGGGAGAAAGAAGAAATTTCATGAAGAGATCTCGGAAGATTTCCAACTTTTGTAATAGTGATATGACTTATAAATCATGACAAAATGGAGTGTGATGCTACCTTCTTTAGAAAGCTCAAAATGCTAGCGAATTGCCTCAGTTACATATATTTTGCACGTCGCAAATGTCGTGTTTTTTTTCCTACTTAAATTTCAAATGTGTAAGTGACATACACTTCTGATTTTGCGAATGAAATATTATGTAACATGTTTATACCGTAGAACTTCAGAGATAATTATGGTGACACCATCTTCATCAGAGTGGCATCAAAACTAACAAGGAAGCTCCTTCATTTCAAAACCTGCACTGCGTTCACTTGTTGTCTGGAAAGTTTGATATCGAGCACTGTTCAGTGAATGCACAGGTCGAGCAATTTAACCAATCCAAATCCTCCTCTCCCATTGTAATTCTTTCGTTTTTGTTCTAGATCTTGGAAAAAATGCAGATCGAAATCAATCTTGAGTTTTAATGGCAAATTTAATGGACAAAGAAAGCTGAAAATTACTCTAAATAGACTAGTCCGCACTCTGCAGATATTACTCAACATGGACCATCAATATCCTGTACCATATAACTTGATGTTCATATGTGGACAACAATATAATCCAAAACAAAGAAAAAGCACTAAATGGAAGAGATTCAGGCTGTCTTTATGTGAAAAGTAAAGTTGATATGGAGGACATAACATTTGGACTCTTGTAATATCACGCCAGTGAAAAAGGACTCCACAAATAGAGTTGTCAAGATCTTTTCAGATCAAGCAAACTGGGTTCCTCTGCAATGGCAAACTCTAGACCCGTATCGCTCTTGAATTTAAACAAAACTATAAGGTCACTGTATTTCCTCTTGACCTTCCGAGGGGCACTGGATCAACTCCAAAATGTTGACGACTTCACTCATTTCTGGCCGGTTCGAGGGCACCTGAGATGCGCATATTAGACCAAGCTTTATGACCGGGATCGCCTCCTCAGGTGGAAAACTACCTCCGAGACTCCCATCGATGCATTTCTCCACCTTGTTTTCCTCTAATGCGCCCCTCACCATGTCACATAGCACCACCACATCATCCTCCATGTACTCCACTGGCCTCCTCCCAGTTATTACCTCCAGAACCAAAATTCCAAACCCATAGACATCGCATTTCTCTGTTATTTTTACCGTTCGGCATGCAAATTCCGGAGCCATGTAGCCGAGTGCACTCTGGATTTTGCTGCTTAAGATACAACGGTCTAGCATCGGCAACAATCTTGCCAGCCCAAAATCGCCTACCTTTGCCTCTCCTGAGCCGTCCAATAGAACATTTGTTGACTTCAGATTGTAATGAACCACACCCATTTGATGCAAATACGATAATCCTTTAGCCATTCCGAGTATTATGTTAAATCTCTGCCTCCAAGTTAGGCTGTTTCTCTCATCTGCATCATGAAGATGCTTATACAAGCTCCCGCTGGGAACGAATTCATAAATTAGAAGCTGCAATGATGATGTCCAATAGTATCCTTCTAGCTTTACGAGATTAGGGTGCCAGATCTTTCCAAGTGTCTTGACCTCCCTCTCAAAGTCATCTTGGGACTTCATCAAACCAGAGGCTGTTAGCTTCTTGATTGCCACTGATCGCCCATCACGTAGGACTGTGCGATAAACAACTCCAAAACCACCACGACCCAGTTCCTGAGTCTTTGTTGAGCAATGCATGGGCCCCAGTGAAAAAATTAGCATCTCCAGAAAACATGACTAGTTTCCCATAATTTGGGTCGGCAGTTGGCGAACAGCTGAAATCTTCACCTCCAGATAGTGTGAGTGCTGGAGCAGAATGAGCCATGGAAGACCGGACATGAATATTCAGAAGAGTTATGGTTATCACTCCGATGGCAATAAAAGCTGCGGCCCCGATGGCAATAAGGGAAGATATGCTGAGTATAATACGCTTGTGCCGGTGATCTGAAGTGGACGCAGCACCTGCTGGATTGGAAGAATTAGGGTTTAGGACAATGGGTTTTGGATGGACCGAGGGACAGGAATCATTGACAACAGAGCCGCAAAGAGATGGGTTGCCGGAGACGGATGCCAGAGGAATGGTGTTGAAGAACCCGCCGACAGGGAGCTCGCCTTCCAGATGGTTGTGTGAGATATTGAAAAAGACCAGGTGCGAAAGATTTGCCAGTTCCTTGGGTAAGCTTCCAGAGAGATTGTTCAAGGAAAGGTCCACGTGCTCGAGATTAGTGAGGTTTGCCATGGCAAGAGGGACTGGGCCGGTCAGGTTATTCTGTGACAGGATCCTGCACAATATGAAAATATGACATAATGAGAGAATTTCCAAGATCATACAATCTTTGCATTCTTGGTTGAGAAAAGGCGCAACACAAAAGTAAGAAATAAGAATTATCAATAATAGACATGTCATGTCGTAAATCAATATATGGAAACCAAGATATGATCGTCATCCATCATCTGAAAATAACAAACAAGCCTCATATTCCAAATTTAGACCATCAATGTGCTTCTCACTCTATTCATACTGCCAAGACATATAAGTTATGCTTTTACTGACAGAGCAATTTGGCCAGTCTCCAGGTAGAAAAACTGCCTTTAAAGTTTGAAGATGCGACATGAAAGTACATAGGATTTCCATTTGTAGTTTGTACCATATAAACCTTGATAAAATATCCAGAGACCCAAATTTACTTAGGTCATCAGAGCTGAACTTTAGACCACAGTACTATTGCATTGTATGTGAAGCAATCAACAGAGATTAAAGCAGCAGATAAAGGACTCACAGTGATGTCAAATTCGAGCATGCCCCAATTTGAGTTGGAATATTTCCACTTAGGAAGTTTTTGTCCAGCTTTAAGTCCTTGAGCGAGATTGCTACTCCAATTTCAGGAGGAATGCTTCCATTCAGCCGATTGTTGCTCAAATCAAGAAACTGAGTGTACTTTAATACACCTATGCTGGTTGGGATGGAACCGAAGAACAAGTTCCTCGACATATTCAGCGACTCCACACTACTAAGAACACCGAGGTTGGCTGGAATTTCACCAGAAAGAGAATTTGAAGATATGTCCATGACCTGCAGATTGTTATACAACGTTGTAGCTGGAAGTGAAGTATATTCCGCGCTTTCATCTACTCCATTTCCCGAAAGTGAGACGCCTCCAGTGTCCAGCTTAAAAGGAAAACCGCCCGTTAACAAATTCTGGCTAACATCTAGAACCGAAAGGTTCTTGCATTTAGATATCGAGTCCGGTAAGCTTCCGGTGAGAAGGTTTGTGGACAGATTAAGTTTCTTAAGTGACTGGATATTTCCAATTGATGGTGGGATTGAACCAGAAAGTTTGTTTCTCGAGAGATCTAAATTCTCGAGGTTTCTTAATTCCCCAATCCAATCTGGAATCTCCCCCTGTAAGTAAATTTCCATGTACATCAAGAGAACTGCATAGACCCAGTCGTTGCATTGATTCTGGAAGGCTCCCAGAGAACAAATTGTCGCTCAGATCAAGAGAGCGTAAAAGCAAATTTCCTCCAATATCCCTGGGAATATGCCCGGTGAACCGGTTTCTCCGTAGGTTCACCACCCTAAGATCATATAAGTTCTGAATTCCTTCAGGGATCTCTGCCTCCAGTAAATTTTCAGAAAGATCAAGCGATTGAAGCCCCCTTGAAAACCACATTCCTAGAGGCAACTTCCCAGATAGCTGATTGGAGGAGAAGTTAACAGCAACCAGTGTCGAGCAATAGCTTAAGGAATCAGGGATCCGCCCCATGAGACTATTTTTAGCAAATGAAACTACTCTTAGCGAGCCACATTGCTGAAACATCTCATCTGGGATTGATCCCGTGAAGTTGTTCTCGCTCAAGTCTAGGACCTGCAAGGTCCCAATGTGCGTGAGACTAGTGTTGATAGGTCCACTGAAGTTGTTCTTGGAAAGTGAGAGAACCTGGAGGAATTGCAATCTTAAAAGGCCACGGCCTATGTGCCCGGAAAGAGAAAATCCATCAAGAGCCACCTGGGTGACTCGTTTAGACCTTGGATCGCATATGATCCCGACCCAGTCACAAGGATATTCGGCATCTTCATTCCATGTAGAAAGCTTATCTTTAGGATCGTGAAGCCCGGCTTTGAACACAATCAACCCCAAAACGTCATCATTGAAAATTGCGTCTAAAGATTGCGTGAAAACCGGAGCAAAGAGAAGTAGAAGAAACACTCTGAATACCATTCTTAGCTCAGTGCATAGAGATAAGAATGTGATGTGTAGGTCTTGAAAGAAAGGATTTTGATAACAGTTTCTTCAAGGAAGGGAAGCACTAGGACTATGGTTCATGAGGGTAGCGAAAAGATCAATGAAATCAAAGGAAGCTCAAAATGCACTCGAGCAACAATCAAAGAAAGCAGATGACTGAAGAAGTAGTATTGTATACTTTTAAAGGTGACAGGGCAGAAGCAACAAAACCCCGCAGAACAGAGCAACCGAGGATTAACGACCAACTCACCACCAATGAGAAGGAAGTGCAGTACCTTCACAATCTCAAAGCAAGAATGGCAAGCTAAGAAGATACCAACATGATGCGTTGGAAGGCTCAGCACGAAATATTCCCACTCCTTTCCCCTCAAAAAAAGCAACTTTCCTTCATGTACTGCTGTCTAACATGAGGAAAAGTTGACAGCAATACTCACAGGAGGAGACCCAACAAAAAAAGAAGCACCAGCAGCTGCTACTTCAACAGAAGGAAGACCCCACCAACCACCATACAAGGCTAACCATCAGCAAAAACAACCCATCAGCAAGCAAGGAGGGACCCCAGGTCCAAGAAAAGCTTGCTCTCAAGCTTCACAGCCCTTCAAGAATGCTTCCGACATTGTCGAAGAACATAAGCAAAGATTCTGAAGCAGAAAAGGGACGAAGAAACAAGTGGGTTCTCGGCTTCTTTGTGATCTTGGTGGCTCCTGAACAGGGGAGAAGTTTAAAAAGAAGCAATCTTTCTTCTTTTTTCCTCGTTTTAAATTGATGGGTATGGAGGAAATGGGCAGAAACCGGGAGAGTTTCGGAGCGGAGATCGCCGGGATGGGCAGGCGTGAGGTTCCGGGCCTGTCAAATTCCGGGCGCCATTAAATGAAGAGAGAGAGAGAGTGTGTGTCTGGAGAGTGGTGCTGGCTAAAAAAAAACCACAGAAGAGAGAGAGAGAGAGAGAGAGAGAGGAGTCAAGCTCAGAAAAGAAGTGGAAGGAAAAGCAGTGCATTTAAAGCGTTCGAACGGCGAGACAGAGAGCAGAAGAGTAGAGGGAGTGAGAACACTCGCGGCTTTTTTCCTTTGAGTTTTCTTCTGTACTGTGCTATTTAATGATTAGGATTTCTCTATTTTCTTCTCCATCTGGTTTTGTTTTTTTGCTTGTCTGGTCTCCACCCGACGTTGCAATCAGCAAGGGATTGCTTCGCCGTGTTTAAGTTTAACCCTAACATGGAATCGCAAAACTTACTCCTGCTTGATTATATGGAAATATTGTTCTGAGGCACTTGCTAAATTCCCAAAAGAGGAAGAAAGGAGAAATATTCGTATTTTCAATATAGAGTTTCGTTTGTATTATTGTATAATCAATGTATTGGGAATCTAGACATTTTGAGTATGGTTACTAAGTATTTTAAGAGCACTCGTTGACAAGGCCCATTTGCGTTTAGTAATTCTAGACAAAATTAAACTTGCATATGGGAGTGACAACAATTTCAGAATGGCGCAGCTGAAATATAGGGCAAAAAGAGAAGGAGAAATCGGGAGTTGTGGTTTGCTCATACTTTTGATCAAATTTATTAAAAACCATGAGACAAGTGGAGCCTATACGCTCGCATCTATATTGTTTTTATATAAGATAAGTGTATTGAAAATCTTAAAATTTATCATAAAAATGTAATCAATTATTAAAATTTTTAAAAATAAAACTTATTAGTAATGTCAAATCAAGTCATAAAATTTTCAAAAATTTAATCAATCAGAAGAATTTTGACTAATTTTAAAATTTGGGATTATATTTTTTAAAAGATTTAAATTCAATTGTATTTTCAAAATAAATTTTAGTACTTTAATGCGCTCATCTCATTTTAATTTTGGCAACTACATTTATTTCATCGGCATTGGATTTTCACTTCACTTTGTGTAATAGGCATTTTATATCGGTGGCGTACCTTATAAAAACACTGAAAGAGTGAAAATAACGCATCCTTCCATCATTTGTTATGTTGCAAAAAGTTCGGAAAAAAAGAGTATTAGAAATCCATCTCATCATGCCCGTATCCCACAAATTTCCTCAACGTCGTTTGTCATTATTTTTTCCAACGGTCGTGTCCATCCAAGACCTTGTACAACAAGTCTGTCTCAGAAATCTCATCATTGACGACAGACAGAATCATTCCGTCCAAACGCCATTAATTCATCTCCTAACTTCAGCCGCACGTCTGTTTCGGCCAAAACCACGACGACTTCCAGTCTTCCCCGGCTTGAAGCAAACGATCCCCCAGCGGCGACGGCACTGCGGAACGCGACGACCGAAGGAGGGCCGAGCCGCGGCGGAGTTCCCTCCCCAAGGCGGAAAAAGACGACAGGACACTACTGCAGCGTAATGACACGGGGGTTTTTTAAATGCCCACCGAAACGACAGTCAAAAGGAGGGCAAGAGAATCCGAGTCCTGCAGTCCTCCGATTTTGTTCCCATTTTCCTGGCCTTCTTTTTCAAAGGCCCGTTTTGGCCCGTAGCCGTGGAAAAGCTTTGCCTTTTGACGTTTTACTCGTGGGCTCGTTGTCTCCTCCAATTGACCTCTTTTTTAAGAGAATAATCTAATGAATGGACGACTGAAAGAAACAAGATTAGCACATTTACCCACCATCGCCATCGACGTACGGGACCTTGACAAGGGCATTTTTTTATGCAGTTTTCTTGGGGGTTGCTGTGGCTACGGTGTGGATCTGGCACGATGGGCGGGCGGGCAGGGTATATCCTCGGTTCTGGCTAGAGAATATAAATGCGCATTTTAATAGATTATCTCAATTAGTACTTCGAGGATCAAGATTGATTATTGGGAGAGCTCATTGATTAGCCCGTCAGATCGATGTTATGCACGTTCCCTGAAGTCGTATCGTGTGAGAATTGAACTCGAGAGCACGCACTTTTCAAGTGGAAGTGTCTAAATGTGGATCATTTTGCAATATTGTTTTAAACTCGTCCTAGAGAACATGGGCGCCTAACGACCGGGTTAGTTTAAGTGAGGTATGTGCGTCCTAAGAGACCGTATTATGATCAGGTCATTTCTGTTAAAAAAAACAGATGAACACAGACATTGTGTCTTGACTTCCAGACGTGATCAGAGGAACCTTAAGTTCCACGCTGACATCGGAAAATGCCGGACCGAGAGCAAACTGGAAGTCCGATCTGGAATTGGCTTCTCCGAGAAGAAGATGAGAGGAAAGGAGACGAACCAGTATGCTCAATGGAGACGATGCTTATGAGCCACACGACAACGGACGACCAAGACTGCTCCGACAACTGAAGCCATCGAAAGAGCATGCGACAATTGGCACCTAGTAATCCATTTCTCGTTGGGTGAAGAACATTACAGGTAACGAATGTCTACTTCTCGAGCCTAATACATGAAACCTATCTAGAGAACGCGACATAATTAAGCCTACCACAACAAGCACGGACATAAGTTAAAACGAATCATGCTCCCAAGGAAACTCAATGAGAGAAGGGACAGGATCGACGTATCACAAGCGAGACCATTATTTTGCTAATTAGACTAAGGATGATTTGTGGTATCGCTTGAATCTGTGTAAAGCCAGATAAAGATTAGACATTTACAAAACAGTAACTCTCTTCTAATTAAACGGTCACATGATGACCGAAAAGCAGCCTCGGCGCATAGCACAGGGTCGATCAGACAGCAAGACCACTAGCGCTTGATTTCACGCGAAGAGGGTCTGGAATTAGGCGATGATGAGTGACTTCATAGTTTTCTTCCTCTCACGCTACACAGATGTCCGCCGCTTTCAGACGCTCCCACGGGAGGCATGAGTATGACTAGGTATCTCGCCCTGATTATCCAGCGGCATGTACTGAGCCATGATCGCCCTTATCTCAGAATCCATGTACCTCTGCACAGAAGTTCGACAAATATCGGAACGTCACAATGTTGTTAATGGACAGTAATAGGTACATAGCAGAAAGGCAATCATCCACCGGTTTTTGAATAAAATCATACCCTGATTCTGTACTTGTAAACTGCATAGCCCGCCACTCCGGCAGCAGCCAAACCCAAAATGATAGTCCAGATGAAGCCCCAGCTGTACTCAGTACGAGTATTCTTATCTGTATTTGAGCATCGTAAAATTAGAAGAGGACACAAAATGCAGAGCACAGAGCAAATCGACATTAAAATTTTTCCTGTGCTGGAGATTACATGCTCCTACATTTCAACACAACCTGAGAAGCACTGGCCTGTTTTATTTCCTTAAGTGCAATTAACAGGTAACTCGTAAATAAACAGAAAGTAGTAATAAAAAAATTCTCAGTTGCAGGTATATCTACTAGCTGATGGGCTAAAATATTGTTCCCATTCATCACAAGGTTCAAGCTTGAACTGCAAACGAACAGGGGTCCAAGGGTACTCACTGATACACATGTCATGCTCCTGCATGTATAATAAACCACCGCTGCAGCTGCACTCATAACTACCCCAGACGTCCTTGCATTTACATTCCGGGCACTGGCATGCCAGTTTCTCTTTGCACTCGTCCACATCTAAAATGATTGCGACAAATAAGAAAATGTACAGATGATCTCTGGAGAATGAGGTGCTGAGACCAAATAAATGACATTTGACAAAACAGGAGCTAAACATAAGCAGAAAAGCCTAACTTCGAAAAAATTGCAATATTTTTCCTTTATTTTCTTTTCTTGGTAATGAAAGAATTCTGCACTTTTTACTTCCCACTAAAAGACCTCCACAGTGAACCGAAGAGGGAACCTTAGATCCTATTCGCATATGGAAGACATGATAGGAGGTATCCACTTAAAAGTCAGAATCTCAATGGTCACGGCGAAGACACCATTCCCAATTGACTATCAATGAAGCTTAAACCGAAAGTCCACGAAAATATGAAAGAAATCACTGACAGGCAGAAAGATTAGAAATATTTCATGCCATGCAAAACTCAGTAAGATCCTTTCTTAACTTAGAATAAATAAACTCCTATTGTTCAGATGAGTGCAAGGCAACAAGATTCAGTACCCTCGCAAGATTTGACTCCATCTCCCCGAAATCCATGAGGACATTTGCAGCCTTTTGTGTGATCATCCTATCAGATAAGTTGTGGAAAATCATCATTAAACCAACTCTAGCAACAGCACAACAAATCTTAACAGCATTAGGAAAAAGAAGACAACATTTGAACTCACAATGCAAGCAGAGTATGTCTTGCCATTTCGCGACTCCTTCCAGCATCCCCCATTGTTGATTTCACAGCGCAACGCTCCAGAAGCTGAGAAGCAAAGTATCAGAAAGGAAATTATGCAAAAGGAACACAGCATCAAAAATTAAATTCCGCAATCTTATACTTCCATAAAGAAATGATGACGTTGAATAAATGTATTTACAGTTATGAGCGCTTAAAACAGATCCACAACCAAAGCACATTTACCTTCACAGTGAGTATAACCATCACCAACAAACTTCACATTTTGCACTGTAGGGCATTCACATACTCTTCCCCGGAATGTATCCTGCATAAGTGGCAGCATGTATCAGAGACATGTGAACCACATCATTCAGAAACAATCTAAAACCAAATTAAGAAGATTTTTTTATAGAATACACCAACAAAAGCTAGAAAGGATACCCTGCATGCAGAAATATTAGCAGTCTTGTCCTCCCAGCAGCCACCGCTGTTCTCCAAACACTCATTTGTCTCAATTTCTGTAAAAATTAATGTATGAAAAGATAGTTCATATTGTCTCTGCAAGACTCAATTTTCTACAATCACTTGAACAATCACTTGAACATAATTAACTAAAGCAATAAACTGCTATGAAACATATTGCTTAAATGGATTAGGAACAGACAATTCTAAAGGAACAAATATGCGCTAAATTTGTTTTAATACTAAAAATTTTGCACAGAGTGGCATTAACTTCTTTCAAGCAAAATGGTAGTTCTTACAACGTCTTAGGAAAGGAAGGAAGAAAAGATAGTTAATATAACAACTTTTCTATTCGTAAAAGTTCTTTTCCAATGGCATAAGTTGTTAGTTGTTATTACAACATGATTCAAGTTTTTGTTTCCTAAGCCACATCAATAATTTATTATGCAGAAATTATTTTGAGACGTGTAAGAACATGAACTTAGTAATGTTATTTTCCAAAAAACAAGGGACCAATGCTAAACATGTATGTCATAAAAGAGTTTGAAATCTTCTTTGTATAATCCAAAGCTTTAAAAAACGTTACAATAGGCCATTCAAAATCAGGAGGAAAAAAGAAAGGAATTTTTCCAAAGAAGAAATATTCAGCTTAAAGGATGGAGAAGAAATGGAAGAAGACACGAAACTGAAAGAGAGAATGAGGTAAAAGACACTTCCTCAGCGTAGTCAATGTCTAGAAAATTAAAGTTTCCACCTAGTGACCTCTCTAAAAATGCTATAATGCTCTCTACTCCTGAAACAAAGCTGCCAAAGAATAAAAATGACGTCTACATAGATGAATTTCAGAAACAACAGATTAGTCACTATAGGAGTAGGGCGTGGCCTTTGGCATGTTTTAAACAGTAAAGTATATTCAAAAGCCTCATTTAAGAAGGCAGTTGAAGAGCACCTTGACTAAGACAGATGGCTGGTTCAGTGGTCTCCTGGAAACCAGAGCAGATGGCCTTCAAGACCGCTATTCTGTCTAACTTACCTGAAACATGAAAACAGACCATTAATAACTCAAGATCCAGAAGTCCTACTACATTGTCAATCAGTGGCTTATTACCTCGATACTGTCCATTATTTATGACAAGAGTCGGCAAAATAGTTACATCTCCACGAGAACCCTTGCCAATCTGGTATAATTGGAACAAATACAAAAATTAAATACAACAATATGAAGAGACTACTGAGGAAGGAGCTGTCTATTGCTTGTGATAGAAGTTGGCAAAATTATTACATCTCCACGAGCACCTTGATCTATTTGGCATAATCACATATGAATACAATAAAGAATTGAAGTAACACGCAGTCAACTTAGAAAAAAGGCAATAATTACCTGTGCTTGTTGTTCAGCTTTAAGAACTGGATTGTCCTCGTTAGCATGAGGGTCGCCTATGCATTCATCTATCTTCTTGAGATCGACACCTTAACATAATAGAAGATAAATATATCATAACTAAAAATTTCTTTTCAATAGGGAAGGAAAGATACAACCAACTTGAGAACAGAACTTCTTTATAAGGTAGAAGTCGTAACCTTTCTTGAGATCGACACCTTAACATAATAGAAGATAAAAATATCATAACTAAAATTTTCTTTTCAATAGGGAAGGAAAGATACAACCAACTTGAGAACAGAACTTCTTTATAAGGTAGAAGTCGTAACCTTGGGCGCTGAGTAACCTTTTTGGCTCAAATACGTTACATAGTCCCAATAGAGTATATAAAGAAAAGCAAATAGTATGGCTTACCAAAAAGGAAACTAATAAAGTGTCCTTCAAGAAAAAAGAAGATTGAAAGAAGGGTAATGAAAATTGGACGAGAAAAGGACAATAAAATGAGACTTGCCAGTATGGTAGCCAAAAAGCATCATCTAAAGATGCAAAAAAATGAACCAGACAGATAGAGAGGAGGATTCAGATGGATGAGAAGTGAGTCAGACCTCCATTACCAGGAACATGAAGCTTAAAGGTATTACAGTCATGAAACTTTAATTTAAACAAAAAATATATAGAAAATAACGAAACAGATGTTGGATATACACAACAATGTCTTAGCTGCATCGTCCAAGAGTGCAACCACAATCATCACACTTTTCCTAACTTCCCACTCTTAGATCAATTAATAATTATCAAAATATACTAAACTGAATAAAGCACCTTTTACGCCATTAGGCTCACAGTCTATTCGTTACAAACGACTTTGGATATGTGGGAGGTAGGAAGTTCAATTAAGCTATTTATGTTCTATTTCCCGTATTCTTCCAGGAAGTTCTCATAGAAGCTTTTTAAGAGGTACCATAATTCACCAAAACCAAGATCACCAATTAAAAAGGCAATATATTTTGAGAAGATACAGTAGCTAGTCAGATTGGCCCTGTCTATCATGAAAGAGATTCAGCGAGTAGCACATGGTTCACCCTAAGGAACCAGTTTAATATCTCTACAACAAAAAACACGCAACAATATCACATTTAATTCTGAATTAACTCAGAAATCAAGAAAATCTTTTCAATTCTTTATGTAACTGTAAAGTCAAAGGAAATCCTAACAAGTGCATGCATCAGTACCAGACGACATCTAAGAATAAGTAAATCTTACCAAGAGACTTTATAACTTGATCTGCACATTCCTTTGTGTACTTTTTCTCTTTCATTGGGCAACGGATCGAAAAGTCAGCCACATAGTCCCACCAAAGCCATGGCTTTCCACTTTCGTTTGCCACTTTGAAGAAACAAGCTTGACGTAAATTCTGTACTACAACATCCTTTCCATCATATCCTCGGCTAAAATCTTGCTCAGGATCAGGAGCACAGTATCTCCCATGATTGATGCACTGTGACTTGCACTGTTTGCTCAAAAGAAAGGCTTCTGGGCAGTACCAAGTTATATAATGAGGGGTGAACTGAGTATACCCTCTCTGCTCAAGAATTTGCGCTGCTCCTTTAAAGTTCTTAACAAAGTCAATCTGACCGTCGCATTTTGGCCCGCACTCATCATTGCTATTTGTCCAGAATTCATACTCAACCCGTTCATCAGGATGAGGAAGAGCCTCAGTCCAATCGAGATTGAGGTTAACCATATTACCACCAGACAAAGCTTTCTTTATGCTATCACCCAAGTTTTTGCGGATAAGGGCCGATGGAATAGTGATTTTCTCAAGATAATCAGCACCAGCTTTCTGTTCTTCAGGAACGTCCATGGTGATCAATGGTTCTTCTCTATCATCTGCAACAAGAATGGCAGCTGCTCCACCATTCTGGGCATTCCACGCCTTCAACGTGAAGTAGCAATCTGCCAAATTAGCAAATTCACACGTCAATTGGTATTTCGGAAGCAGGGGAAATCGGAAAACATTCTTCACATTCCTATCTGCGGGAGCACACATTAAGGACTGCCGTAGCATCAATCGCAGGAATGACAAAATACACTCCTAGAATCCATTTAATAAAACCCCAGTAAGGACATTAGAGGGAAAATACTCCCGGAAGACTTTGGAGTAATCAAGTGGCAAAACTTTCCGGGATTATGTTTTAGTCTCTAATTAATGACCGGCTTCAACAATAGAGAATTTTTTACTAAAACTATTAAATTCCCTAATGATCGAAGCATGCATGTCTAAATTATCGGGATATCCCACAACGAGACACGGAACAATCGGTCACTTCAACCAGCCCCGAACAAGAGATGCAATCGATCTATCAATCGCACGAAAAGAACCAACCGACCAATTGATTGCAAATTACGAATTCCAAGCAACAAAAGAGTATTGTATTGCCATACGAAACTCAAATTGCACACTAACGAAGCTAAAATACCTCAAATTGAAGCCCAAAAAAGTCCTAAATCGATGCCAAGCAAATACGACAAACGCAACAACAAGCTTCAGGCCAGCGACAAAACATAACCAGCGACACTCGAGACACCGCGCGGAACTCACCTCCCCGATCGGCGAGGACGAAGACCGGCAACCCGCCGGGCTTCGTCTTGAAGCTGAGGTCGAACTCGCGGAACTCCTTGCACGCGTGCTGGTTCGCCGACGGGTACACCACGGTGCCGACGAGCGTGCCTCCGTACTGCGGGACGCCGAAGTTCCCGATGGCGCACTCGTGCGCCCCCTTCATCGAGTTCGGGCTCGTCACCTTCAGGCTGTTCTTCTGCACCACGAACCGCCCCTCGCAGCCGCCCCACATCAGCAGCAGCAGCCACGCGGCGACGGCCAGCCGCGCCAGCCCTAGCCGCTCCTCCACTCTCATCCTGGCGGCGGCGGCGGCGGGAGGGAGAGCGCGTCTCTCGAGATCGGACGGAGGGGAAGCGGGACGGGCCGGGAAACACACTTCCCCCGATCCTCGCGGCGGCGGACGGCGGCGGCAGCGGACGGCGGAGATCGGAGATCGGAGGGGGAGCCGACGAGGAGAGCGATGGGGAAAAGCTCGTGGGAGAGAACGTGAGATGTAGGAGATGGAGGAGACGTGCTGCAACGACACGCCGTAGCGGGGGGCTAGAAGGAAAGTACGCCGAAGCCGTTATTCAACGAGGAGGAGAGGGCGGGTCGGTGCGCGAGATATTCGGAAGCGCCTTTTTTCTCGCGAGATGATACGAGACGTTGGGGCGGGGGGAGGATCTTTCATGTGGGCTTTGCATGAGATCCACGTGTTTGGTTTCGCCATCACGCGCCTCCGCAGGCGTCTGCGTCTGCGGGTCCGGGTCGCGTGCCCGCTTCCCAAAAACATTAAAAAAAAAATCGGGATTTAAAAAAAAAAAAAATTATGATATTTTTATTCAAAAATTCTAACTTCTTGATTTGAATATTTGAAATATTTATGGGAGAATTTAAAGGAAACTGGTTTTGTTACGGAATTGAATCGATCCCTGTATTTAATTTGTTGACTTTGATGACTTAGCAATTAAGTATGGTATGCCTTCTCTCCGAAGTATTGGATCAAGTCTCGTGTTTCCCTTCTCTTATCATCGAGATTGATGGAAAGACCCTTTTGTCCATTGAATTTTATTTTTTCACTATCAATGTAATGAAATGATCAACGGAGCATTGAGTCTATGAATTATAATGTTAATATTATAAAAAAAACTCAAGATTTATGTATTTATGATAAATATATCTTAAACTCAACACTAATGTCAAATTTATCCGAAACTATAGGAATTTCCATGTGAACCTATCATGTTAATCGAATTATTATCATATATGATTCAGTCTAATAGGTTCACAATAAAATTTTGACAAAAAATAATGGAGGAAAAATATGTCACGAATTTATTAATTTGGAATCTTTAAAGACTGAAAATTAGTTTTTTTTTTTTTTTTTGGGTAAATTGAAAATTAGTTTGGAGTTAAATTTATCATAAATTTATTAATTTAGGATTTTTTTATTTTAAAAATTATTTTAGAATATATTTGTCACAAATATATTGTTTTTTATTTTTTCGCAACGTTAATTCTAAAATAAAATAATGAAAACACTAAATTAACTCTCCAATGATGTTTTCGCTTTATTCCCCGCGAAGCAACGGGAAGTGGCCAAACAGGCCGGTCGCAGTCATGTCACTCTCTCACACGTAAGAACACGAAATCGTTATTTATTTTCCGAAAGCTCTCTTACACGTTAAACCTCGTACTTTATAAATCGTTCCAATTTATCATCTCGAAAGTTCCAAATTATTTACCGATAAAAAATTTGCCAATTATTTTTAACGGTCGCTCTCGACATATATTTTTCCGCTGGAAAGAGCGGTGTGAATGTGATTCTTAAGTTGCCCGCTAATAAATTCTTTTTTTTTTTTTAAATGCCCTCAAATGCGATGCGTCATTGCGACTTGCACTGCAAGTTTACCGAACACTGTTATTTTCAACGGTCGCTCTCGACACGATTTTCCACCAGAAAGAGCAGCGTACGTGATTTATAAGCTGTCAACTTCAATAGACGAAATTCTTTTATGGACGAAAATGGCCTCTAATGTGATGCTTCATTGCAACTTAAAGAATTGCATGGACCACCCATTTTGATGGAGAAATTTTGGTTATGGAAACTAGTCCATAGGACCTAGGACCCCGCCCTTCTACCTAGGAACTCAAGCCCCATGAGTCGGACCGGCGTTTGGACTAGAGACCTCGAAGGCTGAATTCGGGATCACGGACCTTAAATCAGGACCTTGCCATCAAACTCGAAGCTCCAATGACTTACTTCTAAGGCCTTGGCACTTTAGACTTGACAACTAGGCGCTTGAACATAAAGGCATTGAGGGTTGGACCCGAGAACTCGACATTTATATGAGGTACAATAGAGGTTGGATCCAAGAACTAGGGATTGGACAAGGGATCTTGGGGGCTAGACAAAGTACGGTTCAGAGTGGACACTTGAACCTAAGTGCTCAAAATTGGGTACAATCCTATCCAACCCAAAGGTTTGGGTTCAAGAGCCGAGGTCCTAGATGAGAGTGCAAGGTCCAACTTTGTGGTGTCGGGACTTCTTAGAATTTAGAATAGTTAATGATATTTAAATTATGGAAAAATAACTTTTGTCCCCATTAAATTATTTGGCAAATATATAACTAAACTCTGTAGTGACTGTTTTCATTGCAATGTGACCCCCACAAATTGACAAAATTTAGTCAACAATTTTAAAATCAGGAAAATGGGGTTGTGTTAGATAAAGAAAACCTACATAATTCCAAATTTTAACATCCTGTCAAGTGTAATAATGTTACATTAATTATGCAAAATTTAATTCTGCAATAGTCTTCACTTCTCGCCACGACAGTCAGTGTGCATTCACACTATAAAGGGTATATTGCTCTTAATAAGTAGAAAAAAATTACAAAGTTCAGTTCGAAATTTTGTAAATATTGTTCTTGAATTTTTTATATGAGCTTAAATAAGTATTTGGGCTAGAGAAATGCCTTTTCTTGGTGGCGCTTTATTATAATTATATAATTTTGTAATGCTAAGCAAATAAATTTTCCACAAAAATACTCAATTAATGTTGGCTTCATCCGTATCTAGATAATATTTTTGAAGAATGACGAAAAAAAAGTAATAACGTCAGAAAAAAAGACAATCTCTTACGAAAAAAAGTAATACGAAGAAAGAGATAACAGAATGGAATTGTCAATACGTTTAAAGTAAGATTTAAGAAAATACAATGCTATATGAGTACATTAGTGGAATTCACTCAAGTAAATCGACATGGATCTCGATGGAACTTTGAAAAAACAAAGTTCTAATTTGAAAATAAAGATGGGATCACTTTCATGATAAGAGATTAAATCTCGATGGGACTTTGAAAAACAAAGTTCTAGTTTGAAAATAAAGATGGGACCACTTTCATTATAAGAGATTAATAATTTCTTTTGGGAGCTAATTCACTTTTAATTGATTTTATCCCCATATTTACACATACTACATCATATCAAACAATCCATGATTTCATATGTTAATCTTAATTTAACTCCGTATCCTAGAGTTGTTTTTTCTATGAGGTGTCCGCGTCAAGCGTATAAAATGACTTAACGCAAGTAGGTTTTAAACAATGACAGATGAACAATTCTTAATTTTAGCACGTAGGTTCATTCCATGAACGGATCAACATTTCCATTCCGATATTGCTTGTGCCAAAAGATTGTTATGCTGGCGGCATACGCCGTATAAATCCGTGAAAGTAGTAGGGTATAGGTCGAGTTGGTCGATATAAATCGGTGTCTCTTTCTCTCTCTCCCTCGTCTGGATCTTGGTCCTATTGGGCAATTTAATGCATGTGATCACTGAGGTTGACCAGCATACGCAAAATAACAATGAAAAATAGATGAAGTGAGAACTCGAGGTATGAAAAACATACGCGTTATTGCATTGCAATGGTTGACCATGTTATTTCACCAAGACAAATACAAGAAAAAGGACATGAGAAACAGCATCGATTCGGAGAGACTCGCGCAGGTGGAGCTCCTTTGCGGGATCCAGAAGAACCCTTCTTTTATTTCCTCATCCTCGGCCACGAAATCACATTCATTTCACCCTGCAGCAGAAGAAAAATCATTCGTGTGCTTTGGACAGTGCAGGAGAAAGGATGTCGTGTATGGCTCGATGCTCGTCATTAGGGAAACTAGTACGTGCGTTTCGCGGATGGTTGCGTTCGAAGATTTAAAGAGGAGCCAAACTCGGATGAAAGATGGTGGTAACGGAGTACCTGCTGCAGTCGGTGGAGGGGCTGATCTTGTAAGGGACGCTGACCCCGCATTTGCCTGGGAGCGCGGACACGAGGCCGAGGTTGAGGCCCCGGATGTTGCCGGCGGCGGACTGCAGGCACCGGCAGGCGGTCTGGCGGTCAGGAGTGGTCCTGGCAGCACTGTTGAGCGACCTGATGCCGCTGCAGCAAGCTGAGGGGATCTGTCCGCCGGCCCTCAGGTACCCGAGGCATGGGGCCACGCAGTTCGCCACCTGGCCACAGGTGACGGCTGACTCGGTGAGGGGCACGGCCACCATGAGGCCGACCACCAGGGCCAAGCACACCAGCTTGAGGCTCGCCATGTCGGGGCGGGGGCAGATGGCGCGAGTGGTGATGCAGTGCAGTGTGCTTGAGAAGTGATGAGAGCGAGAGAGATGAGTACACGAGGGCTGGCTGTGCTTGAGGGTCGGCTCTTATAGGCGAATGCCGTGATGCCTTGAGGGTGTGAAATGAAGAAACGAGGGGCTGCGCTGCATGGGGAGGAGGTATGGGGGTTGGTTGGTGGTTGGGGCCTGAATTGAATACTGTAGCGATTTTCGGATCAGGTCGTGTAAGACCCATGCTTTCACATGATCTCTGTATATCATCCTGCTTCACCTAGGGTTTCTGAAGGAGTTTGGTGTCGTTATTATAGAAGTGACTAAGAAGAGCTTGCCATATAAAATCGATGATGAAATTATATGTAGTTTATAATGCAGGTTCCCATGCGTCTGTGGAGAGCCACAAGTAACTGCTAGCCTTGAATGCCGCCGATCGAGACCATTAGATTCGGAAGTGACTGCCGGCACCACTGCAAATTCAAATTGAAAGCTTGAAGAGAAGGAAAGCGAGAAAAAAGAATGTATCAAACCATCGTAGACAAAAGGTGCGTTTGGTTCAAAGATTTCAGGAGGCTTTTTCCAAAGCATGGCGAAATCTTTGGACCATTATTTGCAATCATTTCGAAATAGTTTTAAGTGAAAGTCGTAAAAGAATCTTTGAAAGCCCAATACTAGTAGAGACTAGATTTGAACTTTCAACATTTGGTCAAATCTTTTGAAACTTTTTTTTTCCAAAATTATCATCATTCATTCTTTAAATTTTTTATTTTGCCCTTGTTATTATGTTTTTTAAATGCCAAAATAATGCTAAAAAAATCAAATTTACATAAATGCTAAAAAAAATTAGATATATTTTGGCCTTTTAAAAAAATATATTTATATATTTGATTTTTTAGCATATATAGTTGATTTTTTTAGCATTATTGTCAAAATTTAAATTTAAAAATTTACATACATTCTTTTTTTTCAATTTTAAACAAATAAAAATTAAAAAATTTCTACAAAGGTTTTGGTCTTTTTATATATATTTTTTAAAAATATATATAAATGTATTTAATTTTTTTTAGCATTATTTTCAAATTTATATTTAAAAAGTTACATATATTATTTTTTCAATTTAAAAAAAAAAAAAATTGACGAAGGACTTGGTCTTTTCAAATGTGTTTTCTATCAAATGGCATTCATTTTGAAGTTGCTTAGCATTATTGTAAAATTTTCAAAACATAACTTACCAAACGGTATTATGTATTTATTTTTTTGTATTATTTTAAAATTTTTATTTAAAAAACTACATTTTTTTTTTTTTTTCAGTTTTGAACATTTTTCAATGAGCTTCTCAAAACTTTCAAAATATTTGTATTTGTTTAAAGTTTTTTAGGTTAAAACCAAACAAACATACCCAAAACCTCTAAGGTTAACAATCCTCGCATGTGTAGACGGATGTATTTCTGTACCGTGTGAAGGACTAACATCGCGTGATGTGCCGATAATGATACCACCACCAAACACATTGAGTGCATTTATTGGCATTCATCGGGTAATTAAGTACATCGTCCACGGCCTCGCTCTCAGGCTAATTCAAGACTAAAGAGGCATCTCTCGAGTCTTTCTAACTATTGAACTACAATGAGCGATGACCCTAAATGTAGCCACAGAATATTGAGCCTCACATGGACTGTTTGCCCATCTGGACATTAATGGTAGATAGAGCCAAGATGACTGCAAATTATATGCTTGAATTTAAGTAAAATGGGGTCCATTTTCAGTCCCTTCTAGGACCACCAGTAACCGGAGCCACAACGTTAGTTCAGAGAGAGTGCAAGTGGAAACCCTAATTTGAATTTACTTGGAGACGAAAATTATCAAAGGTGAGTTCTAAATTAGCTATGACCGTGAGAGCCATTTGGGTTAAACATTATCTTGCTAATAATTTTTCAATCACATGTTTGAGAATTTTTTTTTCCCAAAAGACCAAATCTATGTTTCTTCTCAACCCTCAACGGTCTGCTCATAACTAGGCCAGATGCCACACATGGCGGAAAATAAAGATTCTAAATTCCATTTTTTCGCATAAAATTTAATTATGTGAATAATATGTTCTTAATTTTCTATTGTGAAAACAGTGTGGCGTGACCTGAAATTGAGAGATGAAGACATGTTGGGTAAACTGAATCACAAAAGAAGCAACTCATCGACCTCACTAACAGTAGATTTGAAGATCATAATCAAAAGAGAGATCCAATGATGATGGGGCAAATTGAGAATCTATAAAGGCATGAAGAAATGTATTTGAGAATGAGATCACGAATCAATTGGTTGAAGGTGGGAGATGAGAACACGAACCACTACTGTACAAAGAAGACAAAGGAACAAGATTCCCTTGCTAAAAAGTGATGAGCAGGATGGTGACATGAGCCATATCAGCTAAAACAATGCACCATTGACTTTTTTCAATCACTATATATCACATTAGAAGCAACTGACTTTCAACCAATACTGGACGAACGTCCTTGTCTAGTTTTGGATGTTATAAACGAATCTCTAATGGCTCAAGTGACCATAGAGAAAGTGACCAGGAGCAATGAAATCCCCAGCGCCGGTGGCCAACTTTATTAACACCACTGGAAAGACATTCAACTTGATGCGCTCAAACTGGCGAGAAGCTTCTTCGAAGCATTTAATCTTGATCCCAATCTAAATAAGACCGATATATCACTTATCCCCAAAATGCTTAATCCAAAGAGTCTAAATCATTTTGAACCAATCGGTTTATCCAACTTCACTCATAAATGGTGTGTTTGGTTGGACTTTTGGAAAAAACTTTTGGGAAAATACAAGAGACTTTAAGTTAAAGTAATTTTTCAAAATGCAAATTGTATTTGTTAAATCGTAATTTAAAAATCTATTGTGAAGTACATTTGAGTAAAATTGTGTTTGGAAAGATTATACTCATACAAAGCACTTTAGTTATTAAAAAAAAAAATTGGCCCTAATAGACCATATGCCACCTGTGTTGTGCAAATGCAGGCAGCCCTTGCCGGCGTGACCCTTGCAAGGGTCGCTCAACTTTGACGAAGGCCAATTAGGTCACGCGAGTTGGGGCCAACTAGGTCACGCAACCCCTCGCCAGGGTCACTCAACCTCGGCAAGAGCCAGCTAGGTCGAGCAAACCCAGACCCTTGCCGGCGTGACCCTCACGAAGGTCACTCAACCCCAACGAGGGCCAACTAGGTCACTCGACACCAGGCAACCCCTTGCCGTGGTTGCGCAACCACCGAGGGCCGTCTATTGTTTGGATTGGGCGACCTCAATCAGCCTTGTGAGGGTCACACGACCCAGACGACACTCGCCTAGGTCACGCAACTCCTTGGTGACGGTTGCCTGGGTTGCCGGTGATGTCGTCGGCCTCTCTTTAGCTCGTGGTGGACCCTTGCAACCATGGTGACCACGTTGGCTAGCCCCAAGGAGAAGAAGATGAACAGTCGCAAACAAGGGCAAATCGGAAAACCAAAAAATCAGTGAGGATAAAATCGGATTTTTTTTTTTTTTTTAACTTCCCCTGCCTTTTGAGAAGGTTGAAAGCCTAAGACAGCCTAGGACCTGCCTTGGGCTTTCAACCTTTCAAAGGCAAACTTTGCTTCAAGGTGGGTTTCAAACATTTTTCCAAACCCCTAATATTTGGCCCAAAGATCTATGGACGCCCAAAGCACCTTCCTAAAGTGTTTCCCAAACGCAGCCAAAATCGTTTCCAAGGTTGTCGCTAATCACCTTTAACCTTGATTACCCGAACTAGTAGCCAAATAACAAAATTCCAGGTTCAAGAGGTTTTGCATCAACTTCAAATTTTAAAAAGAAAGAAGAAACTCCGGGCAATGCTGAAACTAAATATATAGAAAGTTATGGTGCAAATGATAACCATTCTAGCCAGAATAGATTTTTGGAAGAGAAATATATTTTTCTATTTATATTTCTAGATGAGTTTTAAGCAAAAATACCTATTTGATAATGACACAAAATATTTCCCTTTGGCCGGCGGCTAGCGACCGGCGGAAGATGGCAACCGGCGACTAGCTGACGTTGGCAGTGGCAGCCAGTGACCGGTGGACGGTGGTCGGCGGCAATGAATGGACGACCGGTTTGTAGTAAAGATGAACGATGAGAAGAATTTTTATTTCTCATTTATGTTTTAGAAATAGAAAAGTAAAAAAATTTTACTTCTGATTTTTATTCCAAACCTATTTCTGGAACAAAAATCTATTTTAGAAATAGAAAAATGAGATAATTTTATCAAATAGATTTCTATTCTAAAAACAAGTTTGGAATAGAAAAATTGTTTCTGGAACAGAAATTGAGATTTGTCATGCACCCCTTAATGGACTGCATGTTAAAGATAAAATTCTATGATAAATGGCTATCCTTGATCATGCACAGTGTCTTCTGAGTTACTTTCATGTCAAATTTAATGGGGAACTTTTGTTGTACTTTCAATTTACGTGGGGCATCAGATAGGGTAACACATTTTCCCCATTTTTATTTATAATCATGGCCAATGTCCTCTGTCATCTCATGGACAAAGCAGTCAAGGAAAGTAGCTTCAATGAAATTAAACTGAACAAATTTTGCCCCACTTCATCTCATATGCTATTTGCAGACAATTCTATTTTCTTTTGTATGGTAAGATTAAAGAATGTTAGAAGCTAGCAGCTTTTCTAAATCGATATTGTTTTGCTTCAGATCAAGCCATTAATCTAAACAAAACTGAAATGTATTTTCGTAGAGGTTGTCCACAAAATCTAAGGAGGAATATGGCTTAAGAGTTGAGAGTACTAGAAATTGAGAACATTGGGAAATATTTGGGAATGCATTGAGATTGGGGTCAGTTAAAGAAGAAAATGTCTACATAGAATTTAGCAAGGTACACTTGAAACCGGAAGATTGGAAAGAGAAGCCGATATCTAAAGCAGGCAAGAAGATCCTAATTAAAATAATTGTGCAAGTCTTGCCCCAATATGTAATGTCGATATTCAAGATCTCAATCTCAATTTGCAAAGCTATGAAGTAAAGAATTGCCTTGTTTTGGTGGAAAAATAGTGGTTTAGCAACATCCGAAATTTCATATGATCGATAGTAATGTATATAAGGTGTAAAGTTATGTAGCTTAGAGTTTTGAATGGTCCGTGTGGAATCTCGGGTGGATCATTAATTTTGTAAGGTACGGAAGGTGCAAAAGATGATTTTCCACAACAGTCACCCGAAATGTGATACTTTAGTATTAAATAGATTGATGTTGACATGTGTGTTGATGGTGTAGAGTGAGGATAGTTGATTTACGACCATATTAATGGCAGAAGGGGATCGAAATGCTCCAATATATGTATTGAAAAGTTTTCAAGTTATAAAACTTATTGACTTGAGATTTTCCTAATATTTGTTATCTTTCACTAATAATTTTGGTGGGTTCAAATTATTTTCCCAATTTATCAATGTTTCTATATAATTGTGTGCTTATGCTTGAGTGACTGCACGAAAGAAAGCAGTTTGCTCCTTTTCTTTCATTAAAGATTCTTTGCATGATGGCTCTCCTAACCTAAGAAAGAGTTCTTTTTTGATACTGGCTTCCTATTCCTTTCTTGATTCCACTGCGGATATACCTAACTTAATCAAATATTTACTTTGAAAACTATATAGTAAAGCCATTTGTTACCTTCGAATTTGACCACATCACCTCTTTTAACTTCAGCCAATTAATGCTCTTGATAACTCATTTATGCATTTCATTTGGACGAAGAAGCTCTCTCTTTACCAATCAAAATATCTTCTTTTAACCACTCTCAATGGGCCACTTGAAGATTTTAGATTGGAAAACCTATTCCTCTCTTCACACACAGTAATTCTAACCCAAGGTCCTCGTTACTCTAACCTTGGTTATTTATTCAAGCAAATCTAATGTGGCCATGTGTAATATTTTTTATGACATGTCCTTCGATTCTTACCGTAAACACAAGGTCATTATTAAATTTAACATTGGTTGGTCAAGTCAAATTAAAGACTTCAAGATAAGGCCTATGTGCAAGACATAAAGTGAGAATGAAGACTGCATCAAATCATCATAGATAAAACAAAACTCTACAGTAAACGATTCTCACTTGTGTAGACAAATGTATATATGTACCATGTAAAAATCTGAAGTCACGTGATGTGACGATAATGATACTATCGCCCAGCCGATTAAGTGCATTTACTGGCACTCATCGCATATAAGTAAATCATCCACGGCCTCAATCTTGAGCTAATTCAAGGCTAAAGAGGCATCTCTCGAGTTTCTCTCTCTATTGAACTGCCAAATGAGCGATGACACTGGATGTAGCCGTGGAATGTTGTGAGCCTCACATGGACTATTTGTCCATCTAGTCATTAATGGTGGACAGAGCCAAGTCGACCCTCCAAATTATACACTTGAATTTAAGTAAAGTAAAGGGGGTCCATTTTCAGTCCTTTTTTTAATCAATGCTTGGACCAGGGAGAAAATATTTCAAAACGCTAGTTCAGAAAGCGTGCAGATGGAAACCCCTACTTGAATTTACTTGCAGATGAAAATTATCCAAGGCAAGTTCTAGATCAGCTATGACCGTGAGAGCCACTTGTGTTAGACATTATCTTGTAAAAATTTTGAATCATATGTCCGCGATTTTTTTTTTTTTTTTTGCTCCTAAAGACTGAATCTATGTCTCCTCAACCCTCAACGTTCTGCTCGGAACCAGGCCACATGCCATACATGGTGGAAAATACAAACCCTAGATTCTGTTTATTTTGCATAGAATTAACAATGAACAATATTTTCTTCATTCTCAGGTTTTCATAATGTTTAGGAAAATGAGTTGGTAAAAAAATCTTTTTGTAATTAACGGAAAATCTATGCAATTCATGAACTTATTTCTCTTTTGAAAATCAGAAATCATTGTCCACGTTACAACTTGACCTGATACATGACCTGTTTCAGAGAAATATGATAAACCGCGCATGCTTTTTCTCGGCTGCAAGACTCGTCACAGTGAAAGTTATTAAAGCAGGATCTAAGACCTGTTACAGAAAAGTCCATACAAACCAATGGTAAAATAGGACTGTCCTAACAATGCATGGAATTGGAAATCCACCCATTACACAAATTATCATGCTCAGCCGTGTCCACAAGATTGCATGACTAGCAGCTCCAAACTTCACAACAGAAACAATGCCAACCAAGATCATTTCTAATGATACCGAAATCTGTGACGAGTTATAACTTAAGCAAATTGGCCCAGCCCAACCTAGCTCTCACCAACGCTTCATTTATATTGACGACCAGTTTAAATGCAATGAAGCGGAGAGAGGAGGTTGAAGGTGCGAAATTCTTTCCCTCCAGATTCATTATCGGCCCACCCATGGACCATCGACCGACCTGGATTGCGATTAATTGGGCCAACGATCGGGATCAGTGCGCCTCAGTAGGTGAAAATTGTTGACGTTTGGGACTTATCCCGAGTGTATAAGTGTTTCACGACCCCAACTAGAGATCAAACATGATATTATAATGAACCACACGAAGGAGCTAAAAATAAACCCTTGCTCATTGTAATTAAAAAGAGCATAGATATTTCTCAACAGAACCATCAGTTGAACCAGTCAACCCCCAGAGAGAGAGAGAGACGCACACACAGACTGGAAACAAGAGAAATTTGCAAGTTACATAACAGATCAATTATCAGGCCAAAGAAACACAAATGGATGACAAATCAACTAGTATCAAGATGAAGCAAAAGATATGGAAATCAGAGAGAGAGAGAGAGACACACACACACACACACACACACACTGGAAATAAGAGAAATTTGCAAGTTACATAAAAGATCAATTATCGGGCCAAAGAAACACAAATGGAGGACAAATCAACTAGCTTCAAGACGAAGCAAAAAATATGGAAATGAGAGAGAGAGAGAGAGAGAGACTGGAAACAAGAGAAATTTGCAAGTTACATAAAAGATCAATTATCAGGCCAAAGAAACACAAATGGAGGACAAATCAAATTTGCAAAAAATATGGAAATGTGAGAGAGAGAGAGAGAGATAAATTTGCAAGTTACATAAAAGATCAATTATTAGGCCAAAGAAACACAAATGGAGGACAAATCAACTAGCATCAAGATGAAGCTAAAAAATATGGAAATCAGACAAAAACGCATAGTATGTTTTTTTTTTTTTTTTTAATATCCAGGATCCGGCAAGTGTTCACAACCGCCACCAGGCACTAACCTTATGGAGACCACTGAGTATATCTGAGGGGGACTAGCACATGGCCCCACCACCATGGCCCCCAACTTAATACACTAGACGCGTTGCGTTGCGATGGCTGGAATCAAACCTGGAGCTTGACTAAGGTAAGAGCGACTTAAGCTAGTTGCGCCACCAATCGATGGGTAATGTTATCTTTTTTCTTTTTCTTTTTTGTTAACCTTTTCACACTTTGGTCTTTATAAACGCACGGTATGTTTATAAAGACCAAAGTGTAAAAAGGTTAAAAAAAGAAAAGAAAAAGATAACATTCTTTTTTAAGGAAATGAATTAAAAATCCTAAAATCTGAGTAATAGTATAATTATGAAAACTTGTGAAGAGTAACAAAGGAATGATTTAACTTTTGTATGGAAAATTGAGAGAATAAAGAATAAATCAAAAGTTTAGGAAATAGTTTAGGGACTAAGTTACACATATCACAATAGTTTAAAGACTTGTGGCGACTTTTTCCCTCTTTTGATGATACAAAAGAGCTATATTGAATATTTATAAATAGCTCAAGACATTTTGAATGAGTTAAAAGTTTAAAGATGATATAGCATCCATTAGTGAAGGAAAGAAAAACCATAAAAAGGAAAAAAAATTCAAAAAAAAAGCTAAATTACTAAAATATACATGACCAGCTAGAAAATTAGGCCCTTATTTGAAAGAATATCCACCTCATAACCTTATTTGAGAAAATAATGACACTTTAAGCTCTTATTTGAAACAAAATTCACTCCATCCCCTTATTTGAAAAAATGAAACACTTCAAGTCCTTGTTGGCCCTTCCTAGCGGTTGGCGATCGTTGGCCTTCTTCAGGCCAAAAAAGAAAAAGAAAAAGAAAAGTGAACAAAGAAAAAAAAATTAAAATTAAAATTGTAATTAGATGAAAATGCCCTTGACCGGTTAGAATATTTAGTCAGCCGACGACTGGCCACTTTAGGTTTTTATTTGAAACAATTATGGCCATTTCAGGCCATTATTTAACACAAAGTCTACTTCAGACTGTTATTTGATAAAATGATAACACTTTAAGTCTTTATTTGGAATTTTCCACTCTTTTTATTACCAAATCAGTAAAATAAACCTAATAAAAAAGCAAATAAATTCTATGAAAAAATTTCAAATAAGAACTTTAAATGCCATGATTTTCTCAAATAAAGGCCCAAGTGGATATTATTTCATACAAGGGCTTGGAGTGGCCATGGTAGTTTCAGATAAGAGCTTGACCTCGCTAGTCATCGGTCGGCTAAATATTCTAATCAGTCAAGGACATTTTTGTCCAATTACAATTTTAAATTATTTTTTTATTCTTTTCGTATATATATATATATATATTTCTTTTCTTCTATTTTCTTTCCAACGAGGGCTACGCGACTCTCGCTGACCGACCTTGTTGATGGGCACGAGGGCGAGGGTGACCTACCCTAGGGGAGGCTATCCCTAGCCAGTTGCTTGGTAAGTGACCCTCACCCAAATCTAGCAAGGGTGGCCTCTCCAAGGTAGGGGTCACCAAGCCCTTTCCAACATCGTTGGTGGCTGATTGGCCACCAGTAAAGAAGAAAGAAAAATAAGTAAAAAAAAAAAAGCAAATGACTAAAATACCATTGACTAACTGGAAAGTCAAGCTTTATTTGAAACAGCTATATTAATTTCAGGCCCTTCTTTAAAATGAGATTCACTTCAAACTCTCATTTAAAAAAATGATGACACTTCAGGCATTTTTTTGAAATAAGGTTTACTTCGGAGCTTTATTTGATAAAATGAAGACATTTCAAATCCTTATTTGAAATTTTCCGTAAAATACCACATCTTAAATAATGTGAGACAAGAAAAAAGGGAAGCAAGCTTGTTGAAATACTCTTCTACAACAATTCCTGATATATTAAGGTTTGTCAAAGTGGGGAAAGAGTAAAATCTGGTTTAACAGTAGATGTAATACATTGAATCTGATGTCTTTTGGATCATGAGCCAGATGTAGCAGGAGAAGACATAACTTGAACCAATGGAGAAGCTTACAGCTTCTATGAACCAAAATTCGTGTTGTAAGGTGGAAATCTCACTACAACCATTATACTCCTACATTTTCTGTCGTTCAACGCTGGTTTGCACGAATAGGCCGTGCGGTGCCTATTTTTTTTTTTTTGGTAAAAGAAAAAAAAAAAAAAAAAAAAAAGGCACCGCACGGCCTATTCGTGCGGTGCCGTGCGGTGCCTATTTATCCTTGAATGCTCTAGAAATTCAACCGCCACTCTCATAGGAGCGTTGATAATTTTATAAAAATAGAGTTACTTTACCTATTATAGACAACAAATAATGCAATATCTGCGAGAAAATATTTAGATTTCCTTCCATTTATTTTTTCTTGTTTATACAGCATAATGAGTTATGGAGAAAATAAGGAAAATAATGACAAAGAGAAGGAAAGGAAATTTTTTGATTTAGGAAGTTAAATTAGAAGCGTTGGAAGATTAATGCGAAATCGGCAAAAGGCTTCTTCCCCTAGACATTTCCACTATTTGGTTTTTTCCCCAAAAGTTTAGTCATGAGGATGGCTCAAATTCACTTCTGACATCACATAATCATCAGTCCATGCAGCTCCACGTTTCAATTTACAAGCTCCAGGCCAAAAGTAGGATCTTACAGTTTGGTGACTTTGGTCGACATCCTCTGTTTCTCATTTCCCAATGTCCAAAGGTTTAACAACGTTTCGCTTGCTACGCTAAAACCTCTACGGAAGTCGTTTCTTTCTCCTCGGATGAAGCCGTGGCATCGTTCGGAATTCACCATGATGACATCGGGCCGAACGTAAACCCAGGCTAATCGCCGACCCATCCGAACCCAATTCAATCAAGAGCAAGGCGAGGCAAGGCAAGGCAAGGCAATGCCATTTCGCATCCTCGCCGTGCCCGGAAAACACCCACTTCGCCGCTTCATCAGAAGCTTCAACGCATGGGCTCGTTCCATAAGGAAGGCCGCCGTCTCCCACCCGCACAGACCCCACAAGGCCTTCGAGCTCTACTCCCGGATGCACCGCTGCAACGTCCCTTTCGACAGCTTCTCGGTTCTGTACACGGTCAAGTCTTGCACGAACTTGCGCGACCCAAGAGTCATACGTCAGCTCCATTGCCATGCCATTAAGCTCGGCTTCGGTGCCCACGTTTACGTCGCCTCGTCGCTGTTGTATGCGTACGTTGCCGTGTCTTTCCGGGATGCTCGCGTGCTGTTCGACGAAATGCCTCACAGAACCACGGTGAGTTGGAATACTATGGTTACTGGGTTCGCGAAGGCGGGTGACGTGGAGAAGGCGCGGTCGGTTTTCGCCGAAATGCCTAGGAGGGATGTGCCTTCGTGGTCTGCCATGATTGCGGGGTATGTGAATTACGGCAGTGTGGTTTGTGGATTAGTGCTGTTTCAGGAAATGATGGTGAAGGAGAGACTGTTTCCCGACCAAATGACAGTCTGTTCCGCTTTGACTGGGTGTGCTCGGATTGGTTCCTGCTGCTTGTTGGCCGGGAAATCAATTCATGGTTTTGTGGTGAAGAATTCGTGGGAGATGAATGTTGCGATTGGGACTGTTTTGGTCGATATGTACGCCAAGTGTGGATTCTTCAAGCAGGCTGTCCGCATATTTGACATGATGGAGGAGAAGAACGTCATGACTTGGACGGCTTTAATTTGTGGGTCAGCGCAACATGGTTTCAGTGAGGAAGCACTATCTTTGTTCGAGATAATGCAAAAGAGGGGTGTGAAGCCAAACGAATTGACTTTCACTGGGGTTTTGACCGCTTGTGCCAATACAGGCTTAGTAGAGGAGGGACGCAGATACTTCAATTTGATCGAGGAATATGGCCTGGAGTTGAGAATTCAGCATTATGGATGCATGGTTGATTTACTTGGTAAGGCAGGATTGCTAGATGAGGCTTACGAGATAATTCGGACCATGAAATATGAACCCAATGTAATTGTTTGGACTGCCTACTTGTCAGCTTGCAAGACACATAACCAATTCAGGATTGCTGAACGAGTAATTGACCAGGTTTTGAAGATGGTGAAGCCAGAGAATGATGGAGGCATTTACACACTCATATGCGATATCTATGTCTTGAGCGGGAAGTGGGATGAGGCACAAAGGATAAGAGATTTAATGACCAAAGAAAGTGTGAGAAAGGTCACTGGATCTAGTTCTGTCAAAAGCTAAAATTTGTAGCCAGTTGTTCCATGCCTTGTATCTCCCATGACAGAGCGATGCACAATGAAACCTCAGGATGGTAGCAGAATGGGTTGCATTTTCTGCTAACACATTGCAGAGGTGGTTCTCAGGTAACAACCTTGGATCTAATTCATTTCATTCTTTGTGGAAGCATGGTCTTCTCCTTGACATACAAGATTTTAGAAGAGAATGTCATACTGTATACAATGAAATCCAGGACCAAGAGTTGAAGAGCAGCTGACAATTTACTGATCCCTGAACTGAGTGCATTATTGTTGCCTTTTGGATAAATTGGCGAGATTTACAGTCTAACTCTCACCACTGGTTCTCAAGAATCAACATTTAAATCTGTATAAGGGCTGAAAAACTGATTTCTGGATCTGGGTGCCCTTATTTTGACAGTTGAATCCTTAAGTTAGCTGGCCGCTAGTGCAATTGTGCTCTTGGATGAAGATAGCATGATTTGCTTTTGTATTTTGTACTTTCTTCTTCTCTTTCTCTTGGGCTGAGAATTTTCACTGACAAGTTCAAGTTGTGCTTTGTATAGGGATAGAGTCAGAGGTCACCTTATTCTTTGAATGAGGGATAGGATATAGTTCTACTCTTGCTTGACAAGTAACGCCCATATGATTCTTTATCATAAAACCGACATATTTCTATTGTGCACTGTATGTTTACAACATTATTTTAAACAATTTTTCCGAGGCCGATTGCAAGTTGTACTGTGCTTCCACTTTTCCTCCTCTTTTCAAATTGGTTCTTCTTATGACATCTTCTTTGATTTTACTGCTTCCTCTGCACGTCATATAAGTCAAGTGGGACGGATTATGGAATTTCCACTAGTAGTCTCTGTTCTTCTTTGGACAGACCTTTGCTCAAGGAATGACTGCCAGACAGCTTCCTTCTAGTCTGGAGAGTAAGCTTGATTGATTTTTTCACCGCAGCTCGCCTTGTCACGTATTATGCGACTACTACGCATAAAGCAAATAGTGCAGAAACCTAAGATCAAATGATAGCCGAATCAGGTTCAACAAGGACCTAAGATCACTTCAAGTTTTGGTTGGCATGCTTCAGAGAGGACGACTCGGGGGTTGCTGCACCAAATTGTTTTTGTGAGCATGAAGTCTTTATGTATATGATGCATTGTCTTCTGCAGGGCTGTGGTGTGGACAGAGAGTAGGATCACGTCTGAGTAACAGCATAGAGTAATATAGAGATCTGGCCAGTACAAGTAGATATGCCGGAGCGATTTTTGAGCTTTCGGTTGTGGCAAAGTTCACTTTGATGGCACTCGAATTCTTACCACCAATATCTACTGTGAGTTGAGAATCGGGCTATGAAGCTCTCCTTCCATGGAAGCCAACTGCGAAAAAAATGTCTATGCACCATCCCCCGACATCCGAAGCATCGACTCATCTATCAAAGACACCCAGATAGCATTTGACTCGACACAGACGTGAAAAATGATTCTGATCTGTGTGAGCCGGCTTCGGTGTAAACTCCTCTTGAGTCGCAAATTTCATTTTGGAAGCCGTGACAGCTACCCGAGATTATTCAGCACAGATTCATTGATTCATCAAAGGCACTGGTTTTCTGCTTAACTAGTCATAAACAGCGACGCAATGGTGCGAACCAGATGCAACAAGTTCTATGGGAATATTAGATGAAGGAAAGGATTTTAGTGTTATTTTGCGGATCAATCTGACTCGGTAGACCGACTTTCTTCTGGTTGAATAGGGTCCAAATCAATGAAACTTGACATTATATGATACACATAGTAAAGTGCACAATCGCTCTTGCTCTTTCCGGTTCGCTAGGGTCGTGTCATGCATCTAGAGATTAATCCTGAAGATGATAACCTAGTTTTTAAAACCAACTGCTTTACACGACCTTCGGTCTTGATTGGTTTTGGGTGAATTGACTGATGCCACGTCAGATAACTACTGTCCATCGAGATTCCCGTTTATTGACAATTTAGAAATAAAATGACACAAATGGTCATCAAAATTTAGATTTAATGTACAACATTATTCTTGAACTTTTAATTTATTCATTATGATCTCTAAATTTTGTATACATGTTTAATTTAGTCCATGAACTATATGAAAATATTTAATACAATCCTTCCATTAATTCAAGTAAATGGAATTTGCTGATTTGACTTCCAATTAGAAATGATGGAATGGTGAAATAAAATGTCATGTGGATTATTTAGTCATCGCCGATTATTTGAAATGGCAAATTTAGGTGAAAATTGACCATAATGAATACCATAAAATTTCGTGCAAAGATTTGATATCAAATTGGTAAAATTGAAAAGTTTAAGACCGAAAAGATATATGTATAATAAGTTTATGATTAATAGCTTAATTTTTTTAGTAATCAAGCACAACTAGTGCTTAGGAACAAGGGTAGGTGATACAGCTTCCCAAACATGGGTCTTAAGCTCAGATTGAAGTGTTAACTTTGTGTGACATTTCATATATTGTAGGTACTGCTAAATTCACATTTAATAGATACAAAGAAATGAAAAATGGGAAAAAAAAGAAGGAAAAAGCCACGTGGAACCTAAAATGGGCCCTGATTGGGTGGGTAGGTGGCACTTTTTGGAGAAGGGGGATACGTGTCGACTGTCGAGCTGCTCAACCAGAAAGGAGGCGCCTTTCTGGTTTCCCTTCTAATTAGGCCGACGTGTCAATGGCCACCCAATAAATGGCCACCAGCAAAGCTGGTCAACGACACGTCAGCATTCAAACCCCTCTCCTCCTTTCCTCCTCCTTCCTTGCCGGTTCGTTCCCTGGTCATGTGAACGTTCTAATTCCTCCAGCAACAAGAGTCAACGATTCCAATCTCACTTGCCTCAGCTACTCGATAAGATTTCTCACGTGAAAGCTCCAAATGTTTGCAACCCCCTTCCAACCAAACCCAGATTTTGTGTAGATTCCCTAAGTTGAGTCATCGATCAGAAAGATCAATAAGTCCCGATGTAATACCGGAGCATGCAAGAGAAGCGTGCGAAATAAGAGAACAAGAGTTGCGCTTCATATGACCACGACTAACTCGTGACGAATATTGCTCGGCATTTCTTGATACGTTAATTTTCTTTTCCTTGATGATAATTGACTCATTCACCAATGAAATTAGATTGTAAAGACATGCCCGCATGAACACGAAATTAAAGTCATCGGTTTACCCTAATCGGTGCATTAGGAACTTATGCTATCGAGATCTTGATAATTGAATCAATCCCAAAAGAGATCAATGAAACATGCATTATGTGCATGCTTGAACAAGTAACTACACCAAGCTGCAGAAGATCAATGAGACATGAATGGTCGCAGGTCTTATGGCTTGCGAAAAAAGACTAGGAGAGATTGTAATGACTAGCATGCTTAGTCCGCTTAGCTAGTGTTCGCCAGTGTGCTAAGTATCATCTACATTGCTTGTACTTTGCAAAAAAGGAGATAAGATTCCTTAATTTGGACATTGATTAGGCACTCAGAATTTGGTGGAACCTCAAGCATGAAGCATGCTAAACAATAGTTTGGAGTTCTAGTTTGATCTCTTAGGCTTTGTCCGTCTTGCGAAAAATGTTATGATTTAGAAAATATTTTCCTAAAAGGGATCATAGGTATCGTTCAAAATAATTAGCCAAAAAATCATTTTCATCATCTGATAATAATTAATGTCTAAACATCTTGGTGGACGATGAGAAAAAAATTTCACTCAATCGGTTTTGTAAATGATATAAATGATTATTTTAGGAAATCAATTTCAAAATCAATTGATCATTTTTCATAAAATAAATAAAGTCATAACTAAAGCTTTTTAATTAAGTTGATTGGAAGAGGCAAAGATACAAAACACACGCACAACATAAAAGAAAAATGTTGGGGCCCATCTCTCCAACCATATCATATCTACCAAATTTTTTTTTTGCTACTACATCTACTTATCTATTTAATTTATTGGCCATGGTACTATCTCTATCTTAGTAAGTGACTTCTACCTCTCTGTCTCTCTCTCTCTCACTTGTATAAATAGCCCTTCCTCCCACAGCAATTTCTCAAACCTTAATCCTCATACCAGCCTCACTAGTAGCTCCTCCTACCTCATCCTCCTCTTCCTCCTCCCTCTCTTTTTGTCTACAGTAGAAAATGAGAACTACTCGTGCTATTCCAAGCTTGCCACTGCTCTCTCTCTTGTTCATAATGCACGCCGCGCTCTTTCGGAGCGCCGCCGGCAACTACGGCCCCTGGCAGAGTGCCCACGCGACGTTCTACGGCGGCCATGATGCATCCGGCACGATGGGTAAGTTAGAACGTGGCGAGAACTTTCATATATATAGTCGAACCCCGGCTAGACATTAGTCTTTCGCATCACATATTGGCAAGAGAAAATGCCATAGAAGATGAGTGCCTTTTCCTCTGTTGCAGGAGGAGCGTGCGGGTACGGCAACTTGTACAGCCAGGGCTACGGGACCCAAACGGCGGCTCTGAGCACCGCTCTGTTCAACAACGGCTTGAGCTGCGGGTCGTGCTACGAGCTCCGATGCAGCGGCGACCCGAAATGGTGCCTCCCCCACGCGATCATGGTGACCGCCACCAACTTCTGCCCCCCTAACTACGCGTTGGCCGGCGACAACGGAGGGTGGTGCAACCCTCCCCGCGCGCACTTCGACTTGGCTGAGCCCGCGTTCTTGCAGATCGCCCAGTACCGGGCCGGGATTGTTCCCGTGAGCTTCAGGAGGTAAATTACATGACTCAAAACTAACGATCGAGCTTGAGCTTGCCTGTTTCCAATGCGATAACTGTCGTCGGCTGCATTGCGCCATGCCATTGTGACAGGGTCCCCTGTGTGAAGAAAGGAGGCATGAGGTTCACGATCAATGGCCATTCATACTTCAACCTGGTGCTGGTCACCAATGTGGCTGGTGCAGGGGATGTCCGATCGGTGTCCATCAAGGGTTCAAGGACTGGGTGGATGCCAATGTCAAGGAACTGGGGCCAGAATTGGCAGAGCAATTCGTACCTGAACGGCCAGAGCCTCTCCTTCAAGGTCACCGCCAGCGACGGCCGGACCCTCACGACCTACAACATCGTCCCGGCAGGTTGGCAGTTCGGACAGACTTTCGAAGGCAACCAGTTTTAGGTGAATGAAAAATGATCTATCCGAGGAGGGCGTAGATCAATGTATAACACATAAACATGTATCCCTGGTTCATATATGAGACGAGGCTTATAAATGTACAATCCTGGAATCTACCTCAAAAAGGAAATGGAGAAACCAAAGATGTAGTCATTAAAAGTATTATCGCTTGTGTGTTCCTTTTTTTATGTACTTACAAAACTGAACGCTTAGAAAGTTGCCTTGATAAGGTATATGCAGAAATACGAAATACATAAATTCCGGTCAGTGTTTGTTTCGCTGCTGAAGGTGGATTCTTGGAAAAAGCTACAGAATAAGAGGGAACGAAATTCTCTCCAGGAGTGCAGATGCTTGATTTGTTTCGTGTGTGAAAACATGTTTGCCATTCAAGATGAGCCAGTACTGTTATCTTCCACTTTACCATCACGTATATTAGAATTGAGCCATGGATGTGAACCTGCCCTGCACAACTAACATTCTCTACCGTCTTCTAGAAATCAACTCAAAATGGGCACTGAAAGCTGAACAATAACATTTCTCTGCAACATCTCTATAGCCTTCGGTTTTGAGTGACGTGGATGACAACTCGATGGCTGCACCACTAAACCGGAAGTTTCAACGTCACAAGGTCATCTGTGTTCGAACTTGCTAAACAAGTAACAGGTCACCCTGTCTCCCCAACCCGGCAAATCAAACAAGACACCATCATCGGGGAGACTTAGAGGAAAACCCACCATCACTGAAAAACCTTCCAGCTTGCTCCCTTTCTTGCTTTAAGCATCTTTGCAAAACCACTCCAGATTTGTTTCATTGCCTTTTCCCCTTCCATGGTACTTCTTATGACCAGCCATCACTGAAAGCTGATGGCACCTAAGCTAAACTGATCATCTAAGAGGAGACATAACAAAAGAAGAGTCTTTTAAGTGGAATAGGATAAAAGGACGACAAGGATGGAAGGACGACACAGCACGTGGTTGAAGTGGTGAAAAAACTGCACGGTGACAATAAATGAGATAAGTTCAGATACATGTATCTACAATTTGGGAATCTCCACTTGTCAAGGGGCATATTAGCCCCGTTCCAAAATTAGGAAGACGCAATTCCCCATCAAAATTGGAAGAATAATACATGCTCAAGACCGCCCATTAAACAACTTTGAACTGCAATGTTTCCCCACACGCGAACACTACTGCATCTCTACTAAAATCGCTGATCCCACCTAACTAAAAGTCAGCACCGGAAACGATACAGACGCACATTCACATTTTCAATAATTTAACAAGGAGTACTTCACCCTCAAAACAATCTTTCCCTTCTCCACACCTAGCTTTCCGCCAGTAACTATCCAATGACCGGGGGGGTCTTGTGGTCCCTTGCTCATTTCTGACATATCGACAAACTTCACCAACTTGTTGCCACCAGAAGGGTTTTCGCTTGAACTCGAATGGGAGGCACCAGAGTTGGCACTGCTTCCATTGCAACAAGCTTTCCTCGACATGTCTTGCGGTGAATGGTCCCATAGTGATCTTCGAATTGTGCAACCAGGTAGCCGAGAATACAAAAGCTTCATGTATAGAACATTTCTTGACCCAAAATCCCACACTCCAAGTTGAGCTCCGGTGACAATGTAGATTCCAGAAAGATCGCCATTGAAGCTCTCTGTATTTTCAATTGGTGCTGTACTAACATGTGAAAAGTTCTTCCATTTGACTGGCTCGAACCATCGACTATCTTGTTCCTCTGGCCCCTGCCACTTGGGAGCACCAATTGCGACATGGGCATCCCAGTATGGCTGAAGGATCTTTGGAAGAGATGCAAAATGTTGAAGCTGTATGCATAGCCTATTCTGCTTGCTTCCTTCCAGACATAACCGCAGGCCTGTGACAGGTTTCCTTCCGACTGACACCTGCATGTTTGTTGAGTGAGTCTCAGCTGAACTTCATTTACAAGCTTAGCGTTAGTCCAAAAAATGAGAGGGCAACGCAATATCAGCATGATTACACACCATAAAGAATATCCTAAATTTCACCATTAAATCAACATCAAGCTTGGCTGGCCCACCAAAACAATACAATACATTATTTAAAGCAAGCCAAGGCAAGTGATGCACTGCATTGCTTCATCAATGTATATCAGGGGACAACTGAAAATTTCACCACAATGTCATTTGATTCAATTTTTTTAATTAATTATGGCTCTCGATATCATACAACAACTGCCCACAATAACTCTTGTTATCATGAAAAGGACCTCCTAACTCTATATTCTGAGCACAGAGAGAGTTGTTCATATACTTGCTTGATAGAATGCGACAAATTAGTCTTTATCAGAAATCACCCCATGCCTAATACCCATGTAATTGCGTGGAGTGTTGACCGTTAAGAAAACCAAGAGGGTTTACTGATTGATGATTACACAATTTAATTGTAGTTGTAAATTCAATCAGCCCTTAGATGGTACAGGCTGTCAAAGATTTATTAGATACAGTGAAGAGAGAAGGTTCAACAGCTTGATCATTTCGTTTGTGACTGACTACCAAGTGCAAAATACTGCAACCAAGAGTATGAACGCTCAAGCGCGAGCATCCATGCATGACTCTGTCTGAATGGTGACGTGTTTTGCTCCAAACGCTATGGATTTTACTCTCTATGCAGATATAGGAAAATATAGCATCACTGCCAATACCTGCTCTTGGCTGACATAAAGTTTCTGCCCCATTATACTAAATTGCAAAGATGGACAAACAGGTTCTTTTCTCTGGGGGCCCAGAATTTTGTCCTGGACAGGAGCCCATATCCGTGGAATCTGGAACTCTAAAAAATACCTCAGCTCTTCAATCTGTGGCTTGTCTGCAGAAGTGAAAAGAGAGTTCATGTGTGCTCAAAGAAGAAACTAGTGAACAAGAAAGAAGAATTTTCAATCATCTCCAAAGCAATCAATCTCCTCACATTCAAGATAGAGATTAATAGCTCGAGTCAAATGCTCCTTTCCAGTTATTCCATCAATGAGAGCTGTAATTGGATAAAAGGTCATCTCGATGATATCAGGAGAAGACTGCACTGTTCTTGCCCACTGGAAATGATTTTGTTCTAAATCATCTCCACCCCTCCTCCGGAATATCACTGTAACATCCTTCAATAGTATTATAAGAAAAAACTCTTCAGTTCATGGCATGACAATAACAAAATAGCACCCGTGTAGTCACCCATATGGAATTAATATTATAATTTCAAACAGTTATGACGGAAAAAAGGCAACTCATTCTCCAAGTGGTTGTCCCATTTATAAACAAAGGCACTGTACTTTAAATTCGCAATTATCCATCACTGATATAAAATAACATCACCAATACAAATTGGAGGATTTAACAAGTTGCATGTTTCTTAGACCTGAAGAAGAAAAAGGGTTGGACGGTTCAACATTGAGTGGCCCATGAATATTGCCTAATTCAACTGGAAAAGAGGAAGGGCCAAGGGGTCTAATTTTCAAACAAGCTAAAAGCGTTCTCTTCCTGGAATGCCAACTTCTGGAACCAAAAACTATTAGTTGGTTGTCTTACATTATGACATTGGCCAACACAGTACGTGAATCAATGACAAAAAGTGGAAAGTATTAATTAATTTATTTGATGATAGATAAGATTTCATTAATGAGGTACCAGGGGGTACCATCCCTGTGCAGAGCAGCTTCAGATAAAAGCCACCCATATACAAAATTATGCACAACAGACTGTTTCTAACATTTCCAAATAACTAGATGTATGATAGTAAACTTTCCTGCTATACTGAAATTGAAGATTGCACAAACAATCACCCCCAAAAATCCTCTTATGTACTATGTAGAAAGTTAATCTCCAACACCATTTTTCCGTTGTTTCTCTTCCAACAGTCGGTCACCGTAGCTCTCGTTTCTTGCTAGTGTATACACACCATAACTATGATTAATATATTTATACCTCGAGAGGTAATTATCACCCACATCACTTTCAGTCTATCACTCCAAAAAGACCACCTGCCATCGCATTGACAGAAACTTGACATTCAGATTTTAAGATGCAAATACAAATTTCTTTATTTGATTAACAAGACAAAAAGTAAAACTAATCTAGGTTGTGCTCCAATGCATTTAGGATACTGGCTCAAATCATCATGTAATAAGAGTAAAGCTTGATAATCATTAATCTGATACTGTCACACAGTTATCGGCTCGTGTACTAAAACTAAGGCACCAAAGAGAAAGGACTTCTCCTCATCGCAACATATCTCAAGTATCCACATCTCAAGTTCTCTTATGTAGACATAACAGATCATCCTTTGTTTTATTGAAATTTAAGTTGTAGCACAAAGAATTGGAATCTAGATTCCATGTCCTTTGCAGAAGTGATCTGAAGTTTTATCGGCATGCTTAAATTCTGTTCCACCTGCATGCTTATAGACTGCCAAACTAGAGTCTGTCTTGATACAGGTTTAATGGAATTATTTAAACAGCACTGAATCCAATGGGATCCTTGTTTTCTAGGATTACTGAGACCTTTAGTGAAGACCCTTCAAAAAGAAGGTTAATAATATAAGAATAACTGTCATAAACCTCTAACCCTATTGGGCTCTAGGGCAAGTTTTGGTATCCACATGGACTGCCTCCAATTCTTTGTTTATCGCAAATGTATAAGACGACTAACACAAACAAGATCAAGATCTCACAGAGTTTAGATTATTTCCTAAGAAAATACTTGATATTGGAACAAAAACCAGCAAAGAGTCCTCTAAGAAGATCAATTTCAAAAGTCAAGCAAACTGGCACTCTGAATCTAAGAAAGTGCATAATTATGGGAGGCAGAAATTGTCGGCAAGCAAATTAGATTCATATTTAGTCATCATGTCGACAGGATCTAAAAATCCTTGAGGGAACTTTACTGCTTGACCATAGAGGTGACCCCTCATTCCATAATAGCCATTCTTGATCTAGAAGCTAGATACTGAAGAACAGAGAAAACATATCAATTACTTCCACAACTGTTTTAATTCAAACTCTCACTACCGTCTTTCCTGGGAAGGCATCATAGAAAATTTCTTCTGAATGGGCAAAAATAGAGGGACCTTATTTCAACAAATAAATCTCAGTACAAACTAAGCAGAATAAGACAAAAAAAGAGGCACTTAGGTTCCGTGTCACATAAGCATTCCATCGGAAAGAATAATAAGAAGGTTACTTACTTCTTTACCGGATAGAAATGGTGCCCCCGTAGGCTGAGGGTATACTCCCTGGCTATTAAATAAGTGAGGTTCTGCACCCTGTCGAGTTTAAGACAGGTCCACAGAAAATAGTACTGTGAATGATCAAATAAATGGGACTACAATATAAGAAAATGAGGAAATAGTCGGCACTAGCCTTGTCCTTAATCTTCATTTGACCTGAACTGGAATGACTCTCTGCGTCAGAAAATCGTTGGTTTCCAATTTCCTGGACATAACTTTTTATTTCCGTAGTTGTCAGAGGCGATGACTGATGTTGTTTGACATAAATCACATCTTTCCCACCAATTGTCACAGAAGTAATCACATGTGTCCCAAAGTTCTCAATGAAGCTGCCAAAATATTAAAAATGATCAACACTAATGACATCAGAATAATAGTTAGAAACTCCAAATGTTACCTTGCTAAGGAGGGTGGGTCCCATGAAGAGGGAACTGCTTGCTTCACATTTTCTTGCAAAACTAAAGGAGATTTGCTAAGTTCGACCTTAGCAAGTGGTATATAGAACCCATCTGTAGAGAGGGTCTTCGTTGCCGCTGCATCAATATGCTTTGAGCCAGTAAAGCTAAATGCAGCATTGAAGCTCCCTAAAGGAGGGCTTCCTGATAGATTTACCTTTCCATTGAAGTATTCCACCATCTGCACCCACTCATCCAAACACATGATACAACAATTGAATGAGCACAAATTTTAGAAAATATCACAATATATCTCAACATATAATTTGAACAAATTCCGATCATATAGTCCGCACCTCATAAGCAAAGTGAATTTGAATATTCTCTCTATTGCTGTTCTTTCATTAAGGCTTTGCACAATCCATTAATCCAATCAAAAATCCAATGTGGACGATCAGATGGGCCTCTAGCTACAGATGATGTGCTCGAAAATCTTCCTTTTTTCTTTTAACTTCTTTATGTTCTCCCATATGAAATAAGATAATTATTTCTATCTTTCTAAAGTTTTTGGATTTTATTGACTTGTTATTTGATCTTATCAGTTTCTGACCAATCTAAGGACGTTTTAACCGCCTCAGACTGCCAGCTCAACACATGGACAAGTGACCTATCACAGATTCGCCAGATTGCCAAAACTGAAGGAAGCAAACAGAAACAGTGCCATAAACGCAGACTTTGTTCCAGCAAATGGATTTTAGCATATCCAACACTCAATTTCAAGAAATTATGTAGCTTGGGGAATACCATTGCACTCTTCCTAATAAGGTGGTTGTTAAAGGCGTGCTGAAGCCACACTCTAATCAATTACTAAAAATGAGCCGGCATTGTTTAGTGGTAGCTCATTATCTAACAAAGTATGCCAATTGTACGAAAAACAGAAGATGGAAACTAAATTTCCCGAATGTCAGTACATGCGCTGAACCCTGAGTAAAGGTTCACTTCAAATTGATTTCCTTGCAAATTTGAAGAATTTGGAAATATCAGCTAACACAGCAGTACTAGTGGCAGAAACATCCCTCGCTCCACCATCACAAGCACATTGCTGCAACAGTATCTTCCCTCAAACTTTCCCCTCCTCAATTCACAATCCCTAAGTGGACACACGTTCAGTGGGAAATCACTCCACCACGACAAGCATCAAAGGGTCCCCCGGGATTCGATATCTAGAGAACAAAACGCTCGAAATCTAACTAAGCCACAAGCCGAGAAACGCTGAACAATCACCGCTCCATACCTCGTCGTAGGTGTAAATCCCGGATTGCCGGCGGCCGTAGCGCGGGTGCGAAACGCCGACGTCCCTGGAAACGCCGCGCACGGCCAGGCCATCGTACAGCCGGAGCTCCCATGCGTGCTCCTCGTCGACCTGCACCACCCTCGACCCCGCGGCGCCCTTGCAGTACAGCAGCCTCGTGTCGAAGTTCACGTCGAAGCCCCGGCCCAGCGCCTGCACCGCGTTCGCCGCGGTGTGCAAGGCAACCGGATTATCTCCCATCGCTCATCCAAAAAGAAAAAAGAAAAAACCACCACCGCCTCCACCACCACCACCACCACCACCACCACCACCACCACCGCCCGCGGCGAATCGCACCGAGGAAGAAGAGAAAAGCTTCTCCGATCCCTTCCCGGGGGGTGGAGGTCAATCCCGAAACCCTAGGAGATCCTCCTCGGCCCCCGTTCCTCCACGGCGCAGGAGCGCGCGCCGGGATCGAGCGGCTAGGCGGAGCGAGTTGACCGGTCTACCGCGAGCTCCCGAAGCGGATTCGCATTGCCGGCGGCGCCGCGGGCTCCTCCAGATCTCGAACGGCGGCCGCGGCCGGGGGGCATTCCGGTCGTCGGTGAGCTCCTCGTACGGCTGAAGGACCGGGAATCTGGCCGCGATCTCTCCCTTTCTCTCTCTAGGATTGGGGAGCTTTCTCTCTCCTCCGTCTCTACCGTTTATACTGTCCACACGGGGCATTGACTCGTCAGTCGCTTCCGAAATTTTCCTCCGTTTTCTTTTCTCTTTCTCTTTCTCTTTCTCTTTCGTTCGTTTTTTTTTTTCTTTTCTTTTCCGGGAAAATCGCTGGGGTCAGCGCGCGCGCGCTATAGGATCCGAGCCGTTGGATTTCCTGGAACGGTCCGGATGAGATTGCTCGTGGTGTCGGGCGATGCCCTGGTCAATGTCTTTTTTTCTGGATTGCTTCTGCCTTGGGGCAAGGCGAGATGATGTTTGGCGTGTCGATGTTATCGATTCCCATTGATTTTTGAATTAATATTATCAAAAGCTCTAAATTAATATATTTATAATAAATTTACTATAAATTATTTTTTCGATTATAAAATATTCAAACTAATATAGCTATAACAAGTTTAATATTTGTTAATTTTATTAAATAGTAACGTAATGGTTGACGGGTATATTGATTTGGGGTTTTTGTAATATTAATTCAATTTAATGAAAATTAATAGAGAATAAATTTATTATCGGTTTGAAAAATTTTATAATTAAAAACTTAGTGTATATTAAATATGTCATTGTACCAATTGATGATTTTTAGTAATCAAAAAATTAATTTTAGATGAAATTATCACAAAAAATGTGTTAGTTTGAGATTTCGTGATATTAATTTTAAATTTTTTATCCTTTTTTTTTTTTAAGTGTACGATGCATTTCGCACCTTTGATGCTTGTATCTATTAAGAGGAACAATGTACTATTGTAAGTATGTGATGTTATGTGGCCTCTCTAATGAATTTTCATTGGGTCGAGATCTTCTAAGTTCGATTAGGGTTAATGATGCACAGTGGATGGACCTCCTTCAATGATTTTTGAGTTAGGAGGGCTCGAATTCGCGTCATCAGTTGAGGATACCCTAAATTGATTAGATTGGCCTCGCATTTTTAGAGGAAACCACACCTGCGTCGATCGGAAGTTCATTCACTCCCTCCTCCCTCCCCTTTTCTATCTAGTGCTCCGCCACGGCCACGTCTCTACCGTCGCTTGCCATTGCAACGCTTGCTTATTCCACCACGCCGGCCTCCGTGAGGATGGCTCAGCGCAAGGCTTGCTCTTACCACCCAAGCTCCAAATCCTTTTAGTAGCGGCGGAACAGTCAGAGTGGCATTATTAAGATACCAGGGCAACTTTAATAACCATTAATTTGCTCTAGTGAATGTCAAATTTTCTTTTATGTTTCATTGTCTCCTCGTTCAAATTTAGTGACATCGTCTATAACTTTGCAAGGTAAGTATGAGAAATTACGTGTTGATGAGAAACGGTATAAGATATTGCATGAGGTTTTCCGTACCAGTAACCTTTTATAATAGAACATAAGTTGATACCTATTAGTAATTATTAATTTTTTTTCTAGTGCATTTAGTAGCTTTGAAAGGTCAAAAAGAAAGTTCAAATCTATATAAAGTGAGTTTACACGCACTGATGATGTATTGATAAAGCTAATTTGAACTAATGACCATTATTCTTTGAACTTTGATGACCCTTGACTAGTCCTGTCAAAAAGGATGAGGTCAAGTCGAAAATGATTTAATCCGAATTGACTCATTTAATCCGTATTAATTCATTTTTATATGATACATATTTTAGCCATGCAAACTCAATCAAGACTCAATTTGGACCTAACTCATACCCAATCAGATTTGGATTTCAATTCTCAATATTTTTTCTTCTTAATTGTTGCATTTAAAGAATGGATGGCTCTATAGATCTGCTCGCTAAGTCCATGAGGGCCCTCGGGTGCTCATATTGCGTTGTGGGTTAAGATTTCGCGTGGCACGTGTGCAATGTGGAGACGTACTCCCAACCTAGCTTGGCCACATTGGTTTTTTTTTTTTTTTTTTTTTTTTTTTGGGGGGGGTAATAATAAACAGGCGCCAATTCTTCTCAAGCTTTCAACCATTAATGACACCGTAACCATATAGGGTAATGGAGCACGGAGATGATGGATCACTTCTAGCCCTTCCTCTTCCACAAATCTCCGAACATTCTCGATCCCGCAGTTCTTTCGCTTCCGCCTCCAAAGCCATGTCTAGATCATCAATATTTCCTAGTGAACCCACAAAATCAGCATAACTCGCATGAGGCACCTCAAAAACTCCTCCGAAATGCTTATCCATGGAACCGCATCTTCCAGAATTCTCCCATTCATTTCAACACCACAGAAGAACAAAGCGGCCACGCTTCCTCCTTTGCTCTGGCCTGCACCTCGCCTTCTTCATCTCCGCTTCTAGTTCTTCTTTACCTCCTTCCACATTTTAATTTCTCCTTCAATTGGATGTTGTTTTCTTTGCTCGCTTTAAGTTCCTCTTCTAGGCGACTAGGCTTTGAGGCCATTTCTTCTTCTTCTCAAAGCTTTTCTTGAGCTACTTTCTTTGCAGCCTCGAGCTGAGACCAGTGCTCTTTCGCATTCTTCAGCTCTTCTTGAGCTTGGCCAAGCCGAGATTCCAAGATCCGCAATGTGAGTTCCTAGTTTCTTTTGATTAACCGAATCAGATTGGGCACCTCGTGGAGAATGGCGATCTCCTACCTTAGGGCTTCGATCGAGGATGGGGCGATGGGTGAGTTATCAAAATCATAGCTCGAGCGAGGAGAGCGTTGCCGCTTGCTCGCGACGCCGCTTGAGCGAGCAGAGCTTTGACAACGCCGCTTGAGCAAGCAGATGAATCCGCACCTCGACTCATTTCCGTAATTTCACAACTAGGTCATCGATATCGTTCATGGTTTTTATTGCTCAAGTAACTTCTCTCTACTCTGTCCGGTTTTCCGAATTGAAAAGGAGGAATCGGATCGGGTTCATAACTGCAGGAAAATTAACATCTAAAGAACTACCATGAAAAGGAGGGCAAAGACTACGGTCATTATTTTTGGCCATATATTGGCAAAATGGAACAACTCACGTGTCTACCTTTTTGTTCGATACTTCAACTTCAGTCCTTGAACCCAATTTTGTCGCATGTCCAGCTCGGCTGCCGCGGTCTCACCTTCGACAGAGCTCCCACGATGTCGGATCCGATGTCGCGAGCGTATACCGGACGTGGCCCGTCGCTGTGGTTGCGGCCTCACCACAATTTGGAGCCCTTCTGTCTTCGTTGAAAGAAGGCGCGACGGAGATTGTCGACACAGTCGAGGCTTGACGCTTCACAGGCGACGGACGACGATGGGCTAGACTCAATAGTAGGTGAGACATGATGGCGGGCGCGATGCGATGTTAGGCGAGAGGCGAGGGCAGTGTCGTCTTGCTTGATGAAGAAGAATAAGCCTGAAAGGCCAGACTTCTTTGGACTTAAATGGGTCAAAAATGGGAGCTCTAGAAGCCCATTAAGGCCCAATATAAATGAGCTTTAAATTTTGAGGTATTGACAAGTATTAGAGGTGAGCAATGTTGGATTGTCCAAATCAGGAACCACTTGGACCAGATCGAACGGCTAGTTTGGTCCGGTTCCCAATTCCAAAAAAATGGAACCGGCAATTGTCGGTCCCGTTCCCACTTCCAAGGGGAAATCGAACCGAAATTTTTTAAAAATATATATAATTTTTTTAATTTCTTAAAATAGCAATAAACCCTAAACATAGTAACAACTTTAGTATTTTTTTTTTAATTTTAAAATTTTTTTGGCTAAGTGATCGGTTCCATGGAGCTAGTCTGGTTCAGTTCCCGGTCCTAGGACTGTCCGGTCTAGTTCACAGTCTCAAAAATTGAGAACCAGTTCTCCCAATTTGATTCTCAATTCCTAGATGGAATCGGACCGAACCGAAAACCGATCATTCCTAACACATGTAGTCCCTAAACTTTGGTATAATGAACAATGTCGTTTGTGAAGTATCGATATGTTTACCGTGATTCCTAAATTTTAGTTGTACCTAAATTTTTCAATTTGTTCAATGCGGTCTCTAAATTTTTAATACATGTTCAATTTAGTCCTTGGACTAAATGAAGAAGTTTAATGTTGTCTATAATCTTGAATTAATAGAATGACATTTTTTGATATTTTCATATAATCTAAGGATTATATTGAATATTTATCAAATTTTTGGAGATCACATTAAATAAATTAAAAGTTCAAGGATGTCATTGCATATCGGGTCAAAGTTAATGAACCATTTATGTCATTATTTCTAAAAAAATTTAGCCCATTTTCAATTGGTTGATTAAAGTTTAAATTACCCGAGTATCGTATGAGTCGTGACACCTTTACCCGCATGCGATTTTTTGAGACCTTTCACCGTTCTTAAGCCGATAAAAGAACAAACGTTCATAACGAAGTCAAACTTCACCTTTTCTCTCTTCCACATGCTACTTTGTTGCTTCTATTATCTTTGTGGCACTAATAGTTGTCTGCGACATTTCCTTTCTGATTTATATGGTATCATGATAGATCGTATCTCGTGTTTGAATCAGCGAAAAAAAAAAAAAAACTCGATCTAAGTAGGTTTCTTTATTTAAGTGATATGTTATTTTGAGAGGATTTTCTAAACAGGTTTTTTTTTTATACAAATATACATTGGAATTTTACTAGGTTTTTACATATTAGAGCTAAAAAGAGTAGTGTTAGGATTTTCTTTATAGGTGACTTATGTGAGAGATTGTGAGATAACATTTATATATTGACACTTTGGATCGAACCATGTAAATATCTAATATCCTCATCATCTATTAATTTCTGTGGAAATTTCTTCTTCACATGTTAGATTTAAATTGCAAAATTCGTGATCTTCCATGTTATTTAAGAACATACTCTTTTTTATAGATTCTATGATGTATTCAGCCAATAGTACGACTCGCCACCCTGTCGAAAAGAAGCACAAGGTCCGACAACTTTCATAAAGTGGACTGATTCCATGGCATGTTTCTTGTATACTTAGAACAAGTTTTTCGAATTGTTTGACTCTTGCCTCGTGTTTCACTCTCACACAGGACAAACCGAATTCATCACCCAAGAGAGTAAGAAATGAACGCTTCACTAATCGAAGGATTTATTGAGGACTCCAAGGATGATTTCCAATGATTCTAGGACACTTAATTTATAGTGTCTCCTACTTCTCCTAATACATGAATGCAAGGACTAGATACTCACCCTCTAGATGCGTCCTAATACAACGTATTACATTCAAACAAGGTTCATCCCCTCCCTTGAAAACATTTTGTCTAATCCTAATAGACGAACCAACCACGGATATCAAGAGAATGTTCTTCGACTTTACTTGTTCTTTGCTCTTTCATGTCTAGCCTGCACATTGCACATGGTCATGCATGCATATCTCATCTGCATTGTGCATCTAGCTCATGTGCACATGGTCGTGCATGCGCATCTCGTTAGCACCGCTCTCTATCAGCCCGTGTCAATCTCGTACACTTGATTGACTCGAGTCGTAGCATTCTCCCCCGGCTATTTCTGAAATGCCCTCATTTTGAAATCCCAATATTTGTCGAAAGCCTTCTTCTATTACCACATCCGCTCCATAGGCTTCCATGAAATGTCACCTTCCCTACCTCCCTTCGGTACTCAAGCCTACTTGGCTCACCCACCATCCTTGTCATACTCATCATGTTGTGTATCGATGGATGCTTGATGGTTCTCCTTGCAACTTGGATCATTGTTATTGATGATGGATTCCATGATTAAATCACAACATCTCTCATTTAAAGTAACTCTGAAGGTTATGTTTGTTTTCAATGGACATCACCTTACAATGAACGTGAAATGTTGTCACGTGAAGATTATTAAAGCCAAAAAAAAAAAAAAAATCATATTCATTCAATAAGACGAAATAAGTTATATTTTCACATTTTTTTTTTAAGTGTATTTCGCCTATTGAAAACTACTAGTTCTTCATGTGATAAAGTAGTTTCAAAGTCGGGCAAAAAAACAATTTTGCACCTGTCAATGGTCAGCAATTTGCAATGATGGTAGTGACTTTTCATAAAACAAAATAAGTCTGACAGGAGGGGAGGGAATTTCAAAAGCAATTTCAAATTTCAACCAACCTTAGTCAATATTTTTTGGATTGCTTTTCCGTTGGGGTAAGTAGATAGATTTTGACGTCATGTATTTGATGGTGATTTTAATTTTAATTCTTTCCCACTATCTTTCTGTCAATATTATGGAGTCAATTGATTTTTTTTTTTTTTTTTCGCTTTTTATCATGATTTGATTCTCGATGGATACAAAATCATTCTTCTTTTTTGAAGAGACTTCAAAACTAGTTTGGAATCGATTTAACTCGAAACCCTAGCCGATTGTTTTTATAATCGGTTAGGCCCGGATTGAACCAAACTTAGTGCTCACCCCTAACTGGTCAGTCAAAGTTTTTTAAACTATCTTTCTTTTTTTCTTATCTCATTGTTTGCTTCCTTCTTTTTTATATATAGTGACACATTGTTAGTGACTCCGTAATAAGCACGTCAAATAGGTGTTGGGTTGGATACAAAATGCATAATCCGATTTTGACTTATTTCTATGCCGTACTAATTTAGTAGTCCATACCCAACTTCACTTAAATCTAGCTCATACCTAACCCAATTGAGGGGAAAATTACCATAACATTTTTAAACATTTTGCAACTTTACCAATTCAATCATAATTTTATTTTGCTAATCAAGTTCTAAATCTTTTACAATGTGTTTGTTTAGTTTATCTGGCCAAATTTGGTAGGCTCACGTTTTTTTTTTTTTTTTTTTTTTGGTCAGAATGAGACTACCATTGATTTACTAAGCAAAGTTTTGGAGAATTACATCAAAAACATCAACGCATAATAGAACAAAAAACACAAACAAAGGGTTAGATAACCAATTTGGCGGAAGACATTTGGTAGGCTCACGTTGACGTGCACACAATTGTCAAGCCAATGTTGATGAGGCCAGTTTTAATAATATTTTATTTTTTTCGAATTTCTTTATTTATTTTATATATTCATATTTTTTTCCTTCCTTTCTTCTTCCTCTAGTTAGGGCCTGTTTGTTAAAAAGTGTTTCATTGTTCCTCATAACAAAAATTTCTGTTCTTTTGTTTTAGGGAACAAAAAACAATAATCGTGTTTGATAAAACTTTTGTTCGAAAACAAAAAATCTATTTTTTTTTTGTTAAGAACAGATTTGTAGAATTTAAAACAAAAAGTAGAATCAAGTAGTTTCTTGTTCCGGGAATAATTTCGAGAAACAATTTTTCTTTCTCTTCTTTTTTTTTTCTCTATTTTTTTCTTCTCTTTTCTTTCCTTCTTCTTTCTTTTGGCCGGTCATTGAAAAATTAAAAGAAACAACAAAATTATACAAGTTTACAAAATGCATTTCTATTATTGGAATATAATTTTTTTGCAATTAACAAGTGCTTTCTTATACTCAGAAATTGTTTTTTTTTTTTTTTTTTTTTTTTTTTTTTTTTTTTTTTTTTTTGTGAAAGTAAGTAATATACTCTAAAATTGTTTATGGGAACAGAAATTGAAAAAATTATTTCTGTTCAAAAATTGTTTCCCAAAATAGAATGATTACCAAATGTGCTCTCAATCACCAGAGCTCAACGACCGGCCAAAGATAAGGGCTAGCGAGGTGTGACCTTGCCAGTTGATGGCCAGGCTCACCCTTGGCCACAGGCAAGAAAGAGGTCAAGCCTCGCCAAATCTAGCTCGTCCTCATTTAGCCATATCTGGCGAGGTTGAGCCTCACCGGCCTTGCCTCTAACTGGTCAACAAGCTCCGGTGACCAACTAGAGGAAGAAGAAGGGAAAAAAAAAAGAAGATTAAAAAATAAATAATAAATTTGAAAATATAAAATATTATTAAAAAAAGTCATGTCAAAGTCAACCAGTCAAATTTGGCTGAATGGACTAAATTGGCGTAATTATAAAAGATTTATAACTGTTTTTGGATAATTTTCCCCCCAATCAAGATTTCAATTCTTAGGAATTTTTCTCTTTAAATTGTTGCCTTTGAAGAACGGGGGACTCAATGAACTAGGTCATTGAATCGATGAGGGAGCTCGAATACTCAGGTGGAGCTGCAGGCTAGAGGCTCCCACGACACATGAGCAATGTGGGGACGTGGGTAAGCGCCGCACTGATGAAAAAGAACACGTGCGGGGACAAGTTCCGGGATCAAGTCCTGGACGGAGGCATGAAGATGGTTGAGAGGCTAAGGGGTAGTGCATCTCGTTCAATCAATGAACCGGTTCGCTCCTAGGCATCGTCAATTCAAAGACCCTCAGTCAATGAAAGTTGTCCCAACAGCACATATTACAAATTGAAATTTCCCAAACCAGAAAGGTCACTTTGTTTGCTTACAGCCCTTGCTTTATTTCTTGCAACAGAGGGTCAAAAAACTGTAACAATTTACCAACCTAATTATCCGCCACTTTTCAGACCTAGCTCAATGCTGCAGCATGAAGCCCTTGGATTAAGGCGTCAACCTCAGCTTCTAAATTTCATTGATCAAAAGGCTTTTCCACCTTCATGATCACATCGTCCTGGAAATCACAAATAGCCACCTCAACCCTGGCGAGATCTTATATATTTCTATATGTATGACTGGGTTTTTTTTTTTTTTTGTGTACTAAAGTGTCAAATCATCTCCCTCCTTTTTTTTCTTTTTTTAAATCTCATCTCTTTTATTATTTTTGGCAATTCATTGTACCCATTTGAGTTTGAGGGTAAATGACGTATTGATTGAGCTAATTTGTGGATGCAATTAGAAAATGTCCCTTCATGATCAGTTTTGCACCGAAGTAGAGTTGAATCATTGAGCAGTTTTTCTCCGCCTGGCGTTTTCTTTTCCCCCATGTTAAGCTTTTGAGAACAATATTATTGTAGGTTGTTTGGCTCTTCTCTATTTTTTCCCACCTATTCTGACGGTGAAAATCTTCACAAGCTACAAGTTGAGATCAAGATTTGGCTGCTAATTAGACGAAAGAAAACGTTCCATTTGTAATAGTAGTATTAGATAATTCGAGGCATATCAAATCGAGATAATGAAATTTCACTGGAAGTTTTTTTTCCCTTATATAATTAGCAAAAAATAAAAAATAATAATAAGTAAGAACATTATAAATGGAAAAGATTATGGAAAAAGAATTTAAAACTGGGTCCATTTAGAGAGGATAATAAATTTAAATAACTAGATATTCACCTTATAGATGCTTCTTTATACAATGATTTTTCAGTTAGGAGGGCTCAAATTCGCCGGCACCAATTGAGGATTCCTTAAATTGATCAAACTGGCCTCGCATTTTTTTGGAGAAAACCACACCTGCGTCAATCGGAAATTCATTCACTCCCTCCTCCCTCCCCTTTTTTGCCTGGTGCCCCGCCACGGCGCATGTCTCTGTCGTCGCTTGCCATTGCGACACCGGCTTATTCCACCACGCCGGCCTCCGTGAGGATCGCTTGGTGCAAGGCTTGCTCTCACCTCTTGAGCTCCAAACCCTTTTTAGCAGCAGTGGAACAGCCGGAGTGGCGTTACCAAGAGATCAGGGCGACTTCAATAACCACTAATCTGCTCCGGGGAATGGCGAAATTTCTTCCATGTTTTCTTTCTCTCATTGTTCATGTCCCCTTTGTCAAATCTAGCGACACTGTCAGTAACTTTGCAAGACAAGGATGAGAAATTACATGTTGATGAAAAACGGCATAAGAAATTGTATGAGGTTTTCCGTACCAGTAACCTTTTATAATAGAATATAAGTTCGTACCTATTAGCGACTATTAATTTCTTTTAGTGCATTTAGTAGCTTTGAAAGGTCAAAAAGGAAGTTCAAATCTATATACAGTGAGTTTACACGCATTGATAATGTATTGATTAAGCTAATTTGAACTAATGACCACCGAAATCACAATTCTTTGAACTTTGATGACCTTAACGAGTGGGGTCAAGCTGAAATATGACTTAACCCGAATAGACCTATTTAACTCGTATTAGTTCATTTTTATACAATACATTTTTTAGCCATGCGAATCCGCTCAAGACTCAATCGGACCTAACTTATTCCCGATGGGATCTGGACTTCAATTATAAATATTTTTCTTCTTGGTTGTTGCGTTTGAAGAATGGACGACTCTATAGATCCGCTCGCTAAGTCCATGAGGGGCCTCGGGTGCTCCGATCGGGTCGTGGGTTAAGATTTCACGCTACACGTGTGGAATGTGGGGACGTATTCCCAACCTAGCTTGGCCACATTGGTTTTTTCTTTTCCTCTGGGGTAATTCTGGCATATATTGGCAAAATAGAACAGCTCACGTGCTCCTCCTTTCTGTTGAATAGTTCAACTTCAGTCCTTGAACCCATTTTGTCGCATGTCCAGCTCGGCTGCCTGCCGCAGTCTCACCTTCGACCGAGCTCCCACGATGTCGGATCCGATGTCGCGAGCGTAGATCGGACGTGGCCCATCGCTGTGGTTGCGGCCTCACCACAACTTGGAGCCCCTCTGCGTTTGTTAAAAGAAGGGGCGGCCGGAATTGTCGGCACAGTCGAGGCTCGACGCTTCACCGGTGATGGACGACGACCGGACAGACTCAACAGTGGGTGAGACATGATGGCGGGCGAGATGTGAAGCTAGGCGAGAGGTGAGGGCAGTGTCGGCTTGCTTGATGAAGAAGAATAAGCCTAAAAGGCCAGGCGTCTTTGGACTTAAATGGGCTGAAAATGGGAGCTCTAGAAACCCATTAAGGCCCAATCTAATTGAGCTTTAACTTTTGGAAAATTAACACATATAGTCCCTAAACTTTGGTATAATGAGTGATGTCATCTGTTTAATGTGATCCTTAAATTTTAGTCTATTACGTAATTTCATCCCTGAAATTTTAATTTATTCAATGTGGTTTTTGAACTTTTAGTACATATTCAATTTAGTTTTTGGACTATATGGGGTTCAATATTGTCCATAAATTTGAATCAATTAAATGATAATTTTAAATTTTTTCATATAATCTAGAGACTATATTGAATTTTTACCAAATTTTCAGGAATCGCGATGAATAAATAAAAAATTCAAGAATAATATTGTACATCAGGCCAATGTTCATGAACCATTTATGGCATTATCCCTTAAATTTTTTAGCCCATTTTCAGTTGGTCCATTAAAGTTCAAATAACCCGTATATGACCTGATTAAAAAAGTATGAGTCGTGACACCCCTACCCTCAGGCGATGTTTTGAGACCTTTCACCGTCCTTAAACCGATAAAAGAAAAAACGTTCATAACGAAGTCAAACTTGACCTTTTCTTTCTCTTCCACATGCGAATTTGTTGCTTCTATTATCTTTGCGGCACTAATAGTTGTCTGCAGCATATCCTTCCTGATTGTATTGTATCACATCAGATCATATCTCCAGTTTGAATTGATGAAAAAAAAACTCAATCTAAATAGATTTCTCAGATTTTTTTTTTTTTGGTTTCCCATTTTGAGTGATTCGTTATTCTAAGTGGTTTTTCTAAACGGGCTTGTTACTTTGGATACAAATATAGATTGGAATTTTATTAGGCTATTGCACATTAGAGCTAACAAGAGTAGTGTTAGGGTTTTCTTTGTAGGTGAATTTGTGAGAGATTGCGAGATGACATTTGTATATTGACACTTTAGACCGAACCATTTAAATCTTCGATGTCCTTATTGTTTTACGGTTAGATTTGAAGTGCAAGATTTGTTATCTTTCATCTTCTTTCAGAACATCTCGTTTTACAGATTCGACGATGTATTCATCTAATAGTACTGACCCGCAACCCTGTCAAAACGAAGCACAAGTTCTGACAACTTTCATAAAATGGACTGATTCCATAACATGTTTCATATATGCTCATAACAGGTTTTCCGGATTGTTTGATTCTTGTCTCGGGTTTCACTCTCACTACAAGATAAACCAAATTCATCACCCAAGAGAGTGCGAAATGAATGCTTCGCTAATCGAAGGATTTATTAAGGATTCCAAGGATGATTTCCAATGATTCCAGTACACTTAATCTGTAGTGTCTCCTACTTCTCCTAATACATGAACGCAAGAACTAGACACTCACCCTCTAGATGCGTCCTAATACAATGTATTACATTCAAACAAGGTTCGTCCCCTCCCTTGAAAACATTTTGTCTAATCCTAATACATGAACCAACCACGGACATCAAGATAATGTTCTTCAACTTTACTCGCTCTTTGCTCTTTCATTTCTAGCCCGCACATTGCACATGGTTGTGCATGCGCATCTCATCAGCACCGCTCTCGATCAGCCCGTGCCAAGCTCGTAGCACCTGGTTGACTCGGGTCGTAGCATTCTCCCCTGCCTATTTTTGGAGTGCCCTTGTTTTGAAAGCCCAATATTTGTTGAAAGCCTTCTTGCATTACCACATCCGCTCCACAGGCTTTCAAGAAATGTCACCTTCCGTACCTCCCTTCCACTTGACAAGTTACTCAAGCCTGCTCGGCTTACCCACCACCTATTGGTAAGGATTTGCTCCACATCCTTGTCATATGTTGTGTATCGACGGATGCTCGATGGTTCTCCTTGCAACTCGTTATTGAAATGGTGGATTCCATGGTTAAATCACAACATCTCCCACTTAAAGCAACTTTGAAGGTTATGTTTATTGCCATGGGTATTGCCTCACAGTGAACGTGAAATGTTGTTGCGTGAAGATTACTAAAGTGAAAAAGGAAAAAAGAAAAATCATATTGATTCAATCAGACGAAAGAAGTCATACCTTCACATTTAAAAAAAAAAAAAAATTGTATTTCGTCTATTGATAATGACTAGTTCTTCATGTAATAAAGTAGCTTCAAACTAGAGAAAAAAAAAACAATTTTCGACCTATCAAGGGTCAATAAGTTTGCAATGATGGTAGTGACTTTTGATAAAACAAAATAAGTCTGACCCCGTGTTTTGCAAAAAGCTTACTCTTTGCTACATATGAAAGGAATTTCAAATTTCAACCAACCTTAGTCAATATTTTTTGGTGAGTAGATATATTTTGACGTCATGTATTTGTGGTGATTTTAATTTTAATTCTTTTTGACTATCTTTCTATCATTATGTCAATATTATTGAGTCGCAATTAATTTCTGTTTCACTATCATGATTTGATTCTCGATGGATACAAAATTATTCTTCTTTCTTAAAGAGACTTCAAAACCAATTTAGAACCGATTCAACTCAGAAGGCTAACTGGTTATTCCTATAATAAGTTGGGTTAGTTCCTAGATTGAACCAAACTAGGTGCTCACCCCTAACTGGTCGGTCAAAGTTTTTTAAACTATTATTAGTATTATTATTTTCTGTTTCACTATCATGATTTGATTCTAGATGGATACAAAATTATTCTTCTTTCTTAAAGAGACTTCAAAACCAGTTTAGAACTGATTCAACTCAGAAGGCTAATTGGTTATTCCTATAATCAGTTGGTTTAGTTCCTAGATTGAACCAAACTAGGTGCTCACCCCTAACTGGTCGGTCAAAGTTTTTTAAACTATTATTATTATTATTATTATTATTATTATTATTATTATTATTATTATTATTATTATTATTATTATTATTATTATTATTATTATTATTATTATTATTATTATTATTATTATTATTATTATTATTATTATTATTATTATTATTATTCTTCTTCTTCTTCTTCTTCTTCTTCTTCTTCTTCTTCTCTCATTGTTCGTTTCCTTCTTTTTCACATATACTGACACATTTTTAGTGACTTCGTAATAAGCACGTCAAACATCCGTAATAGGCACATCAAACAGGCATTGGGTTGGATGAAAATGCATAATCGAATTGACTCATTTCCATACAATATTAATTTAGCAATCCATACCAGACTTGACTTGAATCTAGCCCGTACTTGAACTAATCAAGGGGAAAATTACGAAAAAAGTCCTAAATCTTTTGCAATTTTACCAATTCAATTATAATTTTTTTTTATCAATCAAGTTCTAAACCTTTTACAACTGTGTCAATTCAGTCTATCAATCCAAATTTGATAGGCCGACATTGACATGGATGCTAGCTCTCCAGCCAATGTTGACATGGCCAATTTTTTTAATAATATATATATTGTTAGATTTTTTTTTAATTTTAATTATTTATATTTTTCCTTCCTTTCTTCTTCCCCTAGTAGGTTACTGGAGCTCGGCAATCGGCTAGAGACAAGGGCCAGTGAGGCACGACCTGGCTAGCCAATGGCAAGGCTCGCCCTTGCTGGCCACTAGCGAGGGAGAGGTCAAGCCTCACCAAATTTGGCTTGGCCTCTCCCAGCCATATATGGCAAGGTCGAGCCTCGTTGGCCTCATCTTTGGCTAGTCGTTGAGCTTTGATGACCAGTTAAAGAAAGAAGAAATGAGTGAAAAGAAGAAAAAAGATAAAAAAAAAAAATAATTAATTCAAAAAAATAAAATATTATTAAAAAATTGGCCATGGCAAAGCCAACTAGCCAAATTTGGTCGAATGGACTAAATTGGCACAGTTACAAAACGTTTATGACTCTTTTTGAGGTAATTTTCTCCCCAATCAAGATTTCAATTCTTAGCAATTTTTCTCTTTAAATTGTCGCCTTTGAAAAACGGGTGACTCAATGGACTAGGTCGCTAAATCGATGGGGGAGCTCGGGTACTCAAGTGGAGTTGCAGGTTAGAAGTTCGCATGGCACATGAGCAATGTGGGGACGTGGGTAAGCGCCACATTGATGAAAAAGAACACATGCGTGGACAAGTTCCGGAATCAAGTCCTGTACAGGGGCATGAAGATGGTTGAGAGGCTAAAGGGCAGTGCATCTTGTTCAATCGACAAGCAATGGGCTCGCTCTTATGTACCGGTTCGCTCCCAGGCATCGTCAATTCAGAGATCCTCAGTCACTGGAAAGTTGTCCCAACAACACATATTACAAATTGCAATTTCCCAAACCAGAAAGATCACTTTGTTTGCTTACAGCCCTTGCTTTCTTTCTTGCAACAGAGGGCCAAAAAACTGTAACAATTTACCATCCTAATTATCCGCCACTTTTCAGACCTAGCTCAATGCCGCAGCATGAAGCCCTTGGATTAAGGCCTCAACCTTAGCTTCTAAATTTCACTGATCAAAAAGCTTCTTCACCTTCATGATCACACTGTCCTGGAAATCACAAATAGCCACCTCAACCCCGGCCAGATCTTATATATTTCCATATATATGACTGGGTTTTTGTGTACTAAAGTGTTTTTTTTTTAATCTCATCTCTTTTATTATTTTTGGCAATTCATTGTACTCGTTGAGTTTGAGGGTAAATGATGTATTGATTAAGCTAATTTATGGAATGTAATTAGGAAATGTCCCTTCATTTTCGCACGCTCCCTCCAACGCATCCGAAGTAGAGTTGAATCATTGATCAGTTTTGCACCGTCTGGCGTTTTCTTCCCCCATCGCGAAGCTTTTGAGAACAATATTATTGTAGGTTGTTTGGCTCCTCTCTATTTTTACCCACCTATTCTGACGGGGAAAATCTTCACAAGCTTCAAATTGAGATTGAGATTTGGCTGCCAATTAGATGAAAGAAAACGTTCCATTTGTAATAGTCGTTTTAAATAATTCGAGGCATGTCAAATCGAGAAAATGAAAATCACTGGAAGTTTTTTTCCCTTATATAATTAGCAAAGAAATAAAAATAATTATAAGTACGAACTTTTTTAATGGAAAAGATTATGGAAACATTGAAAGCCTTAGGGGAAAAATAATAAAAAATTGGGTCCATTTAGAGAGGATAATAAATTTAAAAAACTAGATATTCACCTTATAGATGCTTCTTTATACAATTAGCAAGATTCATACCACTCCCTTGAACACATTTTGGCTAATAGTAATACATGAACCAACCACAAACTTCAAAGAGAAAATATACATGAAGACTTGCTCTTTACTCATTCATGTCTAACTCAGTATGCTGCACTCGTTTGCCCATGCACATCCCGCCTGCACTCGGCCAGCCTGTGCCAAGCTCCGTGGCACCTAGTGGCTTGGATGGTGAACATTCTCCCCCGCCTATTTCTGAAATGCCCTCGTTTTGAGAAGCTCAATACTTGTCGATAGCCTTCATAAATTGCCGCATCCACTCTGCAGATTTCCATGAACTGTGTCACCTTCCGTAGGCAAGGATGGCAAGGATTTACTCCATGCTTGTCATCCTCGTCGTGTTGTGTAGAGGCCTTGATGGTCCTGCTTGCGACTCATGTCACTGCCATCGAAATGGCAGATTTCGTGCTTGAATCACAGAATCTCTCATAACCTCAAAGGCCACGTCTGTCGCTTATGGATACCGCCTTTTGGTGAACATTCTGTCGCTCATCTTTTCGAAGATTGATGAAACATCTGACATTAAAACCACGGTCCTGCTTCATCAGGTTGAGTCTGCTTTGTGTGGATATTCTGAAAACCTGATCGGCAGGCCACTTCTGGGAGAAGGTCAATCCTTCCCAATAGAAAACATAATCTGCAAATGAATGAGGTTGATGAACACCATCTAAGCTATCTTCCAACTTCTAAAGACAACAATCTAAAGAAATCTGAAGTAATGTTAATATGTGCCAATCCTGAAAATCTTGTCAACAATCTCGTCTTTCTGTTTTTTTATTTTCTTTTGTTGCAATTTAATCACTGATCAGGGAGCAGGCCGGACTCTAAGTCATTCTGGTCTCCAGCGTTAGGGTCTCCAGCGTTAGGGACCATGGTCAGCTCGTCGGCCCTCTTGACCTGATGCTTCCAATCCGTCTGAATCAATGTGTAAGTCATCAAGCACACACAGGAGATCTGGGATGCCAGGAGTCCGAACCACAGCCCACGGAACCCGACTTTGAATTGGAACGTGGTGAGCACCGCGACGGGCAATCCGACCACGTAGAACGAGAACAGGTTTATGCGGGCCCCGACGTTGGGTCGGGCTGTCCCCGTCAGGACCCCACAGGATGCGGTTTGAGGGGAGTTCCCGAGCTCACAAAGGCCGAGGATCGGGAGTGCAGAGGAGACCAGTTTGAGGATCTGTGGATCGTCTGTGTAGATCCGGCCCCACACCGACCGGATGGCGATCATGAAGATGAGGGCGGTGAGCCCGAAGGCGACTGCTGAGGCAATCCCGATAATAGTTATGAGCTGGGCTCGCGATGGGTGCCCCGCGCCCAGGGCCTGCCCGATGCGTGCGGACAGGCCCGAGCTGAGTGCAAACGGGAACGTGTACAGCAACCCGGTCGTTTGAATCAATATTCCCATTGCTGCGACTGAGGCCTTGGGGTTGCTGACCAGGCCACAGAGGAAGAGCATGATCTCGTACCACCACCACTCGAGGCACACTGAGACACAGCTCGGCAAGGCCAGGGCCAGAAGCGGTCGCCACCCCTGGAGGATTGAGGGGAGGCTGGCCCCATGCCACGGCTTCAGGATCGTGTCTGATGTGGCCAGGTAGATGAGCAGGCCGAGGTTGAGGTTAATTGTGTTCCAACCAAGGGCGAGCGACACACCCTTCACACCGAGGCCCAAGTAGATCACCAGGAAGTAGTTGATGGGCAAGTGCAGGATCACCGACCAGACACAGGCTATTGTGAGGGGTGTGGTCACGCCCTGAGTCCTCATAAAAGTTCTCAATGGATGGAGGCAAGCCTGGGCAAAGAGCTCAGGGATTGAGAACACCATGTAGACCTGGGCAATGCGGGTGATCTCCAGGTCCTGGCCGAGCCAGGCGAAGATTGACTCCATGTTGAGCCAGAGGGCCGAGATCGGGATGCACACAAGAAGCATCAGGCACAGGGTCTTCTGGTACGTCTGGCTCATGACTGACCACCGCTTCGCCCCGAAGGCCTGGGCACAGATTGGGTCCATGCCTATCGCAAGGCCCTTCAGGATTGAGTTGCCCGTGATGTTGCTAAAGCCAAGGGCTAGGGACCCGCCGGCCAGCTCATCCTTGCCGAGGTGGCTAAGGAAGAGCATGGAGATCACCGACCTTGAGAAGATGAGCAGTGTGGTCATCACGATCGGGCATGCGATCTTCATGAGCGACTGTAATTCCTCTCCAGCCTGTGAAGACTTTCCATGGAAATTTGCCAATATTAGGCACAATGACAAAAGTAGAAGTCCTGGATTATACCACAACTTCAACAAATTCAATCACAATATAGAAATATATGTCACCTGGGAATGGCTATGCAAAGAAACAGTACTAACAATGAAGTTTGAGACAAGTCCACAGTACTGAGCTGAGCCGGGTTGACAGGGATGTGAAAAATAGAGGACATACAAGTGCACTCACAGTTTCAATAGCAATTTATTACACTCTTCGAGCCCAGGGACATCGCTAAGAGATTATTCCCAGACAAATAACTAGATAGGACACTGTAGACTGATCTTCACCTTCAATCTTTTCTTTTATTATTGAGCAAGAATAAAGATTGATCGTCTCATGTTCAAAGGTAAAACTAGTGTCCTGAAGACCAACGAGCCCAAAAAGAAAGAAGGAAAAGCTTTCTTCAATTCTGGTAGAATCTCTGGAACTGTCATATTTAGTTTGGATATGACCTGATGCATTGATAAATGATCAACCTAGGGGTTAATCTCTATATATATTCGACAATACAGTCCCTCTGAAACATAGGAGTTGATCACTTTGATACGGGGGGTGGAGTCTTTGACATGAATAATGATCCCTCAAGAACTCAATTTTAATGTTCTTGTCACACGCAAAAAATGAAAATTGGCTCTCTCCAGCAAAAGAGTAGAAGTTGAGATCTCACCAAAGTACAAAGGACACTACAAGTAGATTGTGTCTGCCGAATATTATTAAACTATATCGGACTCATTAGTGAAACTAAAATGCAAATGAGTTTTAAGTGTACGTGCAAAATTTCATCAAAGTTTGGAAGTTGTCACGGAAACTAGCTAGCATATACCAAGTATTGAGTCGAGATTAGGTTCCCAATGAGGAAAACTAAAACCTGCAAGAGATCCTATTGGGTTCTTGCAATGCAGTCCCAAATACTCAGAATCCGACACTGTAGATTGAGTCAGGGAACCCGTAAACCTAACTGGCAGTTGCTATCCCAACACCACTGAGCCGTCATGTGCTAACAATGCGTGCTAAACAACATCTGTCCTAGAGAAATTAGTATCTGTACTGGTGCGTCCTAATCCTCAGGGGACAACTCATCGCCTTATGGTAGCCCCACAGCAAATTGCCAAAAAGTAAAGTCGAGTTGAATATTTCTGCAGAAAAAGCGAAAATAAACTTTTGGAATGAGATGGCCAGTGGGAAACCCAGACCATGTGTATCATTTTCTGGAAAGTTCCTGCTGAAATGCTTATGGAAAAAGGTCACCCCTGATCACGCTGCTACACAGTGAAAAAGAGGCCTTTAAAGCCCGGTCTCTGAAAAAGCGAAAAGCTTTAGTTCATTGGAGAACAAGATAGTGGGAAGAAAGAAAAAAAGAACATGACACTGCAAGTGTACAACCACATGATCCTTCCATTTTCCTACTTATGTTGCTGCCTGTACACATACGAGGATTCTTAAAAGGTTATGCAGATCACAAGCACATGCGATTTGATGGGTGCGTGCGAGCACACGCGTGTGCATCATTGGATTTGATTGAAACATTGTGTCGGATCCACCTCATCTTAGGATTCACATACATTGAACTTCCGTGCACCCAACGCATGTGATGGTAACTTCTCGATGACTGGGTAGTGGACTGAGAAGAAAAGCGCAAAGGGGACGTAAAGTCATCCTAGAAAACATTCTACCTTGTTTCCTGGGATCATGTTTGTCGTTCATAGGTCTTCTTCTAGTCAAACATTGATTTTAGGCAGGCTATCTATGCCCTCAGAAGCCCTGGGATTTTAGGCGGGCTATCTACGCCCACGGAATCGCTGGACTCAAAACGAAAGGAATGATGTTTGACCCATCATTACTAGCATAGATCTAAAGAGTCTAAAGCATGATAGACAAATGTCGAATCTACAGTTGAGCGTGTTGGGTTGGGAATTCAACGCTGCTTAATTCTCTTTCACTCTGAGGGTAGATCTAACAAACATCAATGAATAAAACATGCTGAACAATTAATCACGATAATTAACTTCTCTTGTGATACGATGACTTGCAATCACTTTTGAGTAGAATGAGATGTAAAACTGAACGGAGCCAGAAGATCAAGAGGTGTGGAGTTTGGCTCTCCAGACTTTTAGAATTGACAATGTGATATACTGATATTATAGTAAAATAATGATCGATATGACTTTAATGTTGAAACGTTGAATTGTCCAAGGATGTTGAAATGCTGAAACATGTCCTTATGTCAAATTTGAAAGAGAGCTAACTTTGTTTGAGTCATCATTCCACACTTTCGAGTCGAAACACTTTTAAAGGTTTTGCATAAACAAGAAAGCCCCCGCATCTTATGCCTTTGCTCATCGGAGCATGTTTCAAAATTAAACTCCTATTGATTAAAAAAATTTAAAAATTAAAAAAAAAACTGATTCTAATTGGAAAAATAGCCTTTAAAGAACACAAAGCGCACATCTGAATGATTTCTGTAAATCAAATCCTATGTCGCTTGAAATTAAAAACCTATTTCATTTTGACAAAACCTTTAGTTTTTACAAGGAAAAAGAAGACAAAGTTCCATCACCAATAAAGGGACCAAAAAGGAGAACTTTCGGGGGAAAGATTAAGGAAGAACTGAAGAAGTCTTTAGAGTAAGAAAAGAAGAGAGCTGTCTCCTATAGCTCCATCTCTTTGAAATCTGCAGATATTGGAGACAGAAAACAGAAGCAGTGCTTCGTCTTCCCCTTTCTTTTGGGCACAAAAACAATGTCATTTATAAGAGAAAAGGGAATAAAATATAGAAGGAGAAAAAAAGACTTTTAACTGCAGTTCCCCCTAGGGCATAGGGAGGTGGGATCCACGTGGATTCCAATTGGCTCCAAACCCACATGAAAATGATAGCTTCAAGAAACCAAACAAATCAAAACACTAGGAGGATACTTACGCTTACCGATCTTACGTTTGACTCCCCCAAAAATGCCAAAAAATTTCAACTTTTCCTTTTTATTCTTTTTTTTGTTCTTTTCGTTTTTCAGTTTCCCCATTTTCTCCCACGAATTTGGTCCTACCCCAGGAGGTCATTGTCATTTGTCACCCATCAAACGAAAATGGTAAGATCCCAGGAGAGAGAGTTCTCTCTTTTGGAAGAAAATAGATCATTCTTGATGCCCCATGAACGGCAGAAACCTCAAGAAACAAAAAACAAATTAACCTATTCATCGTACATGCAGGAACCAATGCAGAACATCAAAAACTTCCACATCATTACAAAAAAAGAAGAAGAAGAAGGGGGAAGAAGAAGAACAAGGAGATGGTAATATGTGATAAACAATTAATTGATCACCTGGTTCAAGGGGAGCTTTTCAAGAGCGGCAATGACTGGGAATCTCTGCGAAAGCCTGTGCAAGAATCTGCCTTCTCTTGATCCTCTCATTGTTTCTTCTTCACTATTAAACTCACCATCATCGCTGTTGTCTTCCTCTTCTTCTTCTTCTTCTTCTTCCTCTTCTTCTTTTGCTACTTCTTCCTTTAAGCCATCAAAACGGTCTCTGCCTATAGTTTCAGCAGATTTGCTAGTTGAGCACATGTTTTTCCCCCTTTAGGGCTCACGCAAATGGACCGAGAGGAACACTCAAATTAAGAGAAGCAAAATGGACTGGAAGCCAGAGGGGAATATGAATAATTCTGAATGTAGGTCTATATGACCGCTCAACAAAACCTGCAGAATTGACGCTTTACGTATGCCATTAGGAATAAAAATTTAGAACCCCGAACGTATGGCAGCCATGAAACTGAAGTTATTTTTGTTTCTTCAAGCCACAGACTACATAAAGAAACAGAGAGCAAAAAACAAGGAGATGGAAAGGGAGCTTAAGAGTGCCATATACAATGTGACCTTAGGGAGAGCCTCGGCAATGGAAAAATGGAAGAATCACGAAGGAGGAGGAGGAGGAGAAGGAGGAAGTAAAAGGAGAGAAAAGAGAGTTGTGTTGCATTGGGAAGTGGAGACCACTGCAACAAAATTGCTTGGAACTTCACATCAGTTGGCCTCGATTTATAGACACCAATCAATGGAATAGTTACTTTTGGGCAAGTGGGAAAAAAATTAGAATTCTTTCATGTCACATTTAATTTATATATAGTTCTGACCACGTTGGCTATCACGGACCGAATGTTTTCATTCAAACTGCATATACTAAAGATTGGTGTTGTTTGATCAGATGCTGATATTACAACGCTAATGCGATGCGATATGGTTGTTACACAAAATTGTCCAAACTGTTGTAATTTCTGGTGTGATTGGAAAGGCTTAAAGTGGGGTTGGGGATATGTCACAGAAAAATGAGTGAAGACAGAGAGCATAACTCTTTTACTTAACCAAAAAAGAAAGATAACCCCCACTTCCAGTACTGCAATGGAATTTATAATATATGGGGAAAGCTCTCTGATACACTCATGGTCCAAAATTTTAACTATGAACCAAGAAGAGAGACCTCTGGTTGGGGTTTGTTTTCAAGTGACGGTGAAACAAGCATATAGAAAACTTGTTCCATGGGACAGGTACGATACGAAGGGGTGGGAAGATACGGTGTGAACCTATTTTGTTTTTGCCATGACTTCTTTCTTACTCTTTTCGGGTCAACATCTTCAGGGATTTTAGGTATGTATATGTATATGAATGTATATATCTAACCCATTCATGGGTAGTTGCATTAGTTGAGAGTCCCTCTCTCATCGTAGAGGTCGAAAGTTCGAAACCCGCAGTTGTTAGTGATTTAAGTGGGAGGCCCTGTCGGTGGGTTGCTGGACTAATCTCCTCCGAGATATAGGGGCCTAGCCCTCAAGAGCCGTTTGAGCACAGAGGGTCCATGGTAGAGTTCTCGGTTACCAAAAAAAAAAAAATGTATATATCTATATGCATAATAAATCATACATTTACTTCCATTCTTAAATGTAGCTCAGTAGTCCATTAATACAATGTAAGCCATTTTAAGGCTCCATAAAAAATAAATGATTTGAAAATTATTTTCCTAATAATGATCGATTGTATCTCATATGAAAATAAATAAATGAAAAATATTTTCATTGTTAACGAAAATGTTTGGACATAAATTGTTGTTAGTAATAAAAACATTTTCATTGACTAATTATTTCAAATGATATAAACAGTTATATTTAGGAAAATATTATCCAAATCTTATTTTCGACAATACTAACGGAGCATAATTACATGCTACTCTTTTTTCTTTTCCTGCAATAATTACATACTATTCTTGTGGTGCTTTTGCTGGGTTCGGCAATTACAGTCTCTGGTTTTTGGGAAATTTAGATAGTTTGAGCTTGAATGGCAATTTTAGGAAGGATTTTGCTAATGGTTAAAACCCTACTTAAGGAAAAATTATAATTTCAAATGACTGTTTCTCTCATGTTATGTGTGCTACAACACTGCATCGAAAATCGAAACCTTTCCTTATCAAATAAATTGATAAGTGCCCCAAGGGCATTCATTAACAATACCCTATTTAGGCATTTAGATAAATAAACAAGCCTCTTCAGGGTTTCATCCATGTTGCTTGTATCATACGAATGCCATGTTACTTTATTTCACATCTAAGGTCGAATATAATTGAGTACCCAACCCACCCAAACCTCAATGCCCGTAAATGATTTAGGGTTTCGAGTAGTAGGACGATTTTGGATCAACTACCGAAAGCCTTGTACGCCTTTAGAATTTTCTTGTAAGGACATCATATATCTAATCGTGATGTATTAAAAAGTAAAATTCCCATTATTTCCTTTAGTGTCCTTAGGTTATTCAGTAAATATACAAGATCCCAAAACAAGATTAGTGATAGCCTAATATTTTGAGTAACAATCACCATCTTAAGCCTGACTTCTCATTTTAGGATTGCTAGATTCTAGAGTGCGGCCATAACTTATCTTGATCGTTTTCTCAATTTTATCTTTTCACGATGATGTAGGCTTTTCAATTTGGAGATCCACAATGCTGTGAGTTCCAAATAAACGATCGTGCTTGGAGATTTGAGATGGTTTATTATGTATTTAATTTGAGACAATTGTTCATTAAAAGTCATTCCTACAGGATGGGTAGTCAGGTTTGGGATCTTATATCAAAACTTGTACCGGGTTAGTAGTTAACCGGACAGATCCGAGACAAGGTGTGCCGTCTCTGAAAGCCCTTTGGAAATGTTGAACCAAACGCAGCCTTAGTAGTTAATCGGACAGATCCGGGAGGCGTGCCGTGCCATCCCAAACTCATCCCGCTTCCCTCTCTACCCGCATCTGTAAAAGTTTGCTCTTTACCGGAGCCCATCCAAGAGTCTCAGATTTCACCGAAAGAGAAACAAAAAATTTGCTCTCTTAGTCTCAATGCAGCGGACCATGATTTCTGCCACGTGCCTATGAACCGTAATTAATTCGAAAGTGGGAGAAGGGAAAATCGGATTATGATTAATTGCGCAACAGATGATGTAAATGCAATCTCTGATTGGAGCTTTTCCACTAAGAAATAAAGTGGTTGCCCCCCACTTAATAAAACATGTAACTGGTCCCCAACGAATTGTTTAGTGCCGACTTTCGTTGCGCTAGGTAATGATCGCGTGAGCCGAATGATTCGAGCAAAGCGGGGAAGCGAAAAAAGGGAGTGTTGGATGCTTCAAGACAGACGACCGTCAAAATCTTTCGTGACCTACCAGATTTCGTGGCGATGTTAGGTGATGGATTAAATTTTCACGACCAATGATCATGGGATGGCTTAAAATTTAGTTTTGTGGATCACATGGGAGATTTGTCGGTCGTTTTTTGAGGTATAAATTTCGATGTCTCGATGTGGATGTGGAGTGATTTGGTCGGAATTTATTTTAGAAAATTTCCGTCATAAGGATTGCCAATGTCACAAAAGAGTATTGATTGCGATGGCTCCTTTGATTTTGAATGACTAACCATTGTTCATATGATTATAAATTAGCTGCATGCGGAGATCTTTTTGTTTTGTTTTGTTTTGACAGGTAATAATAATGATAATCTTATTTTTTTTAATGAGTGGCCCTCGGATATCGACTGATGAACGTCTCTTCAATAAATTATGTAACACTACTCAGAACACAGATTTTGCTTCTATCACCTTGTTATTAAAACAATGCTTCATTTATTTCACAAAATATAAATGATTTGAAAAATATATATATTTTAAATGACTGTTTAATTTGCTTAAAATAATTGGTCACTGAAAATATTTTAACTATCAATATCGATTTATATTTAAATATTTTCATAGATGATGAAGATATTTTTTCGTTCACTCATTCTTTTCTAAATAAATGCACTCTATGTTTACAAAATCAACATATACTATTTGATGATTAACTTAACAACTTTCCAACTAACACATGCGTGGAGGAAATCTCATACCAGAGTGGAAAAGGGGCTGTGCTTCCCCCCCAACTTTATTGTGCTTGTTTCCTCGGACTTTGCTTCTCCTTAATTTGTCTGCTTGTGATGGGTACGAGGTTTTTGTCTTGGAATTTCTAAAAGATCGTGCAGAAACTGACTACCTGGATTCATTGCCGAAGACTCCAGCTCACATCTTGCCTAAATAATCCAAGAACACGGCGATGAAGCAACTACGAGATACGGGAATAATACCGACTCCGTTTATTTCATGATAAATAAATAATTTTAAAAAATATTTTCGTAGGAATAATCTCTTGTGTCATTGGAATAGTTAGTCAATGAACATTTTTTTTTTTGTTATTAACAATAATTTACATCTAAATATTTTTGTAAATGATAAAAAAATATTTTTCATTATTTATTTTTGTAAACAATATGATTGATTTCTTTTTTTAAAAAAATGTTATCCAAATTATTCATTTTTCGCCACCTTTTTAGATGAATAACATAGTTTTGGAGCAAATGTGGGTTAGAATGATGTGGGGGACGTTAGGGAGTGATTTTATAGCATGTGGTACAAATTGTTTTTTCAAAATCATTATAATAATATTGTTAAATTAAAGAAGTTATTAATAGTTCCTGCCAATATATATTTACAATTATTCACATCCTCTGCCATGTATTATAAACTTGACCTTACATATGAAACGTAAGATGTAGCTTTCTCAATGAAAGTTGACATAATATAAAATTTTAACAATGGTGCTTGTACCCATCTTCATTCAAAAGTTTAAAGGAATTAATAATTGATTTAGATATATTAACTAATTCACATAACATATTTCTATGCATGGCAACAACCATAAATCACCAATTCAGGACGGCGTGGTGATTGTGTAAATCCATGGTCTCTCTTTAACAAATTGAGTCACGATGACAATTCTTCGCCTAACAAACATGTTGATCATGAGATTCTTCCTTAATATTCACTAAAACACAAATCCACACCGGGGCTCACTAGTCAATCATCGTCTGATGCAAACTTTTTAAAATGCGCAGTAGAATAGCATTATCTCATCCCAATGATATCACCAAGAGAGAAGCCCAAATCTAACCCATTAACATGTCCTGTTTAAACCTATTTTTACTCAAAATGCTTAATTGAATGAGTGGCCAAGATAGGGATCACCAGTGTTCAGCCCCTCATGACCAAGAAGAGGGCACTAGAGGGTTGCCACAGCCACAATGGGTGGCGCACAACCTTGATCTGGCCATGTGTTGCCTCACAAACAAGTTTGAAAAAAGAGAGGAAGAAATCGAGTCGTTGAGGCTTGGGCTGATGGACGCTGGAATTGACAACAACGAAAGAGGGACGATGGGCAGTGTGTGTGAGAGAGAGAGAGAGAGGGAGGGGGAGAGGGAGGGAGAGATTAGGGCTTCATATTGGGAGTTTGAAACTCATCTCTAGCAACCAATCTAATTGGGTAGCTAGAGACCTAAATTTTGGTCACGCAATGCCAATTTTGGCAACCGAGGTTGGAATTGACAACAAGAAAAGAGGGGCGATGGGCAAGGAGAGGAGAGAGAGAGAGAGAGAGAGAGAGAGAGAGAGAGAGAGAGATTAGGGCTTCATATTGGGAGTTTGAAACTCATCTCTAGCAACCAATCTAATTCGGTAGCTAGAGACCTAAATATTGGTCACCCAATGCCAGTTCTAGCGACCGAACACATGTTAAGTCATTTGGTCTCTACAGCCTCTTTTCTACTGATCGAATGTAGGTTGTTAGAAGTGCCCTAGGTTTTGGTTGCCTACAAATCATACTTTTGGTAGCGACTCTACACCGTAACAAATCTCATATAGGTAAACCTTAACAATGTTGTATCAAATGACGCAATGTGTGACTCTTAATAACAATTGAATATAACTTACTTTCTTGCCACGTCACTTATAATTCTGGTATTAATGATCTGGCTCTACCATATTCGAGCAACTCATTATAGTTTTTATAGCATCATTCCGTGAATAAATTTCGTAGGGCGGTGTCTTTATGCCCCGGACATCATAGGGCAAAAGGGTACATTCTAGTGGGATTTGCATAACTCCTCCCCTCTATGAAGAGACAAAGTTCTATCTAAATAGGACACATGTCGGTCACTTCGAGGCAGACATGTGAACTTTCAAAAATTTATGATTGAACCTTGCCTCATTGCGAAATGATTACTCTAAGCTATAGACCACTGAAATTATTTTGTTCCTTACTAAATTATATTTGTTGAGTAGGGTGTCGATTTAGCATATCTTTTGGATTGTCGAACCTGTGAAACTGTTTAAATTAACTTAAATATTCTTACATCGGGTTGTCTCATGTCTTGTACTCATAGCTTGGTCTCATCTGATGTTGGGAAGTGCATCAACAAGCTCTTCCTAACCCAGCGAAGCACACTCTTACCTTGTGAAGAGAAAGGAATAAATCGAGAAAATAAAGTTTTAAAAAAAATCTACATTCTAAAATAAGTATGTCTATCTGTGAAAGGTAAAATTTTTTTGAACAAAATGCTTTACCAGATTTAACTTCGATATAGATAGCTTTTATAATTCTAAAAGAGCTTCCCACTTAAACAAGAAGTCCACTAGGTGATGCTTCTAGAATCGCATATATATTTTAAATTATCACTTAAATTTTAGAGTTAATACCACAAAAAATCTCAAATTGATACATCCAAGCCACATTTATCCCAAATTTTTTTTTATGTCATAAAAAATTCCGAACCGATACCCCCTACTCTTCATTAGCTTATGTCCAAAATCTTGTTAAATTGCTGACATGGAAATACATGTAACAAACAAATTAAATGATTGGTGTGAATGTGGATCTAACGTGGAAATTCAACATTAATGAGTCTATTAAAACATGTTGTTTTGGGGAAGCTAGATTTGAAGAAAATGAACTGAGATTGGAAAATTTGCTCAAATCTGCTAGTTTTGCCTTACAAGTTCTTTCATGTTATGTTAAGATATCTAATTTTGCCCCAATTTTGTCATTAAATTCTAATAGATTTTTTACAGGTATACCATAGTAAGATTTTTTGTGAGATGAAAAATTAATTTGGAATAAATGTGGCACAAATGTATCAATTTCAAATTTTTTGTGACATGAAATTTAGCTTGGAAGTTGGCATAGATGTACTTGTTTGAAATTTTTTTTATGGTAAAACTCTAAATGCCCTAATTTTTCAAAACAAGTTTTTTTTTTTTTTAAATTTTATAACGGCCATTAAGTGAGACCATATGTATTAAGCTGTTTTGGTTGAAATTCTGTAAATACAATGAAACTCAATTTTACCACGAGAGAAATAAATTAAATATATGTTCTGATCCAAAAAGTAAAGCTAATGATTAGGTTGGTGGAGTTCGTGTTGACAACTGCAAGTCTGTACTGTTCTGAGACCATTTGCTTTAGATAACCACCCCCATCTTTGGTTAAGAGTGACTGAGCTCAACAATCGAGGATATTCAACTGTTATATATTATCATAAATTTTAACAATTTGAAAAGATTAACTAAGGGCGTGTATGAGTGAAATAATTTTTAAAAAATTAATTTTCTGAATTTTCACGTTTTTAATTTGCAGATAATGGACAATTAACGAAAAATCCTTTACAGTCAAAGAAAATATGTACGCTTAAAATTAGGAAGATGGATTTTCTAACCTGAGAATGAGGAAAATTTATGAGAAAATTATTTACCGAAAACCATTTTACTTTTTCATTAATTTTTCTTGAAATAAACACACCCTAATTGAATCTTAATTCTAAAGACTTAATTGGGTTTTCTCATGTATTATACTCATATGGTCTCATATGATGTTGGGGAGTGCATTAGCAACCTCTGCCCAATACTGCGAAGCACAATCTTGCTTTGTAGAAGGGAAGGGAATAAATCAAGAAAATGAAATTTGAAAAAAAAAATCTACACTCTTAAATGAGGATGTTTATACTAAAAATGCTATGAACGGAAAATAGTTTTTGAACAAATTACTTTACCAGGTTCAACTTTGATACGTAGCTTTCATAAGTTTAGAAAAGCCTTGCAATTAAATGAAAATTGTCACTTAGATTTTAGAGTTGATGCCACCAAATATCTTAAATTGGTACATCCATACAACATAACTAATTTTTTGTGTCACAAAAAAAAAAAAATCAAATTGGCATACTCATGATAAATTTACTGTTTGTTAGTTTCCGTTTAATGTCCTAGTACATGCCTAGCAAACAACTCGGATAATCAACATGTGATGTAGATCCGACGTGCAAAATCAAAATAAATGGGTCTCCCAAACTACATTGTTTTGGGGAAGCCAGATTTGAAAGAATGAACTAAGATTGAGAAATTTGCCAAAATTTACTAATTTTGTAATGAGAGCTCTCTCATTTTCCAAACATACATCGAATCTCCAATTTGTTTTGATTTCGCTCTACAATTTTGGTAAATTTATACGGATATACTAGTTTGATATTTTTTGTGATACAAATATTAGTTTGGAGTAAATGTGATATGAGCATATCGATTTTACATTTTTAGTGGTATAAACCTTAAATGCCCTACTCTTGGCTTCCCGTTCTTTTCGGGTGTCCTCCTTTTGCATCAGCTCCTTTTCACTCATTTTGACTTGTTGTCACTATGAGTGAATGTTTTGGCGCCGGTTTTTTTGTTAAAGCTATTTATAAATTCTTACCTTTACCAAAAAAAAAAAAACTTTAAATGCCCTAATGTTCAAAACAAGTTGTTTATAGCAGCCATTGGAATGAAGCCACATGTATCAAGTTGCTCTAGCTGAAATTCGGACCCACTGAAACTCAAAGAGAAATAGATATTTAACTTGATGTTCTGTTCCAAAGAGGAAAGCTCATGATGAAGACTGTGGAGCCCGAGGACCACTCGCTTAAGAAAATCACCCCCATCTTCGGTTTAGAATGATTGAACTCAACAGTTACAGGTGTTCAACAATTTCATATATATTACCACAATTAATAACAAATTCAGAAGGTGAATAGAAATGATTTTATATCGGGGAGACTTCGCACGAAAAAATGCTAATGAACAGACGGATGAATGTAGTGGACGAAGATATTTCTGAACAATTAATTCCCCCCAGTCCCCCTTTAAAAGCAAGTTGTACTTATTATTTTTATTTTATCTAACTTTAGGACTTTAAATTTCGTACACAAGATTTCAACGAGCATTTATTCCATCCAGAAGTAAATGCTTCCTTTATGAACCCTGTTTTTTCCTTTAAGATTCCTTACAATAATGATGGTACTTTTAAATTGAATTACAAACTTATTTCCAGGAGCATTTGAAGTAGGACCTACTATCCTGTGAAGGTGTGTTTTGATTATTTCATATTTTTTCCCACCAAAATTTACTAATTTTCTATAAAGTGAAAAAAAATAAAATTCTAGCGGCCCTAATTGTTAATGTTTACCATTTGTCAGATAATCAGAATGTTTGATCTTGAAAGCTCAAATTACAAGCAAATTCTTGTAAGTAGAAACCATCCCAAACACTCGCAACGAATGAAAATACTCTATCACTTCTTTTTCGCCAATGTTTGGACATATTGTGATGCCCAAAGTCTTATGATGGTTGGGTGAGATCCATGATGTGAATGTGATTCATAACTAAGAAATCATCTCAAAATAATTATTTACAATTCTCTTTTTATGCACTCATCTCACGTGCAATGTGTAAGGTCAATTAAATAGAATCACAGTAGGACTTCCTATAGTAGAGGCATGATTTAAGGAAGAATTTGGCCCAACACAATCCGATGAGGGATGAGGAGTGATTACTAGAGCGAGAGGGCTCAAACAAAGTGCAACTCTTGACAAGTTTATAAGATGGTGAAATGGTATGAATGAATTTGAGCTTGCGTTGAATAGAGGGAGACTCTCGTTGGATGACATAATTGGTTTTAAGGGGAGAAGGGGAGGGAAGTTTGTGACACCCAAAGTCCCACATTGGTTGGGTACAGCTTTGTGATTTGATTCTCAAATTAAGGTTTACGTTTAATGATTGCCACATTATGTGGTTATTTAAGTACAACTTTTGGGAGTTTGACGCTTGTGGAAGGGGCTAAGTCATTCACATATTGGGCTCAACAAATTTTGTGGGATAGGAATTTATCATAGATAGCTTCACGAATAAAAGATTATTAGACAATGAGACAATAAACTATGAGATGATACATGAATACCTTTTATATTCTAGCATCGAATGAGGTGGACATCACTAATGCTTATTCTTTGATTTTAAAATTCAAGGGCTCAAGCACAAGGACATGAGCACCTGTGGCTTGGGAAACACCCTATAAACCCTATGAACCAGTTAAGTCCAAATCTTTGACTTAAGTACATAGGTGTCTTAACCTAAAGCAATTTGCATGCGATTAGTGGGATTTGAACAAGCGCCCTTCAATTTTTTGGTAGAAAATCCCTTGAAGTTCCAACCAACTACATCAAAGCCTAAGGGTTTCAGCTCAAGTAACAGTTGAGAATCACAGTCGCATGTGTACTTGGTGGAGGCAATAACTTTCATAGTTGGACACCATGAGGTGATAGTGGTACCAACTTATTACCTATCGAGTATACAGAACAGAAACACACCGAAAGGAAGCATAAACAAATGAAATCGATGTGCAACTTACTCCTTTCGCTGTCCAAGACATAAATTAATACATTCTTTTTAGTCCCAATTCCACCGGGCATTCAAAGTACTTTTTAACCTAAAAAGTCTACATAGGACCATGTTTCTTCCTAATCCTTGCCTTGATTGAGTCATTACGGTCACGACTCTCTTAAAAGTGGCTCTTACAATACTCCATCGGCCTAATTAGCTTCCTCGGCTATTGCATATCCAAGCTGTTTTTGTACGGCAATGTCTTTTCATTCCTACCATTTCTTGACTTGTCCGTGACTGCACTGACATCTCTAGAAATTATAGTCAACTTTAAACCCCCATTGATTCGTCCTTGCTAGAGAGCAAATGGGTGGAACTTCTTTTAGAACAATATCATCTGTAATGAAGATTTTAATATTTGACAGAGAATTTTGTTTGCTTTTCTTTTGAAAAAAGTTCAAAGGAGCTAGCACCTTAAGCCATTGGCCCCGAAGCCTATAATCTATCACTACTCCTCGATTATAATTATTGTTAGCAATTTTTTTATATTGCCTTTTGTTTTTTCAAGCAGGAATCTGACTAGGAGGCCATTATCATAATTGCACGCCTTTTATATGTTTTTGGCCAAAATGATGATGCTTGGAATGTCATCAAATGTTTTCAGTCATGTTCCCATATCTTGGAGCCATCCTTTGAAAGTAGAATATAGATAAATAAATCTCAGTGAGAAAATACTATAAGCATTGTTATGCTTTTTCGATGCTCTTTGGCTGTTGAAGTTCAATCATACGCGCTTGCGTAGGCAGGAATGATGAATGTTCATGTTGGTGTCTCCCTTTCCCTACACAGACTATACTGTTAGGTCTCAATGTCGACCTGAGGATTCGGAAACATATGCACAGTGTTCTTATGAGAGATGAGTGGTCCTGTAATGAAAGTAATTAACCCCAACGTCTCAAACGAAATGGAAAAAAAAAAATTAGACTTGTTCGTTCTGTAGATACCCAACAATTCACTTTATGGTTATCAATCTTGAAAGGTGATATAGGGGCATTTGATCAAGATCAAGCAAGTAAGCTCCAATTCCGGGACGGGTTTGGAATGGGACTTGAGATCAAATCCCTCAAGAGACGCTCCTGACTTGTAGAGTACAAATTAACTTATCAAGAAAGGGAAAATTTTGGAAGTCTGAAAGTATTACTTGGCCAAGGCATCTATAAATGTAATGCATAATCTAATAACTTTTTTGGTTTTACCTTGAGAAAATTACATGTAAGAAAAAGCTATTGAAGTGGACCCCGTCCGGAGTTTGGACGTGATCCCTTGCTGCGAGAGGGTGCTTATTGTTGCGTGCACAGCATGCGTTGAGCATGGTATAGTAGAGAGGGAGCGAGCAGTTCTAGCATATACTCAAATGCCTGTTGACAGATGAAGCGTCTTAGGTTGCTCGAAGTCATTGGAGGATGAAGAATATGCGTAGATCGAATGCAAACTTTCAGATCTCATATCAGCAAAATCTTCCTAAAAGAATCCTCAAATCTAAGGGGTATATATTTTGAGCGGGTCACCATTCTCAGCAAACAGAATCTTGCGATGTGAAAATCTATGTTTAGTCAAATAAATGGTTGATATAGCGTGGCATGTCATAAGTATGGCAGCCTATAATTGGTTGCAATAGATTGTGAGGACAATGACACTAGTGGGTTAAGCATGGGTCATCATCAAGCCCATTAGAAAAGAGTAGGAAATGGATTGAATCTTTTTTTAATGAATACCATTTCACGACCACCAAATTAATGCTTCCTACAATTTAGCATCTCAATAACACCAGGATAACCTTGGATCTTGTGAGTAATACTGAGTTATTCCTGCATGAAGCAACCCCCATGAGGTGCACCTGCAAACAAGTTCCTAAATACTCACATTTTTAGTAATAAATTTGCAAAATCTAAATAAGGAAAAAAAAAACATATACTTCTCTAAGCATTCCGGTTTTTTTTTTTTTTTAATAAACCAGGGGTATGACGTGAAGACCCGGCTACAAAAGGCTCAAGGAATACCTTACAAACCCTAAGAACCAGTTAAGTTGAGCTCTTTGACTTATGCAAGTGGCCCTTACCTAAAACATGGTAAGATTTGAATCTGCAACTTTTAGTTAATGAGCGGAAAATCCTGAATATCACAACCAAATGCAAACCACAAAGGTTAAGCATTAATTCTTTCCTTTTGTTTTCACCCTAGCGCGCTCGGGAAATATAAGGTGATAAGGGTCTCACTCCATAGCAAAAACTGACATCACAAGCGCATATAACAAGAAGGAAAATTGAAACTTGCCGAGTACAATTTCTTGAAATATAGTTTCCATTTATGGTAATCGTTGGAATAGATGGGTTAGTTACAGTTATTAACGGAAGGATCACATTGCATAATCAAATGAGTTAAAGCCCTCTTCACAAAAGAAGAAAAGTTGAAGTACAAACTTATAAGGGTTAATGCCCTGAAAAATTTTAAATTGGTACACATGTGATAAATTTATCAAAAACTAATTTTTTGATCACCAAAAACCTCAAACCTGTACACCTTTGACAAATTTACCCTAAACTAGTATACTTGCGACAAATTTACTCTCTATTAGTTTCCGTTAAATTTTACCGTCAAATTACTAAGTTAAATGACACGTGACAATTGATTGGTGTACCGGTTGGGATTTTACTCTCCATTTGTCACAGTTATACAATTTTTATAATTTTTTGTGGTATTAATCCAATTTAATGGGAAGTATATTTATCATGGATGTACCGGTTGAAGATTTTTGGCAATCAAATAAATTAGCTTGGGGTAAATTTATCACAAGCGTACAAATTTGAGATTTTTTATGGTCGGTTGGGGAAAATTTATCACAAATATACTAGTTTGAAGTTTTTCATAATAAAAAAAATTAGTTTGTGGGTAAATTTGTTACACATCTACCAGTTCGGGATTTTTCAGGATATTAACCCAACTTATAAAAAAAGGAAAATTACACCAAAATGCCTAAAAATCTTGTCCAAGTGTAATCAAGTCTGAAACTATCGATTCTTTTGATATACTTACCGTACATCTTCCAACGTTCAGGACTTGATTGCATTTTGGGCAAAATGTTTGAAGAACGTCAGCCGCCCAAACATACTTATTCTCGATTGGTCCCTGCGACATATGAAAACAATATCGGGTCTCCAACGTCGAGTCGAGCAAAGTGGAGAAGTTGGCAGCTTTGGCTTTCGCGTTTTTGTATATTATACTTCCCCTTTGAAACTGTGCATCATTATCCGAAACCCTAAGTGTCTGCTTGTCTTTTGCTTTGTGTTTACTACTGCTTCATGGGGAGGGAGGGAGGGTGGGAGGGAGAGGGAGAGCGCGCGTGCGTGCTGTCTTGAATCCGTGGCCACGGGACAAAGCAAAACTCTCTGTCCGTACGACGTTCGCCCAATAAAAGCGAAGGCATATGCGATTCGGTTCCGAATGTATTGGCTGTTAAAGTGTCCGTGACCTTTTTTGTAACATGCAGCGTATGGAACTGAGGATGAGCAGCTTTCGGGGAGTGTTAGAAAGATATATTCTATGCGTCGATCACATAACTAATCCGTTGAAATTTCGAGCTTGAACTTTTCGAGATAAAGTTGCCATGGATCCCTAATTTTTTTTCTCAACCCCTGCGATGAAATCCTCGAATTATATACTTGCTTGTTCAAGTTGGTCCCTCCATAGTATATTTAGACAAAACGGGTCGCGTGAACATCCAAATCAGCACCACGTCATCAAGCTGCTCTATCAGGTTTCTGACGTGGAAAGAAAGATAAAAAAAAAATGTAAGTTCGAGAGAGACAAAGTGATGGGGTTTGTGCTATATGGGAAGAGGAAGCAGAGAGAAGGAAGATCAAGCTCTGCATCTTGACTCTTCATGCTGAATGCAATGGTAAAACCCCTAGGCAATCACCACCAATCATCTGCAGAATGCCTGTGCAAAAACCAAAACACAAGGTGTTGAGGCAAGGTTCGAAAGGAGAAGGAGATGCACGAGGGAATGTGATTGTGCACGCGGATCTGGTCAGTGAGTTTTGTTGGGTGAGACCTTCGCTGGGGCGAGGGCTGCAACCTCGCCGCTGACTTGAGGAGGTTTCTGCGGTCCTCACCGGTGTGTGTCAAGGGTCGCTGAGGGTTCGCGATTGGGATGCAGAGACTCATAGTAGAGCCAATACCCCTTCTGCACCAAGAACGCATTTTGCAGTCAGATATATCCAAAACTTGTTTTCCTTCTACAGTTAGGTACCTCCAAACACGTTGACTGTCCTTATATTGAGTAGGTTGTTCATCATTTACTTGGTCCATTTAAACTCCTCGACGATCACATGTCCTTATATGTCCACAAGGTCCATCCAAACTGACGTCTTCATGTCCTTTCGTCTGTTTACATTCTATTGCTCCATGCAAACTTTTCGACGATCATACATCCTCTAATTTGGTCACCATCCACGAGATTTTCCCAAACATTAATCTCTCTTACGTGGAGTAACTTGTTCTGTTGAATCTTGCGGAAACGTGGTACAAATATAATTCACGAAATATAACTTTCACTATTATAATAATTTCTCACACCACATACAATACTCAGACAACTCTACACAATTTCTCTCACTCATGTGCATACATAGCACTCTCTACTCAACACACTCTCAAGACCCCTACACACCTACACCCCCTTGGACTTCTTACTCACACACTCTTAGTTGGACACTCAAATGAGGAGCAAGTTGCTCCTATTTATAGGATGGAAAGTTGGTGACTTTCCTAGCTTTCTACACTATTCTAGAAATATTATTATTATTTTATTATAACCTCACAACTAGATTTCTTTGGAGAAGTCTAGAAGTGGTGTAGCTTTTCTTGATGGATTTTGCTAGAACATTCTAGAGAAGGGAGAGATCTAGAGAAATCCAGAGAGAGATATGGAGAACTCTAGAGAAAGATCTAGAGAACTCTATGAGGGAGAGAGAGAGGCAGTGATCTTCAACACTCTCCCTCACCGACTATTCTCTCTCGATATAGTAGCCGTGTTGATATTGCTTTTGGACTCTTCAACTGTCTTCCTCCATTCAGCATATTGCGAAGCTTCCTCGTACATGGATGGCTTTATGACTCCATCTTCAGTTGCTTCTTTTGCAATTTTCCATTGAGTTTTGTGATCCTTGAATTTTTGCAATGCCAATTCATTCTGTCCTTTAGTCTCCATTTCCTTCTTCTCACTCAATTCGGTTTTCGTATTCAACATATCTTCTATAAGAATTTTGAGATTGGAACTCACCTGGTCAACCCTCTTATTCGTGACTTTATTTCGTGCTTCAACCGATTCAGTCCTATCCGAAGCACTTCAATGTAAACCTCTTGATCTTTTTCCTCATAAAATTTCTTCCCCTTGATCTTATTCCACCGATCCTTACACCACGGGATGTAGGGTGTAGATGGCCTCCTTTCCTCAAAGAAACCTTTCTTCTTCTCCTTCATGTGTTTGATATCTCTCTCAGCATAACCAATTGGGAACATCATAGCGGGCTTCAGATCCTGAAGCTTTTGTGGCTTCTTGAACTCACATCGAAACTTCTCTAGCTCCCTTTCTTTTGCCTCGAGCTCTCGATCCTTCTGCCTTATCATCTCATCCCTTTTCTTCAACATATTCTCCATCTTTGCCTTCTCAACTTTCAGCTTCTTTATCATCTCCTCCATCTCTTGCAGTTTCTTTTCACGACTGCTTGTTGGCGTTGTTAGTTGCTTCTTCAAGTTCTCCCTTGGCTTGCTCTTATTCGAGGTCGTAATAGAACCTGTCGAATTATCCAACTCAACTATACAAGCTGTTGCAAGCTCTTCTTGTTCCTTCATTGCAACAGGGGCTTGAAAGTCCCATTCTTCTTCACTTTCAATCTCCTTCTTGCAAGAAGTGATGACATTTCCTTCTTCTTGTCTGTACCAACAAAATCTAGCAATATGTCCTACCTTGCCACAAACGTAGCACCGTTTGCTACGCCTTTTGTTGCTCTTGTCTTCATCGTCATTGTCGTCGCAATCTTGACGAGCTCCCCCTGGCTGATAACCTTTCTCTTCTGGTTGCCTCCGCCAATCTCCATGATTTTTCCATGGCTTGCCATCTCTTGCACCTGCTTTATTTCTATTATGGCCCTTGAACCCTCTTTTATTACTAAAGAGGGCACTTTGATCCTCCTTAATTGAGACCTTAGGGATTTGTTTATCTAAGGCCTCTTGATTTGCCAATATATTTTCCAACTCTGTTAGAGTTGGCTCATTTGCCCATCCACGGGTGGCCGTAACGATACCGTTATACTCCGGCCTTAACCCATGAATTATTATTCTTCTCATTCTTGTCTCAGAAATGGCATTCTCAGGATCTAATTTTGAAATTTCTTCGCAAATAGATTTAACTTTAGAAAAGTATTGACTTACTGTCATACTTTGTTGCGAGATTGAGAGGAGCTTGTTCTCCAGGCATTGTAACTTGGCATCGTTTGTCCTCGCAAACAACGTCGCCAAGTTATCCCAGGCCTCCTTCGGGGTCTTCGCACTCTTTATGTGTTGCAATAATTCATCATCAACAGTCACGGCAAGAACATAAAGAGCCTTACCTGACTTGACGTTCCACTTTCTTAAATCACTATCATTTGTGGGTGGTGTGGTGTTGTTGCCGCCAACAATATCCCATAAATCTTGTCCAAGCAAATAATACCGCATGCGGGTACTCCAATTATTATAATTAAAGTCATTGAGCTTCTCCATCCCATACATCGGACTCGAGAAATCCACCATGGTGACTTGAGTATAATGCCCCGCACTATACCAAGTAAGCCTGGTCCTAGACCAACCGACTTCACAATCCCAAATTGTGCACTGGTAGAACTCCGACGTCCTTCGCTTCTTCGCTCCTTGGCTCGACGATCCCTGACTGCCTTGCTCACTTACAATGGTCCCCGACCACTGTTTTCGCACGGCCTCCAACGACCTGCTCTGATACCACTTGTTGAATCTTGCGGAAACGTGGTACAAATATAATTCACGAAATATAACTTTCACTATTATAATAATTTCTCACACCACATACAATACTCAGACAACTCTACACAATTTCTCTCACTCATGTGCATACATAGCACTCTCTACTCAACACACTCTCAAGACCCCTACACACCTACACCCCCTTGGACTTCTTACTCACACACTCTTAGTTGGACACTCAAATGAGGAGCAAGTTGCTCCTATTTATAGGATGGAAAGTTGGTGACTTTCCTAGCTTTCTACACTATTCTAGAAATATTATTATTATTTTATTATAACCTCACAACTAGATTTCTTTGGAGAAGTCTAGAAGTGGTGTAGCTTTTCTTGATGGATTTTGCTAGAACATTCTAGAGAAGGGAGAGATCTAGAGAAATCCAGAGAGAGATATGGAGAACTCTAGAGAAAGATCTAGAGAACTCTATGAGGGAGAGAGAGAGGCGGTGATCTTCAACATGTTCATCACTTGCAAGGTCTGTCCACTCATCAACATATTTCACATTCGATATCCCGTTCACCTTTTGCAGAACAAAGGTCATTCCACACTCTTAGACATGGTTTTTGCTAACATCATCAGTATATGAATCTCTATACGTAGAGACAGTGTATTCTACAAGCTCAATTTATACTTAAAATGTTTTGTTATCCTCAAAATAACATAGAATTTTTACTAACACGCGGAGTTTATCGTCGTAAAAACATAATCGAGGATGAATGTTCTATATCATTTCATGATAGTGTCTCATTCTATACCATACATTAATATGTACAAGATGATAGTACATGTCTATAACCCCCGGAATTGGGACAATTGGTTGGGGCGTTAGGTGTTTTCCAGTTTAGGAACTAGATGCCACTCGTTCGTATCACACTAGATTGTATGTAGACTATTCTAGATTAGGATTACCTGCATAAGGTGAAAGTTTGAGTTGAACTGATTCATGGGATTTGCAGGACTTTTCATGATACCCCATAAAATGGGATTTCCATGTCTATGCCCGTAAAATGTCAAAAGATCGTACGTGTCAATGACTTCATAAACATCGTGCTCGATAGATGTCAAGATCCTAGTTATATGCATTTGGGACATGATAAAGTGATGGAAGATCCCTTATTCTGAACTGATATTCGCTAGAGCAGTGGTCCTTTGCTTTTGTCGGCCTATAGCATGATTTGTCCTTTTATTATATGTTATCCAAGTTGCTATCATTCATCATCTTCGCTTGGTTCCGACCCATCGATTTTCTAGGACATTGGACAAAAGATATAGCAACTCGCTTTTTCCTGACAAAGGCCAAACACACGTTTTGAGGTGGGATTGTTTAATCGATTCCACAACCTATAATCAAGTTCTTTCCACACACAAAATAAATAAATAAATAAATTTCTTATCTTGATATCATACAAAATCCCCCAAATCAAAAGCTTTTGGTCCTGATCACTTTTGCAAATTAGGTTTCTTTTCCAAAAGAACTATTCTATAATGGTACTTTTAGTGAAAGTAACTGTTGAGAGTAGAAGATAATATTAAATGCCTCGACTTTCTGTGGATTGTGCTGCCTTCTTCTTTTTCTTTTTCTTTTTCTCACCCAAATTATGTTCTCACCTTATGATAATTAATAAGTGTAATGCTAAAGCCTATGGAAAGATTAGGTAGAAGAAGGTACGATATATGAGCTAAATACTTTTTGTAACTATACCAGGAATCTTTGATAGTGGAGCCCGACCTGTTGTCCCTCCCACTAATACTCCCACACAATTATGATTTTAGCCACCGACTTTTATGCTAATAATTGAGAAATTAAATCTTATCACTAAGTAAGGTTGTCATCTACTCATGCTTCAGATTTTAATTTGATTTGTTCCTGATGAATGGGGCACTTCCGTCACCTGCTCATGCCATGACAAACGGTGCTTTTAAGCTGCTTCTTAGTTCACAACAACATCCGTCGATATCAAATTTAATTTTTTAAATTGAGAACCAGGCACGAATTAAAGAGTTTATTGGTCATTAGCCAAAAGCAAACGAAACGGAAAAATTACCAAAAAGTCCTAAATCTATTGTATTTATGCTAATTCAGTTCCGATGATTTGTCAATATAGTCCATCCGCTCAATTTTGATAGGAAATTGTTGATGTGGTGGTTTAGTAAGTGCTGACATGGACACTTTTGATTTTTTTTTCTCCTTTATCTATTTTTCTTTCCTTTTCACAGGTGGCCAACCTCGGGTGAAGGCCACAATCCTCACAGTGGCCAGCGAGGGCTTGCAAGCCCTTGCGAAGTGGCCAACAAGGGTCATCGAGCCATCACTAGCCACAATAAAGAATAAATAAAGAATTCAAAAATATTAAAAAGTTGTGAAAATTGTTCATGTCAATGCTGGCAAAGCACTGAGGATGGTCGGCATTTACGTTAGTGATTTCTTGCCATAATTGACTTGATGGATAGCATTAATAAATTGTCAAAATATTTAGAACTCAATTTGTCATATTAAAAAGTTTAGAACTGAATTAGCATAAATGCAATAGGCTTAGGATTTTTTGGTTTCCAAAGAAAGGAGAAAGCAGCTGAATTAAGTATTTGATAGGAAGATGGGGTCTTGTTGCACGTACTAAGCTTTTTTGGGGGGCAAATAATTAGTTTCCAATGTATTATATTCTACACTTTGGTAGTGAAAAGTATCATTGCAACAAGCATATATATTCGATTTTTTCTTTCTTTTGGCTTGTACTAGATTAATGGCACGTAATATCAACTTATAGTCCCAAACTTCTGTCAATCTTGGCCAAGAATTCACAAATAATTTGCTTTACCGCCTGTCTATATATATATATACTTCAATATATATACTTCATTTGCGACGAAGGACCATTTCAATAATATCAAGATTTCTTTCACATGTATCCAAATTGCATGGAGGCTGTTCATATCTGCTGGAAGAATATTTAAAAGTCACTTTCTTCTAATATTTGAGAGGGTTTTCATGGCTCAGCATGATCAAATAGTATATCGTTGTTGGAACCCTCTATGTATAATAATTTCAAATGCCGCAAGTTTCATATAATTTGGAGACTTCTAGATGAAGTTACGTCGTACATACCATATGTTGCTCAGTTTACACCGAGATGTGCCTTCTAGTATTTCTAGATTTTTGTTGAGTACTCTATGCTGACTTTGTTTCTTGTATCTTTTTAAGACAATGGTAGGATTTGTGTTTCGGATCGTTGATCTTGGTCTTTAAATATGACAAAGTAGATGCCTTGGTGCAATGTAGTGGCGGACCTCTGCTCCCCCAATCGAACTACAGGATCATTCCGAGCTTTCCGAAAAAACGAAGTTTTAGATTTGAAATCAAAGACTAAAAAGTCGAAAGTGGAAAGAGAATTTATAATTTCTGAAAAATCTATTCCGCGATGTAGGGTCTAGAGTCTTCCCTTCCCTGGACCATTTGGTGGGCACCGCATTTGGACCATTTGGTGGGCACTATATGTGGTACATTTGGTGGGTGCTGTGGTCCTCCAAGCTCATTTAATCCGACTCAAAAGGGCATAGCTAGCTAATTCCATTGATCATCAGGAAATAAGGTGGGAAAGCAATGTTATTCAAGTCCTTTTTGCTGATTTGTTAATCGTAATCAACCTTTTCCCCTCGAAATAGCAATGATTCACCTATTTTTTTTTTCTACACAATGGGGTTTCCAATACTTTTTGAACACATGAATGATCTTCACCAGACGTGACAGTCCCCTCACCTCATACAGATTAAGTAATTCCTGGAGATAGACAAATCTACGCTCCTCGAGATAGCTTTAAGAGAATATGCAAATATAATGATCTGAATGCAAGCCTTGAGCCGCAAAGGTCGAACACACTCATCACTTGAGCAACTCATAGGGACTATAGCCACAATTGATTGACCCCACGAGCTTCATTGACATTTACAAAGTCTTTAACCCCTTGTGGTAGTTGGTTGAGGTGTAGGAGAATTTTATATTTAGGTTTGAAAAGTCACCAATTCGAATCACGCCAATTGTATACAAACTACTTTGAGTCAGGTTGCCAATACAGGTCAAAAGTTTGGATTTAACCAATTCATTAAACTCGCATGATGTTCCATAGGTCTCAAGATAGTTGCATCTCCGCGTTCCATGCTCTTGAGTTTTCCAAAAAGAAAAAGTAAAGGTTACTTTTGCCGATAAAATTATACAAGGCCTAAGTTTTTCTCCAAGTGGGTACTTGCCCAACTTAGATAGTTGGGCCTTGGCAAGTTGTTCCAAAGAAACCTAGCAATTTTTCAATAAAAATTCAGAAGGCCTTGGTTTTTCCCCAAGTGGGTTCTTGCCCCCACCTAGATAATTGGGCCTTTGCAAGTGGTTCTTGATTTTACGATTTGTGAAATCCGACACTTCTTTCCCCCGTTTCTTTTCGGGGGCTTGAAGAAATATGTAAATAAGTGGGACGAGAGCCTCTAAATCTAATTTGACATATATTAGGGGTGAGCATAATCCGGATATGTGGTTGGAATCAAGAATCACCCACTAAGGACTGGTTCCAAAAAATTATAATTGGGAACTGCCGTTGGTTTCATGGATCTACCCAGAAATTGGACCGCTAGTGCAATCTAATTCTTAGATGAGTCCATGAAACCAATCCCCAATCTATTGCATTCATCAATTAATATCAAAGTGAACCTAGTTTCTATTTTAGAGCACCAAAGCTTGTTCGACCTTATATTCAAGTTGAATTGCAAATCATTGACTTTTACTAAGGATCGAAAACTATAGGGCAAAACGAATAAACAATAATCGTTAATTAGAACATTATTTCTTTGAAGGTTATGGTATGGTCCTCTTAGAGTTCCCCAACACTGGGAACATACAGAGATTTAGAGTCTACATTAAAAGTCCTAACCTCCATAGAAATGAAAACATTAATCACTTGATCCATTTTCAACATCCCTTAATTAAATCATGCAGATGACCAAGGAAAGAACTAAGTAAGCTCTTAAAACAAGCCGTTAGCTCTTAATTTCATATCATAATGACAAAGCACCACAACATTTATGGACATATTCAATCGGTCCTCTCATTTCTCATTGTTTGTTTATTTTGTTTTGGTTGAAAAAACAAGTTATAGATTATTAAAATGAAAAAAAGAAAAAAGAGCAGGGGGTTAATCTTATTACACACAGTTAATAATGTTTAATAACTATAAATATACATATATGTACATATATATTTGGTCGAAAAAACTACAAAATAATTAAGTAATTGAGATGGAATTTAAATAAATATATATATACCACTCTAGTTTGAGTGGGTGGGTGAGCGGTTCCACACTTAGAACTGAGAACCAGACTAGTACTCATCGGTTCCACTAAATTGGAATTAAGAATCGGACCAACTCCCATTGAAACTATTGGTTCTAGGTGGTCCAGGCAATTGCTGGTTTTTTTCACACCCCTAACATGTATATAAGGTCAACATCTAAATCTAATGCAGCATGTATCCGACGATAACAATTTATGTGAAAAATGAGGCATTGTTTCTATGTTTGACATAGTTAAGAGGAAAATTGCCCAAAAAGTATTAAAATTATTATATTTTTGTCAACTCAGTTTTAAATCTTTTAATTGTGTTAACTGAGCCCTAAACCTTCTCACATTTTACCAATTGAGTTCATCCATTCACTTTTAGCAGAAATCACTAATATAAATATCAGTTGCCCTATGTGGTATGGTCGACATCGATGTAGATATTTTTTAATAATATTTTTATATTTTTTCCTTTTTCTCTTATTTTTCTTTTTCCCTTTTTTGCTCTACCAAATATCACCAGGCCCTAATGAGGGTTGCCCTTGCCAACCCAGGCTTGGGTGTCCCTTGCTCGAGGCCAACAACCTCCACTGGCCATTGATGAGAAAGAAAAAAGAAAAGAAGAGAAAAGGAAAAAAAAAAAAAAAGAAAGTAAAGAAGGAAAAGAGAAGAAAAAGAAAACAAAATATTGGAAAAATGAAAAAAATTGTTCACATTAATGTCAATTGTGATAGTTGGCATTTATATCAGCAATTTTCGGTTAACTCTAGTCGAATGGACTCAATTGGCAGATGTGAAAAGGCTTATGACTCAACTAGTATAATTAAAAAGTTTACTACCGAATTGGTGAATGTGTAATAAGTTTAAAAAATTTTGGACAATTTTTCCATAGTTATGAGTAGTTGTGTTTCTAGAAGAAACGCTTTTGGGTAATTTTCTAGCATCATTTACCATGGAATCGTGGGTCGTTGGTACATTTTCTTTGTAAAAAAAAAAAAGAAAAAAAGAAAAATATTTAACTTCTTACATATATAATTCTAACCATAGAAAAACATCTGAACTCTGAGTATTCCATCTAATTAGGTCCTGCCTTATTTGTTTTTTTTTTTTTTTTTTTTTTTTTTTGAGTCGTAAGATAGTAATTCCAATAGATTGAACGTCTCCAATTTAAAAAGGGAATGACCCACTTTCTTGAACAGAACATAAGTGGTATCCTTGCAATTTACGAGGTTTAATACGTGAATCTTATCAACTTTGCTAGCGAAGCTTTGAAATCCTTTCTAAGTAATCAATTAAGAAAATATCATAATTTACAGTGTGTTAATTGTTTTATTGAAGTATGTAATTCGTTTCCTAACAGTTTTTATGGATTAAAATTAATTAGTGCTTTAGTGACACTTGTTAATAAGACTCAATTTATTTAAAAATGTATTTATGACACTTATTGATTAACTAATTTGAATTTTTTTTAATTTCCAATATATTGACATTTATCATGATATATGCAATAAGGATTCATAACTTTAATATATGGATGGATTTGATTTGGGATGAAAATGCCGGCGTATACTAGTTTTTAATAGCAATTCATCACAAAAATAAACCCATCGATAACAATACATGTAGAGAAAAATATATATACTTCCTCCATTCGTTCCTTAGTCAAACCTTAAATTTTAAAATAAGGTCTCCACATGTTCACTAGAACCTAATCCAACGTAGAAACTAAGATCAAGTCCTATGCCACAACAATGAAATTACTATATAACTGCATCGGGCACGTTTTGACATGTATGATCCCATCACTTTGGTCACAAAACTGGTCTGTATCTTATACTTCATCCTTGGCCAATTCAAGAATCCAATGTGCAACCTAGGCAAGCAAAGCAAGTGGAGCCTTATCTAATTGGTCTCGACACTGATTAAACAATGCTTGCAATATTATAGAATTCAAGTGCTTCATCGCAATCTTGTGACACTCTTTTTTCACTAACATAAGCTATGAAGCATCCTCTTCTTGCCAGCTTCTTGCCATCTCCTAACCTTTTGACGAGCCAAAGCAATTTTCTTTTGAGAAGGGCCATTGGAACTTTCCAACCAAAACACGAACTCAGTAGTGTATTTCATCTCTCAATAAAAGGAGGGATGCTGAGATCTGAATTACCATATAAATTGTTGGAGGCTTAGCGAATGGATTATCTATAGAAAGATAAGGAAGATAGAGAAAAAAATGTGGAGTTAGATCGGGCTTTGCTAGCGTAAGAATTTTTGGAATACTGTGAGAATAATAGTTTATTGTGGATCACAAATTCTTGAAGAAGTGGATCCCAAAACAATTTATAATTATTTGCAATTTGATTTTTTGTGGTATAGAATAGATTGTTATTTTCACAGTATATTAAAGACTATTACACAATCATTTTTCAATTAGATTAGGATTAGGTTTGTTATTCTCATTAGAATTGGGACAAAGAAGCTTAATTTAGTTTGAAGGGTTTAAAAAAGATTTAAAATTTGGAGCTCTAGTGGAACTTTAGAACCGGATAGAGATGTCCAGAACTAATTCCACGCAGAATATAACTGGATATAAGTCCTCTTATTCATCTAAGTTTCGCTTACATTAATAATTTTTTAAATTGCTGATGTTGCAATCAATTATTAAATTGAAAAAAATAGAGAAAATCGTGTAGAGTTATCTTGAATTAATATACGGCCTTTTGGCCTCTCCTTTGACCAAAAAATAGAGGAATAAAAGTATCTTAAAGTAAAAAAGGACCAGTTCAATTGAAGTAAAAGGAAAAGAAAACAATCTGAAAAATTGTGTTGATCTTTGATTCCGGTGATTTTACTAATTTCCAACAACCGTCTCTTTATTAACGACAATTGAATAGAGTATTTATGTGGTGAAGGTTTTGATGGAGAGGACTCCCAGCAAAGAAAGGGTGAAGACTCTTTCCTCCACCTCCCAAAAAACAATAAAATAAAATAAAATATACATATATCATGCGACCAGAGTATCCATGTCCTTGACAATTTCTAATTTAAAACTATGAAGTGCAAACTTTCCTGGATGGTGAAACCCTCACTCACCTTGACCCAGAGATCGATAGTGAATCTATGGTGGCGATGGCGCTTGGTCTCTCTTTCATATTGATGGTATGATTTAGGTTGTTAAAGTGAAATAAGATTAGATGATTAAGATTGCACCAAAATAGTTTGAGGATCCCATGCAAAACTAAGCAATCTTTGAGAAGCGTCTTATTTTTCACCTCTTCGCCCTCTATACAACATGGACAAAATGATTAGCAAGATTGTTACATTATCCTATATCCTTGTCTTTAGGATTGTAGAAATTTAACTTAATGTTTTAGGTGATTTTATTGATGTAGTTATAACTAGAGGCAACACACTTGCTATACTCATAACTAAAGTTTCGTGGTTATGTAAAAAGAGAAGGAGGGTAGTTTTGTTATTGTTTGTGGAAAGAAAAGTAGCTTGTTACTTTGAAGAAGTGGATGGCAATGGGGGAGAAAAGTGCCAAAAAAGTCTTCAATATATTATACCGATACTAATTTAGTCATAAATATTTGAATTTGATTAATTTAGTCTTTAACATTTTCATGTTGGCACTAATTGAGTCCATTTGACTAATTTATGTCAAAAATTGCTAATATAGATGCCGATTGCCTACATGGCCTGTTTGACGCTAACATAGAAGTTTTTATATAATGTTTAATTATTTTTTCGAATTTTTATTAATTTTCTCTTTTTTTTTCTTTTTTTCCTTTGTCTTTTCATTCTTTTCCTTTTTCCCCCTTTTCTTTCTTCCTTATTTCCCCGCTAGCCTTCATGATGACCAACGGAGGTCGTCGATGAGTGCAAGGAAGCCCTCGCTTGGATGAGGCCCCTTGCCAACACCAGAGGCCGGCGAGTTGGCAAGGGCTGGCCTCGCCTGGACGAGGCCCCTCGCTATTTGAGCAAGGCCACTTTTGCCATTGGGTCCCCTCGCTAGATTTGGTGAGGGGTGGCCTCATTGGCCTCTAGCATTGGTGAGGCCAGCGAGGGCTTCCCAGCACTTGTTGGGCGCTGCTCGCTAAAAGCCGGCTATCATGGAGGTTGGTGGAGGAAAATAAGGATGGAAAAAAAGAAAGAAAAAAGAAAAGAAGGAAAAAAGAAAAAGGGAAAGGAAAAATTCAAAAAATTCAAAAAAATAATTAAATATTATATAAAAATGTCCATGTTAGCGCTAGTGGCATTACGTAGAATGACCGGCATTCATGTTAGCTATTTTTGATGTAATTTGGGTTGATGAACTGAATCGGTATCATTGTGAAAATGTTTATGACTGAATTGATGTAATTAAAATATTTTAAGACTAAATTTATATAAATGCAATAGATTTATGAACTTTTTGACACTTTTCCCGGCGATGAGAGATCCCATAATGCAAGAAACTAATTATCCATTAATAGAAAAGTGACCTAGTCAAAATGTGTAAAATTACCATTTTTGATTTTCTTATTCTAAGAAAGCTATAAACTTTATGATCACGTTTGGTCATCTATAATTCTAGTAAGAGTAAGACTTGATAAGATAAGATATAAAATCTAGGGATTTTGATATATCCAATTCACTATTTGGTGAATCATAATAATAAGTTTGGATATATTCACATCATATCATATACATTATTTAATATAAATACATATCAGTGTAAGTGAACCTAAAATTTGCATAAATGGATATAGTAAAAAAAATTCTCGACACTCTTGCCTACTTCATTTTTATTCGCTTTTTGTCCCCTCTTTTTGAATTATTTTATTTTTATTACTTTTTCCCCTTCTATCATTCTATAAAATAATCTTATTAAATAATAAACTGTACTAATATACCTAAAATACTATATATATATAAATTTATATTTTTATATCGAATTGAATATATAAATAAATAAAAATAAGATTAAATTAAAAAAAGTAATTTATTTTTTTATTTTTTTTGTTATTATGAAATTCTTATATTAAATTGAAATATAATTTATATGGAAATGTAATTTAAACTTTGTAAATTAAAGAAGTTTGTCACTCAAGAAATATAACTTTCCTACTATGGATACTAGGGGTGAGCGCAGTTCCCAGGTAGAATCAGGAACCGGGGAACCGAAATGGAGGTTTCGTTTCGGTTCTCGGTTCTAGTTTCCGGTTCCCTTTTTCTAGGAACCAAAACCAGTCCGATTAGGGCTCAAAAAAAGCCCCTATTTGATTTTCACGACACTTTTAGTCTCGGATACCTGTGTTCTCTCTTTGCCATATGCTACCTGTGTTCTCTCTTCGCCCTCTACTGAGTCTGCTCGACGCCACCTGAGATTCCCTCGGCGCATCCCTGCTCTGCACTTCTGTAGGCTGCCGCGTCTCCAATTTGAAAGTGCTAGTATGAACACCTAGAGGGGGGTGAATAGGTGTTTAAACTAAACCTTGGCAAATATATGCGGAATAAAATAAACTTCAAACAAAACAAAAGAGTTAGGGAAGAGAATAAGAACACAAGGTTTATAGTGGTTCGGCTTAATCTAAGCCTACGTCCACTCTCCCACGCTAACGACCTTCTTGGCTGGATTCCACTATGCAATTAACAAAAAATTACAACTTTAAGTGCAAACACTTAGTAGATCACGCTATCTCACTAAGTCACTCTTTTGGTATTTCTCTCACGATCACAAACGTTTAAGCTCTCCAAAGACAAGTGTATGAATAAAGATCGCTCGGACTTTGGAATTATAAATTCTACACTCCGTCTCTTACTTGCTCATCGGTCATTCATCTTCTTAAATACTCCTCCACTTCCAAACTAGCCGTTAGATAGTATCTTCGAGGATCGTCTTCCAATATACCCATTGGACAACTCTGTATCTAGAAGATTTGGTAATCGTTGAGTGACAAAGGTAGTATCCCAAAATGATTCCGATCGCCCATACAAACGGAACTTGGTTTCCATAAGTAAAGCTTGTTTGTATAGAAAGTTCTTGTCTTCAAAATCCAATTGTCAATCAAATAGATTGAGTCAATTAAATCGATCTTTATGTGGAATCCAAACTAGATCACTAGCTGTTACATGATTGGGCTTGAGTTACATTCTGTCGAATCTGGATGTAAAGTTTGAGAGGTATAGACTTTACAATCTGAGTCTAAGTGCGATAGACTTTACAATCTGAGTCTGAACATATTCTGCTTCAGCATAGAGTTTGTCTTTTGGTTCAGCTTCAGCATATAGTCTGCATTCTGGTTCTTCCAGGAATAGACTTTGATAATATCTTTTACACGTTCTATCATCTACATAGTTTATTACCCAACCATCAAATATGTTAGTAGCCTTTGATTTATTTTGTTATCTTCAAAACATCATAAGGGATTTCTCTAGCACAAGTGACCCCTGCTTGCTCGTGCTGACACTAGAAACCCTCTGTAGTAGATCCCAAGCCTCGTCGTGCCTCGCTCGTAGCCCGCACCGACCCGCGACGACTCGATGTCGCTCCTACTCTGCCCGCTGCTGCTACTCAATGCCGTTGCTCACCCCCGCCGCTGTGATCCCGCAACACCGTTGCTCTGCCTTCATCGTGCCCCGAAGCCCGCCATGCCGCTCTGCCTTTGCCATGCCCCGAAGGCCGCCACACAGCTACTCTGCCTTCGCCGTGCCCCGAAGCCCACGGCGCCGCTACTATGCCTTCGCCGTGCCCTGAAGCCTACGACGCCGTTGCTATGCCTTCACCATGCCCTGAAGCCCGCGACGCTGCTACTATGCCTTCACCGTGCCCTGAAGCCCGTGACGCCGCTTCTCTGCCTTCGTCGTGCCCCGAAGCCCGCAACCCGCAGTGCCCTCGCCCAGCTCCAAGCTTTCCCCGAGTGATGCTATTGTAGCTCACCGCTCGCCCTCGATGCCACCGTTGCTCGCCCTCGACACCACCGTCGCTCGCCCTTGACGCCACCGCTGACCTCTGCTCTTGGCGAGCCACCATTGACCTTTGCTTGACGCCACTGCTGACCTCTTCTTGTGAGTGTTGTCTCTCCGTCTTTCCTTCCGATTCAGCTAGTCGAATGCCCTTAGTCTTTCCCCTCATTGGCTAGGGCAGCGCTCGTGCTCATTATAATGCGGCCTTGTGGCGGGTGTTTGTGTGTATGCGGTTTCGTTTTGGTTCTTGCATTGGCTCCGTTCGGCAAGTCGAATGTTGTTGTGTAGGATGATCGCTCGCGATGATTCTACTTTCTTAGAGTTCATGCATTTAAAGTTTGCGAGATGAAATCGGAAAGATGAATTGCATGCTGAATGTTGCTTATTGAGCTCGTCAAAGTTAAGATCGCTCATTTTAGGTGTGAAGAACTCTGATTCCTCTTGTCCGAAGAATTTTTCATTTAAGCTCTTGCAGTAGCTATGTTAGTGAGGTGCGATGGATGTTCGGATTGGCCAGAATCTCTCATCTTAGAGTATATTGAATGCCTGCTGTATTCAATTGAGTAAAGTTAATCATTTCTTTTGGTAGTTATGCGAAATTGGCTTTGTAAATAAGGAATTATACAATGCATACCGAACTTGTGCATGTAAAACACACTTTACTAAGGTGTGGTGAGCTTGATGATAATTTTTCACATTTGTAAGTACATGATCATCTTCTGTTCTTTCTTTTGGTCTTGTTGAGATAAAACTAGTGCTTTTTACAAGTATTTCCATTTGGTTTGGTTCCTTTAAAGACTTATATTCCTGATGGAGATATTGATTTGATTGCCTTTGGGGTTTTTAATGATGAAGATTCATTTGCTGAGAAATACTTGGTGTTTTCTTGAAACATTTTCTCGTGAAAATAGTAGCACATAAGCTAAGTCTATTATGTTGGCTGTATTTCAACATAATAGACTTAGTTTATGTATAAAAGTGTTGTATTATGTTTCTACACAACATTGGTATATGGTATTATACTGTGTTAACATTGTTATCAACTAAATTTTGAATCTAGTATAGCATTAAAGGCACTTTAATTGGTCAACTTATCACTCATTTCTATGCTATACATTCTTATTCTAGTGGTGTTTCCTTTTTAGTTTGCTTTTTATTTTAAAATTTCTAATTATATTTTGTTATTGTTGTATAGTGTGAAGTTAATGTATCAAGATAACATATCAATGGAAGTGGAGGGACATGAGGAGACTCTAATCACGGAATTGGAGTTTTCTGGACATGAAAAAGAAGAAGAGGCACCCCCTATCATGAGTGCTACAAGTAAGGTATTTGATTCTCATCTTACTTCTGATAAGAAATATACATCCCAATACTGAAATCATTATATAAGAATCAATGATAAGGATGGAAAACCAAATCATGTGAAGTGCATTCATTGTGGGACCATGCTTAAATATCGTGTTGCTAACTGTATTTTTGCGATAAGGAAGCACTTGATCACATGCAGGAGGTTTCCTCGTAATGTAGATAAGATACAGAAATTTTTTGTATCATGTAATGTAGACATGGCTGGCAAGGCAAGAGGAGATTCTAATACTGATAGTGTCTTAACAACATGATCGTTTAATCAAGAATGTTGTAGGCAAATACTTGCTCAATTCATCATCCTTGATGAGCAACATTTTCGCTTAGTTGAGCGTGTTGGATTTCGTGAATTTGTTAGTGAGTTACAACCTCTCTTCAAATATATATCGCGTTTCACAATGGCAAAAGATTGCATGAAATTGTATTTAGATGAAAGAACTTTTTTGAAGAATTATTTTTGAAAGATTAATTTTAGGATCGCACTCACAACTGATACATGGAGTTTTATTCAAAATCTGAATTATTTGTGTATCACTGCACATTTTATTGATGAAAATTGGAAGTTGTATAAAAGAATCATCAACTTTGTGGTGATGCATAGTCATAAGGGTAGGGAGATTGGGAGAATAGTGGAGAAATGCATTCAAGGGTGGGAAATAGAAAAAAAGGTGTCTACAATCGCTGTGGATAATGCTAGCTTAAATGATGTTGCAATTGGCTATTTGAGAGATAAATTTTTGAAAGAAAAGTCGTTGATATTGAATGATAGTGTTTTGAACATGAGATGCATAGCTCATAAATTAAATTTGATTGTGAAAGATAGCTTGACTACGATACGTGACTCCATTGCACGTATCCGAAATGTGGTTAGGTATATAAGGAGTTCTTTCACGAGAGCTAAAGCATTTCAGTATTGCATTGAGAGTGAATAGATCGCTTATAAGGGTTCAATAGTTGTTGACGTTGCCATTAGATGGAACTCCACTTATCTCATGTTAAACACCGCCATAAAGTTCAGAAAAGCTTTCCAAAGAATGGAAGACGACAATTTATCTTTTGTAAGTGAGCTTAATCATGAAACTCCTAGTGATGATGATTGGAAAAATGCTCTTATTCTTTCAGAATTTCTAAAAGTATTCTATGATGCCACCAATCAAATATTAGGGAGTTCATATGTTACTTCAAATGATTATTTTGAAGAAATAGCTCTTTTGTATAGATATTTGAAAGATGCGGTCGATACTTCAGATCCTAAGCTTCAAGTTATGGGTTTGAAAATGAAATTTTTTTTTTACAAATATTATGGAAGCTTGGATAAAGTGCATATGATGGTGTTGATTGCGGTTATACTAGATCCTAGAGTCAAGTTGAATTATGTGACTTTCTTATATGAATAATATGATGATGAATTGAAAGTTAAAGAAATGCATTACAAGGTGAAGGACACATTGGAGCGTTTGCATGAATTTTATGAGCAATCTGTTCTTATTTCAAGTAATCGAAATTTTGGTGGCCATAATTCAGGTGCAAGTAGTAGTGCTTCCAATGTTGATGCGGGTGGTAGGAAAGGAATAAAGAAGTATAACGCCCAAGCTTGGAAGAAAATGTTTTTATATTCAAATGAACAAGGGTATGATGGCAACAAATCCAAGCTTAATGAGTATATTCAAGAAAAAAATGAAAAGGATCTTGATCTTGACCTTTTGATATGGTGGAAGACTAATGGCTCAAAATATAAGATCCTTTCTTTGATGGCTCGAGATATTTTGTCTATTTCTGTAACTACTGTTGCTTCCTAGTCAATTTTTAGTACATCGGGTCGTGTGCTTGATGGCTTTCGAAGTTCTTTAACTCCTAAAGTAGTAGAAGCTTTGATTTACACTCAAGACTGGTTGAGAGCTATTTGTGTACCGATTGATGTTGAGGAGTGCATCGAGGATGCAGAAAAATTTGAGTTGGGTAAGTGACATTGTTTATATCTTTATATATTGTAATTCTTTTTGTATATCTATAAGTAAATATTTTATTTAATCTCTTTTTTTTTTATTTATTTATAGATATTGATGGTCTTAATGCGGAGATTATCGCTGGTAAATAAAGTTTATCACTAGGAGGATGCCTTGCATTGAAAAGTAAAGCATAGCTTTTATTTCAGCTTTCAAGAGATAGTATGAACCAAATATAACTGTGTTGTATATCTTTTTTTTTTTTTTTAGGTTTTAGGAGCAGTAGGTCTTATGCGGGCTAAGGGAAGGTGCTAGGGTGAAATCGGAATTCTTGTCTTATTTACAGTATTACTTTTTTATCTGATGAAATCACCTTGGGATTGTATTATTATGAAGGTAAATATGGTTACTTTCTTGCAACTTACAATGCTGTGTCTTGGAATGATTTGTCAATAATCTATCCACATCCATTATATTACAAGATATCTAAAAGACGTGATTTTTTTGAATGCCAAAGCAAGGATTTGTAAGGAATGGATGTGCTGATAAATGGGAAAGGGTTCACCAAATTCGAGATAAGTTTGAATATGATAGAGAGAGAAGAATGAGGGAGAAAGGTAATTTCATGTTTGACTTTATGAATGATTCATTTTTGTCCATTGGTTTCACCAATCTATGGTCTGCTTGCTAGTGATATTTTACTCACATCGCCCAAGGCATCTGCACTTGGAATTGAAGGCTAGTGGGTTATGGAAACTAATCTAGGTATCACCTGTTATCCCATTAATTATAAAATGTGGATCATGGTTTAGCTAGACAAAGGATAAGGTAGAGCATAATTTCTTATTTTGAGAAATAAGCTGGTGGCATTGGACCAACACTCTACCATAGCACCCTAGGCAACTGTTCCTTGAATTAAATAACGAGTGGTTTTATGCAAAATATTTGGGTATCTACCTGTTATTTCATCATTACAAAATGCAGTTGATAATGCAAAGCACTTTAAGTCACTATTTGGATTTAAATGAAATGATAAATTGCAAAACTGAGTTGAATAGCTAGTTTTACATTTTTATATTTTTTTTCAACATCAAATGGTTGAATGACCTCTCTGAATGGATCTATAATTGTGGGCATGGACGGATCTAGTTGATTTTTATTGAAAGATTGAGTACTTGATCGAGGCTGCAAGATAAAAAGAGTGTTCCATTTTATTTTCTCAATGAGGATGAGCAAGTCATTTAGTAATTTTGTCTTTTATTTTAAGCCCCACCAAGTGATTCTCTCACATCTCTCCTTTGTTAAAGCAATATATATGTGCCAAGTATTCTCCTGATTTGTAGCTTCCATTACCCATTATTTATATTTTCTTACATGCATGTAAATCTCCATCACTCTCTCGTCCCCAAAAAGCCAGTCCAATTACTTGGTTTGATTATGAACTTTGTTTTTTCTTTCATATATCTTTATCAATTATGGAACCATGACCTTGACTAACTGTTTCCTTTCTGGGATGCGCACACAAATAATTTGATTAATGAGATTAGAAGGGATTTGCCATAGGAGATTGATTTAGCTCATAGTCAAGTATGGGATACTACGCTTGTCAACAAATATCTTGGTGAGCTCTGAGTGGCAAAGAAGCTGGGTAGGAAGGAGCGGAAGCACAAAGAAGCTCAGGCTATTCTTGCTGTTGCTACTGCTGCTGCAGCCGCTTCATCTAGGATTTCTTCACTCAGGAAAGATTTGCTTGATGGATCAGCAAATCAGGAGGTTATTGGCATTGTCTTAGAAATTACTTTAATGGTCAATGGAGGGGAAAATGATGGTTATTTTGGTTATAATCTTCATTATAATTTCTTGTCTCTGCGGAATTTGGGGAAACTCAACACTACTAGTGGAAGGCCTAGTTATTGTTCTCAACTTATGCCACGAGCAATGGAGACAGTTTTTTGTTGATTGGCAATAAGTAATATAAGATCCACCATATGTTGATAGTCAAGTTAGTACAATGCATCAGGAAAAGATCTTAGGTTGTGATATATGATGAAATCTCTCCTTTTAGTCTTCAAAAACCTGAGAAGCCAACTAGTACCAAGGCTAGATCCGTGTGTGTGGTGAAAGTGATATATATGTTCAGTTTGCTAGATGTACATTCGTGTTGGTTGGTCTACTTTGTCAATCTTGGATGTTCAACATTTAAGCATCTTATCAAAACCTACACTTTTCCCTTAAATGATCTGCATATGTAGACCCTTAAAACTAAGACTTTGAAATTATGTGTTGCCTTCTTGTTCAGAAATGAAGCAAGGGATATTTGAGCAGGTTTTAAAAGGAGAACTTGACTTTATATCTGAACCATGGCCCAACATATTTGAGAGTGCCAAGGATTTAGTGCGGCGAATGCTCGTAAGGGACCCAAAAAAGAGGCTTACAGCCCATGAAGTTCTTTGTAAGTAACAATTCTTATTACTTTTGATATTTTGGAAATTACACCTATGTATTTCGCCTCTCTTAGTGCTTTCAAAGCCACAATTTGTTGCACCCCTGCTATTGTCACCTGTTGCTATTTGTTGTAAAGAAGTATCATGATGCATGTCCATAGAATCAGTAAGAGTGTAAAAGCACAATGTGGCAACATAGGAAATTCTCAAAAGGTGCAAAGCACTTGCCTCACCCTTCCTATTTGAAATTTTCTAAGTTACTTCTAGCTTTTTTTACATTGGGGACTTCATGGGACTGCTTCCTATTTGCCAATTCTCTTGGTCCTTATCATTGGAAATACTAGAGCTTCACTGTCCTGACTTCAGACAAACTCAATTGAGAGCCTTGCTGCGTCTTTCCATGATTCTCACAACAAATACATAAACAAACATGCTTTTGCCATGTACATGTCATCCTTGGGTTCAGGTTGATGGCGTTGCTCCTAACAAACCTCTCGATTTTGCAATTTTGACTTGTTTGAAATAGTTCTCTCTACCATGGACAAGCTCAAGAAGATAGCAATCAAAGTACGCAATTTTAGTCCAATTCAGACAGAAATAAGGCTTTATGTTAGAAACTGATCGTTAGTCTACAGTTTTATGTATCATACACAATGTCTCTCTATACTGTCACCACTTGAAATTATTAAAAAGTAGACTTCTCTGAATTACTTGGAATTTTTACACCGGAAAAACTTGCATTTGCAATGCATTTCTCTTTGGCTTTTCACATTTTCCAAAGTGTTCCATTGATGAATGCATCTTATACAGGTCATGGCCGAGATCCTTTTGGAAAAAGAAATTGCCGGTCTAAAAGAAATGTTCAAGATGATTGACATAGATAATAGTGGGAACATAACTGTGGAGGAACTGAAGGTTGGTTTGGAAAAAGTTGGCGCAAATTTGAAGGATTGAGAAATTCATGGTCTAATGCAAGCGGTAAGTTCTAGTCCAGACTCAACATGGAGGCTATGTTTCATATTTTTAATCTATTTTATCATGTAGAGAAACATCAATTCAAAATCTACAGCCTCTATCATGAAACTGATTCTCTTTTGGTACTTGTTTATTATTGCTTCTAAAATGTCGTTTGTGTTATATTTTCTTTGATGAATGACAAGTTTGTTTATTATTGCTGCATTCATTTCCATTTTTTTTAAACTAAAAATGAAAAAAAAAAAAAAAACCTGTTTGAACTTGTTGGAACTTGGAACCAACCTTGGAACTTGTGACAAGGTAGGTTTCAGGTTCTTGATTCTGACGGGTAGGTTCTAGATTCCAGAAAATGAGGAACTTGTATCCGAGGGTAGGTTCCAAGTTCCAAGCGGAACCTGTAAGGAACCAGGAACCGCTCACTCCTAATGGATACTAGAAATCCTTTTTACATTTATCCCACCTCTCCTATGGGACAATTTTATTCGAGCTATATCCCTCTTATATCCGACTTTATCTTATCTTAAGTAGGCATTAAACACAATCTTGTCCTATCCTAAATTTTATCTTGACTATCAAATGCAACCCAAAGGTATTTTTAGTATGTTTGCAGCTAGACACCATATTTGCAAATTCTCATTAGATTTTTATTTAGGTTTTTTTAATTTCAAAGTTGTCTAGGATTTTGAGATCTATAAAGGATAATGTAGTCGATTCAATATAAAAATAAGTATTAGGAGCTAATAAGAGGGTGGAAATAGTGCAAGACTTATTGTATCCTATTATCAAATAGGAAAGTTTACCTCTTTCAATATTTATATGAAAATTTGAGTTTTGTTTTTGTTTTTGCCTTTTAATGTTTATACAAGGTTTCGTTTTTTTTTTTGTGGGAAATAAATGATTTGCAAAATATTATGCTTTTAAATAATCACTTGTATAGCTAGAAATAGTTAATGAAAAAATATTTTAATTATCGACAATATATGTCTAAATAGCTTTGTGGAAGATAAAAATATTTTTCATTCATTCATTTTTGTAGGCAGTATAAATGATTATTTTAGGAAAAATATCTTTCGAATGAGTAATTTTTCATGAAACAAACGCATGCTTAGTGTATAGTGTGTGAAACTTTGTTTATTATTTAGTTTCCTTTTCTCCATTTCCACCGCATCGCTTTGGCATCTCTTTGCTGTTTTTATTTTTTATTTTTCATTTCAAATTTGGTGCTTATATTTCTTTGTCAAGCATAAGTTGAACAGACTTCCACAGATTTGTTTTATTTTCAAGTTATATATATCATCCGCCATGTAATTGCATGAGACGCATAAGGCATATCATGAACTTGGACGAGATAAACAAATTGAACAAATGCATAGATTATAACATGTATGCTTATTAGTATGTCTATATATTTCTTTTATTTTATCTATATTTGTCCAATTCAACCCTCTCACATCAAAACCCTTTCTAAAATACCACATTTTTCTATAGTAGTCTATCTAATTTTGCCTTTTCTTTCGAAAAAAAAAAACATCAATTTGGGCGGAGCAAAAGAACTCGAATCTTATATTCACGTAACTCTCTTCACCCAATAGTCAAAGCTTCTCGAGTTGAACATTCTGTCATGCTACCAAAACGCCAGTTATAAGTTCGAATTTCACACCATGTGTAATACCAACAATGATTTTCTATTATGTCAAAAAAGGCAATAATTACTGCTTGAAAAAATCTATGGAAAACCTTAAGAAATTAATATCTTAAGGCAACAAGTGTGGCGGCTAAAGACAGCCATATATTATAGTGGCGGTCTGGGTTTTCGTGACTTGATGGTGTTCAATAAAGCTTTGCTGGGTAAACAAGCCTGGAAATTAGTTCACAGTCCATTATCCTTATGGAGTCAACTTTTTAAGGGCCTTTATTTTCCTAATCAATCCTTTTTATGGGCAAAAACTGGGTATTGACCCTCTTGGGGCTGGAGGAGTCTACTAGTTGGAAGAGATGCTATCCTACCGAATTTGAGATGGTCTGTGGGTGATGGTAAAAGTATCCGCATTCGCCAGGATAAATGGTTACCTATTGGGTCAATACCAAGGCCCCTTGCTCAGGACGAACCAGAATTGGTGGCTGATCTCATTGACCCTCACCACCAAGCCTGGAATCTTCCACTTATTCAGCAGCATTATGATGACTGTATAGTCAGGGAGGTTATCAAACTACCTATTAGACCACTCTTTGCTTCTGACCAGTTAATCTGGGCAGCAACTAAGGATGGTCTTCATTCAGTGAAGAGCAACTATCAGTCCCTCACTTATATAGCATTCAACCAATCAGCCAATATAGCCTCGACATCTTACAGACATGACAGGCAAATGTGGAAGAGAATATGGACGATGCGCACGGAGCCTAAAATTAGAATGTTCTTATGGTCAGTTTTCCACAACGCACTTGCGACTAAAGCTAATCTATTTAGACGCCATATTACTTCGGACCCTATCTGTGACCTATGCGATCAGCAAACCCAAGAAACAATTGAGCACATGTTTTTCTCTTGTTCATAGACAAAGGAGGTATGGCAACATGCGGATTTAATTGCACTAAACATCCCAACACCAGTTCACAACATAGCAGTTTGGATAGCCAATCAAGTCAAGAGTAAACGTTCGGTACCTGGGCTAGAGCTTATTGCGCATGTCTTATGGCAGATTTGGCGAGGCCGGAATAACTCCGTTTTCAGGCACTAGCAGCCGAAGCCCCAACTTGCTGTTTCTGACACTCGAGCTCAAACCAGCAGCTATGACCGAACCAACACCAGGCGGAGGAAACCGCAATCCACTGCCTTGCACTCTGAATTTCTTTAGCGACCCCCTAATCGTGGTACTATAAGATGTAATATAGATGGGGCTTACCAACAGGGAAGTAACAAGGGATCAATGGCGTGCATCAGTAGGGATTACAAGGGACGACTTACCGATGTTTATTCTGCAGACTTTCCAACGAACTCGGCGCTTCAATCTGAGGTGCAAGCACTAACTTTCACCCTTCGACATCTGATGACGACGGGATTCCAAACAGCTCGCCTGGAAATTGATTCGGATTGCTGGATCATGCTGGATCTTGAACCAGAACAAACCGCCGCCATGGCAGGACAGACCACTCTTCGAAGAGGTGAAGCATCTCCTCCTTTTGTACCCTAATTTGCGTCTGAGACATTGCAGGAGAGAGGCAAACTCGGTGGCTGACTAGGCCGTGAAGGCCCATGGCCGGCAAGACCAAGCCCGAAATTGAAATATCTTTCCCCCTTTTTTGCTTTTACATTTGGTGTATGCGGACGCTGTTGCAAGCGGGTGTAATTTTGTCACGCCTTAATCGATAGTTTTTTCTGACCAAAAAAAAAAAAAAAAGACAGCCATAAATTGCTCATGTATATAGTGTTTAATAATACATTGTACAATTCTTTATAAGAGAACGAATGTGAATACATATAGGGAAGAGAAGCAGTGCTAGGGCTCTAATTATGATAACAAATTCAATTTTGGAATAGAAAATATACATAAACTAATCAGGAAAATAATCATGGAGAAAATCTCTGCTAAGCTTAGCCTTGCTGTCTAACATCCCCCGCAAGCTGATGTAGCAGAAGTCACAGTAAGCTTGATCTGAGAAGACAAAAAAAAGGAGTGGAGAGGCCTTTAGCGAAGACAGCAAGACTACAGCTCAGCAAAGATTTACTTCCTGATTAGTCTATGTATATTTTCTATTCCATAATTGAATTTGCTACCATAATTGGGGCCCTAGCACTGCTCCTCTTCCCTATACTTATTCCCATTCGAGAGTACAAAATATTATTAAACACTATATACATGAGCAATTATGGCTGCCTTTAGCGGCCACACTTGTTGCCTTAAGATATTAATTTCTTGAGGTTTTACATGGTATTTGAGCCAATTAAGCTTGTGGTGGAAGTGACTGTTGCCGATGCCTGTTGCCTCCAAAGTACCCAAATTGTTGGTAGAACCGATTGTGACGAGCAACGGCCTTGTGTCCTGGGCAATTACAAATCTGACACCTCACATTGTTGCGTCTTTGATTTTTTGTTGCCATTGAAATTTCAATATTGAGAGTTGCCCAAATTATTGAAGTTGGGCTGCTGTCCATGCGGATTAAAATTCCTCTGCCCCATATTTGAGTTGGGGCTATTGAAATTGGAAGCAGGGCCACGCTGTGAATGGGAATTTGGGCCCAAGCTGATGTTGTGCGCGACGAAGGCAACTGATTGGGTGGTTTGTGATTCCTAGAGCTCCAACAGTGCCTCATGAGCCAAGGAAAAGCCATGAAAAGACTCTCCGGTCATTTGTTGATGCTGAGTGTGAACGGAAATTGCAATAACCAAGCTTTGCAACTCAGCTCTTAAGCCTCAGAAGATATGCGTTCGGTACTCTTGTGATGAGATGGGCTCACCAATGGAGGCCAATTGATCAGATATAAAAGTAGCCTGTTGAAGAAATTCGGTCACGATTTGATTATCCTTCCACATCATCTGAAGTTGCAGCCGCAATTGGGTAGTTCGCACACTGTTTTGGGCAGCGAAAGAGAAGAAATTCCACGCAACATGAGAGGGGTTCATATTACATAACTGACTCACAATTGAATCAGCTATCGTGCTTAAGATCCACCCAAGAGCAATTTGGTCTAATGTATACTAGTTATCGTATTCAAGATTGGGCACAATATTGGAAGAACCATCTGTATTGGTTTGAGTAATTTGTTATGAAGGACATGGCAGCATTCCATCGACGATCAAAATCAATTTATTTGCTCAAAGGAAGGGGAGGATTCGAGCTTTCCACACCACGTAGTTGTCCCCCAACATTTGGACAACCGGATGACCCCATGAGATTTCCAAATGGCAAAATAATGGGGCTAGTGAGAGACAAGATTGTTGAATTGGACGGCATTGAGATACTAACAGCAACGGGAGTCGTAGGACTTGATTTTGTTGAGGAAGTTAGATCGGAACCCATGGCTATGATGCTTTCGCAATTGATAGCTCTAATACCATGTAAACCTCAAGAAATTAATATTTTAAGGCAACAAGTGTGGCGGCTAAATGCTGTCGTAATTGCTCCTGTATGTAGTGTTTAATAATATTTTGTACATCCCTTTGTAAGAGAACGAATGGGAATAAATACAAGGAAGAGGAGCAACAAATTCAATTATGAAATAGAAAATCATAGAGACTAATCAAGAAAATAATCATGGAGGAAATCTTTGCTGAGCTGTACCCTTGCTATCTAACAATCTCCGTAATAAAACCATGCATCGAGTCCTATATAAATAACAATTTATGTGATGATTGGGGTATCATGTTTGTGCTTGATATAGTTGGGCTCAAAATAATTGCTAAGATATGGCAACATTCTATTAGAATAAAATGAGAAGTTTGTTCAAAAAATGGTAAATCTATTGTATTTTTTCCAATTCAATTATAAATTTTTTAATTTACCAATTGAGTAACTTATTTATGTTTTGCCAATTAAGTCAATTCGACCAATTTTGGCTGGAAATTGCTGATGTACATGTTGATCGTCCTATGTGGCACAATCAATGCCAATGTGAACAATTTTTATATTTTTACTCCCATCTTTTTTTTAACAAACCCTTTCTGGCCAATGTGTAAGGGCCATGAGATAGGGTCATGGTCCTCACCAGATGACTGATGACTGACAAGGACTGCCAACCATTACTAAAATTGGTAGAAAAAATAAAGAAAAGAAAGAAAGAAAAAGAATAAGAATAAAAATTATTAAAAAAATCATTATTAAAATAAAATATTCATTATCATACATGGTACTACCGATGTTCACGTCATCGATTTCCAATTAAAATTGATTAGATGGAATTAATTGGTAAAACTCTAATAAATTTAAGATTTTTTAGACAATATTTCTGAAAAAAGGAGTGCCTTTTTGTTTTGAGATCAAACATGTCAAGATGAAACTATTTGGTAATGCTTTCGTCATCCGAACCTTAAGAATAGTATCCAATGACACGAGGCATTAGGAATCTCTGTGTAAGTGCTTTTAGATGGATTTAACCTAGGACATTGCAAAAAATTGTAAAAGTGCTGGCTTAGACTATAGTTTTTATTAGCAATTCATCATAAAAATTTTCACATCTACATTCCTAATCCGACAAAGAAAATAAGAGCAAGTCCTATACCACAACGATGTAATTACGGAATGACTGTATTGGACGCTTGTAGTTGTGTATGATCCCGTCCCCCTTGATAGCAAGATTGGGGTGAGTCTCTTCTACTTCGGCGTTAGCCAGTTCGAGAACCCAATAGAGCAACCAAGGCGAGCAACACAAGTAGAGCCTGTTGCACTCATCCGGTCGGTCTTGGAATTGATCAAACAACGCTTGCAATATTCTGGAATTCAAGTACTTCACCGGGATCTCACAAAGTTCTCTGTCTTCGCCGACATACACTGCAAAGCATCCTTTTCTCGCCAGTTTCTTGACGTTCCTAACTTCTCAACGAGCCACCGCGTTTCTCTTCCAAGAACGGCCATCAGAACTTTCACGGACGATGGGGGCTCCTGAGTGAATTTGTGATCTTGAGACCGGAATTACTGTACGATTGTTGGAGGCTTATCGAATGGATTATTTATAGAGAGGATCGGAAGAGATTATAATTATTGTGGAATTAGAGTAGGAGTCGGTTTTTATTATTATTATTATTAGAATAGGAAAGAACAAGCTTGATTTAAATTTGAAGCGTTTAAAAGAGATTTAAGGTTTGGAACTCTAGTGGGATTTTAAATCCGGATAGAGAAGTCCAAAAAACTAACCGTGGCCAGAATGTAACAGAATGTAAATCATTTAATTGAGCTGATTTTCTCAATCTAAGTCTATCTGATATTAAGACTTTTCAATTTGTTGATGTTGCTATCTATTATTAAATTAAAAAAGAGAGAAAATCATGTATGATTATCTTGAGTTTTTTTTTTTTGGTAGAACAATTATCTTGAATTGATGTACGGTCGTTTGGCCTCTCCTTTGACAAATAAAAAAAAGGAATAAAAGTATCTTGAAGTAAAAAAAGAGCAATTGTAATAGTAGAAAAAGAAGGAAAAAAGAGAGAAAAATATGGAGAATAAAAATAATTGTTGATCTTTGATTATTATGCTAATTTCAAGCGATATGTTTTTGTTACTAACAATTGAATAGAGCTCTTTCAAGGTGAAGATTTTGATGGAGAGAACCCCTAGCAAAAGGGCGAAGAATCCTTTCTCCACCATCCAAAGAAACAATGAAAAGTTCCTGCAGATAGAGAATCCACGTCCTTAACTATTTCGATTTCAAACTTGTAAAGTGCAAATTCTTGCAAGTGGTGGAATCCTTATCCACCCAGACCCGCCACAGGCTAGGTGGAGGTCCCCATGAAAGAGAGAGAGAAAGAGAGAGAGTCATTCTGTGACGGTGATAGGGGTTGATAACTTGATCTCTCATATTGACAAAGTGATTGATTTAGATTGCAAAAGTGAGAAAAGGTCAATGGATTAAAATTGTACTAAAAAAGTTTTAGCATCCAATGCAAAAACTTAGCAATCTTATTTTTTTCTCGATAGCATCTTATATTTCCATCTTTTTCTTCTCTCTTTATGATGTGGGCAAGATAATTAGCAAGATTGCTATGTTATCATAATTCCTAGAAACATTTTTTTAGGTGATATTGTTTAATTTAGTTATAATTAGAGGCAAGGCAGTTGCAACGCACGACTATAGTTAGGTGAGTTAGGCACGAAAAGAAAATGAGTAGTTATTTTGGGGAAGTAAATGGTTACAAGAGGTACAATAATGCAAGAGTGGTTCAATGAAAGCAACTACACATTAACCAAAAAGCTACCCAATGCATAAAATCAATATTGTCGTACTTTTTAGATGTAAGAATCATATAAACCTCAGGAATATTTTAATAAATATGGTTTGGACACCAATTTTTCTCTTTATAATGTTATAGATTTTCCTATGGATTTAACTTAAATCTTTATTCAGGACTACTTCAGAGTTGTCCAGGTTTTTGAGACACTTGGTTTGTTATATTCCGTTACCAAGAAAGCTTATCTTTTTTATAAAAATAATTAATATGAAAAATTGAGTTTTGTTTCTTTCGCTTCTTTTAGCAAAACATAAGTTATAGACTTTCACATATTTGCTTAAAATTTTTCGAGTAATTTAGCATAAAACATATAACTACACGAGCCTCATAATTCATGAACGATGCAATTAGTTTTCATTAGTGAGAGAGAATGTTTAAATGACTCCGATGTGATTGATTTTTGTGAAATTTAGTGAAACCATAACCAACTATTCTAAAAATTTAAGTTATTACGTGAATATATTGTTTATTATTTAAATAATCTAACATTCCCTCTCAAGCATAGGCTAGACTTTGGCCTTAACCTAAGGTGTTGAAATATTTGAGTGGAGAGATAAATAGAGGCTGGAAGATTCAAACTCAGGACTTCTTAATTATGATACCATGTAAGATTTGATTAGACCATGGCCAGCTATTTTAAAAGTTTAAATTATTAAATGAATGTGTAGTTTATTATTTATATATTTTAATAATTATATATTATATTGCCTGTTGAAGGAAAAAATCAAATAAAAAAGAATACACGTGGAAGCAAAAGAACCCGAAAGGGAACCTGACTCCTACACCAATCCTCAAAAGAACCCCGGCAGGAGGGGGGGGGGAACTTTTAGAAAGTTCGTAGATTCACACACGATTGGTTCTTTAGTGATATGCTGCATGTATAACGGTATCCGAATCTAAAAAAAAAAAAAAAGTATCTGAATCTTAACAAAGTAAACTTTTGAGAAAAATAATGTGCCCAGCATTGTTTTACAGTCAAACATCAATTATTTTTATCTATCTTCATCAAATAGACGTGCTGTTTTACATGCAGGATGGGGCATAAGACCAATCTCTCATTGCTAATCTTCATAGTTTGTTTGAGTCTCATGTTGATGTAATCTCTCCGTTCGATAGTCGAAACTTTTTAAGTTGAATTTTTTACCATGCTATTGTAGCGTGGTTAATAAGTTCAAATGTCGTCACAATTTATAATACCAATAATATCTTCTATTGTATTAAAGGAGAAAAATGATTATTGCTCCAAAAAGATATTCACAATTAAATCTTGCACCAAATACTATAGTTATAACGATTTATGTAAAAATCGAGGTTTGTTTGTTCATGAATCACTTTGGTAACACTCTCAGCATTCAGTCCTCTAGGAAAAAAATCGAAGAACATGAGCCACGTTAGGAAACTCTTTTTACAAGTGCTTTTAGATGGATTTTGAGCTAGAATGAACAGGGATTACTAGCAATTCATCACAAGAATACACCCATCAATAATAATACCTGTAGAGAAAAAATAAATACTTCATTCATTCCTTAGTGAAGCATTGTATTATAAAACAAGTTCTTCATGTGTACATTCGAACCTAATCCAACAAAGAAACTAACATCAAGTCCTAGACAATGAAACTACTGAATGACTGAATCGGGTGCATATCCGCGTGTATGATCCCATCATTCTTCATCACAAGATTACGGTCGGTCTCCTCTACTTCGGCCTTGGCCAGTGCAAGAACCCAATCGAGCAACCTGAGCGAGCAACACAAGTGGAGGCCTGTGCGCTCGTCCGATTTGTCTAGACATTGATTAAACAATGCTTGCAACATTATAGAATTTAAGTTCTTCACCGACGTACACCGCGAAGCATCCTTGTCTCGCTAGCCTCTTGCCGGTTTGTAACTTCCCGGCGAGGCAACGCAACTTTCTTCCGATGACAGCCATCAGAACTGCCCAATGGAGAACGGTGACTCCTTCGTGAATTCAATCTCTAACCAGTTGCAGAGATGTTGAGATCGGAATCAAATGTACAAATTGTTCATAAAGGGATCAGGAAGAGAGAGGATAAACCTTGTGGAATTAGAGTAGGATTCCGTTTCCTTTTCTGATTATATTTGGGATGACGAAGCCTAGTCTAATTTTAAGGATTTAGAGGGGATTTTAAGTTCGGAACTCTAGTGGGATTTTAAAACCGGTTTTACAAAAGTATCTAACAATTAACAGAAAAACTACCCAGTTGAATGCTTCACCTTTCTGTTGCTGTAAGACTCGTATAAAACCTAGGGTGTATTTTAGTAAATTTGCGGTTCCAGATTTAAAAGTCCTTTTTGGAATAGCATAAACTAGCTTCTTAGATTTTATTTAGATCTTTATTTTTGAAAATTCCAGAGTCTTACTGGGTATTGAGACTATGTATATGTTATATACTCTAGTTAGAAAGATTGCCTCTTTAAACATTGATAAGAAAAATTGAGTTTGATTTCCTTTTTTGCGCTTTAATGTAGATCTATATTTTTGTTATGTAGCTTAGCTTTTCTTCATTTACACTTCATCGCTTTCGCATATCTGTTTTGCTAATTAACTTAGTAGAATAAATTTCGCCTTTTTATTTTTTCGTCGAAAAAAGTTAAATAGACTTCCACAAATTTGCTTTAACTTTTTGAGTTTATAGCATAAACCACATAATTACATGAGACCGTAATTCGCATTATCTTTAATAATGCAATTAGTTTTCCTTAGTGAGATGAATGTTTAAATAATTTACATGTTATTAGTTACGTTTGATATTTCGCACATAAATTAACTTCATTTTCATAAAGTACCGTATATAACTTGTATTAATGAATTAGTGTGTATCAATCTAAATTTCCCTTTTCTAAAATAAAGGAAAATGAATTCGAGTGAATCCAAAAAGAACTTGAAAGGGAAGTTGACTATCGTGATCTGAATCTTAACAAATTAAACCCCTAAGAAAAACAATGTGTCAAACTATATATTCAAGTCAAACATCAATTCTTCATTCGAGACTCATAAGCATGTAATCTTTCTACCTGAGTCAAATATTCTAACATGCTTACCGAAATACAAGTCATAAGCATTGACACTAATTGTGATGCAAAGAGTACTTCTATTAGATTAAATTGGGCAATGGTTAAACGATTTAGGCAAAAATTGAGGGACTTTATGTATGCTCGAAATAGTTGGACTGACAATAGCAGCTTATCACATATATGTAGAGACTCTATTTGAACATGATAGTATCTTTTTTGGTTCAGAAACCATTCGTGTCAAGATGAAACCCTTTTGTTCGGAGATCTTTCTTGGAATGCGATCCTTAGAAAAAAGAAATCAAATAACATGAGCCACATTAGAATTCTCTTTAATAAGTGCTTTTAAATGGATTTGACCCAGGATGAACATCTGGACTGATATACAAGCAATTCATCACAAAAATAAACCCATCAATGACAATAAGGAGAAATAAACCCATCAATGACCACACGGAGAAACTTCATTCATTCATTCAAATTCCAAAATAAGTTCTTTGTATGTTGATTACAACCTAATCCAATGGAAAAAACTAAGATCAAGTCTTATAACGCTACAATGAAATAGCTATACGACCAAATCGGGCTCATATCGGCATGTACGATCTTGTCATTCTTGATTGCAAGATTATGGTTGGTCTCTTCTACCTCGGCCTTGGCCAGTTCAAGAACCCAATTGAGCAATTCAGGCGAGCAACACAAGTAGAGCCTCGTGCCCTCGTCCGATTGGTCTCGGCACTGATTAAACAACGCTTGCAACATTATAGAACGCAAATACTTTACCGGGATCTCGACACGCTCTCCCTCTTCACCAACGTACGCTGCGAAACATCCTCTCCTCGCTAGCTTCTTGCCGATTTCTAACTTCTGAACAAGCCGACGCAGCTTTCTTCCAAGGACGGCCATTAGAACTCTCCGATGAAGTATGGTGAGTCCTTCGTGAATTTGATCACTCACCGGTGGGAGAGATACTGAGACCGTTGATGTACAAATTGCTGGAGGCTTAGCGAAGGGACTATTTATAGAGGGATAAACATTGTGAAATTAGAGTAGGATTAGGTTTCTTTTTCCGATTAGATTTGGGATGAAGAAGCTTGCTTTAATTTCAAGGGTTTAAAAGAGATTCCGAGTTTGGAATTCTAGTGGAATTTTTTAAAACCAGATAGAGAATATAAATACTTTAATTCATCTGACTTTCGCCATCTAAGTTATTCAAATTGTTAATGTTGCGATCTATTATCAAATTAGAAAATAGAGACTATCATGTCAAATTATCTTGAATTAATTTGCGGCCTTCCTGCATCTCCTTTGACCAAAACAATAGAGGAATAAAAGTATCTTTAAATAAATAAATAAATAAATAAATAAATAAATAAATAAGAACCATTTTAATTGAAGAAAAAGGAAAAGAAAAATATGTAATTAGAGGATTAGATTGCATCAAGAAAATTTGAGCATCCGATACAAGAACTAGGCAATCTCGGTTCTTTTCGGTATCACCTTATTATACACCTTCTTCTTCTTTTATTTTTTTTTTTTTTTTTGCTCTCTTTGCCACACGACAAGATAATTAGTACGATTGATACATCATTCTATATCATTATCTTTAGGATTTTAGAAATAGTTTTCAAAGTTTAATGTGATTTCGAAATCAAAGATCAAGATAATGCAAGAGTGGTTTAATGAAAGTATCTAACAATTAACAGAAAAACTAACCAGTCGAATGAATACAATTACCGTCTTCTATTTTGTTGTTGTTGTAAGAATCATATAATCCTCAGGTGTAATTTAGTAAATTTGGGGTTGGACACCAAATTTAAAAGTTCTTTTTATAATAACATAAATTAGCTTGTTAGATTTTATTTAAACCTTTACTTTTTAAAATTACAGAGTTGTCCTGGTTATTGAGACTATATATTTGTTATATTCTAATATCTAGTTAGAAAGATTTCCTCTTTAAACATTGATATGAAAAATTGCGTTTGGTTTCTGTTTTTGCGCTCTAATGTGAATCTATATTTATTACTTAGTTTCGCTTTTCTCCATTTCCACTGCATCGCTTTGGCATTTTTTTTTTTAAATTAACTTTGTAGCTCAAATTTCTCCTTTTAATTTTTTTTTTTTTTGCCGAACATAAGTTGAAAGGACTTCCACAAATTTGCTTTCAATTTTCGATTTACATAGCATAAACCATATAATTACATGAGACATAGTTCATGATATCTTTTGACGATGCAATAAGTTATTCCTTGATGAGACGAATATTTAAATGACTTAAATGTGATTAATTACATAAGATCTTTTGCACATACTAACTTTATTTATATTAAGTAACTCGGTATTAACAAATTCATGTGTCTATATTTGTCCAATTCAATTCTCACTCAATCTAATCTGGCCTTTTTGGGAACAAAAGAACTCGAAAAAGAACTACTACATTGACGATCAAGATGGTATAGACTTGCTCTCTTTATCGTTACTTTTAAAGAGTTTGCCGCTTCACGATTGGTCATTCTTTTGTGATCACTAACATATAAAATTGGATTCGAATCTTAACAAATTAAACTCCTGAGAAAAGCAGCGTGCCAAACATTGTCTTACAATCAAACATCAAATTCTTCATGTTGACCCATTTGGCCTTTCATCTGATATATGATATTTATCTATCTTATTCGTCGTTTATCAAATTCACGTGTTGTTTTGCATGCAAGATGAAGCATCACACTAATCTCTCTTTGTTCGAGTCTCATATTCATATGATCCCTCTCCACCTAAGTTGAATATTCTGACCTTCATGAGTTTGAATTTTGACACTATTTGTGATACAAATACTTCTGTTAAATTAAATTGGGCAATGGTTACTGCTCGAAAAGATTTTCACAGTAAAATCCTATACCAGTCTATAGCAACAACAGGAAAAATAGGTATCTTATGTACGCTTCAAATAGTAGGGTTAAGAATTGTTGCTTGTCACATATATGTAGACATGTTATTTGAACATAGTATCTTTTTTGTTCAGAGGCCACGCATGTCAAGATGAAACCCTTGTGTTTGGAGATCTCTCTCGACATGCGATCCTCTAAAAAATTTCCTCTAAAAAATTGGTAAGTGCTTCTAGATGGATTAAACATATGATGAACATCTCCATGGCAAAAAGACTCCGAAGAATGCTGACTTATACTAGTTTTTACGAGCAATTCATCACAAGAATAAACCCATCAATGACAACACCTGCTGATAAACTTCAATCATTCATTCAAATTACAAAACAAGGCTTCGCATGTACATTAAAACCTAATCCAAAGGAAAAACTAAGATCAAGACCTATACCGCTAGAATGAAATTACTAGACAACCAAATCGGGCTCATATTGGCGTGTATGATCCTATCATTCTTGATCGCAAGATTATGGTCGGTCTCTTCCACTTCAGTCTTGGCCAGTTCAAGAACCCAATTGAGAAATTCAGGCGAGCAACACAAGTAGAGCCCTGTGCACTCGTCCGATTGATCTCGGCACTGGTTAAACAACGCTTGCAACATTACAGAATGCAAGCACTTCACTGGGATCTCACGACGCTCTCCCTCTTCACCAACGTACGCTACGAAGCATCCTTTTCCGGCTAGCTTCTTGCCAATTCCTAACTTCTCGACGAGCCGACGCAGCTTTCTTCGGAGAACAGCCATCAGAACTCTCCAATGAAGAATGTACACTCCTTAGTGAATTTGATCTCTAACCGGCGGGAGAGATATTGAGACTGTTGGCGTACAAATTGTTGAAGGCTTAGCGGAGGGACTATTTATAGAGAGATAAACATTGTGGAATTAGAGTAGGATTAGGTTTATTTTTCTTGATAGAATTGGGCGAAGAAGCTTAACTTATTTTTAAGGGCCTAAACGTAGAGATGTCCCAAACTGGCCACGTATAGAATCGTTTGCTCAACTATATTAAGTAATTGCAGATTTAGAAACTATAAATAGATGGGCCTTAGTGATTAAAAAAAAAAAGAAAAAAGAAAATTTTGGATACAAAGTAATAGATGCTTGCCCTGCAAATACCTTTAGTTTTTTTTTTAAGTCATTTATCTTATGAGAAAATTCAACCCAAAAGTTTAAACTCATAAATGGAGCTAAACCTCACAGTCAAGTATTACGGGTTATTTTGATAGGTAGAGAGAGATCACACATATATAAAAATTCATATTCCTATAGCTATGATATTTTAACACGTTTTAGTTCCTTTTTTTAACAAGGGATGAATCCATATTGACCATTGACTTGGATGGTTCGTGTAATTGAGTTTTTAGACTTTTTCTCAGCAGAATATCAAGTCCTCTAAATTCATCTGACCTTCGCAATCTTAATCGTTCAGACGATAACATTTTTCAATCTCTTGATGTTGCAATCTATTGCTAAATTAAAAAATTAGAGAGAATCATGTAAAATCATCTTAAATTTATGTACGACCCTTCTCAGTTGACCCAAAAAAAAAATATAGAGGAATAAACATATATATATATTTGGTCGTGAAATAAACGATTCATTAGCTAATACCGAAAGTTACAATTGGCTTCACATACATCAAAAGCTCGACTGGCCCACGATGTCTTCTCCCATGTTCCGGTGGATGGCTCAGGTTGTAGAGATCCCCATTCTCGCACAGACAGCTCGACAGGATTAGCAACACAGTTGCCTACCGTGGTACTGACCAGCGGAGATTCGGCTGCCTCAACGCGACAAGACCCCGATCCTGGTTCAGCTTGGAGGCCCCCCGATCCAGGTGCCCTGAAAATTAATATTGATGGGGCTTTTAACCCAGGAAGCACTACTGGATCAACTGCCTATATCTATCGTGATCACGAAGGGAAGTTGATTGAAGGTTTCACACGAACACTATATGCTCATTCGGCATTAGAGGTAGAAATCCAGGCGTTGATAGTTGGCCTGCAGCACCTGAAGCATGAGAATCACACTGAGACTTCTCTTATCTTTGAAACCGACTGCCTGGCGTTGGTAATGGCGATGAACGTCCCTCAGACGTCTCCATGGTTGGTCAAACCCTTGATTGCTGAAGCCGCAGCTTTGTTGCTCTGTTTTGCCCGTGCTTCTGTTAGGTTTTGCAGAAGGGCAGCGAATGCCCCTACTGATTGGGCTGCCAAGGCCCAAAACAACGGCCATTTGCCTTCTAACTGGGCCGCTTTCCCTCCCCCTGCTCTGAGTAGATAATCTTTGAGAAAGTCCCATTCAACACGATCATAGGCCTTTTTCATGTCCATTTTGACAATAGCCTGAAATTTTCGCTTACGTTTTCTCGTCTTGAGTTGATGAAGGACTTCCTGTACAATTAATATATTGTCTTGTATTTGACGTCCGCTTACAAAAGCACTTCTTTTGAGATGAGATCGGGAAGAAAAGGTTTCAGTCTGTTGGCTAGCACCTTGGATATTATCTTGTATGCATAGTTGCAAAGATTGATAGGACGGTACTAGTCGAGACCTTCTGGAGTGGGAACTTTAGGCACTAGTGTTAGATTGGTGCGGTTTAGCTCCGGGGACAAGATACCAGATTGAAAAAATAGCTGCATTGTAGAAAATACCTGATCTTCTAAGATATCCCAGTGATGTTGATAAAAGAGACCATTAAAACCATCAGGACCCGGTGCTTGAGTTTTCCCCAACTGAAAAGCGGCTTGTTTCACTTCCTCACGAGTAATATTTGAGATGAGGTGGTCATTCATCACGGAGGTTACCATACTGTCACACTTCTCGAGAATTGTTACATAAGCTCGAGAGCCTTCAGTTTGGTATAGCTTGGAGAAGAACTCCAGTGTCATGTCTTTAAGACAATTGTCATCACGGACCCATTGTTGATTGTCATCCAGCAACATTCTAATTCTGTTTCTATTTCTGCATTGAATGGTAGTCGCATGAAAGAATTTAGTATTTCTGTCACCCCACCGAAGTCAGTTTATCCTTGACCGCATAGCCCAATACTGTTCCTCCTGCTTCCACGCATTGTGTAACTTTGCTTTCAATTCATGGACTAGCTGTTTGTTGTTGGAAGGATGGGTCTGATTTGTTAACAATTGTAACTGTTGTTGTAGATTTGCAATCTGTTCCTGAGTTTGACAGAATGTACCTTTACTCCACTGCAAAAGAGCCCTTCTAACTTGTGTTAATTTATATTGTAGGGGGTTACCCCTAGCTGGAACGGAAGACCAGGCTTTGGCAATGACATCCGACAGGTTTGGTTCTCTAACCAATATGCTTCAAATTTGAAGGTCTTGCCAGTACGAGGTTTTCTAACTTCAGTATTTATCACCAGGGGACTATGATCCGATCCAACTGCAGGTAAAGCGAAGACTTCAGCCTCTGGAAATAAGATTCTCCAGTGCCAGGTACAAAGAACTCGGTCCAATCTTTCTTTCACCAGCTCATCCCCCTCAATTGAAGAAAAAGAATGAGCTCAATTGAAGAAAAAGGAAAAGCCAAAAAATCTAAAAATAAAATAAAATCCAACGATGTATCTTTATTACTAACAATAGAATAGAGGATCCACGTCCTTTTTTTTTTTTTTTTTTTTTCGATTTTACAATTCTGAAGTGCAAACTTTTTGTACTTGCCATCTATGTAGCACCGACACGGACACGTGACACGCGACACGACACGACACGACACGCCGACACGTCATTTCTTAAAAATAGAGAATTTCGACACGTTCCGACACGTTATATATTAAATATATATATAATAACCTAGAATTAATTTACACGAAAATATTAAATAATATCATTCATTATTTCAATTTGTTACAATAATACATAAAACTTAGAGGAAAAAACATTGTTTAAAGAAAAATGCTGAAATGATATTTTTAAATTTATTTATTTATCATATATAGCATTTTTTATTACTTCCTTCATAGTAAAAGACTTTTTAAAAAACTAAAACAATTCTAAAAAAACAAAACTGAAAAAAAAATTGACCCCGTGCATGTATATTTAAAGCATTTTTATTACTTCTTTTATTATTTCTTTTGTGTATATTTATATTTTGACCCCACAATATTAGAAATTTTTAAAATTGACCCCGTGCATGCCGGAATCGCGTGTCGGAATTCTGGACTCGCGTGTCGGAGCGTGTCGGAAAGAGTTGACCACGTGTCAGATTTTTCGACACTCGTTGACCGCGTGTCGGAGCGTGTCGGAACGTGTCGGACACGTGTCGGAGTGTCGGACACGACATGAAGGCTTCTAGAGAGTGTCCGTGCTACATAGCTTGCCATGACCTATCCCTGAGAGAGAGATTTATGTCAGTGACGGCGGTCAATCTGTTTCTCCTATTGACGAATTGATTTAGACTGCAAAAGTGGGTTAAGATTAGAAAATTAAGGTTCCACCAAAAAATTTTGGGCATCCAATGCAAAGCCTAAGCAACTTTTTAGATTCGTCGTCTGGTTGTGTGGACTTCTAATGAGAATAGAACTTGATACGATAAGGTATGAAACCCACGGATATTATTATATTATATCAACTATTTGGTTATTATAATAATAAAGTCGGATATATTCACATTATATTATATGTAGTTTTGGGTATAGACGACATATTAGTATAAATGAAAAGAACATACAGACAGAGATGATAAAAAATCTTTCACGAAACTCTTACCTACTTTAATTTTATTTTATTTTCCTCTCTTTTTTAATTAATTTCTTTCATCCCCTTCCACTAATAAATAGTACTCAAATACCTAAAAGATGTGATAAATATATATTTACATAATTAAATTATATTATAAAAATTAAATTAAATTTGAATATATAAATAAAAATAAGATTAAAATAACTAAATTGTTATTTTTTATTTTGAATTTCTAATATTATAATTCAAATATTATTTATATTGAAATATAATTTTAATTTTGTTAATTTAAGAAGTTTGTTATTCTAGAAATAATTTTCCCACTATAGATATTAGAAATGCTATCCACATTTATCCTACTTTCCCTATGAAATAATTTTATCCAGTTTATATCTCTCTTATATCCAGTCTTAAGTAGGTACCAAATGCAAAATTTGATAAATTATCATAAATTTTATCTTGACTACTAAACGTTAGTGTTTTTGGGTGGCATCTTATTTTTAACCTTTCTGTTGCCTCTCTTTGCGACGTGGAAAGAATCCTATTTAAAAATATTTTCTCAATATTTTACGTGATTTTGTTTAACTTACTTATAATCAGAGGCAGCACACTTGGTGCGTGTGACTGTACATGAATGAAAATTGAGTGGTTTTGTTATTTGTTCATGAAAAAGAAAATAGGTGGTTTTGAGAGGAAGGTTAAAGTAAGATTGGTTTTATTGTTTCATTAAAATTACTTTCCGTTAAAAAGAAAAATTACCTAGTCCAATGCATAAAATTACTATTTTCAATTGTCTTTGGTAAATTTGAGGTTAAAAACCTAATTTAAGAGTTCGATTATATTGTTTTATTAGATATGTTAGAATATCCAATTTAAGGACTTATTAAGAAATGTCGAGATTAAGGATTTATTGCTTTGATACTATGTTGAAATTGGTCAATCCGAAAAATTAAGCCAACGCATGGAAGGATGTCACTATGTATAAAGAGTATATAAATCTCATAAATGCACACAAGATCTTTATTTCGATTTATTTTAGAGTTGTCCAAGGTTTTGAAGCTATATCTTTTCCTTTTTTGTCAAAAAATTATTATATCCTCTCAACTAGTAAGAAAGATCACTTATTTAGATATTGACTTGAAAAGTTGAGTTTCGTTTCTCTTTTTGTGCTTTAATATATGTCCAAGAGTATGTTGTATGGGACAAATATAGTAAAAGTTCTACAATTTGTCATGAAAGTATAATTGAGTCATGGGACTTTCATACGAGACTTGACTACACTAATCTAAACAAATTTTAGGACTTGATTAAATTGCATAGTTTCAAGAATTGATTAGTCTTTTTTAAAATTTTAGGACTTAATTGTACTTTTGTATTAAGTTGCAAGACTTGATTGTACTTTTTGAAAATTTTATAATTCAATTGCAATTTCATAATAAGTTTTAGAAAACTTTAAGTACACTTCCCTATTTATTGTTTAGTTTCTCTTTTCTCCATATCCACTGCATGGTGCATGGTTTTGGCATTTCTTTGTTGTTGGTTTTTTTCTTTAAAGTGTCTAAATTTTTGGGTTGTATAATATACAACACAATTACATGAGACCTATAATCCACGATATTGCTAACAATGTAAATAGTTTTCCTTAATGAGAAAAATATTATTAATTAATTATTATGTTTTTATCTATTCAATTCTATCCTCGCATCACAATTCTATGAAATACCACAATTTTCCATATTAATCTATCTTATTTTGCCTTTTTTGACAAAAAAGAAGAAGAAGAAGGAATTGGACATAGAAGTGGAAGGGGAACTTGACTCCTTCATTGATCATGAAGATTGTAAAGACTTCCTCTCTCTATAATCATTTTTAAGAAAGGGTATAGTTTCTCAATTGGTCATTCTTTAATGACATGCTACATAATTGATAATGATCTGAATCTTAGGAAATTAAACTTTTTGAGAAAAAACAATGTGCTTGATATTGTATTATAATCAAACATCAATCTTTATGTTCAATTTGACCTTTCGTCTCGTATATAATTTTCATCTATCTTATTCCTTCTTTATCAAATACATGCGTTGTTTCTCATGCAAAATGGGGTATCAAATTGATACTTGTTGCTTATCTATATGTTAAATGGCAGAAACTTCGGAGTCGAATATTATAGCATGTTGCCAAAACATTGGGTATAAATTCGATTTGACTTTATTTGTAATCCCAATAGTGTTTTTGTATTATTTAGCATCATACAATGATCATTGCTTAAAAAGCTTTCACAGTAAAGTCACGTGTCGGGTCCTATAATAATAGCAAGTCAAGTGCAAATTGAAATGTCACGTCTACGTTTGGAATAATCAAGATAAAAATAGTCGCGCATACACATGAAACCCTGTTTGGTAATTTTGCAGCTATCATTGTCCATGAAATCTTGGGTAATTGGGAAAGTACCACATTTTCTTTTCTTTTTATCTTAAAAGATTGAAAATATTTGAGGCCTTATATTTTTGGTTTTTCAATGTGAAAAAATCTGACGTCTAAGGCCCTGTTTGGTAATTGGCCCAATAGTAAAAAAAATTATTATTTTGTTCTTGGGAGTAATTTTGGAACATATTAGTATTTAATATAATTTTTGTTTTTAACAAATTTCTATTTTTTTGTTAGAAGTAGATTTGGAATAGAATCAATAAAAAAAGAAGAATTTGATTCTTGTTTCTAGGAACAATTCTAGAATCAAGACCATATTTTCTCTTTTTATTTTCTTTTTTTCTTGTTATTATTCAATTTTCTTCTTCTTCATCTACCGCCACCACCGCGATTGTTGTCCTTCGTCCGCCATCTGCCGTTCGCGGCCCATTGCCGCCGATCATTGGCAATCGGTTTGGTGAGCTTGTTAGAGGCAAGCCCAGCCACCGGAGAGGCTGAGCGAGCTTCGTCGGGGCTAGGCGAGGCCCGCCTAGCCACCAGCGAGGCTTAGCCTCACCAGATCCTTGCCGACAGTTGAGCGAGCTCGACCTCACCAGTGGCTAGGCGGGCCTTGTGACATCTTGAAATTCGACCCCGTTTCGATAAAGTGAAATGTGCATTTCGTCGACGTGCCTATGGCTCTTTTTCTCTGAGCTGATCACTCACGAGTTAACTAACCTATTGGGTAAAGCCGTTAAGGGATGTATCAGCTGTAAAATCCCTAAAAGCTACCTAATTGGTTGGATTGGGCTAAAATCACGCCGATCGATTTTTAACTATGAAATTAAACTCGATTTTAATCGAATTTTAAAGCGCGTCATAATTCTTATTTTTAGGATCCTCGTCTATCGTTGTCAAAGTCAAATTATTGATGAGTCAGAAATTTCAAGAAAGAAATTATCGGAGGAAAAATTGAAGACTGGAAAAAATTAAAAAGAGAAAAGGGAAATAATAAAAGTAAATTGAATAGTAGGATTTTTACTATTTGATTACTTTTTTATTTTCTTTTTCTCCCCCTTTCTCTTTCTCTCTTCTCTCTCTCTTTTCTTTTCTCTCGTGCGTGAAACCGCCACCAACCGAATGCTTGGCTGGCTCCCACTTTGCTTTTCTTATTTGACTTTTCAAACACTTATCCTCTCTCTCTCTCTATCTTCTCTCTCTTCTTCCCTCATCTCTCTCACGGAACCGACCCTCTTTTTTCCCCCCCTCCTATGCGAACGAAGAGAGAGACAGCAGCTTGCCGTCGCTGCTCCATCGTCGCCCACCGCTCGCCGCTGTCTCGCCGCCCGCGCCCGCGCTCCGCCGTCCACCACCTCCACCGAGCTGCCGTTCCTCCCTTCCGCTAGTCTGGTCGCCGTCCAGCTCTTGCCACCTCTGTCCAGCCCCGTTTAGCCACCACAGGCCGCGGTTTGACCAGCTCCGGTCGCCGGGAACCATCGTGCAGCCTCGCCGGACCGCCACCTGATCTCCCGACCCCTTACCGCCCCCAACGAACTCTTTTTCTCCCTGTTTTGCAGCAAGGGCAATAAACCCGCGAGTGGGTTTCCAGCGGCTTTAGGCCTGCTTTTGGGCCGTTTCCGGGCCCCCAACCCGAGCCGTGCTTTGGAGTTTGTTGTTCCTCGCGTCGCCGCCGTCGGATTGATCCGATTTGCGCGCGATTTGGTGAGTAATCTCACTAATCCCGGATTAGTTGACTAATTATTCTTAAGGTTGGTTTAGTTTTAATTAATTATGTTTAGGTTGTTAGATTAGAATAAATTAGCAAGTATTAGTCAATTGTGATGCGATTTAGATAAATTGATTGCGCAATTAGCAAGTAGATGTGGTCTACTAATTATTGGAAGTGCCTCGGGATTTTTCCCGACCCTTCGTGGGCTCCAATTAGGCTTTTCGGGCCTAAGTGGAATTTTTAGTATTTAAATATTAATTTTCGGAATTTAATTAAATAATTATTTATTTTCCGAAAATTCAACTGAGATGGCCCGAGACCGGAATATTATGCTGATGACCGTGCTGAAGTCCGTTTATTCAATCGGGCTTTATTTTGAGCTAAATCGAATTTTTAATATTAATTATTTAATTTTCGAAATTAATTAATTAATTATTTAATTTCCGAAAATTCAATTGAGATGGTAAATGACCAGAATATTATGCTGATGACCGTGGTGAAGTCCGTTTATCTAATTGGGATTTATTTTGTGTTAAATTGGATTTTTAATATTTATTAATTAATTATTTTTTGGAAATTAAGATTTCGACAAACGATCTAAATCTCGTGCTGATCGTCGTGGCGTAGTTCGTTTATTTATTTGAGCTCTACATTGCATGGAATTAAATAAATTGTGATGTTTTAGGGATTTACCCTAAATTGATTTGGAATTGATTGAGATTAAATGATTGATTGGTAAATGGCCGAGTATGTTTGTTTAGCATTTATAATGCTTTGATTGAGTTGTAAAGTGAATGGAGTTATGAGAGAATTGGAAATACTCTGGGATTGAACCAATCAGACACGGTGTATGGACCTACGTGGTTCGGTGATTGGGACATCACTGGCGAAAACGGCGCCTTAAAGAATGCGCGTATCGGTCTAGTACTCATATTGTTATAGGCATGTATGGTTCGGTGATTAAGACATCATCACTGGCGAAAATGGACCTTAAAAACGCATACACTTGCTATTAAATACATTGTTATAGGCATGTGTGGTTAGGTGATTTGAGATATCATTTGGCGAAAACAGCGCTTTAAAACGCACACAATTGTCTATTGAGTACATTGTTATAGGCATGTGTGGTTCGGTGATTTGGGATATCATTTGGCGAAAAACGGCGCCTTAAAAACGCACACGGTTGTTTATTGAGTATATGGTCATAGGCATGCGTGGTTCGGTGACTAAGGATGTCATTTGGCAACAACTTGATCTTAAAAACGCACGCAATTGTCTAGTGGATAAGTCACCTTGGTGAACTTGACGCCCGAGAGCATTGACCTAGAATGGTCCGTCTGACATGTAATCGATTAGGTCGATTGATCATTGCTTTGATTTGATGTTGTAAATTGATTAACTGAATGAAAATGACTGTGAGTCGTCTTGTTGGCATATAATCGACTAGGTCGATTTGATCGATACTTCGATCGATGATATGATTGCTTGGGTGCCTATTATGAATTGTACTGACTTGCAGGTGGGATCTGAGGCTAAGGTAAGTCCTCTGTCCTGTGCGTGTTTAGGCAGCCTGTAGTATAATAGTTTACTAATCTGGCCTTAGTGGGGTAGAACTCATTGAGACGTAGTCTCATCCCGGTTTGGTGAAATCATTTCAGGACCCCATTAAGGAGCTGAGGATAAATCTGAGAAGGAGTACTCTGCAGTGAAACTTAAGGAGAAGAATTTTTGGAAGAAGAAGATAATTCCGAGAGGGGCCTTGAGTACGGCCCAGATGGGCTGAAATTCTGTCTTCTTTTTGAGATATCCATTTTGATGTGAATAGAGATAGAGTGAATAGTTATAAAGTACTCTGGTTTGTGTTTTGTATAAAAGTTTGGTTATAAGTTTCAATATGAAAAATATGGCCCTGTTTTTCTATCCCATCGTTTTATTGTCTGGGAATTTATAACTGCTTCCGCATGTGCTTAATAAATGAAAGGGTCGGCGATATATAGTCTTGGGATATCGCATATTAAAAACGACCAAGAGAAGGATGTGTGCGTGCCCGAGGATCGGGGCGTGACAAGCCTCACCCAACTTTGGAAGCTTGCCCAACCCCGTCGAGGCTTGGTAGAGCCATGGTTGGAAATGACCTCGCCCAGATCCGGCAAGGCCACTTGCCCAACCATGGCTCCGCCGGCGAGGGGCCTCACCGAGGGCCGGTGACACTCTGGTGAGGTCATCGACCCTTGTTTGGCCGGTCATTGGTCATCCCAAGGTCAGCGACCGGTCACTAGAAGAAGAAGAATAGGAGAAAGAAAGGAAAAAAAGAAAAAAAGAAAAAAAATTTTTTTTAAAAAAAGCAATAAATTAAAAGAAAATGATTTGAAGTAGAAATTTTGAGCACTCAGACGCAATTTAATTACGAGAATTAAAATTTTGGATAGCTACCAAACGCTTTAAAATGCTTATAAATTGTTCCCGGAAACGGAAACGTTATCAAACGCGCCTTAAGTGTTTTATCTTTTTAGTTCATGCCAACTTCTTCTTCTTTAAAGAGGGAATGACACCACATTTTTTGCACAAAATAGAAGTGATATTCTTGTAATTCCCTCAATTTAATGGAACAATCAAGCAATTTATGAGGTTTAATGCGCATGTCTAGTCATAAATTTTGTTGACGAAGCTTTCGATCCCATATTAACAGGGTGAGTGTGGTTCTAGGTAGAATAAGGAATCGAAGAAACGGACTAGTGGGTGATTCTAGGTTTCGTGGTATGCAAAGTAAGTTTTGATTCTAGGTTTCGTCATATGTATGATAAGTTTCAGATTCCAAAAATTAAAAAATCGGTTCTGATGAGTAAGTTCCGAATTTTACACCTGAAATTGGGAAACTAGAGCAAGTCTTTACGTTTTTCTTATTCTATGTCTTGATCGATTCTATGGTATTTTATAACATTAAATGATAAGTGTGTAATCTAAGACTATTAGTCGAGTTTCCATTTCCGATTATATTGATGGCCTAAACTTTTATTTTGTTAATATTCAATATATTTCATATATATAGAAATGAGTTATGGTAAGTAGATTATAACAAATGGTGGTCATTAGAGACATGATTTAGTAAAATCGTTCACTTAAGAATATAGATAGAAGCTGGGTAGATCCTGAAATATATGACATGATACATTCTAGGTTCTTAGATCTATATAGTAAGTTCCAGATTTCAAAAATTAAAAAATCGATTTCAATGTATGAGTTTTAGGTAGAACTTAAGTAAACGCAAGAACCACTCACTCCTACTTATTAAGTTACTAATTTATAAATTTTCATATTTTTCAATGCATTAATTGTTCACCTAAATTGGGCAATCAATGTCTTAATAGTTTTTTTTTTTTTTTTTTTGTTTGTGCCGGAGGAACCGCTTTGACCGATAGCCGCCACGTAAACCCCCCAGGTGACGCTAGCCAAGACCCACCATCAGGACGTCACGCGTAATACGCCTAATGGTCTGCTAGCCTCCCTGTAACTTGCGTTGACAGGGGCTTCGAACACCTGACCTTTCCCTTCAAAGGCAGGAGCCTATCCAGCAGAGCCACGACGCCGAGGGTATCAATGTCTTAATAGTTGATATTTATTTATAGTAAGATTTGATTTCCAATAAACATTTATCATCATATACATACAATAATGATTTCATACCTTTCATTTTTCCAGTAACGTTTGGGTATTAGTTCCTTTTAGCTCGATTGTTGTCTGTGGATGCAAGTAATTGCCAAATTCACGTGCATAAGATGAAATTCTTTCTAAAGTGTTAATCACTGTTTTTCTTATTAGGTCATATTAACAAGTTGCTCTACTAAACAATTGATGCATGAAAACTGCAAAAGTTGCTCAGTTAGTCATTTATGGCGTGAATAATAACCAATTACGGTAAAAATTGATTTATGAAAAAGAAATAAATTTTTTATTTTTATTTAGAGATGAGTTTTAAACAAAATTATCCGTTTGATAACGACACGAAATTCTACTCTTAAAATAGAAATTCGTTTAATAACGACACGAAATTTATTCCTTTCATACATCGGCAACCAACAGCTAGTGACAAGCGGCAGTAAAGCGGCAGTGGTTGGGGTGGCCGGATCGACATCCGTTGGGTGGCGCGATTGGCGGTGACGGTGGCCGATGACGACGGATGGACAACCGATTCATAGCAAAAACGAATGATGAGAAGAATTTTTGTTTATCATTTTCGTTTCAGAAATAGAAAAGTAAAAAAATTTTATTTGGAATTTCTATTTCAAACCTATTTTTGGAATAAAAATCTATTTCATAAATAGAAAAATGAAATAATTTTATAAAACGGATTTCTATTTCAGAAACAAGTTTGGAATAGAAAAATTATTTTTGGAACATAAATTTTGGTTTTTGTCATTGCACCTTTCTTCTTAAAGTGTCCTCAAAACATATGCCAGACAAAATCATTTTTTTTTTAATTACCCGTTGGAATTGTGGTGCACCTATTCACATATAATACACGATTAGTTACATAAAATGAGCTAAAATTATAAATTTTCAAAGCCCCTCGATTTTGGTTGAATCCCAATTGAATTTGCATTTGCCGTAGCACGATCCCATGCCCGTGGAACTCGCCCTCGATCGTGGATATCGATCTAAACACTCGTTAATATGATCCTCAGTAGAGGCTAGAGCTTACGGCGAACATCAGGCGGGTATTTTCCTTCAATTTCCTTCGTTGCTGATTTCTGTGAAAAAAGATTAACAAACGGATTAAAAATGGCTCCCTTCTTTTACATAATAATAATTATAATAACAACAGATAAAGTAATTTTCTCTTTTTCCGCGTGGAAGAATTGAAAAGCCGTAAATGGGGACAGAGAAAAGAAATATTGACATTTTAGCCACCAAATTAAAAATTTTACCCAATAAGTAAAAATCACATCGACATTTTATTTATAGCCGTATCATTATTACCGACACATTCCTATTTAGGAAAAAAAGAACAAAACATAAACAAAACAAACAAAATAAAATAAAAATAAAATCCTTCCTCCGTAAATAAATAAAGAAATAAAAAAAAAAAGGAGAAAAACAAAAAAAACCACTTTCAGTTCACATTCTGCGTTTCTGCACTTTGCACACCAGTTTTAGATCCAAAAATCCCCGTCGCCCTCGACCGGTTCGTGTCGATCGGTTTCTTCCGGTTCTGCGAATCCCAGTCTCCGCTGCCAACCCGCCGCCGCGCCGATCGCCGCCGCCGCCGCCGCCTTCGCCGCCGCCCTCTCCGGCGAGCGCCTTTGCGGGAACGGTCCTCTCTCGCGGAGGAGGCTGTCCGTTTTGCGAGGGATCTTTTCGCCCCCTTTCCTTCCTTCCTTCCTTCTTTTGGCGCTTGCGGTTTCTTTCGCTTCGCCGCCGAAAACGGAGCATCCTCGGCACTCCCATGGGCGATCTCCTGGCCTGGTCGCCTGAAGCCAACGGCGCCGCCCCCCTGGAAGACCGCTCCTCGTCCTCGTCGTTGTCTTCGTCCTCCTCCTCGTCGGGGCAGGCGGCGATTAGCGCCGAGCTCCTGCGGAAGGCCGAGGAGGTGACCGGGGGCATCATCGCCCAGATTCAGCCGAATTCCGTGTCGGAGGAGAGGCGAGCAGACGTGATTCATTACGTGCAGAGGCTCATCAGGAATATCCTCGGATTTGAGGTATGGCTAGGGCGGCGCTCGTGCTCTTTAGAAACGCGGCCTTGCGGTGGATGTTTGTGTGTATGCGGTTTCGTTCTGGTTCTTGCATTGGCTCCGTTCGGCAAGTCGAATGCTGTTGTGTAGGATGATCGCTCGCGATGATTCTGCTTTCTTAGAGTTCATGCATCTAAAGTTCGCGAGATGAAATCGGAAAGATGAATTGCGTGCTGAATGTTGCTTATTGAGCTCGTCAAAGTTAAGATCGCTCATTTTAGGTGTGAAGAACTCTGATTTCTCTTGTCCGAAGAATTTTTCGTTTAAGCTCCAGCAGTAGCTATGTTAGTGAGGTGCGATGGATGTTTGGATTGGCCAGATTCTCTCATCTTAGAGTATATTGAATGCCTGCTGTGTTCAATAGAGTAAAGTTAATCGTTTCTTTTGGCGGTTATGTGAAATTGGTTTTGTAAATAAGGAATTATATGATGCATACTGAACTTGCAATTTTCAACATCACCTGTAGATTTTATGAGACAGCTTTGCAATCTTTCTGGTTCAAAGGTAGGTGATGAAATGAACAGACAGTAATTGGTCTGCTTTCCCATGGTTTGTGCATTTGCATGTTCTTTTTCGGTAGTAAGACTACTGTTTGGTTTCGATCAGACGATCTTGTGCATGTAAAACACACTTTACCACGGTGTAGTGAGCTCAATGATAATTTTTCACATTTGTATGTACATGACCATCTTCCGTTCTTTCTTTTGGTTTTGTTGAGATAAAACTGGTGCTTCTTACAGGTATTTCCATTTGGTTTGGTTCCTTTAAAGACTTATCTTCCTGACGGAGATATTGATTTGACTGCCTTTGGGGTTCTTAATGCTGAAGATTCATTAGCTAGTCAAGTCTGTACAGTTCTTCAAGGAGAAGAACAGAATGAAGATGCTGATTTTGTGGTGGAGGACGTCCAATTAATTTGGGGCGAGGTTCTTATATTTAATCCAATCTATCCAAAGGATGCTGCACTTCTAGATTTTTAATGTTTGGATGACATGATGAAATGTGTTGTTTCTCTATTTAATGCTTGGTGATCTCTCTCATTCACGATTCTTGCATTTGAGAGTGCCACTACTATGAGTCAAGACAGGTCTAAAAGGGTAGACTTGGACTTGGAATGAGCTTGACACTGCAATTGATTAGCTAGCTAACCACCTCACTCCTGGACTCTTTTTGTCGACATAAAGAACACATAGCACCTAGGCAAGTGAAGTCGTGGCTTTCTTATATAATTTTTTTTTTTTTTAAATAAACTAAATATGTAGAATCATTGAATGATGCTAGAGTAAACCAAATGTAGGACTATCAAATGTTATCTTCCATGTTGAAAATTATCAGCAACTTCTTATCATGTTTAGCTTATGAAAGCTAGCATGAGTCATATTTGTCTTACATCTAGAAAGTTACCTATGTGTTTAACCTGAACTGCATGATCATTTCACTTGTGACGATTTAACAAATTAACGTCAACAAATGTTGGCCATGTGCCTGAAATCTTCCCAGTTGCTATGAGCTTATGTACGTTCTTGATATTGTTCCTTGCCAGTTTTGAATCCTCCCTCAAAAACATACATAAGCTCAAACCAACTGGGAAGATTTCAGGCACATTGCCAACATTTTTTTTTTTTTTTTAAAGTGGTTTTATTTAGAGAAGGCTGTGTTTTCCCTGGAGCGACGAACGTAATTACCTTTTTTTTTTCTTGGTATATTTCCAGAGTGCATGAAGTGTACCACTTCTTTTTCTTGCTTACATCATCAATGGTTTACTATCAAAAAGAAAATTTTCTTTTTTATACAAGGGAAAAAGGAGCACGGAAACATGTTATTGTATGTACATCAGCCAAAACTTGATGCATATTATCATTCTGCCTGGGTTGGAACTTGGAAGCTGTAATTTCCCCGAATGCACCTTGTGTTTTCCCTTGACCGCCCCAGGAATAAGAACACTTAGTTCTCCATTTTCTGCTTCAGTTGAGTGTTTTCTAACTTTTGAGCCCCACCCTTTCTTTTTGAATATTTAAAACCAGACAGAACTGGTAGATAAAATCTTTATTATCCTCCAATGCACTTTCTATTTGCTTCTTGGAATTTCTCACAATTAGCTGAATCCTAAACTTTTCACCCACATCATTCAGAGGATGTTCATTTTGCTTTTTATTCCTTCAACTCTATGTAGGTCATCATTTTTCCCTTCTTACTTGATATCTTTGTATCTCTACATTGAGTTTGTTATTGCATTACATTGCATTTTCGTAGTTTGATTTCCTTTTATTTGGGGAAGGTAGGTTAAAGCTTGGTGTCGCCAAAGAACATGTGTGTTTTTGCACCTTTTGGTTTTCTTGCAAGTTTTGTCTGCTTTTAATGAACTGATTAGTATTGTTCATCGATCATTCTTTGACCTGCTTAAGTTGTTGGGGACCAGGGTGACACTACAACTGTCTTTTTTAAAGTATTAATCTACATGATAATTGGGAAATATTGAGTGGTTGTTGTGATTGATGTCAAACAGAAATTGTAGTTGGTGGCTTGTGTTCTGCTTCAATGATTCATCATACCGGTTCACTCTCAATTAGAATTAGGGGGATTTTTTTCATGTCAGAGGGGGTTATCTCTAGTATCAAAATCATTTGATCAGTGATGTAAGAATTCCAACATGACAGTGTCTTTCTTAGTTTTTTTTTTTTTTAGTAATTCTATTCCGAGATTACATATTGCTAATAATGATTAAGCTTTTTGCCACTAGTGGGGCCAACTTTCGTGATTATGAACTTTTTCAGCTATATGCCTTTTATTAAATTAACTTGTTCCCCTTCATAAACTATTTTGTAGCTTTCACCAAAAATGTAAAGTGGAAAAACCAAGTCGTATAAATGTGAATACTCATATGTAATTGACCTTATTAAATAGGGTGTTTGAGTTTTCTCATAGCAGTTATAACTATGAAAATGGGTTCTTAAGTTTTACAAAAACTTTTTCGGGTACGCCTAACAATTGCAGCAGCTCTGATGGACCCAGCTTATAGGAAGCTGCCGCACTAGCTGTGAAATATGAATTGTCAGAGATACGCTACAACACATTACAATGTGATTGCAGTCCAACTCAATTACAGCACAGCTAAGCTATACCAAAAGGACTCCAACGTTATTATCCCAAGTTTGTGGCTTTAGTCTTGTAAAGGTTTTACTTAGGATATTGCTGCTGTCGTTACTCACTGCAGGACATCTAGGTAGAAGGGAAAACCATAGGTTGATCAAGGAGTATAAATGTATATTGATTCATTTAGGATAGAGTACTGTTATTGATATGCTGTTTGTGTGATTGGCTGAAATTCCATGCAACGCAAAAATATGCACAAAAGACCATTTCTTGCATTTCAACGAACTAGAATTATGAAATCGAACATGCCTTGCTATACTGGAAGTGAAAAATGTATAACCTCTAAAAACACTCGTAAGAGGATTCGACCTGTAGAAATGCCCCCTCAGTATTTTCTTATCTGAATGAGCCTTGAGAAGAGGAACCATATTGGTCATTCTCATCATGTTGCATTGTGTTTGAAGTCACCAAATTCACTCTTGAGGGTGCAAAATTCGTAGTCCAATCTGTCTGGTCCAACTACAACGTAACAATGAGTGAATCATGCTCTCTCTTTCATTCTTGCACCAAAAAATCTACTCATCAGTTCTGTCTTTTGAAGATTATTCAAAATGAGGGTATGTCCCCAGGGTGCTTTCAAAGAGAAAAGAGTCACCTTCAAAGGTAGGCTGACTTTTCAAGTAGATTCTCATGGGAAGAATGTGAAAAATTGAGTTAAATTTACATCCGAGTAGAGATGACATTAGAATAGTAGGATTTGACAAAAGAAATTTGAGAGTTACAACAGTTGCTCCATAGCCTATTGTCCTCTCCCGGATCTTGTCACTTGGGCCCTCCTTGAAATATTAACTCTTACACCACTTCTCCATTGTTAACCTTCAATTGATCAGCCACATTATCTCCCTGGTTCCTTGCTTATGCAATAACATCTGAAAATGATCTTTCTAGGCTGTGTAGCGGCAGTCACCATACCATCTTTAATTGCACGAGAACGAAATCATACCATTTCCCCTTAATAGAATTTCTGTGGCTGAAGTGATCCCATCCTTGCCTTATCTCCTTCCAAATCCTGAACCCATTTTCGCCTTGACTAACACAATTATTTTCCTTCTATCTTCCAATCGAAAATTTTCAAACAGTACCCCTCTATTTGAACTATTGTTCTCCTTGTTAAACCTCCATTGCTATTTTTCCAAGCAAAGATTTATTGAAAGAGACCAGTGATTTCTCCCCAAACCTTTTTAAGAAACTAGTCGTATTACAATTATCCAAGTAATTAGATGAATTCTCAGCTTATCATTCCAGTCTCCATAAAACAATTTTTTTCTTTATGCTTTCATGTTCTTCCCTCACCAAGACAATAGTTGGAAACAAAGAGAGTAAAATTCGAGAATAGAAAGTGGGCACTTCGATACTGCAAGTCTAGCTCCCTTGGATAAATAAACCATCTTTTTCACACTTAAAACTTTTCTCAAATCTCTGTATTTTGGGGTTCCAAACAGTCTTTGCTTTGTATTGGATCCCAATGGCAATCCTAGGTACAATATAGGTAATTGTTACTTATACTGTTTAACAGTTGCTCTTATTGCTGCATGATGAGCTGAAGTTACAGTGAGTATATATTGCACATAGGAACAAGAATTGGAGGGTGTCATTCACCTCTCTTCATTTTACTTTATTCTTTCTTAAGAAAGAAAATGTCCTACATTTTGATGTGACCTCTCTCTCTCTCTCTCTCTCTCTCTCTCTCTCTCTATAAGACACGCGCATGAATGGCTAATTGTATATGTAGTTAATATTACACTATTTAAGTCTTGCTCATTGTAAATGCTAGTTGTGGTGCTCTTTTAGCATGTACACTATCACACAGTGACATTTCGGCATTATTCTTATACTACTCTCTTGCATAATATGATTTTTGAAACCAAAAATTGGTCCTTTGATTTTCTCTTTGCGTAGCTTTTTATTAGAAGGTTGAGATATTTGGAATTCAGCCTTTCTTGATCTCACTTTACCATAAATCCACTTTTATCATGTGATTACTGCATTAGTACCTCATTTTATCCTACAGAGCAATGTATTATGCTGCTTTTTGAGGCGATCACCTTAATGCTTGATCTTGTAGACTACTGTTTTTGGTACTAGTTGATGCCATGCATGCATGCTGACGTTATTTTATGTGCTTTTTGCATTTTGGCACTCCATGATGATATCAATGTGTGTTACCGAGTCAAGTTTCTTTCAAGTATTTTGAAGAAAATGATGTTTTCTGGATTAACAATTAATCTTCCGATTGCAGGTCAAGCTTGTAAAATGCATCATACAGAACATTGTGGTAGATATATTGTTTAATCAGCTAGGAGGGCTCTGTACTCTGTGCTTTCTAGAGCAGGTAGCTTGTTTAATGCAGTCTTTTTACTATTTTAAGTGATTCTCAATGTCCTCGTTTTTTCAACTAGTGATTGTTCTTTCTTCCTTTTTCTTTGCGGGGTGGGGGCAACAATGGCTTGATTGGTATTGAAAATCTTGCTTAGTTAGAAGATGTGCCATTTTTTTTTTTTATTACTGTGGATATTTCTTGCTTTTTTGTTGATTTCCTACTTTTAAGGATGACCAATGGAGTCTTATAGTGGTTAGTGAAGTTCTTTGTAGGTTTTTTTTTGGTTTTGTAATAGTCTTTTTTATGGTGCTAGGACTTGGATTGCATATTTTTGTGGGCTTTATTTTCACTTCTATCATTTTGTCTCAGTTCATTTCTCTTTCAATTTATGACTTCCAGTTTTCCATATTTATAAAATCTGACTTTATCAAGAAATAATAATATATAGCAGTATATGTGTCAATGTCTATGCATTGCAAGAAATCTCTGTTTCTTTCTGTTTGCATCTATTTGCACATAAACATGAGTACGCACGAACATTGTTAAGCATGCATAGGCACATGCGAACACCCATGTATGCACTTATCGCATGTATGCAGTGGCATGCACAGATTTTCGCGTCTTCAACTGGATGGTTTTGCTGACCAATAGCAGTATTCATATAGGTGTGACCAGTATATTGAGGTTATAAGACTACTAACGTTTCCTATGTTGGTGCTATCATATTTTGATAAATGTTAGTGTGATTTACTGCAGTATCTCCTGTTTGTATGCTGTGCCCTGGAGGAACTTGTGTTGTTAACAATCTTTTTTCTTTTGTTCTTTTTCATCTTGAATACAATGGAGGAATCCACATTCAACATTCGTGCTGCTTCATATTCTACAGGTAGATCATCTCATTGGCAAGGATCACCTCTTTAAACGCAGCATTATACTTGTTAAGGCTTGGTGCTATTACGAGAGCCATATACTTGGTGCTCATTGTTGGGATATAATATGCGGAAACGTCAGGATCTTGCAATTTACATTAACGCGAAATCACCCCAGAGAAATTAACGAGAAAAATAAAGACATTAGAAATTTACTTAGTTCGGTCCGAGTATCGGTACTTACGTCCATGGGGAGAGTCAGTATCAAATAATCCACTAAAATCGGAAAATTAGAGTTTGTAATCGCTCAATCGCTCAAGTGTTTCCCACACCTAGATTTAACTCAAAACCAAAAGTGTTTATAAATAAACAACTCACTTGGGAATAAACTCACGTCACTTGATTACCGCGCATTCAAAGCTCAAACGAAATGCTTTACATACGTCAAACAAGAACAGCGTCTTCATGTATGTATCCTCTTCGTAGGGCTTCTGCAAGTAGCGCGGACATGCGATAAAACTTCTCGGACGTGTGGCTCCTCTTTTTATATTCTCGTAGGGTTTCGGTAGTCTCCTCGTCGAAAGAGAAAGAAAACCCTTTGCGTTTTATTTGTCTCATGCGTGGGTGCCCAAGGTCAAAAGTTTGACCTTGGGCCCACCACTTACAAATCTTCATGCAAGACTTCGGTGGCTTTTGACGAGCCGGGGAAGAAGGCCTGAGCCCACCTATTTCCTTCCACGTGCAGAGGGATTTCACGCGGCTTTCCTTTTCTGTTTTGGATTCCGCAACCTTCCGTGGATGAGGAAATATGTATCTAATTTTATTTTCTCTTTTGTAATCCTTCGGAGATCGACGAAATTTCTTCTTGGCTTGGAAATCTTTATCGATAAAATTCGGTATAATAAATTGTTATCTGAATTCAAACTCGAGACATTAATTTAACAATTCTCCACATTGACTTGATGTTTGAAGCCAAGTTATAGTGTTCATCATCCATGCTGCTCTTCCAACGCCCCGACGGGTGCTCACTCTCCACAGACGCCAATAGAGCTTAAGTAAAACTTGAGCTTTGCCAAAGGAACAGATTTAGTCATCATGTCTGCTGGGTTATTTGTTGTAGCAACATTTTTAACAGTAACATTATCCTTAGTTAAGACATCTCGGATGCAGTGGTACTTGATATTGATATGCTTCGTTCGTTTGTGATAAACTAGATTATACGCTAAATATATCACACATTGGTTTATCACAGTGTATATCCACACTTTTCTGTTCTAATCCAAAGTCTGAGAGCAAATTTTGTAACCATATCGCCTCTTTTGTTACAAAGGTTAATGCCATGTACTCTGTCTCAGTCGAAGACAAAGCAATGTGATCTTGTAAGATGCTTTCCAACTAATTGCATCACCCGCTAGCGAAAATACATGCCCTGCTAAAGACCTGCAATCATCCAAGTCACTGGCATGATCCGAATCCACAAAACCAGTGGTCTCACTGCCATTGCTGTCCTTCCGGTATACTAAACCCACGTCTATTGTTCCCTTTAAATATCTGAAAATCCACTTCACAGCTTCCCAATGAGCTTTACTAGGACGCTTTATATAGCGACTAACCACGCTCCCAACTTGTGAAATATGAGACCTAGTGCACACCATAGCATACATAATACTACCCATGGCACTAGAATAAGGAACACAAGACATATGCTTCTCCTCCTCAGTCTGCGGTGATAATTTATCAGAAAATTTAAAGTGATTCGCTAAAGATGTACTTACAGATTTTGCCGACTGCATATTAAAACGTGCAACGATCTTCTCAATATATTTCTTTTGAGACAGACGTAAAACTCCTGCAATCCTGTCACGCAAAATCTTCATACCCAAAATTTTCTTTTGCTGCACCTAAATTTTTCATCTCAAATTCAGTATTTAACTACCCCTTCAACACATCAATATCGGACATATTATTAGCTGCTATTAGCATATCATCAACATATAAAAGTAGATAAATCAATGAACCATTCTCCAATCTCCTATAGTAGACACAACTATCCATTTGTCTTTTTGAATAGTCTTGACTAGCCATAAAAGCATCAAAACGTTTATACCACTGCCTAGGAGACTGTTTCAGCCCATATAAAGATTTCTTTAACAAGCAAACATGATCTTCCTTGGAATAGCAAATCCCTCCGGTTGCCTCATGTAAATCTGCTCCTTCAACTCACCGTGAAGAAACGCAGTTTTCACATGTAGTTGCTTTAACTCGAGATCCTGCGAAGCAACTAAGGCAAACAAACACAAATAGTCAATGCCCTCACGCTGTGTATATCCCTTCGCCACAAGTCTCGCCTTATACCTCGCTGCCTCGACACCAAGAATGCCCTCTTTCCGTTTGAAGACCCATTTACTTTTGACAATCTTTTGGCTCATAGGTACTTTGACCAGCTCCCATGTCTGATTTCGATGGAGAAATTCTATCTCTTCACTCATCGCCCCTAGCCACTACGACGACTTCGAACTAGCTATCGCCTTAGAGTATGATGAAGGCTCATCTGTTTCCACCTCATCACCTACAGTCAATGCATAAGCAATATCTGTATAACCATAACGTATCGGTGGTTTAATTTGCCTTCTCTGTCTATCTGCGACTATAGTTTGTTGTGGCTTTGCCGGTTGTTCACTATCACTGACTTCAGGAACTGTGGCTTCATCTGCAGTCTCAACCTCTGTTACCTTTGAGGTCTCCGGAGTCTCCACTTGAAGCTCCACCTCACTTATGACACTATGATCTGTCTTCTCTATTGGTTGTGTCTCAGAACTCCCCTGTTGAAGTATTGTAGTCTCATTGAAGATCATATTTCTGCTGATTAGAAAACCAGGTGATCTGAGATCAATGCACCATGGCCGGTAGCCTTTCACCCCATGTGCATAACCTAGAAATATGCATTTCTTTGTCCTCGGCTCAAGCTTACCATCACTCGCATGAGCATATGCAGGACATTCGAATATTTGTAATTCGGAATAATCAAAGGTTTCTCCGACCATACTTCTTTAAGAGTCTTCCACTTGATAGCAGATGATGGAGATCGATTAACCAGGTAACATGACATGTTCACTGCTTCAGCCCAAAATTCCTTGCCAAGTCCTGCATGTGAAATCATGAATCGAGCTCGTTCAAGTAAAATTCTGTTCTTTCATTCTATCACGCCATTCTGCTGTGGTGTTCTAGGTACTGTGCGGTGTCTCACAATACCGTCTTTCTCGCAAAATTCAGTAAAATCTTTACCACAGAACTCGATGCCATTATCAGTTCTCAAGCACTTGATTTGTTTATCTGACTGCTTCTCAATCAATACCTTAAATTTCTTGAACCGATCAAATACATCATATTTGTGCTTTATAAAGTAAACCCATACCTTCCTCGAATAATCGTCGATAAAAGTTAGCATATATCGGGCACCTCATTTTGAAGGAACCGAAGACCGGCCCCAGGTGTCTGAATGAATATATTCAACTAATTGTTTGGTCGAATGAATAGCTGTAGTAAATTTAACTCGGTGCTACTTCCCATAGATGCAGTGCTCATATAAGTCTAGCTTTCCTGTTTTCTGACCCTTCAACAACTCCCTTTTACTCAGCTTCGGCATACTTGCCTCACTCATGTGCCCTAAACGCACATGCCATAATTGAGTCAAATAAAAGTCTGACTCACCTAATGAAACTGTAGTGGTTCCAGTCACGATCTCTCCTAGTAGATGATAGAGAGTATTCACTTTCTTCCCTTTCATCACTGTCATGGCACATCGAGAAATTTTTAGTACTCTACCTTCAGCGGTGTACCTACACCCAATATCATCGAGTGTCCCCAGAGAAATAAGGTTTTTATTAAGCTTCGGTACATGCCTCATATTTGTCAATGTGCAAACCATCCCATCGTGCATACGGATTCGAATTGTCCCTATCCTCACAGCCTTACAAAATGCATTATTCCCCAAAAGAACCCTACCACCACCTGTAGCTTGGTAAATAGTAAACAAGTTCTTATGAGGTGTCATATGATAAGAACACCCCGAATCTAGCACCCATTCGTCTCTTGATGAAGTAGCAGTTACACATGAAACAGTTTCTACATCCCTATTGCTCCCCTCAGCAACATTTGCCACACTATTTGTGGCATTCTGCTTATCAACTTTATTTCTCCGCTTTGGACAATCTCTCCTGATGTGCCCCTCCTTGTGACACTTAAAGCACTTCACGCGTCCTTTGGACTTTCTATTGCGTGATTTTGATATGCTTTTACCTCTGCTGCTACTAGGCTCTCGATGTTGTTCTATACCCCAAATTGTCAATGCTTGCGCTGGCCCTTTCGCCAGACCATCATCTTGCAACTTTTCTGCCACTCCTTAGAGAATAAAGCGGACTTTACCTCTTTTGAGGTAATAGTAGTGCGCCCTTGCAACAACGAATCAGTAAAGTGCTCCCACGACTCTAGTAAAGAGGCTAACAATATCATGCCTCGTTCTTCATCATCCAGTATCTTACCGACGTTTTTCAGATTCAACATGAGTTTATTAAATTCATCTAGGTGAGTTTTGATAGACGTACCCTCAGTATATCTAAATTGAAACATCTTTTTTTAGCATGTATAAGTGATTATTCAAACCTTTCTTCACATAGAGTGTTTGAAGTTTTGCTCATAATGCTGCGGCATTCTTCTCCTCAATAACCTCTAGTAAGATCCCATCCGACAAATTTAACAGGATTATGCTCTTTACTTTTTCCATAAGCTCTACCCTCTCTAAAGCTTTCATTATAATCGGCAACTCATCTTCACCATCTAGTGCCTTGGCCAAATCTTGTGTTGTCAATAAAGCTCGCATCTTGATGTTCCATAACACAAAGTTATTTCTCCCATCAAACTTCTAAATATCAAATTTCCTCTCAGACATAATTGCAATAACAAAATTTCCAGATAATAATCAGACAAGCAAAAAGCTCCAAATCACAATAAAGAAATCCAACCCCAAGCTCTGATACCAATTATTGGGATATAATATGCGGAAACGTCAGGATTTTGCAATTTACATCAACGCGAAATCACCCCAGAGAAATTAACGAGAAAAATAAGGACACCAGAAATTTACGTGGTTCGGTCCGAGTATTGGTACCTACGTCCACGGGGAGAGTCAGTATCAAATAATCCACTAAAATCGAAGAATCAGAGTTTACAATCACTCAATCGTTCAAGTGTTTCCCACATCTAGATTTAACCAAAAACCCAAAGTGTTTATAAATAAACAACTCACTTGGGAATAAACTCACAGCACTTGATTACCGCGCATTCAAAGCTCGAACGAAACGCTCTACATACGTCAAACAAGAACAGTGTCTTCACGTACGTATCATCTTCGTAGGGCTTCTGCAAGCGGCGCGGACATGCGATAAAACTTCTTGGACATGTGGCTCCTCTTTTATATTCTCATAGGGTTTTGGCAGTCCCCTCGTCGAAAGAGAAAGAAAACCCTATGCGTTTTATTTTGTCTCATGCGTGGGTGCCCAAGGTCAAAAGTTTGACCTTGGGCCTACCACTTACAAATCTTCACGCAGTACTTCGGTGGCTTCTGACGAGCAGGGAAGAAGGCCTGGGCTCACCTATTTCCTTCCACATGCAGAGGGACTTCACGCGGCTTTCCTTTTCTGTTTCGGATTCTGCAGCCTTCCATGGATGAGGAAATATGTATCTAATTTTATTTTCTCTTTTGTAATCCTTCAGAGACCGACGAAATTTCTTCTTGGCTTGGGAAATCTTTATTGATAAAATTCGGTATAATAAATCGTCATCCGAATTCAAACTCTAGACATTAATTTAACACTTATCATGGTTTGATTTACACATATGCCTTGGAGACATTGGTTTTGTATATCTTCCATCTGTTCCATTCATCTCTAGATGGTCCCCTTGCGGTAAGGTCAATGGTGTGGATTGTTCGCAGAATGCTGTATAGATTTTGATGTTATTTCTATCCTTATTTGTTGTGATGTTAGGTTTTATACAAATTTTTGGATTACTATAGCAAGTTCGACTGGGATAAGTACGGCGTCAGTCTGAATCGTCTTGTCTATGGGTGTGCAAAAGAACCGAAACCCTCTTGGACCATCCGGAATCAGACTGGAACCGCTTGGAACCGGTGGTTCTTGAGGGAACCAGTCCGGTTCCCAGTTTCCGGTTCCATGGGAGGATCCACCCACCCGCTCACTCGGACCAATTATATTATAATAATATATTAATTTTTAATATTAACAAATTGAAATTACTAATTAACAAACCCAAATTAAATAATTAACTCAAATTAAATAATTAAAAAAATAATTAAAGCCGGTAATCTAATATCATGCTTGTTAAACCAGATGGAGAGGTCCTGATCCTGAAGTTGAAATGTCTAAAGCACACACCTTGACAAAACGCCTAGCAGTTAGTGGGCAATAAGCAAGCATGCAAAGAAGCAGGAGGAGGAGGATAATAATAGGTCAGGTGAAGAACTAGCAATTTTGGTCGAAAACCAAAGTTTCGCGTCAAGATCGGAGCTTTCGAGAAACCCAGGAACCCCCTCGGGCTAGGGTTCGCGAGGAAACCCTCAATAGCAACACGTTCGTTCGCCCATCCTTTTCTCTATTCAGCCCTCAAGAAAATCGTTGTTGCCCTCAACAACAGCAACTTGTGACTTTTGACTTATAATTAGTTTTACCTTATTTCACTTTCAACATTATGTTTTGATTTCTAGTTATTATAGCTTTTGGTTTCTATTCACGGTGGGATTTAGAAAATGATATTATTATTGGTGAGATTAGTTCTATGGATCCATCCAGAAACCAAATTGGATCGGATCGGCGGTCCGGTTCCCAAGTAGATCCATGCAACTAACGAGTGGATCTCGGTCCTAATTTTTCGGAACCGGTCCTTAGCGGATGGTTCCCGATTCTAGGTCGGGAATCGTCCGTCCAGACCATGTACACCCCTAGTCTTGTCTTTATCTCATCACTACCGGAAATTGTTGGTAAGCTATAATGTCTACCAATTTTGTGCAAGATAGGGGTGTCTCTCACGTGCTTTTGCGATAACTTATTGGTTTCTTTTACAGTTGAGATACTGGAACATAGGGGAGAGCTACTGCTCACTAAGGATTTCTTGAAGGACTGTGTGGAACGTTTCTCTGTTCCTTCAAAATGATTTGGAGCAAATGCCCGACGTTTGTTTCAAAGCATCTTAATATAGTTGATCCGTTGAAAGAGAACAACAACCTTGGTCGCAGTGTAAGCAAAGGTATTGGTCTTTTAGGTTAGTGTTACTTCTTGATATTCTTTTCTTTGAATGGGAATGCTATGTCCGGGCATTATTTTTCTCCTGGTCATTCTCAAGAGGTCGTGGCTAGCTGTTTGAGGGGGATAAACTGTCTAAAGCTGGGAAGAATGGTTGATAACTAGATATGTGTTTCAAAATTGTTGATAAATAGTAGCAAATGACAATTTGCAACTATTTCCACTATTTCCAACAACAATTTACGGCTTCTCTCGAGTGCACTCAAAATTATCAAAAACTTTAGAGTTGCACATTTTTTATGCTTGTTTTTCATAATGATTGACAAATTCATATAAAGTCATAATCTTACATGCCATATCTTGAAAGATATTATTTGTGCTTTCACTTCTTTGTGTGGATATGATTCTTGCAAAAAAAGTATCTCGGCTAAACACAGGACACCATTTATGACGGAACTAATACATGTTGTTCAATCACTTGTGGTCTACCAAGCTCCATTCTTGACACATATCTTTCCAAACATTATCCATTTTCAATTCAGATTCACAATGATATAAAAGCTTATGCTAGTTATCGCGAAAATCTGACTTTTCAAAAAGATGCCCAATATGATGCGTATCATTTTTCCCAATATGCCATACACATAAACGGTGATTAATATTTGGAAGAACGGTTTTAATGGCATTTGCCATGGCATGATCTTAATTGATGAAAATAATCTTGGGTACTTTGTTACCCATTGCCTCTGAAAAAGATTGAAATGTCCAAATGAAAGAAGCAATTGTTTCATCCAATAAAAATGTACAACCAAAGAAGACATTCTTCCAATGATGATTCAAGCCAACGAAAGGATCACATATCATATTGTACTTTTTTTTTTTGGTGACCCAGGGAACCTCCGTGCGCCATCTTCGCTTGGAGTAAACCCTGGAGGGAGTAGAGTCACCACCACCCTTGCTCTTCGGATAAGTCGTAGGTTCCTTTCCAACAAGGCAGACAACACAGGGATTCAAACTCTGGACATCTCGCGAAAGGAACCAATGCCCAACCATTACGCCGCCACCACGAGTGGTATCATATTGTACTTAGGGAAAATTCCAAATAAGGGCATGAAGTGCCTTCATTTTCTTAAATAATGGCTTGAAATGGATATTGTTTCAAAAAATGGCTTGGAGTGGCCAAATGATCTCAAATAAGGATCCAAAGTGAAACTTGTTTCAAATAAGGGCATGAAGTAATCATATCAATTTCCCAAAAGGATCTAACCTCTCAAATCGAAGGGCGTTTTCATCTTTTAACTTAATGTTTTCTATTTATTTCTTTTTCTTTCTTTTTTCCTTTTTTTTATAATATTTTTTTCCTTTTTCCCCTTCCTTTCGCTAGCCATGGCGGAGGTCGTTGGACTTAGGTGAAGGCAGCCCCTACTGTCGTTTGGCGAGGGGGTTCCTCACTAGATTTGGTGGGAGTAGCCCTCGCTAGTGTTGAGCAAGGGCAACCCCGATCGACGTCGAGCGAGGGTCGCCTAGGCTTAAGCTGGCAAGGACAGCCCCTCCCTCCCCCCCATCCCCAAGCGTCAAGCAAGGGTGTTCCTCGCTAGGGCGTTGAGCGAGGGTTGCCTTTGCCTATGTAAAACGAGGTCACCCTTGCTAGTGTTAGGCAAGGGTCGCCTCACCTAGGTTGCCTCGACTTGGTGACACTCACCAAATCCGATGAGGGCAACCCTTACCCTCGCCTGAGGTGGGCAACCTCTGCCAGCCATGGATGGCGATGGCTGAGGGAGGGAAGAGAAAAAAATAAAATAAAAAAAGGAAAAGGGAAAGAAAAAAAAGGAAAAAAATTATAGATAATTTTTTTGACCAAAATACCCTTTCTTCGATGGCTAGAATAGGCATCGACCGACTAGGCCCTTATTTGAGGTGATTTGGCCAATTTAGGCTCTTATTTGAGAAGATTTTACTACTTCAAACCTTTATTTGAAATAAGATCTACTTTGGACCCTTATTTGAAAAAGAGAGCACTTCGGACCCTTATTTGAAAATTTCCCTTGTACTTATTTGTATGATAAGTTTGATTAAATACCACTACATCTTCAAAAATTTCATAGTTTAGTTTGGATACACCATTGGACCAGAAAAAAGTTGATTAATCTCTATTCCTCATCTAGTTGAAATGTATTTTCCGTTTGATTGTAACAAATTAAAATGGTTAATGAGGCTTTGACAATCACTCGCACTAATCAAGTTTCTTATCTACGATTGTAAAATTTTTTGGTAATCACATAAAGTAAAGCCAATATTTTCCTGTCCCCCCTGCTTCACCACTAAGGTAGGAATACGCTTTTGTAGCCATTATACTAGCTCCAGTCATAAAAGTCAAAATACTTTTATTAGTATTCGTCATGTGTCGATATGATCGTATGAGGTGTTTTTGTTTATCATCGATGAAATGATAATTATGATCTATCTATACTCCATTTCGATTTTGTATTTTATATGAACTTGACATCTAATTCTCTCCACAGTCCTATTATAAACATTTCTTTGCTCATGAGGTGGGATCGGTGGAGAGTGTTCTTAACAATTACAAAAAAATGTGCGTGTTTGTAATATTCATTTATTATTATTAGCCTTTTGTCCTTTTTCTCACTCCAAATCTCTTGGAAATTGCATATGCATTGTATGTCTTATATGCTTCATCCTCATTAGCAAATGTCATGCCAATTTTAATTGAAATTCTTTATCAACATTATGCACAATGATATTGTCATCTACGGCCTTTACCAATTTTGGAAAGAAAAAATCCAATCATTTAAAGAAGGCAACTAAAAGGAAAATTAACTTTAATTCTAAAAGGATGAGTCATACCCATTTATCCTTAGAACAAGTCAAGTTAGTAGCAAAGTACTCAGAATAATCTGTCGAAAATTTGTACAAATGTAAGTTAGTGACTTCAAAAGATTGTGAACTGTGCATATTTCAGTAATAGTAGAAAATGCCATACCCACTTATCTACGGGGCACTCCTAGTTTTGTTCTCACTCTTAGTTTTGCAGCCAGCATGAACTATACTTCCTCAAACTGCAAGCTCAACAAGCTTGCAATTACATAATGAATTCAACAAAAGAGTTTCCAAAGATACAACTTACGATAAAAAAAATTCAGATTTAGTTTCACATAGTTGAAATAGCTTACGCTAAATGGTCAATAGCTCCAAAAGCAAATAAATGAAGCCCCATATTGAACAATTCGATAGGAAAAAAAAATCTAGACAAATAGCCAAACTTTGTCAGAACCCATCAAAGAATTCCGAGGAAAGGGAAAAAAGAAAACTTACAAGACAATGAGGAAAGAGAAAGAAACTGTTAGCAATAATTGTCACATGAAAACTTAAGATGGATATTGATACGAAAGTATGAATCAAATCCATCATTCTGGTCAATGTTGACACAAACTAGAGTAATTTCAAGCTTAAAGACCAATGTAAATGCCAATGCATGAAAATGTAAAAGCTTAGAATTAGAGATAATCCAACTTGTTTTGATGAGAGTTTGCTACTTTATCTAAGATTTTTAGAAGTGATGCTACCCAATGCCAATATTAGGTCCATATGAGAATGTAAAAGTAATTTCAAGAAGAATGTAAACTCAAAAAGATAATTGTACATTCAACTTCATGAATTCAAAAGCATGACATTCGCTAAAAAAAACTATATAGGGAAGTATCAAAGAAAACAAAACCATAGAAGGAATTCAAAAGGACAATAAAAAACAAAGAATGCACTCTTATAATCATTGCGCTGTTGCGACAAAAATGAGCTGGTCATGCAATTGTTCTTTTGGATTGAATCATTTGTAGTAGAAATTTGGGTGTCTTACACACAAGTTATTATTAAAATTATTATTCAGGAGAGCGTGTTTACCTTTTAAAACTTCTCCCAAAATCTGCATCATATCAAACAGCACTGTCCAAAACAACAATTATTGCTCAAAGCTAAATTTATTAGGAAGAAGTACATAAATAGAAGTGACTTTTAACCAAATGAACAATCGACATATGCTTCTCTTATTTTAAAATTTCTAGCCCTAACAACATAAGAGAAGGCAATTAAAATAAAATACCTCGTTGGCCATTTCACTTGGATGTGCTGCATATGCTTCTCTGTAAGAAACATCTTTTCTGACACGCTTTCCCCAACCAAGAGCCGCTTTCTCCTCACTTTGATATTTCTCTCATCTATGAAACACAAGTGATCATAAAAACGCATTAAGAGCAAGAATCTTGAAAGATGGAGGCCCATATTTTCTCATTACTTATAGTTATAGAACAACCATTCAAATAAATGATTTATTCCTCCTACCAAAGAAAATAAGAAAGGATCCATTCCTTTTTTTTTTTCTCTCTAAATGATAAGTATTGATAATCTAGCGTTCAAAAACTAGGTGGTTATTTCTTCAAAGCAACCAGAAGGGTAACATCTATCAGCACAATAATCACCACCCATTGACATAATGTGAGTGCAGGAAATATGTGAAAATGATTCAAAGTGCAAAATGTCACAAGAGCATTATAGTTTTCACATCAACAATGATCCTAGCACTAAAGAATGATCACTTTATCATCAATTGTAACTTCACGGAGAGTGAGAATTATAAATTATTCCCAGTAATTGAATAAGCACCCTTACTAGAAGGATGAATAAATAAATCATGAGATAGAAGCAATAGCTGATTAAAATGAGCTCAAAGAAAGTCAAAGACCTCTACAAGACAAGGGGAGAGATGCCTCAATTTCATTTGTTGCCCGACCTGGTCAAACATTTTGGCTCCTAGATATATACATTCCTATCTAGTTAAAAAGAAAAAAAAATTTATTCTATCCCAACGAAAAAAACTAAGCTCAACATTCATGCCACCTTTCTTTGAAGAATTAGACAGTATTAGAGGCAAATAAAAGTGGGTAAGGAAGGAAAAAAATTGAAAATTAACCTATATTACCTCACTCGGAGAAGTCTGTCCCATTCATTTCTTTAGGAACAGTAATAACACTATCATCTTTCTTCATAGAGTTTGCAACACATACATCTTCGCTCAAAGCAGGAGGTGATTCACCTCCCCCTGCACTCTTCCATAAGCTCATTGTTCCATTTGAGGGACTGATATGTAAACATGGAGAAAGTTATCTCGAGAAATCAATATTATTTGAGTGAAAATTCCATTAAACTTATTGAAGTGAAGTAAATTAAAAGAGCACCCAGATCAAGACAAAATTCATCAATGTGTGGAGAAACATTTTTCATTGCCGATTCCTGATGCAATTATTCATCATTCCCACTTACGTTTTATATCAAATCACAAACTATGCAATTATGTTTTAAATTAACTTCTTACCTACTAGAGGATTCACACTACAAATCACTGAGAGATAACCTCTCTGTCCTCCCCCCCCCCAAAAAAAAGAAAAAAAAACCACTAGACCCAACTTTCACTCAAAGAGAAAATTGTGCCATTCTCCAAAAAGGTGTCACACCATAAGTTCTGAAACGGCGGAATTTTAATTTAGTAGTCATTGCTTTTGCATGAAAGAGGTACATAAAAGAATCAGTTCATAAAGTTGCAACCAGCGAAACATCCACATAAAGGTGTTCAAAACTCAAACAATTAAGCAAAATACCCCACCTTCACTGAACCGACCAAATCAATCTCTCCCTCAGTGCACTTAGTGGAAGCCCTCTATAAAATCTGAAAGCAAGAAAAGCATTAGAATGTTTGCACTTAGTTGAAGCCCAAAAGAAGGGCCTATAAATGGATATACTTAGTCCCAAAACAGTAATGCTTTTCTTGCTTTAAGTTGTCCCTCTTGCCTCTTGATTGGAGCAAGTGCAGACCATGGACAATTATCACTCATGCGCTCTTCCTAACAGCAACAATAATAAGGTTAAAACTTTCATACCAAAGGTCACGATGACAAATACTCTGGTGGGAACGGCAGGATGCAACTTGTTCCAGGAGTCAAAAGAGCCGACGAAGAACTCTCTCCCTTAGCCTCCTGATAAGCTCTCCGACTCTAGCTCGACCTAGAAGCCAAGGTAGCCACTATCACCAAGCCTCCATGCCTCCTGAAATAGAGGCGATAGAAAAGACAAAAAAGGCAAAGGAGAAAGAGAGGTCCCACGGTACCCATACACCTCTCTCCTCCGCTACAATATCCCTCGCAGCCATCACAATGTCGCCGAAACCCCAAAACTTAGCACCACCACTAGTATTTCTAGCCTAACAAACCTCTTTTGCTTCAAAATCCTTGGCTACGTACTCAAGTCAGAAATGGGGACTGAATAAGGAGTAGAAGACAAAGAAGCTCGAGAGACCAGTTAGCGGCCGGCGATTTCTGGAGCTGCGATTGGAAAGTCAATGATCGCAAAGAGGACAGAGGCAAGGAGGGAAGCACTTAGGGTGAGTGAGAGGGCTTGAGACAAAGGAGGGGAGCGCTTGGGGGTGAGTGAAAGGGCTCGGGACAGAGAGGAGAGGAGTGCTTGAGGAAGAGAGAGGCATAAGCGGAAGAAAAAGCATGCGCTTAGTTGAAAAAAGGAGAGAGAGAATGCAGCAAGTAGTAGAGCAGAGGAGAGAGAAAAAAAATAAGCTTTTAGTTTATTTTTTTAATCCACGTCAATGGACACGTGTCGACTTGTTAGTGGGCCAGCTAGGCTTACACGCGCCATGTAGGACGATGACATGGTGATTAGCAACCAGTGAAACATGACTTTGTGGAATAAGTTTATATATAAGTATTAGTATGAGTTATTAAGTAACATTTTTATTGCATAAAAATCTGGACCGGACATTTGTTGCTCCACGATTAGTTGAAAATGGTTTAAGAAACATGAGGTGTTGTGAAAGTTTATATATAAGTATTACGTTGCAAATTGATTTATGGAATAAGTTTTAAAATGATTTGGGAAACATTTATTGAAAGATGTTTCAAAATATTACTAGTTTATGAAATGATTACTGAAATCATGTGAAAAATATCTTATGAGTGTAGATACATACATACATACATACATACATACGTACATACATACGTACATATATATATATATATATATATATATATATATATATATATATATATTTCTGACTGATGAATGGAGTTGAGAAAGATGATATTTAGAGTTTGCGAAAGAATTACGTTGACTTTGTGTATGGATTATAAAAGGTGATTTGATTCAGCATGGAAAACAAAGTTATGATACATATTTTGAATTGGTTTTGTGGAAAGAATTGATTTGTGAAAAGCTATGTTTTGGTTTGTGAAACTAATTATGGTATAGACCAATAAAGGCCTAAGTGTTACACGATAAGATAAATTCGTAGGAGCCATCTATAGGGCATTGTACTATTGATATATATTGGTCAAGGACTAAGTGCTACATGATAATGTAATTTTGTAAGAACCACTTTTAAGACCAATAAAGGCCTAAGTGCTTCATAGTGATGCATATCTCATGGGAATCACCTTTAGAGTCTTGTACCGCTCAAGGGCAAAGCACTATATGATGACGTGAGTCTCATAAGAGCCACTTTTAAGGCTTTGAAATGTAATGCGATACGAGTTTGGTTAATGAAATGGAACATTGACATTTGATTTGAGATTGATCAATGAACTAGACCATTGATTATCTAGTTTGATATTATTGATGGAAATAGTATTTCTACTGTGAGTATAGTTATGTTGTACTATTATATAACTCATTTTTAATCTTGTAAGTTTGATATATACTAAATTTGGGGTATTCAGTTTTGGTATTGATTTAAAAACATGCATAGTGGGTGCTCAACCTACTTAAAGATATATATATATAACTCACTGAGTTGTGGTTGCTCACCACATTCTCATTCCAACTTTTCTTCAGATCCTTCGACTAGTGGCTAGTAGGAAGAGAGCATATCAATTAGGAGATTTGGTAGTTTTGGGTATAAGTTGAGATAGTTTGATATATGTCTGAGATGACATTTGTTGGGTTTAGTTGAATTAAAAATATAAATATTCATTTACTGGATTATGGAGATGTTTTGACTTTGAGATTGAGTCCTTTAGGTGAAAAAAGAGAATTGTCGTGTCATTATTCCTATTCTTATAAGGTTTGGGGTGTTACAGTTTCCTACTTCATGGTGAAAGCACATGCTAGATAGACTAGGAAATTGAAGTGCTTGTGCCCGAGTGATCAATCGAGCATGAGGCAACTGTGGAGAAAGGAGTTCAAGGTACACATTTGGCCTGTATAAGCTTGTAAGAAGAGATTGTCTTACATGGAGCATTATTCCCTAAAACAAAAGGTGATTGTTGTAAACAAGAGATTCTCACCATCAAGATATGAAAAAGAATGTCATGAGTTTTGCTGAGAGTCCACCATGGCCAACACATCTCGAATGTTATCTCAGCGGATTAGAACTTTGAAAAAATTTGAGAACCGACCTTAACCAACTCGGTTCCCGATTCTTGAAGAAGAAGAAGGTAGGTCGGTTCTTCTATCAATTATGGAATTGGTTGTTTCAGTTCTAGATTGATTTTAGGGTTGATCCATTCGGTCTCATTCCAAAAATAAAGAACCGATTCTAATATGGTAGGTTCAAGGTTCCAAATTAGTAACATACCTACCCTGAAACTGGTCCAAAAAGTCATAAACTAATTGTACGATAATCAATTTAGTTTTAAACATTTCAATTGTGCTAATTTAGTTATAAACATTTTGACAATTCACCAATTTAGCAATTCTAGAAAATTTTGGCCAAAAACTGCTAACGTGGATATCGGTCTCCTACGTGGCATAGCCTATATTGATATAGACAATTTTTATTTAACTTTTTAAAAAATTTGAATTTTTTATATGTGTTTTTCTTCTTCTTTTTTCTTTTTTTCCCCTACTAGTCTAGACTCGGCAACCCTTGTTGGCCTAGTGGCAAGGGCCATGATGCCATCACTGTGGTTAGTGAGGGTGTCGTGGCTTTTGCCGAAGTTTGTTGGGGGGGGGGTGGTCATGGATACTGTGAGAAAAAAAGGAGAAAAGAAAGAAAGAAAATAAAAAAAATCAATACAAAATTAAAAATTAAAAAAAATGCAAAAATTGTAGGTATTAGTGCCAACTACCGATCATTTCATGTAAGATGATTGGTGTTCACGTCAACAATTTTTAACCAATGTGAGATCTAACAAAATCACTGCACAATTTTTTTCCTCAAAATCGGCATGCAAGAACATAAAGTGCCAAATAAGATGTGGTGAAAAAGAAAAAAAGAAAAAAAATCGATACTTGATCGAATCAACGTAGAAATAGTTAATATTCAAACGGTCGATAGAAACTCACCGAAGTCTAGATTTCATACGGGCGTGCTGCTGACAGAGGAGTAGTCATTGAGCATGTTTAGTTAAAAGTAATCTACTTTTACAGGATGGCAGGGCCGATATCGCTCTTCGGAAGCTCCTTTTCTTCATTTTGGGTGGTATTCCCCATCAGACTGCTTTCAAAGAAATCTATTTTCTTGTCCCCGACCGAGAAACTCGAATATTAGTACAGGCTCTTAGGAGGGAAAAAGTTGAGGCTTAGCCAAAAACATGGAGATAAAACTTCTTCTTGGCTCCGATTATTATTCTCCTTGTCGTTGTTAATGCTGGCAACATCGGAAACGCAGCACGACGAGACCATGGACGGTACTAGCAGCAATGGATCGATGATGATTGGAGGAGATTTGGGGTTGAAGAAATCGAACATCTCCATGGGTTTTTCGCTTTCTTTTGATTCATGTTATTTCTTTTTCTAGAGACGGCACAAAATTAGAAGTGTGGAAATCCCATAGATTTTAGGTCATGAATCGTTGAGACTGATCAAACTACAGTTGCACAAAATCAAGTTGGGAAGTGCGCACTGCGACAGTACAAAGTATCTCCTAATTCGGATTGGATTAGGATAAAAAGAATCAAAGAAAGTGCGATGAGTGCGTCTTTGTGGTGGGAGGAGATAAGACTGTATGTTGTTTCCTAAAATATGATAATTTTATATAACTAAGTACAAAGTTATTAATCCATGTGGTTCTCTAGTATTTCTTAAGAAAACATATTCGATTAGGAATTAATTGAATATATTAGTCCTTCCCAAGTTGATCGAGGTGACACACAACATGTCTATATATCAAAGACACGTCTCTAAGCATATTTAATTAAAAGAATTCTAATTTTTTACTAGAGAGAGCTGGGCGGCTTCCTCCTCCAGATCATGGTCGGTTTTCGAATGATGTAAACGTCAAACCTTTATGGTTTGATTGAAGAGGAAAAACATTAGAGAAGCCTATTGGAGGGGTCATCGCCTCGTTTTGCACTGCGTTGACAGTTGACACCTTGTTCGCTATGTGACGTGTGGAACGGGTCTGGCCCGCAGGATGATAGTGGTAGTCGGGCCCGACCGATCATCATCGCTTTTGTCGATTGTGCTTTAAGGGGGAAGGTTCCATTGGCATTGATGGATTTTTTCCTTTTGATGGGCCTGAGTTGGCCCGTCCGCCCATGTTGAGCCCAAAAGGCCTAGCTTGTGAGTTGAGGGCCCATGGAGGAAAGTATTAAAGATAAAGGGAAAATCTTGGAGGCGGTTAATTGATGAGAGATTACGTATTTTGGAACAAGAGATTACGCTCTCTCTGTTTTACGTGACGACACTTTCTCTCCTCTGAAAGATAGTGTCTAGCCTCCTCTTTGAATCACAACACTGGGGTTTAGTTTGTGGAAACAAGGTATGTTCGATTATGTGATGTGCCTTAGGATCGGTGATTCATGATTTTCCTGGGCTCGCTTCTGCTACGTTTGTGTTCGATTCTGTGTCAAATCACTGTTTTGGGGATCTCGTTTCCTGAATATTTTCCCAACATTGGTATTAGAGCATCTTGATCTTGTTTCCTGATTACTGTTTACGGTTTATAAACAAGGTTTGATTAATTTTCTCGTTAAACATCACTATTGATTGATTTAGAGACGGAAAAATCCCGACACTGTACTGTTCCACCCTAGTTTTTGGTTTTTCCGTAGATCAAATTGCGTTTCTGATTATTTAGGGTTGAAGTGCTCAGCGATACGGGAATTTTGAGTGGTGACTTGCTGCTGGATGCCGCCGGACGTGCCTTCCCGTGTGGCCGATGTGTTCGGCTCCGTCGGCGTGTGCGGTTCCCAGGCGTGTGCGACGCACGCGCGAGCGGTTGAAACCACAGGCGCGTGCAATGCACTCGCGCGATAACAGCAGGCGCGTGCGGCAATTGCCTGCGCGTGCAAGGCATGCGCCGACTGACGTCATAGTGACGTTGGCCGGCGGTTGCCCACGCACGCGCAAGGCATGTGCCAGCCCGTTTGGCCCAACCGGCCTGACCGGCTCGTTCGGCCTGATCGGCCTCATCAGTCCGACCGGACCGAGCTGACCCGACCTGTTTGACCTGGCAGACTTGTTGACTCGACCGGTCATCCGTTGACCACTGTTGACCATTGACCATTGACTTTGACCGTTGACTTTTTTAAAAAAAAAAAGGAAAAAAGAATGTATTTTTTTTCAATTATGTCTATATGGATTATATATAATCCATTTTTGTTTTGCATTTGTTGCAGGAACAATGCCTCCCTTTAAGTTGCGCACACATATTCACGCAGTTACCGATGAACAAAAGGAAAGGCTTTCAAGGTTAATAGCCGATTTGAATAATTATTGATGGGAGAGCGGCGACATAATTGATCATGTCCTTGAATACAAAAATTCATATGGAATGGTCATCCCATGCCACAATTTGATATGGTGCAATTTTTCATGAACACTCTTCCACCAACATGGCAAGGAGTGTTGAATCGCTTATGGGAAGTCAACAAAGCCACTTCATATTGGAGTCTTGTGATTGCTTTTATAGATGATTATTACCGGATTGTTACAAAGGAAAAGATCAAGAAATTGAACAAAAAATGAACTTTCCTTGTTCGTATAATGACTTGGGTTTAGATGTTTCGAGTTATCTTTCTTTTAGTAGGCTCTATGGACATATTATGTGAATATTTTTCTATCTCGTTGATGTCAGTGTAACAACTGATGTGTTTAGTTATATAATATGGAAATTTTCTTTCTTAAATTATTAATGGATGTTCAATATCATTTGCTTCCATTTATATATTGTTGTAAATTAGTATGTTAATTTACAATTCGTTGTGGGAAGTTCAAGAAAGTTTAGTGACTTTGCTGAACTTATTTTGCATAGAAAATTGTATTAATAATAATTTCAAGTTAGGATTTTTAAATGATGATTGGAAACTCAGTGACCTCTTGATTCTGAAACCTAATTTGAAATTATTTATTACTATGATGGTTTTATGCAAAATAGATACATAAATGATAGGTATTAATAAATCATGCAAATATATCTAATATGTTTAGATCAATGGCTTCAGCCACAAAGGGTATAGTCGCTGAGCTTAACAAAGGTGAGAAGCTCAATGGTGATAACTATGAGATATGACACATGAAAATCCAATACGTGCTGGAAGAGCAAAAAGCACTAGAAGCTCTTAACCTGACCATAGTAGAACCTAAAAAAGAAAACACTGTGCAGCATAAGAGAGATAAGGATGCATTTGCTGCATGGAAAAGAAAGAACTCCCTAGCTCGTATTACGTCACTGAGTAACATGGAAAATGACGTCATGCATGAGTTTAGGCGTTTTGAGAATGCCAAGGAAATGTGGGAAGCGTTGGCAGCTAGATTTGGTTATACTTCGATGACCAGACTGAGGCAGCTCACTATTAGGTTTGACTTTTACAAGAAGCCGCATGGTCAGATCATGAAACTTCATTTGAGAAAGATGTCAAACATGATTAATGAGTTGAAAGATGCTGGCTATGTCCTGACTGACGAGTAGCAAGTGCAAGCAGTGATTCGTTCCTTACCTCAGAATTGGGAGCATATGAAGGTGCACCTAACTCATAATGAGAATATCATAACCTTTGAGGATGCAGTGCGCCATCTTGAGCTGGAAGAGAACCGTCTCTTGGCGGCTAAGCCAGAAATTGAAATTTATCATGTTGGTTCCAGCTCACATGGTGCTTTGAGCTCCAAGCGCAAACATCCTAACTGGTTCGATAATAGGAAAGGCAAGGGAGCAAGTTCTTCAGGGAAGAAATTTAAGCTTGACCAACATGAAAGAGGAAAGCGTTCTCGAATGAAGAAACTGTCGAGGGTGAAGTGTTTCAACTGTAACCAGAAGGGTCACTATGCTCGCGATTGTCGTGAGCCAAAGAAAGTAAACACCCCTTGTACTTTTGGAAACTTTGCATATGTGTCAAGTTCTGTATTCTTAACTGAATCTAATCCTTTGTGGACTGTAGATTTGGGAGCAACGGACCATGTAGCAAATGATAGAGAATCTTTCGTAGAATTTCGATGAGTTTCGACTAGAACTAAGTGGATTTATGTAGGAAATAACTCCATAGATGAAGTTAAAGGGATTGGCACTTGCCAATTGAACATGTGTGGTGAACGCACCTTGTTCCTACATGATGTTTTATATGCTCCGGAGATTCATCGAAATTTAGTATCTGTTTTGGTTAAGCTTGGTTTTATTTTAAACTTCCATAATGGTGGTGTAGATTTGTATTTGGATACAATCTACTATGGTTGTGATTATTTTCTAGATGGTTTTATTGTACTAAATATTGACTGTGGTAATGTCAATGTTTATTATTCTATTTTCACGTATTCTACTTCATATGATAATGATTTGAATGTGTGGCATACTAGACTTGGTCATATTAGCCAACAACATATGAATAGACTAGCCAAAAATGGCTTGTTGGGTAACATTGAAAAAGTCGATTTGCTCATATGTAAACATTGCCTAGTAGGGAAAACAACAAGAAAACCATTTGGAAAAGAAAAAAGAGTTGAATTTCCTTTGCCTTTAATCCATTTTGACGTTTGTGATCCAATAAATGTGAGAGGAAGGCATGGGGCTGTTTATTTCATTACATTTATAGATAATTATACTCGATTCAGATATGTCTATTTGATTTTTCATAAATCTGAAGTATTGAGTTGTTTCAAAAAGTTTATAAAAAAAGTTTATAAACTTGGTAGAAAATCAATTAAACAAGAAAATAAAAGTATTGAGATCCGATCGAGGTCGTGAATATTTATTTGACGAGTTCAGAAAGTTATGTGATGAAAAAGGAATAAAAAGATAGTTATCTATTCCTTATATTCTTCAACAAAATGGTGTTGCGGAAAGAAGAAATAGAATTTTTCTAGAAATGGTTAGGTCCATGATGGCGTATGCTAACTTACCTATTACTTTTTGGAGTGATGCGTTGTTAACTACTGCCTATATACTTAACCGAGTGCCTTCCAAATCAGTTACTTCCCACTCCATATGAGTTATGGACAAGTAGAAAACCAGACTTAAGTTTTCTTAAGCCATGGGGTTGTGCTGCCTATACTCATGAGTCTTCTTACAAGTTTAGGAAATTGGGTCATAGAGGAAAGAAGAGTATTTTCATAAGATACTCTGAACACTCGAAAGGGTATGTGTTCTTAGGTGAGCAGGAAAGTATGAGTATAACTGAGTTTCAATCACGGGATGTCACATTCTTAGAGAATGATTTTCTTAAAAATAGCGAAATAGGTGAGGACTACTCCCTATTTGAAACTTTGGATTCGGATAATAAATTTAGTAGAGTTCGTCCAAGTGGAAGTAATATGAGAAGTGATGAATTTAATTCAATTCACTCTCAATTACAACCACATGATGAGACGATATAATCATTATCTAATCTGAGTGAGAGCATAATGGGGAATGATGTGCAAAGTGTACCATCTCCCGTATAGCGAACAAGTTGCAAAAGTATTCCCCGTCGACGTTTTGACATTGAAGGGAAAACTTTTATGGTTACTCTGCAAGATGAAGATGAGCCAAGGAATGTAAATGAGGCTCTAAGTTGCCCTAATAAGGAAAAATAAATGTATGCAATGAAAGAGGAAATTGAGTCAATAGAGTCAAACCATGTTTGAGAACTGTTTGATTTTCCAAAAAGATGTAAAGCCATTGGGAACAAATGGGTTCTCAAAATTAAGCGTAAAGCTGATGGCTCAATAGAAAGGCATAAGACTCGCCTTGTGGCGAAGGGGTATAAGACTCGCCTTGTGGAAGAAATTGATTATGAAGAAATATTTTATCCTATCGTGAGATTTACCTCAGTTCGCATTATTCTAGCAATAGTAGTAAGTATGGATCTTGAGTTACATCAAATGGATATAAAGACTGCTTTTTTTCAATGGATAATTAGACGAAGAAATTTATATGGAACAACCTGTTGGTTTCATTATGAAAGGCCAAAAACAAAAGGTATGTCGGCTTTTGAGATTGATACATGGCCTTAAGCAGTCGTCGAGACAATGGTATATACGTTTTCATAATGTCATAATGGGATATGATTTTACAATGATTGATGATGATCATTGTGTATATATCAAATTCCAAAAATCAATTTGTGATCATATCATTATATGTTGATGATATACTGATTGCCGGAAGCAATAAAGAGTTTGTTGATATTGTCAAAAGTTGGCTATATTTCAACTTTGAAATGAAAGATATGGGTGAGGCTACATACATTCTTGGAGTTAAGATTTCAAGAAATCGTTCGAAGAGATCATTGTCTCTTTCACAAGAAACATACATAAATAGGGTTTTTAAACGATGTTGTATGCAAAACTGTAAACCCATAGATACCCCTATTGCAAAAGGCGAAGGATTGAGTCACGAATTATGTCCAAGGACTCCACAAGAGAAGGAACAAATGCAACATATTCCTTATGCTAGTGTTGTTGGAAGCTTGATGTACGCTATGATGTGTACAAGACATGACATATGTTTTGTAGTTGGAATGGTAAGTAAATACCAATCTAATCCAAGTCAAGCACATTGGAAAGCCGTTTAGAGAATACTGAGGTATCTAAAGGGAACTGCTGATTATTCGCTGAGTTATCAAGGAAAGGATTTGCGACTCAAAGGCTATTCTGATGCTGATTGGGAAGGAGATTTAGATGAAATGAAATCTACCTCTAGATTTGTTTTCTTACTGAATAATGGCGCCATAAGTTGGAGCAGTAAGAAACAAACATGTATAGCCTTGTCCACGATGGAAGCCAAGTTCGTGGCATTATCAGCAGTAATACAAGAAGGTGTTTGGCTTAATAGATTTTTGGATCATTTAGGTGTTATTGAGAATGCTACAAACTCATTGTTGGTTAACTGTGATAGCTAAGCAGCAATAGCGTACACCAAAAATCTAAAATATTATGGCAAGACCAAACATATAGATACTAAGTATAATTTTGTCAAAGATATTGTTGCACGAAAAAATGTGAACTTAAAAAAATGTGAACTTACAGTACATGTCTACGCATAGAATGGTAGCAGATCCTATAATAAAGTTAATACCTAGAGATGTGTTTTGTGGCCTTGTGAAATCTCTAGGATTGCGTAGATGTTGATGTACTGAATATTATAATTTCTCATAAGTGTTCACATTTGATGAATTTTTGTTTGACGTTTATGCATCTTAATGTTCAGTAGATTATATTAAGTTGAGAAAGTATGTCGGACAGATAAGACGTTAGCTCACTCACATGGGTAATCGCCTCTATTTACTATGTGAAAAATAGAGATGAGACGGTTTTTAAACTTATTATCCATGTGATAATTTAGAACTCAAGCTTAAAAAACTTATGTCGCATTAACTAAGTGTTAAGATGATGACATAATATTTTCTGTATTCGAAAGTAAAATAACCAACATATTTTACTTTATATGTCTATGATGCCAGATGTGAATTCTGATGAATTCTATGAATGAGTAGATACGTGAACTCAAGTTAGACATTAAGTATGTCTAAACTATTATTTATACGGTATTAAATATGTAGACATACGCTCCATAGGAAATGAGTTAAATACTGTAATACATATTTCATACTACGTATGCAAGAGACGACCAATAAGAGTGGCAAAAGTTTTGATCTTAACTTTTATGCCGTGTGAGACTCTTGAGGAAAAGAGTTCCTCAATTTAGTGCCCTCATGACTCTTACTTATTCTCAAGATTTCTATTCAATGTTTGCTATCTTAGAATGTTGCCAATGATCATGAATTGATTCGATCTAATGGGACATTTCTAGAAAAGCAAGTTGAACTGAAATTGAGAGTTTCAAGGAAATAGGAAGATCTAATTTGGAGAATAACATTATAGTTTTGTATTCACTAGTCGACCAATTATGATTGTTTTATGGGATAATCATAATTGTGAATACAATATATCATTGTTTAAAAAGAGATCAGAAGAAATATATAAATGTGATCAATCGATCTAGGGTACTGCATACTATATCTACTCATGATGTGATGCCAATTATGAGCAGCTATATATTCCTAATGGATGTATGGCAATGAGTTCTCAAAGTATGCTGATCGCACGGACTATTCACCAGTATGAATGTTGCAGTAAGGAAAATAAGATTCTGTTCAGCCCATTATGTCGAGTGGGAGATGATGGATTTTTTCTTTAATGAGCTTAAGTAGGGCTCGTCCGCTCATGTTGGTTTTGACCCACCATGTGCAAGTAGGAGATGATGGATTTTTTCCTTTTGATGGGCCTGAGTTGGCCTGTTCGCTCATGTTGGGCCCAAAAGGTTCGACCTGTGAGTTGAGGGCCCATGGAGGAAAGTATTAAAGATAAAGGGAAAATCTTTGAGGTGGTTAATTGATAAGAGGTTATGTATTTTGGAACAAGAGATTACGCTCTCTCTATTTTACGTGACGCCGCTTTCTCTCCTCCAAAGAACAATGTCCGGCCTCCTCTTTGAATCGCAACACCGGGGTTTAGTTTGTGGAAATAAGGTACGTTCGATTATGTGATGTGCCTTGGGATTGGTGATTCATGATTTTCCAGGGCTCGCTTCCGTTACATTTGTGTTTGATTTTGTGTTGAATCACTGTTTTGGGGATCCCGTTTCCCGACTCTTTTCCCAACAGGCACCATAGAATCTATCAATACAGCAAGCTAGGACGAGGAAAGATCCACCGTTTAGTGACGAAATATTTCATAGCCAGGTGTCATTGAAACTCTTCTCACAACAAAATATCTTTCATCAAAAATAATTTTTCTATTTTTATTTAAGAAAATCAAAACTCTATACTAATTTTGAACCAAAAAAATCTCATTATTTAATTCAAACTACGTTGTACATTTCTAAACTGAGTCAAAATTACAAACTCGATTACGTGATAAGATGCAAACAAACTATGTTGAAACTTAATAAAAGTATGAAATAAATGTACTAGAAGTGTCAAAAGTTGTGTACGGTGCTTACTTTAGTGCTAAATTTTTTTTTTTTTTGAATCACTTAAATTCCACTTTAAAAAAAAGCGATTATTTAAGTGCTAACTCCAATCTACCTCACCAAAAATCCAACTAGCAATATCTTATTAATTTTTCAGTCCTACATACCTCGCTATGTGCTTAGTCAGTATATAATCCGTAAACGACGTTGTCCAAAATTTGTAAATAGTGATCATTTTAAGTGCCAAATTATATTTAAAATAATCATTTGAGTGCTAAATTTTGTTTAAAGTAATTACTTCAATACCAAGCATGCCATGTGAAAATGTCACATCGATTGGAATTTTTAAAAAATTTGCTAAGTAATATTGTAATTTTAATTATAAATGACACATAATCAATTTAACCAAAATTTCTCATCATTAGCACTTAAGTAATAATTTTTCCTCCGATTTAGCACTTAAGTGAGCCGGCAAAAACTTTAGGTACTAAAGTAAGTGCCTACATAATTTTTTACATTTCTAGTATACTTATTCTTAGAGTACCATACGAAAAAGAAAATTGAAAGAGAACAAGATCCTTATGCAAAAGCTTCTAAGCTCAAGCCACCGCGTTGCCGGTACCATGAGTAACCTTGCGAAGAACTGTAAAGTGGAACTTGCAAGAGACCGTGTCCCAGAACATCCCGATCTCGTCCTCGACCTCCAACTCTCGCCCCTTGACAAACTGCTTTCTCCAGTCCCCGTTCAGCACGTAGCTCACGGACGACGCCCAGTAGTGGAACACAAGCCGGTGCTCGCCACCTGTGTCTGCATCCCTTACAACGACCTCCATCCCGTCCCTGCTCTTGACCCGGCTCACCATCTCCTGGCCCATCCACTGGAGCACGTGGGTCGTCACGCAGCACAGCAGCAGCAGCAGCCGCGACGAGTGCCCGTAGTCACTTTCTGTTAGCTTCTTCCTGATCTTCCATGGGTCCTTGTAGAGCACCAACTGCATGGAGACACCAGGAACGGGCCGCTTGTTCTTGTTCAAGGCGGCACTACCTGATGACCTCTTCCCCTCTGCCCAGACAAAGGCAGGTTTCGTCAGAGGCCGGCGTCTTCGGAGTGTTAAGGTGCGTTTGGTATCGTTTTTGTTAAAGAATAATTTCTAATTAGATATGATTATTTTTTATTCTATTCCTGATAACAATTTCTAAGCATTTTAAGCCATTTGATAATTGTCTAAAATTTCAATTCCCGAAATAAAATTGCGTTTGATATCATGTACAAAATTTCTACTCCAAATCATTTTATTTTAATTTTTAAGTAATAAAACATTTTTTTCCTTTTTTTTTTTTTTCTTCTTTTCTTTTTTTCCTTTCTTTCTCTTCTTCTTCTTTTTCAAGTCGCCGGTCGCCGACTTTGGGATGACCGGCGACCAGCCAAACGAGGGCCGGTGACCTCACTGGAGCATCACTAGCCCTTGGCGAGGCCAACCCTCGTTGGTCAAGCCTCGCTGGTAGCTAGGCGAGGCTCGGCCGAGCCATGTTTGAGCAAGTAGCCTCACCTAAATTTAGTGAGGCTGAGCTCGCTCAGCCATGGTTTGGCCGAGCCTCGGCGGGGCTGAGCTTGCCTCCGGCGAGCTCACCGGACCTCGCCCTAGCCTGGTGAGCTTGCCGGACTAGTTGCCGGCGACCGGTGGCAATGGCCGACGGACGGCAATCACGGGTGGTGGTGGCAGCATATGAAGAAGAAGAAGAAAGGAAGAAGAACAAGAGAAAAGAAAAGAAAAAGAAAAAATAGGTGCTTGATTCTAGAGTTGTTTTCGAAAACAAGAAATTTGTTCCTGAAAATAAAAATTTGATCAAACGCGATTCTATTTCAAAATTACTCATGAGAACAAAAGGATAGAAATAAACACTGTTTGACAAGTTAACAAACAAACCCTTACGATACATGCCTAAAAGAAGTCTCCTTTTGTCTCCTTCCTTCTCTTCTTTCATGTTCTCTCTCTCTTTTATTTCATAAATTAATAATTTCTCAGAATTATGTTTGAATGTAAACCATGGAGGTCACCATAGGGTGGCTTTTGTATATTTTAAATTGAAGGAACTGTGTTTTACTTACTCAGGTCTATCACCGGGGGCTCATTCCCCTGGGGTGTGGCCATATTGGCATTCTGGATCGGAGATGAGGAGGAGGAGCCGCCGGGGCAGCTGTGGAGGGTAGGGTCTGAGCTGGATCCCGTCATTGCCACAAAGTGTGTGTAGAGAGTAGAGAGTGAGCGTGGGCTGGGGAGGGTGGTGGTCTGCTCTTAGCGTATTTATAGTGGAAAGTGAGAATAGAGGGGGACAAAAGCGGGTGAGAGGGAAGGAGCAAAGGAGGAGATCCAGAAAGCGTCCCGGAGCACTTAATTAGCAGCACGAGAGAGGAGTGGTCAAGTCTAGTTTAAAAAATTAAGGGTTGAAGATCACATGCCAAAAATTATGTATAGTAATAGTTTTAGTGTCAGAAATTTTCACTGATCACTTAAGTACAAAATCGAAAGAAAAGTGATCACTTAAGTGCCTTCGCAAAAAAATAATACGTAGCTTTTCTAATTAAAAATTTTATTATGACTTGACATATTATTTAAAAAATCCAGTCAACATGGTATTTCCACGTGACGCGGTTGGTACTAAAGTGGTCATTTTTAATAACGGATGGTATTGAGGTGATCACTTCAAATAAATTTTGGTATTTAAATGATCGCTATTTATAACTTTTAAAAGACAACGTCATTTTAAGGGTTACATAGGAATGAGAAATTAGTAAAATATGATCACGTCAGATTTCTAGTGATCTAGATTGGAATTAGCACTTAATCTTTTTTTGAAAAAGTAACACTTAAGTAGTCCGAAGAAAATTAGCATTAAAGTGAACATCATACGTAACTTTTGACTCTTTTAGAAAAATGAGAGAGTTTTTTTTTTTTTTTTCATTAAAGTGGAGCCACTTCCGTTTTGAGTGACTTATGTGACTTGGGAGTCTAGCGGGCCTTCAGAGGGAGAAAATATTCAGTGATTATAAAGTGTCGTGTTAATTGTTGACGTGATGCGTGTTTTTTATTTATACTCAATAATAGAGCGACAAGTGTTGAATGAGGTGGAATAAAAAAATGAAAATCTTTTTTTTTTCAACGTCCTGCACCACCCACTCTTCTCCTCTCCTCTGCAAATCGTTTGTTGGCCATGGATGACATGCCCTCCTCCTTCTTTCGGCTAGAGGTGTCAAAATGGTTCATGAACCCATTTTTGGACTCATATTTTATTTATATGGGTTATATATGGGTTAGAGAATTTTAAAAACCCAACTAAAAATGGGTCAAAAAAGTGAGTATGATTTAAATGGATCAAAAATGGGTTGTGACCTATTTTCGACCCATTTAAAATATCAAGTAGGTTGGAACTTTAGAACCCATTTCTAAATTTCCACCCAAGCCTCACACAATCTTTCCCTCTTTAACTTTATAAAAATGTGTTTTTTTTTAATAAAAAGTCAAAAATTATAATTATTTTTCATATTTCAATTTTCTTTTCTTTTCTTTTTTCTTTCTTTTTTTCCTCCTTCCTAGCTGATGGCCAGCGGGGTGACGGCTGGCGACAGGCCAGGCCAGGCTCGAGTTCATTGGCACGCGAGCTCATGGTTGCTAGTGACTGGCGAGGCTCGAGCCTCGCCGGATGTGGCGAGACTCGAGCTCGTCGGCGTCGGGCGGGGCCTTAGCCTCGCCAAATCGGCGAGATTGAGCCTCGCCTGATGCTAGCGAGCTTGAGTCTCGCTAGATCTGACGAGGCTTAGCCTCGTCGATGATTGGCATGGCTTGAGCCTCGTCAAGACTTGTTCCATCTTTTTTGAAGGCTTAGCCATGATGGCTCGACTGAGATTTGGAGGAGGAGTTGCTTGGCCATGGCTCGGTCGAGATCTGGAGAAGGTTTAGCGCTCAACTTTTCTGAAGCTCAGTGATGACTAGAGGAGGGAGTTGCCGAGATCAAAAGGTTGGCCAGGTCTGTTGCGGCCAAGGCCCCGCGGTTCCAGATTTGGATGCAATCAAGTGACACCGGAAGGAGCGGAGATGGTGGCCGGACGGCTGTCCTCTATCAAGGAGGAAGATGAGGAGAAAAAAAAGATTTTTATTTTAATTATTCCGCCTTAGCTGACATGTGTCAATCTATTATTGGATGTGAATAAAAAAGCGCGCCACGTCCGAGATTGACGTGGCGCTTTGGAACCTGTGAATATTTTCTCGTGGCCACGGGACAAAGCAAAACTCTCTGTCCGTACGACGTTCGCCCAGTAAAAGCGAAGGCATATGCGATTCAGTTCCGAATGTGTTGGCCGTTAAAGCGTCCGTGACCTTTTTTGTAACATGCAGCGTATGGAACTGAGGATGAGCAGCTTTCCGAGGGGTTAGAAAGAATATATTCTACGCGTCGAAAACATAACTAATCTGTTGAGATTTCAAGCTTGAATTTTTTATTGTAAAACTCTAAATGCCCTAATTTTTCAAAACAAGTTTTTTTTTTTTTTTTTTTAATAATGGCCATTAAAATGAGACCATATGTATTAAGCTGTTCTGGTTGAAATTCTGTAAATACAATGGAACTCAATTTTACCACGAGAGAAATAAATTAAACATATGTTCTGATCCAAAAAGTAAAGCTAATGATTAGGTTGGTGGAGCTCGTGTTGACAACTGCGAGTCTGTCTTGTTCTGAGACCATTTGCTTTAGATAACCACCCCCATCTTTGGTTAAGAACGACTGAGCTCAACAATCGAGGATATTCAACTGTTATTTATTATCATAAATTTTAACAATTTGAAAAGATTAACTAAGGGAGTGTTTGAGTGAAATAATTTTTAACAAATTAATTTTCTCGATTTTCACGTTTTTAATTTGCTGAGAATGGACAATTAACGAAAAATCATTTACAATCAAAGAAAATATGTATGCTTAAAATTAGGAAGATGAATTTCCTAACCTGAGAAGGAGGAAAATTTATGAGAAAATTATTTACCGAAAACCATTTTACTTTTTCATTAATTTTTTCTTAAAATAAACACACCCTAAATTGAATCTTAATTCTAAAGACTTAATTGGGTTTTCTCATGTATTATACTCATATGGTCTCATATGATGTTGGGAAGTGCATTAGCAACCTCTGCCTAATACTGCGAAGCACAGTCTTGCTTTGTAGAAGGGAAGGGAATAAATCAAGAAAATGAAATTTGAAAAAAAAAAAAATTCTACACTCTTAAATGAGGATGTTTATACTAAAAATGCTATGAACGCAAAATAGTTTTTGAACAAATTACTTTACCAGGTTCAACTTTGATACGTAGCTTTCATAAGTTTAGAAAAGCCTTGCAATTAGATGAAAATTGTCACTTAGATTTTAGAGTTGATACCACCAAATATCTTAAATCGGTACATCCATACGACATAACTAATTTTTTGTGTCACAAAAAAAAAATTCAAATTGGCATATTCATGACAAATTTACTATTTATTAGTTTCTGTTTAATGTCCTAGTACATGCCTAGCAAATAACTCGGATAATCAACATGTGATGTGGATCCGATGTGGAAAATCAAAATAAATGGGTTTCCCAAACTACATTATTTTGGGGAAGCCAGATTTGAAGAGAATGAACTAAGATTGAGAAATTTGCCAAAATTTACTAATTTTGTAATGAGAGCTCTCTCATTTTCCAAACATACGTTGATTCTCCAATTTGTTTTGATTTCGCTATTCAATTTTGGTAAATTTATACAGATATACTAGTTTGATATTTTTTGTGATACAAATATTAGTTTGGAGTAAATGTGGCATGAGCATATCAATTTTACATTTTTAGTGGCATAAACTTTAAATGCCCTGACTTTTACCAAAAAAAAAAAATTAAATGCCCTGATCGCAATTTTGAAAAAAAAAAAAAAAAAAAAAAAAAACTTAAAATGCCCTAATGTTCAAAACAAGTTGTTTATAGCAGCCATTGGAATGAGGCCACATGTATCAAGTTGCTCTAGCTGAAATTCGAACCCACTGAAACTCAAAGAGAAATAGATATTCAACTTGATGTTCTGTTCCAAAGAGGAAAGCTCATGATGAAGATTGTGGAGCCCGAGGACCACTCGCTTAAGAAAATCACCCCCATCTTCGGTTAAGAATGATTGAACTCAACAGTTACAGATGTTCAACAATTTCATATATACTACCACAATTAATAACAAATTCAGAAGGTGAATCGAAATGATTTTATATTGGGGAGTCTTCGCACGAAAAAATGCTAATGAACAGACGGATGAATGTAGTGGACGAAGATATCTCTGAACAATTGATTCCCCCCAGTCCCCCTTTATAAGCAAGTTGTACTTATTATTTTTATTTTATCTAACTTTAGGACTTTAAATTTCGTACACAAGATTTCAACGAGCATTTATTCCATCCAGAAGTAAATGCTTCCTTTATGAACCCTGTTTTTTCCTTTAAGATTCCTTACAATAATGATGGTACTTTTAAATTGAATTACAAACTTATTTCCAGGAGCATTTGAAGTAGGACCTACTGTCCTGTGAAGGTGTGTTTTGATTATTTCATATTTTTTCCCACAAAAATTTACTAATTTTCTATAAAGTGAAAAAAAAAAAAAAATTCTAGCGGCCCTAATTGTTAATGTTTACCAGTTGTCAGATAATCAGAATGTTTGAACTTGAAAGCTCAAATTACAAGCAAATTCTTGTAAGTAGAAACCATCCCAAACACTCGCAACGAATGAAAATACTCTATCACTTCTTTTTCGCCAATGTTTGGACATATTGTGACGCCCAAAGTCTTATGATGGTTGGGTGAGATCCATGATGTGAATGTGATTCATAACTAAGAAATCATCTCAAAATAATTATTTACAATTCTCTTTTTATGCACTCATCTCACGTGCAATGTGTAAGGTCAATTAAATAGAATCACAGTAGGACTTCCTATAGTAGAGGCATGATTTAAGGAAGAATTTGGCCCAACACAATCCGACGAGGGATGAGGAGTGATTACTAGAGCGAGAGGGCTCAAACAAAGTGCAACTCTTGACAAGTTTATAAGATGGTGAAATGGTATGAATGAATTTGAGCTTGCGTTGAATAGAGGGAGACTCTCGTTGGATGACATAATTGGTTTTAAGGGGAGAAGGGGAGGGAAGTTTGTGACACCCAAAGTCCCACATTGGTTGGGTACAGCTTTGTGATTTGATTCTCAAATTAAGGTTTACGTTTAATGATTGCCACATTATGTGGTTATTTAAGTACAACTTTTGGGAGTTTGACGCTTGTGGAAGGGGCTAAGTCATTCACATATTGGGCTCAACAAATTTTGTGGGATAGGAATTTATCATAGATAGCTTCACGAATAAAAGATTATTAGACAATGAGACAATAAACTATGAGATGATACATGAATACCTTTTATATTCTAGCATCGAATGAGGTGGACATCACTAATGCTTATTCTTTGATTTTAAAATTCAAGGGCTCAAGCACAAGGACATGAGCACCTGTGGCTTGGGAAACACCCTATAAACCCTATGAACCAGTTAAGTCCAAATCTTTGACTTAAGTACATAGGTGTCTTAACCTAAAGCAATTTGCATGCGATTAGTGGGATTTGAACAAGCGCCCTTCAATTTTTTGGTAGAAAATCCCTTGAAGTTCCAACCAACTACATCAAAGCCTAAGGGTTTCAGCTCAAGTAACAGTTGAGAATCACAGTCGCATGTGTACTTGGTGGAGGCAATAACTTTCATAGTTGGACACCATGAGGTGATAGTGGTACCAACTTATTACCTATCGAGTATACAGAACAGAAACACACCGAAAGGAAGCATAAACAAATGAAATCGATGTGCAACTTACTCCTTTCGCTGTCCAAGACATAAATTAATACATTCTTTTTAGTCCCAATTCCACCGGGCATTCAAAGTACTTTTTAACCTAAAAAGTCTACATAGGACCATTTTTCTTCCTAATCCTTGCCTTGATTGAGTCATTACGGTCACGACTCTCTTAAAAGTGGCTCTTACAATACTCCATCGGCCTAATTAGCTTCCTCGGCTATTGCATATCCAAGCTGTTTTTGTACGGCAATGTCTTTTCATTCCTACCATTTCTTGACTTGTCCGTGACTGCACTGACATCTCTAGAAATTATAGTCAACTTTAAACCCCCATTGATTCGTCCTTGCTAGAGAGCAAATGGGTGGAACTTCTTTTCGAACAATATCATCTGTAATGAAGATTTTAATATTTGACAGAGAATTTTGTTTGCTTTTCTTTTGAAAAAGTTCAAAGGAGCTAGCACCTTAAGCCATTGGCCCCGAAGCCTATAATCTATCACTACTCCTCGATTATAATTATTGTTAGCAATTTTTTTATATTGCCTTTTGTTTTTTCAAGCAGGAATCTGACTAGGAGGCCATTATCATAATTGCACGCCTTTTATATGTTTTTGGCCAAAATGATGATGCTTGGAATGTCATCAAATGTTTTCAGTCATGTTCCCATATCTTGGAGCCATCCTTTGAAAGTAGAATATAGATAAATAAATCTCAGTGAGAAAATACTATAAGCATTGTTATGCTTTTTCGATGCTCTTTGGCTGTTGAAGTTCAATCATACGCGCTTGCGTAGGCAGGAATGATGAATGTTCATGTTGGTGTCTCCCTTTCCCTACACAGACTATACTGTTAGGTCTCAATGTCGACCTGAGGATTCGGAAACATATGCACAGTGTTCTTATGAGAGATGAGTGGTCCTGTAATGAAAGTAATTAACTCCAACGTCTCAAACGAAATGGAAAAAAAAATTAGACTTGTTCGTTCTGTAGATACCCAACAATTCACTTTATGGTTATCAATCTTGAAAGGTGATATAGGGGCATTTGATCAAGATCAAGCAAGTAAGCTCCAATTCCGGGACGGGTTTGGAATGGGACTTGAGATCAAATCCCTCGAGAGACGCTCCTGACTTGTAGAGTACAAATTAACTTATCAAGAAAGGGAAAATTTTGGAAGTCTGAAAGTATTACTTGGCCAAGGCATCTATAAATGTAATGCATAATCTAATAACTTTTTTGGTTTTACCTTGAGAAAATTACATGTAAGAAAAAGCTATTGAAGTGGACCCCGTCCGGAGTTTGGACGTGATCCCTTGCTGCGAGAGGGTGCTTATTGTTGCGTGCACAGCATGCGTTGAGCATGATATAGTAGAGAGGAGCGAGCAGTTCTAGCATATACTCAAATGCCTGTTGACAGATGAAGCGTCTTAGGTTGCTCGAAGTCATTGGAGGATGAAGAATATGCGTAGATCGAATGCAAACTTTCAGATCTCATATCAGCAAAATCTTCCTAAAAGAATCCTCAAATCTAAGGGGTATATATTTTGAGCGGGTCACCATTCTCAGCAAACAGAATCTTGCGATGTGAAAATCTATGTTTAGTCAAATAAATGGTTGATATAGCGTGGCATGTCATAAGTATGGCAGCCTATAATTGGTTGCAATAGATTGTGAGGACAATGACACTAGTGGGTTAAGCATGGGTCATAATCAAGCCCATTAGAAAAGAGTAGGAAATGGATTGAATCTTTTTTAATGAATACCATTTCAAGACCACCAAATTAATGCTTCCTACAATTTAGCATCTCAATAACACCAGGATAACCTTGGATCTTGTGAGTAATACTGAGTTATTCCTGCATGAAGCAACCCCCATGAGGTGCACCTGCAAAGAAGTTCCTAAATACTCACATTTTTAGTAATAAATTTGCAAAATCTAAATAAGGAAAAAAAAAAAAACATATACTTCTCTAAGCATTCCGTTTTTTTTTTTTTTATAATAAACCAGGGGTATGACGTGAAGACCCGGCTACAAAAGGCTCAAGGAATACCTTACAAACCCTAAGAACCAGTTAAGTTGAGCTCTTTGACTTATGCAAGTGGCCCTTACCTAAAACATGGTAAGATTTGAATCTGCAACTTTTAGTTAATGAGCGGAAAATCCTGAATATCACAACCAAATGCAAACCACAAAGGTTAAGCATTAATTCTTTCCTTTTGTTTTCACCCTAGCGCGCTCGGGAAATATAAGGTGATAAGGGTCTCACTCCATAGCAAAAACTGACATCACAAGCGCATATAACAAGAAGGAAAATTGAAACTTGCCGAGTACAATTTCTTGAAATATAGTTTCCATTTATGGTAATCGTTGGAATAGATGGGTTAGTTGCAGTTATTAACGGAAGGATCACATTGCATAATCAAATGAGTTAAAGCCCTCTTCACAAAAGAAGAAAAGTTGAAGCACAAACTTATAAGGGTTAATGCCCTGAAAAATTCTAAACTGGTATACATGTGATAAATTTATCCAAAAATAATTTTTTGATCACCAAAAACCTCAAACTTGTACACCTTTGACAAATTTACCCTAAACTAGTATACTTGCGACAAATTTACTCTCTATTAGTTTCCGTTAAATTTTACTGTCAAATTACTAAGTTAAATGACATGTGACAATTGATTGATGTACCGGTTGGGATTTTACTCTCCGTTTGTCACGTTATATAATTTTTATAATTTTTTGTGGTATTAATCCAATTTAACAGGGAAGTATATTTATCATGGATGTACTGGTTGAAGATTTTTGGCAATCAAATAAATTAGCTTGGGGTAAATTTGTCACAAGTGTATCAGTTTGAGATTTTTTATGGTTGGTTGGGGTAAATTAATCACAGATGTACTAGTTTGAAGTTTTTCATAATAAAAAAAATTAGTTTTGGAGTAAATTTGTTACACATCTACCAATTCGGAGTTTTTCAGGATATTAACCCAAAATGCCTAAAAATCTTGTCCAAGTGTAATCAAGTCTGAAACTATCGATTCTTTTGATATACTTACCGTACATCTTCCAACGTTCAGGACTTGATTGCATTTTGGGCAAAATGTTTGAAGAATGTCAGCCGCCCAAACATATTTATTCTCGATTGGTCCCTGCGACATATGAAAACAGTATCGGGTCTCCAACGTCGAGTCGAGCAAAGTGGAGAAGTTGGCAGCTTTGGCTTTCGCGTTTTTGTATATTATACTTCCCCTTTGAAACTGTGCATCATTATCCGAAACCCTAAGTGTCTGCTTGTCTTTTGCTTTGTGTTTACTACTGCTTCATGGGGAGAGAGGGAGGGAGAGGGAGAGCGCGCGTGCGTGCTGTCTTGAATCCGTGGCCACGGGACAAAGCAAAACTCTCTGTCCGTACGAAGTTCGCCCAATAAAAGCGAAGGCATATGCGATTCGGTTCCGAATGTATTGGCTGTTAAAGTGTCCGTGACCTTTTTTGTAACATGCAGCGTATGGAACTGAGGATGAGCAGCTTTCGAGGGGTGTTAGAAAGATATATTCTATGCGTCGATCACATAACTAATCCGTTGAAATTTCGAGCTTGAACTTTTCGAGATAAAGTTGCCATGGATCCCTAATTTTTTTTCTCAACCCCTGCGATGAAATCCTCGAATTATATACTTGCTTGTTCAAGTTGGTCCCTCCATAGTATATTTAGACAAGACGGGTCGCGTGAACATCCAAATCAGCACCACGTCATCAAGCTGCTCTATTGGGTTTCTGACGTGGAAAGAAATATAAAAAAAAAAAAAAATTGCAAGTTCGAGAGGGGGAGAGAGAGAGAGAGAGAGAGAGAGAGAGAGAGAGAGAGAGAGAGAGAGAGTGATGGGGTTTGTGCTATATGGGAAGGGGAAGCAGAGAGAAGGAAGATCAAGCTCTGCATCTTGACTCTTCTTGCTGATTGCAATGGTAAAACCCCTAGGCAATCTAAACCCGCGAGTAAATAACAGCTTGGCCAGGCCCTCATCTTCAACCAATCTACTATTCCCCTTGTTGCTAATCACCACCAATCATCTGCAGAATACTTGTGCAAAAACCAAAACACAAGGTGTTGAGGCAAGGTTCGAAAGGAGAAGGAGATGCACGAGGGAATGTGATTGTGCACGCGGATCTGGTCAGTGAGTTTTGTTGGGTTAGAACTTCGCTGGGGCGAGGGCTGGAACCTCGCCGCTGACTTGAGGAGGTTTCTGCGGTCCTCACCGGCGTGTGTCAAGGGTCGCTGAGGACTCGCGATTGGGATGCAGAGACTCATAGTAGAGCCAATACCCCTTCTGCAGCGAGAACGCATTTTGCAGTCAGATATATCAAAAACTTGTTTTCCTTCTACAGTTAGGTACCTCCAAACACGTTGACTGTCCTTATGTTGAGTAGATTGTTCATCATTTACTTGGTCCATTTAAACTCTTCGACGATCACATGTCTTTATATGTCCACAAGGTCCATCCAAACTAGTTGACGTTTTCATGTCCTTTCGTCTGTGTACATTCTATTGCTCCATGCAAACTTTTCGACAATCATACATCCTCTAATTTGGTCACCATCCACGATATTTTCCCAAACATTAATCTCTCTTACGTGGAGTAACTTGTTCATCACTTGCAAGGTCTGTCCACTCATCAACATATTTCACATTCGACATCCCGTTCACCTTTTGCAGAGCAAAGGTCCTTCCACACTCTTAGACATGGTTTTTGCTAACATCATCTATATATAAATCTATATACGTAGAGACAGTGTATTGTACAAGCTCAATTTATACTTAAAATTTTTTGTTATCCTCAAAATAACATAAGATTTTTACTAACACGTGGAGTTTATCTTCGTAAAAACATAATCAGGGATGAATGTTCTATATCATTTCATGATAGTGTCTCATTCTATACCGCACATTAATATGTACAAGATGATGGTACATGTCTATAAACCCCAGAACTGGGACAATTGGTTGGGGCGTTAGGTGTTTTCCAGTTTAGGAACTAGATGCCACTCGTTCGTATCACACTAGATTGTATGTAGACTATTCTAGATTAGGATTACCTGCATAAGGTGAAAGTTTGAGTTGAACTGATTCATGGGATTTGCAGGACTTTTCATGATACCCCATAAAATTGGATTTCCATGTCTATGCCCGTAAAATGTCAAAAGATCGTACGTGTCAATGACTTCATAAACATCGCGCTCGATAGATGTCAAGATCCTAGTTATATGCATTTGGGACATGATAAAGTGATGGAAGATCCCTTATTCTGAACTGATATTCGCTAGAGCAGTGGTCCTTTGCTTTTGTCGGCCTATAGCATGATTTGTCCTTTTATTATATGTTATCCAAGTTGCTATCATTCATCATCTTCGCTTGGTTCCGACCCATCGATTTTCTAGGACATTGGACAAAAGATATAGCAACTCGCTTTTTCCTGACAAAGGCCAAACACACGTTTTGAGGTGGGATTTTTTAATCAATTCCACAACCTATAATCAAGTTCTTTCCACACACAAAATAAATAAATAAATAAATTTCTTATCTTGATATCATACAAAATCCCCCAAATCAAAAGCTTTTGGTCCTGATCACTTTTGCAAATTAGGTTTCTTTTCCAAAAGAACTATTCTATAATTGTACTTTTAGTGAAAGTAACTGTTGAGTGTAGAAGATAATATTAAATGCCTCGACTTTCTGTGGATTGTGCTGCCTTCTTCTTTTTCTTTTTCTTTTTAACGTCACCCAAATTATGTGCTCACCTTATGATAATTAATAAGTGTAATGCTAAAGCCTATGGAAAGATTAGGTAGAAGAAGGTACGATATATGAGCTAAATACTTTTTGTAACTATACCAGGAATCTTTGATAGTGGAGCCCGACCTGTTGTCCCTCCCACTAATACTCCCACACAATTATGATTTTAGCCACCGACTTTTATGCTAATAATTGATAAATTAAATCTTATCACTAAGTAAGGTTATCATCTACTCATGCTTCAGATTTTAATTTGATTTGTTCCTGATGAATGGGGCACTTCCGTCACCTGCTCATGCCATGACAAACGGTGCTTTTCAAGCTGCTTCTTAGTTCACAACATCATCTGTCGATGTCAATTTTAATTTTTTAAATTGAGAACCAGGCACAAATTAAAGAGTTTATTGGTCATTAGCCAAAAGGAAAAGAAACGGAAAAATTACCAGAAAGTCCTAAATCTATTGTATTTATGCTAATTCATTTCCAATGATTTGTCAATATAGTCCATCCGTTCAATTTTGATAGGAAATTGTTGATATGGTGGTTTAGTAAGTGCTGACATGGACAATTTGATTTTTTTTTCTCCTTTATCTATTTTTTTCTTTCCTTTTCGCAGGTGGCCAACCTCAGGTGAAGGCCACATTCCTCACAGTGGCCAACAAGAGCTTGCAAGCCCTTGCAGAGTGGCCAACAAGGGTCATTGAGCTATCACTAGCCACAATAAAGAATAAATAAATAATTCAAAAATATTAAAAAGTCACGAAAATTGTTCATGTCAATGTTGGCAGAACACCGAGGATGGTCAGCATTTACATTAGTGATTTCTTGCCATAATTGACTAGATGGATGGCATTGATAAATTGTCAAAAGATTTAGAACTCAATTGGTCATATTAAAAAGTTTAGAACTAAATTGGCGTAAATGCAATAGGCTTAGGATTTTTTGGTTTCCAAAGAAAGGAGAAAGCAGCTGAGTTAAGTATTTGATAGGAAGATGGGGTCTTGTTGCACGTACTAAGCTTTTTTGGTGGGCAAATAATTAGTTTCCAATGTATTATATAGTCTACACTTTGGTAGTGAAAAGTATCATTGCAACAAGCACATATATTCGATTTTTTTTTTATTTTTTTTTCATTTTGGCTTGTACTAGATTAATGGCACGTAATATCAACTTATAGTCCCAAACTTCTGTCAACCTGGCCAAGAATTCACAAATAATTTGCTTTACCGCCTGTCTATATATATACTTCATTTGTGACGATGGACCATTTCAATAATATCAAGATTTCTTTCACATGTATCCAAATTGCATGGAGGCTGTTCATATCTGCTGGAAGAATATATATATATATTGGTCATACTGCTGGAGGAATATTTAAAAGTCACTTTCTTCTAATATTTGAGAGGGTTTTCATGGCTCAGCATGATCAAATAGTATATCGTTGTTGGAACCCTCTATGTATAATAATTTCAAATGCCGCAAGTTTCATATAATTTGGAGACTTCTAGATGAAATTACGTCGTACATACCATATGTGGGAAAATTACCAATTCAGTCCTAAACCTATTAGTTTGTCTTGCTAATTCGGGCCTCCTAAACCTTTCAATTGGCCAATTCAATCCTAAACCCAGATATCATTCAATTCAGTCCTATTGACCGGAAAAATCTGATGTGGCCTACCTAGTCAGCGTCGGCCGTCCCACGTGGCACGGCACGGCGCGGACGCGGTCGCCGGAAAATAAAACGACACCATTTCCTTTAATTACAAAAAAAAAAAAAGTAAAAAAGGAAAAAAAAAGAAGACTCACGAAGAAAACAAAAAAAAAAAAGAAAAAAAAAAAAGGAAAGAAGAAGGCACGAAAGAAAAAGAAATGCTGTCGTCTCCCCTTCCATCAACTAAAGCCCTAATTGCTCATATCACAAACTCACGAACTCACGAAGAACTCACGAAGAACCCAGATCTGATCTCATCTTGCTTCAATCACGCTCGTCAACCGCAAAATCGTGAAGCCAAGACGACAATCATGAAGAAATCGAGTCCCCCTTTCACCCGACGTCTTCATCCATTGTAGTCTCAGGTTCGAACGTCCAAATCATGAAGACCCCATTCGTTCATAACCCGATCGAGACCCGATTTGTCTACCACAAACTACAACAAACACGAGCAAGTGTTGTGGTCCCCGTTTCCTTGTGTTGTCGGCAGCATTGAGCAAAAGCAACAACTTTACGTGGTGGTCCCGAACTCAACGAAGAACGGCTGGTATGTCGTCCTTGTCTTATTCTAAATTATACATTTGCCTCGATTTGCCTCAATTTCTTCGTGAGTGTTGTTGAGTCCCCTTTCACCCGACGCCTTCGTCCATTGTAGTCCTAGGTTCGAATGTCCAAATCGTGAAGACCCCATTCGTTCATAACCCGATCAAGACCTAATTTGTCTACCACAAACTACAGCAAACACGAGCAAGTGTTGTGGTCCCCGTTTCCTTGTGTTGTCGGCAGCATTGAGCAAAAGCAACAACTTTACGTGGTGGTCCCGAACTCAACGAAGAACAGCCAAAGGTATGTCGTCCTTGTCTTATTCTAAATTATACATTTGCCTCGATTTCCCTCAATTTCTTCGTGAGTGTTGTTGCTGTTCTTGTACTCACCATGACATAGGATAGACTACACAATGACTAAAATGTTGTAAGAATTATGCAAGCCATAAGCAATGCATTTTAAATGCATAAATATTATCTGATGTAATCGAACTATAAATCAAGTTGAAGAAATTCTAGTTTGCAAATTCTCTCTTCAAGCCCTCAAAACACATTATGCTAAGTGATTTAAACCATGAGAGTAACTGGAAAAGTGTAAATGCTTTTTCATAACAATTGATAAAAGAAACAATTTTCGAGTATCTATCCTAAATATAGGTGGTTATATAAGGATTTGATCATTCTTATCAACTTGCCCTGATATTTTCAATAATCATAATAATATATGTCTAAATAAACATCAAATAGATGATATGTACTTCATGAGCATTATAAGGTGGAAGTCCTTAATTCATAGCAATTTTAGCATTAACTCTTAATAACTTTCATGTTTATCTCATAAGAAAAGTTTACAGAGGAAGATATCGCATGCAATTATTTTTATGTATTATTATATTGTTCCTTTGTTATATGTCTACTTATAACATAAGTTTTGTTTCTATGTAGAGCCAAAATGAGTGACAAGTTGGCATGGGTTTGCCTTTTCCACGGGGGAAAATTTGTTCATTGCCCAAGGCTTGAATATGTTGGGGGGAAGACGGATTTAGTGCAAGTAAACATCAATTCAAGGAGTTATGAAAGTTTTATCAGTGACATAGAAAATGGGGTAAATACTACATTCCAACACCTTTATTTTAAGTTTCCTGGAAAATCTATAGAAGATGGATTGAGATACATATGGAATGATAGTTGTGTTGTCGAAGAAATTTTCAATTATTTACACCATGGATTGATTGAGATATATGGAGAAAACTCTATAGTCGATGAGGGAGGTGAGGGTGATGGTCAAGGTGTTAGTGTAGGTGTCGATAATGATGCTAGTCAAGTTACTAGTAAGGGTGCTTGTAATGATTCTGGTTTAGGCAAAGATGCAGTCTTTGAGAATGAGGGTGGTTTAGCTCACGATGGTGTATTTGATGAAGATGAATATACTGGCATGGAGGATGATGAATATATGGTGGATGATGACGATGATGATGAGACAAACTTCTTAGCCGATGTAATAATTTCGATTGATGATGATGATCATGATAATGAGGAGCTTCTAGAAGCGAGGAAGAACATCAAAGAGTTTCGCAACAGGGCCACAAAGTATTTGATTGGAGGTGAACCATTGACGCAATTGGTACCTCCCCAACAACCTACAGTTGATGTGGATAATGTAGTTGATTTTGAAGTTGGTTACCAAACGGAGTACTATGAAACAGATGGAGATGAGCATTTGGGATCTGATTTAGAACTAGAAAATGATAATTTTACTAGAAGGAGAAGCAACTTTCCAAGGTATGATCCTAATTGTGCTATACCTGTGTTTATCGTGTCTATGATATTTGATAGTAGCAGGCAATTCAAAGAGGCTCTCATAAAATATTCAGTGGCTGAGCGTAGAGAGATAAAATTTATAAAGAATGAAAAGAAATGTGTTAGAGCAAAATGTGTTAGTGAAAGTTGTCCTTGGAGAATCTCTGGATCTATTGATGCTCGTAGTGGATCATTTCATGTGAAAACCTACCATTCAGAGCACACTTGTAGCATTAGCTTTAAAAATAACAGGGTGACGAGTTCTTGGTTGGCAAATCATTATCTTGCTACAATAAAAGCAATGCCAACAATTAAAACTATCGCTTTGAGGGAACTTATTAAGGAGCAATTGGGGTTGGATGTGAGTATCAGTCAATGTACAAAGGCCAAGCTATTTGCTTATAAAGTGTTGATGGGAAACTATAAAAAGGAATATGCAAAATTGTGGGATTATGCAGAGGAGCTTAGGATGAGCAATCTTGGAAGTACTGTTACATTAAAGGTTGAAAAGCTTGATATGCAATCTAAGGCATTCTTTGAGAGAATGTATATTTGTTTTGCTGCTTGTAAGAAAGGATTCATTGATGGGTGTAGGAAAGTTGTCGGGTTGGATGGTTGCTTCTTGAAAGGAATTTGTCAAGGTCAGATCTTGTGTGCTGTTGGAAGGGATGGAAATGATCAAATGTTCCCAATTGCTTGGGCGGTTGTTAGAGTTGAGAGTAGAGATACATGGACTTGGTTCTTAACACATTTGATGTATGATCTCAATATTACGCACACATATGGACAAGGTTGGGTCATAATTAGTGACAAACAGAAGGTAAGTTCCTTATTTATTTAATTTTTCGTTAAGCTTATTAGATAATCAAATTTGTAAAATATGATTTATATCGTACTCATTTTTTTCCAGGGCTTGCTACAAGCCGTGGCTGAGCTGTTGCCTGCAGCTGAACATAGGATGTGCGCCAGACACATCTATGCCAATTGGAGCAAAAAGTATAAAGGGATACAAATGCAAAGAATGTTTTGGCAATGTGCTAAGAGCAATACTATGGCAGAGTATGATGAAAGCTCTCAAGCATTGAAAAAAATCAGCCCCGCTGCATATCATGACTTAGTTCAAACAGAGCCAAAGCACTGGTCCAGAGCATTTTTTTCTACTGATGCAAAATGTGATATTGTTGATAACAACTTATGCGAGGCATTCAATGGGAGAATTATAGATGCTAGGTGTAAGTCCATTTATAGTATGTTGGAGGACATGCGGATAATGATAATGACAAGAATGCATACACAAAGGGATGCACGTGCTAGATGGAAAAGAGACCGTGGTCCAAGAATTGCAATAAAATTGGAAGAAAATAGAGTTGGTGCGACTTATTGTCACGTGATATGGAATGGCGATGTTGGATATGAGGTGATGGATAAAGGTGAGAAGCACGTGGTGGATGTCTTCAAAAGAGTATGCTCTTGTAGAAGATGGCAACTAACTGGTATCCCTTGTCCTCATGCCATTTCTGCTATAAATCATAGACAAGATGATGCATATGACTATATTGATGAGTATTATAAAAAAGCCAAGTTCTTAGTTGCATATGAGAACATGATACTACCAGTTCAAGGAGAGAAATTTTGGAAAAGGACTAATATGGAGCCACCAGAACCACTTCCGGCCAAAGTAAAGCCCAGTAGACGTAAACAGAAAAGATCAAGGGAGGAAGGCGAGGTGGCGCGTGGAACTAGAATGTCAAGGATAGGAATGAAGATGACATGTCGAACATGCTTGAAAACAGGACATAATAGCTCAACGTGTCCAATCAAGAAGACTGGGTCTACATCATCGCAAACACGATTTTCAAGGCCAAAACTTTCGGTAAGTACTTCCATTTTCCATTGTGTCATGCTTCTCGAATAAACTTGTAAATGAATTTTCTCTTTGTAGGTTGAAAAACGTTCGGGCAATGTTAATGTAAGTGGTAGTACTGGAGGCCATACTAGTGTGAATGTAAGTCCTCTTGCTGTTGGGATGGTTAATAGTGTTTTTTTTAGAAATTTAGATTATAGCAACAAATATTTTATAAATATTTTACATCATGTCAGGTTGAACATACAAGTGCCAGAAGTTGCTCGTCAAAGAGGACAAGAAGTGAAACACCACAGATATCACCACAGGTTGAATCAACATCATTTGCACGTGTAGCTAAAATTCCAGCAAAAGAAGTAAGACCATCAAGGAAGAAGAAAAATGGCAAAAATATTGAGAGGAAGCAATGTTGACAAGAAGCACTTGCGGGATTGGGTTTAAGAAGATATTGTCATAATTATGTTCTTTTTATTTTTATTTTTGTCATTGATCGTTGATCAGTAATAGCGAGATAATTTGTGGTATTTGACTTTTTATTTTTAGATGATGGGATCAGTGCGGTAGTGTCTTAGGTTTTTGATTGGAACGGATGGGATGTGAAATGTTTTATTGTAATCTCTATCATTTTGCAATGAAATGTTTTATTTATCTGATATGGATGTTTGTTTATTATTGTAGATGTTTACTGCATTGCAATGAACTAGTTTCACTATTTATTGAAGTAGATGCTTGTTGTCCATCTCAATTGGGGAAGCAATGATCAGGTTGAGAAACAGCCAAAAACTCAAATAGTTCGATTCATTCCCATTAGAAGATTGTACATACATGTACTTCATGTAGAAGAATACATAACATGCTCATAATATGTACCAAAATAACTAATAACATAATGTCTGTAAACATACTCTATGGCAAACTCATCATGTTTTTCATCTTCGAATTTTCAAATAACATGTGAGCTAAAATTACTATAAGCATCCACGACACAACCGACATTGTCTTCCATCTCAAATTTTCTTTTTTCAGCTTTGCCATGTCTTGTTTCACACGTTTCAATTGTGCCTTGAGAGCTCTAACTTCAACATCCATTGAACTACCATCATCCTCATCATGGGTTGGAATTGTTTCTTCTTCGACATTGCTTCGGTGAAAATTTTTTGACATACTTCTTGTTGGTTGATGGATTTTCGCATCAACCCAAATAAAAAATCCGCAACTTCCCCCACTTTTGTATCTCGGGCAGCCATAAAATCTCCTTTCTTGATTCTCTTGTGTACAAGCTGTCCGCAAAGGGGATTTCAAACCACAATAGCAAAACACATAATTATCTTTGTCAATAGAAGGAACTGAAGTCCTCGATTGTGACGAATTTGTGGATCTCTTCATGAATTCGCAGGTCTCTTGTTGTGATGACACCTCACTATCAATTCCAGTTGAACTCATTTTTATGTTTTCAAAATTACAACCGCACTTTTCTCTTGTGATTCTACCACCTGCGAGGGATATAATAAGGATAGAATAAGTATTGCATCTATAACATTGTGCACTTATCTTTTGTAGAAGCACATATCTATGAGGACCTTAGCTAGTCCATTAAAGTCAGTTGACATATATACCAGAGCAGCACTTACTACTAAATACAATATAGTTATTGCCTTAATAACCTCCCATTATAACTATTGCAAAAGATGAACAAATGCAGCATCGAACAGTTCAGATAATCTATCAAACAGTTCAACATTGCACAATGTAGGGGAACAAATGATAGGGCTAATCTAGACTTGAATATAACAAGATAGTGCTTAAAACAACATTTAGCAGAACTTGGAGTATTAAGTATAAATAGAGAAAGAAAACTCCCAATATATATCAAAAGGAACCTTAATATCGACTCTCTATATTACAACCTATTTTATCTTTGAAAAAAATGCTTGCTGCTTTAGCAACGAGCAATCCGTGACTTATTCATGTACTTTAAATTTGCAAGTAAAAGCTACTACGCATATTAAAAGACATTTCGACAGTTTCAGTCAAAGATATGCAATCCAAGGTATGCATATCTCATCCACTCATGTGAGAGCCCAGAACAATAAAACTCCAAGAGAGTGCAATTTGCATTCCTCCACCTCTGTTATACTAAGAAACCGCACGCAAAAGTTTCGTTTGTCAATAAAGCAAGATTCATATTTCCAAACTTCAAAATTGCATGAACTGTAAATCTACATTACCTTCTTCAAATAGTTCATTTGAGTAATCACAAATCATGAAAAAAAAAAGGCAAGATTCATGTTTCCAAATCTTTGCAAATTGGATGAGCGAATTTGTGCAAAGGTGTTGGGCGAGCGTTGGGCAAGCATTGAGTGAAATGGGAGACTCGACCACTATTGATTCGACAGAAGAAGAACTCGGCTCAAGGGAAATTGTAAGAAGTGATCGAATCTGGGAGAAAATCTAAGAGAAATTCAAGATCTTCATGATTTTAGGGTTCACGATTTTGGCCGACTTCAAATTGGGGCTTTGGGTAATCTGGGGTTTGGTTCATGAAGGGGAGGAAGACGACATTCTCAGTAAAGACTCGACTTGACAATTTTGTGGTTGACGAACGTGATTGAAGCAAGATGAGATTAGATCTAGAGAAAAAGCAAGAGCAATCTGGGTTCTTCGTGAGTTTGTGGTTTGGGAAGGACGACATACCTTTGGCTGTTCTTCGTTGAGTTCGGGACCACCACGTAAAGTTGTTGCTTTTGCTCAATGCTGCCGACAACACAAGGAAACGGGGACCACAACACTTGCTCGTGTTTGCTGTAGTTTGTGGTAGACAAATCGGGTCTCGATCGGGTTATGAATGAATGGGGTCTTCACAATTTGGACGTTCGAACCTGAGACTACAATGGATGAAGACGTCGGGTGAAAGGGGGACTCGATTTCTTCATGATTGTCGTCTTGGCTTCACGATTTTGCGGTTGACGAGCGTGATTGAAGCAAGATGAGATCAGATCTGGGTTCTTCGTGAGTTCTTCGTGAGTTCGTGAGTTTGTGATATGAGCAATTAGGGCTTTAGTTGATGGAAGGGGAGACGACAGCATTTCTTTTTCTTTCGTGCCTTCTTCTTTCCCTTTTTTTTTTCTTTTTTTTGTTTTCTTCGTGAGTCTTCTTTTCTTTTCCTTTTTTACTTTTTTTTTTTGTAATTAAAGGAAAATGTGTCGTTTTATTTTCCGGCGACCGCGTCCGCGCCGGCCGTGCCACGTAGGACGGCCGACGCTGACTAGGTAGGCCACATCAGATTTTTCCGGTCAATAGGACTGAATTGGACAATATGCAAAAGGTTTAGGACTGAATTGGCCAAATTGAAAGGTTTAGGACTGAATTGGCACAAACGCAATAGGTTTAGGACTGAATGGGTAATTTTCCCTACCATATGTTGCTCAGTTTACACCGAGATGTGGCTTCTAGTATTTCTAGATTTTTGTTGAGTACTCTATGCTGACTTTGTTTCTTGTATCTTTTTAAGACAATGGTAGGATTTGTGTTTCGGATCGTTGATCTTGGTCTTTAAATATGACAAAGTAGATGCCTTGGTGCAATGTAGTGGCGGGCCTCTGCTCCCCCAATCGAACTACAGGATCATTCCGAGCTTTCCGAAAAAACGAAGTTTTAGATTTGAAATCAAAGACTAAAAAGTCGAAAGTGGAAAGAGAATTTATAATTTCTGAAAAATCTATTCCGCGATGTAGGGTCTAGAGTCTTCCCTTCCCTGGACCATTTGGTGGGCACCGCATTTGGACCATTTGGTGGGCACTATATGTGGTGCATTTGGTGGGTGCTGTGGTCCTCCAAGCTCATTTAATCCGACTCAAAAGGGCATAGCTAGCTAATTCCATTGATCATCAGGAAATAAGATGGGAAAGCAATGTTATTAAAGTCCTTTTTGCTGATTTGTTAATCGTAATCAACCTTTTCCCCTCGAAATAGCAATGATTCACCTATTTTTTTTTTTTTTTCTACACAATGGGGTTTCTAATACTTTTTTAACACATGAATGATCTTCACCAGACGTGACAGTCCCCTCACCTCATATAGTTTAAGTAATTCTTGGAGATAGACAAATCTATGCTCCTCGAGATAGCTTTAAGAGAATATGCAAATATAATGATCTGAATGCAAGCCTTGAGCCGCAAAGGTCGAACACACTCATCACTTGAGCAACTCATAGGGACTATAGCCACAATTGATTGACCTTGCGAGCTTCTTTGACATTTACAAAGTCTTTAACCCCCTGTGGTAGTTGGTTGAGGCATAGGAGAATTTTCTATTTAGGTTTGAAAAGTCATCAATTCGAATCACGTCAATTGTATACAAAATGCTTTGAGTCAGGTTGCCAATATAGGTCAAAAGTCTGGACTTAACCAGTTCATTAAACTCGCATGATGTTCCATAGGTCTCAAGATAGTTGCATCTCCGCGTTCCCATGCCCTTGTGTTTTCCAAAAAGAAAAAGAAAAGGTTACTTTTGCCGATAAAATTATACAAAGGCCTAAGTTTTTCTCCAAGTGGGTACTTGCCCAACTTGGATAGTTGGGCCTTGGCAAGTTGTTCTAAAGAAACCTAGCAATTTTTCAATAAAAATTCAGAAGGCCTTTGTTTTACCCGAAGTGGGTTCTTGCCCCACCCAGATAATTGGGCCTTTGCAAGTGGTTCTTGATTTTACGATTTGTGAAATCCGACACTTCTTTCCCCCGTTTCTTTTCGGGGGCTTGAAGAAATATGTAAATAAATGGGATGAGAGCCTCTAAATCTAATTTAACATATATTAGAGGTGAGCATAATCCGGATATGCAGTTGGAATCGCGAACCACCCACTAAGGACCGGTTCCAAAAAATTAGAATTGGGAACTGCCGTTGGTTTAATGGATCCACCCATAAATTAGATCGTTGGTCCAATTTGATTCTTAGATGGGTCCATGATACCAATCCCCAATCTATTGCATTCATCAATTAATATCAAAGTGAACCTAGTTTCTATTTTAGAGCACCAAAGCTTGTTCGACCTTATATTCGAGTTGAATTGCAAACCATTGACTTTTACTAAGGATTGAAAACTATAGGGCAAAATGAATAAACAATACTCGTTAATTAGAACATAATTTCTTCAAAGGTTATGGTATGGTCCTCTTAGAGTTCCCCAACACTGGGAACATACAGAGATTTAGACTCTACATTAAAAGTCCTAACCTCCATAGAAATGAAAACATTAATCGCTTGATCCATTTTTAACATCCACTTAATTAAATCATGCGGATGACCAAGGAAAGAACTAAGTAAGCTCTTAAAATAATCCGTTAGCTCTTAATTTCATATCATAACAACAAAGCACCACAACATTTATGGACATATTCAATCGGTCCTCTCATTTCTCTTTGTTTGTTTATTTTGTTTTGGTTGAAAAAACAAGTTATAGATTATTAAAATGGAAAAAAGAAACAAGAGTAGGGGTTAATCTTATTACACACAGTTAATAATGTTTAATAACTATGAATATACATATACGTACATATATATTTGGTCGAAAAAACTACAAAATAATTAAGTAATTGAGATGAAATTTCTTTTTTTTTTTAAAATATATATAAATATAGCGGTCTAGTCCAAGTGGGTGGGTGAGCGGTTTCACACTTAGAACTAAGAACCAGACCGGTACTCATCGGTTCCACTAAATTGGAATTGAGAATCGGACCAACTCCCATTGAAACTATTGGTTCTCGGTGGTCCAGGCGATTCTTGGTTTTTTTTTCATGCCCCTAACATGTATATAAGGTCAACATCTAAATCTAATGCAACATGTATTCGATGATAACAATTTATGTGAAAAATGAGGTATCGTTTCTATGCTTGACATAGTTAAGGGGGAAATTGCCCAAAAGTATTAAACTTATTATATTTTTGTCAACTCAGTTTTAAATCTTTTAATTGTGTTAACTAAGCCCTAAACCTTCTCACATGTTACCAATTGAGTCCATCCATTCACTTTTAGCATAAATCACTAATATAAATACCAGTTCTAGTTAGGGGTGTGCAACTGCAGGCCGGGTTTACCCAGTTCGATCCGGCCCACGGAAAACAGGGTAGGGAACCAGTTCTAGTTGAAACCAGTTCCCAAAATTCAAACCCTATTTGAATTGGTCCGGGAACCAGTTCCGAGGGATTACCCACCTGGGAACCGAATCGACCGGACCGGTTCGAGAACTAGTTTGAGAACCAGTTTTTAAGGCAGCCAAAAAGACCAAAACCCTAATTTATTTCTATCTTTATTCTTTACCTCTCAGGCTCTCACAACCGCAAACTTCCCCGAGCTCGCGACCTCCGCTGATCCCGGTTCCATTCGAGCACTGACGCTGCTTCCGCTCGCCTATCGTCGCCTTCCTCCCGCGACACCCACAGCCTATGAGATCCCGACGTTGCCACTCCACCTCTCCCTACTCCGCGCCCCCTGAAATTGCAACGCCACCTCTGTCAACCTAGTTCCTGGCTGCTCACTAGCCTTGCTACGAGCTCCGCCGCCAGATCCAGCTCCCTGTTGTTCTGCTTCCTCACCTGCGTTCATCTGCTTCCTCGTCGTGCCATTGCCAGCTCCTTGTCATGCCATTGCCAGTTGCGCCATCACCAGCTCCCCGTCGCGCCATCGCCAGCTCCCTGTTGTGCCATTGCCAGCTCTCGTCGCTCTATTTCATCCATCACTGGCTTCCTCATTTGTAAGCTCGCAAATTTCATTGGTTTTTCTAAAATTTTCTTTCGGATTGAAGGTGTGTTCTTCTTGTTTTCTTTGGGGGTGCTTTCCTGAGTTGGATTTCTTGTCAGATTGGTGGAAAATTTTGCGTTTTTTTTGTTCATATGGGAACCCATTGTGATTTGTGAATGGGTGGGGTAATCCAACATAGGAATTGTGTACGAAGTGATTAAAAGACAACAAGAAATCCAACATAGGAACTGTGTTGGGACTTTCCCTAACTATTGACTCTGGAGATTAACCATGTCTTTATTTTTTTTTTCTTCTTTGGATTCAGGGAAGTCTGCTGAAATCCATTATGGCACTGGAGCCATTTCGGGCTTTTTTAGCCGAGACCATGTCAAAGTTGGTGATCTTGTTGTTAAGGATCAGGTGTGAACACTTATGATTTATGCAATTGTTGTTCCACAAGACAACAGACTTACTTGGGCAATTACATTGGCTTTTAGGAATCTATTGAAGCTACCAGGGAGCCAAGCATCACATTCTTGGCTGCAAAGTTTAATGGTATACTTGGACTTGGGTTTAAAGAGATCTCAGTGGGTGACGCTACTCCTGTGTGGTAAGTCAGCGCATGCCCACAACTAACGGTTAGATGCCTTTCAGCACCTTTAGGAGTGTATATACAAACCAATGTCTTATCATTTGAAATTATTCATTTCCTTTGTACCTTTATTGAATCTCTAAATTAGAGGATATGTGCAAGTATAATATGGTCAATCAAGGGCTTATCAAGGAGCCAGTATTTTCATTTTGGTTAAATCGCAACACTGAAAGGGAAGAAAGAGGCGAAATTGTGTTTGGTGGGGTTGATTCTAGTCACTATAATCCATAAGGGAGAGCATACATATGTTCCTGTGACTCAGAAAGGCTACTGGCAGGTTGGCTACCAAGACCTAATAGGTTTTTTGTCCATACTTCGGGCATTGCATTTAAGTGTTTGTTTAATTGGTTCTTTTTTCAATTGACAATTTAAGATGGCCAATGTCCTCATTGGAAATGAAACTACTGGTAAGTGTTTATGCATATTGTTATTATGCGTTTCTGGATCAATTATCATTCTTTTCCTCCTCCTTATGGCATTAAGTGATTACAAACTGTCTTTTTAGGATTTTGTGCTAGTGGTTGTTCGGCCATTGCAGATTCTGGGACCTCCTTATTGGCAGGACCTACTGTGAGTTTCATAAGCAGTGAGAAATTGCCATTGTTCATTCTATTGACAAATCCTTTGATAGGCTGAACAGTGTACATGTGCCTGAGTGGCAGATTCACTATATTTGACTATTATCATATTCTGCATTATTCGAATTTATATTTGTGAATAAACTTGATTGGTTTAGGGTTTGAAAGGGATGAAAATTGAAATAGGTAATCAATTGTTATTTCTTGTTTTATTGGTTTCACTTTTTTAACTTTTATGTTTAAGGGAAAAACTTATTTAGTTCTATAATGTGAGAGGAATACAATTAGGAACTCATCTTTCATTTCTGTATTCACTAGCTTCTTTATTTGAGATAATTATGCAGAAATTTTCCAAGAGCTTTGAATGATACATGGCTTAAATTAACTTTTGTTGATTGAACATGATACTGGCAAATGGGTTTCATCATCTGTTCTATTGTTGTAAAATCTCCTTGGACCATGCTAATCTGTTGTGGAAAGTGAACTACTAAGGTGATGATAAGGCAAGGCACCTTTAGATATTCTCATTCAATAGGCAATGGTTATTATAATCAATAGTTTTTATTTATTTATATAATATCTGATTACTTGTTGCTGCGCTGGATCTGGTTGACAGTTCTTCATTTCAGGGTTGTCTTTCGTCTTGTCACCTTAGATGCTTCCACTTGGAACCATCATATAAGTAAGACTCACCCATAAGCTCAACCGTCAGGAGCAAATCAACCTTAATGTTGCCTTTAAATTTGAGGATAACAATATGGGAAGTCGAGAGGGAAATGTTGGCTAAAATTGGGGACTGTTTATCAGTGTGGATGTCCTTATGCTGATCGAGATTGTAAACGCTTTATCTTACAAATGAGTGTTGTGCAGCAATTTTTATGCAAAATAGGTTCCAATATAAACAAGGTTAACCTCGTTCCCAGACTAGAAAAATAGGGTGGGTCGGGAATAGGGTCCAATGCAAATAGAGTCGGGTACAGGGTCCAGGTCTAGACCCTACCCACCCTGGACCCGATCACCCTTAGTTCCAGTTGCCCAATGTGGTATGGTCGACATCGATGTAGATATTTTTTAATTATATTTTTATATATTTTTTCCTTTTTCTCTTATTTTTTCTTTTTCCCGTTTTCGCTCTACCAAGCATCACCAGGCCCTAATGAGGGTTGCCCTTGCTAGCCTAGGCCTAGGTGTCCCTTGCTCGAGGCCAACAACCTCCACTGGCCATTGATGGGCCTAGTGATGATGCGCAAAAGGAGAAAGAAAAAAGGAAAGAAGAGAAAAGGAAAAAAAGAAAAAAGAAAGTAAAGAAGGAAAGGAGAAGAAAGAGAAAAAAATATTTAAAAAATGAAAAAAAAAAAACTGTTCACATTAATGTCAATTGTGCTGCGTAGGATAGTCGGCATTTATATTAGCAATTTTCGGTTAACTCTAGTCAAATGGACTCAATTGGTAGACGTGAAAAGGCTTATGACTCAACTAGTATAATTAAAAAGTTTACTACCAAATTGGTGAATGAGCAATAAGTTTAAAAAAATTTGGACAATTTTTCCATAGTTATGAGTAGTTGTGTTTCTAGAAGAAACGCTTCTGGGTAATTTTCTAGCATCATTTACCATGGAATCATGGGTTGTTGGTACATTTTCTTTGTAAAAAAGAAAAAGAAAAAAGAAAAATATTTAACGTCTTACATATATAATTCTAACCACAGAAAAACATCTGACCTCTGAGTATTCCATCTAATTAGGTCCTGCCTTATTATTAATTTTTTTTTTTTTTTGAGTCGTAAGACAGTAATTCTAACAGATTGAACGTCTCCAATTTAAAAGGGAATGACCCACTTTCTTGAACAGAACATAAGTGGTATCCTAGCAATTTACGAGGTTTAATACGTGAATCTTATCAATTTTGTTAGCGAAGCTTTGAAATCCTTTCTAAGTAACCAATTAAGAAAACATCATAATTTACAATGTGTTAATTGTTTTATTGAAGTACGTAATTAGTGTCCTAACAGTTATCGATTAAAATTAATTAGTGCTTTAGTGACACTTGTTAATAAGACTCAATTTATTTAAAAATGTATTTATGACACTTATTAATCAACTAATTTGAAATGTTTTTTAATTTCCAATATATTGACATTTATCATGATATATGCAATAAGGATTCATAACTTTAATATTTGGATGGATTTGATCTGGGATGAAAATGCTGGTTTATACTAGTTTTTAATTGCAATTCATCACAAAAATAAAACCCATTGATAACAATACATGTAGAGAAAAATATATATACTTCCTCCATTCGTTCCTTAGTCAAACCTTAAATTTTAAAATAAGGTCTCCACATGTTCACTAGAACATAATCCAACACAGAAACTAAGATCAAGTACTATGCCACAACAATGAAATTACTATATAACTGCATCGGGCATGTTTCGACATGTATGATCCCATCACCTTGGTCACAAAATTTGGTCCGTCTCTTCTACTTCATCCTTGGCCAATTCAAGAATCCAATTGTGCAACCCAGGTAAGCAAAACAAGTAGAGCCTTATCTGATTGGTCTCGACACTAATTAAACAATGCTTGCAATATTATAGAATTCAGTGCTTCATCGCAATCTCGTAACACTCTTTTTTCACTAACATAAGCTATGAAGCATCCTCTTCTTGCCAGCTTCTTGCCAACTCCTAACCTTTCAATGAGCCAACGCAATTTTCTTTCAAGAAGGGCCATCGGAACTTTCCAACCAAGACACCAACTCAGTAGTGGATTTCATCTCTCAACAAAAGGAGGGATGCTGAGATCTGAATTACCATATAAATTGTTTTTTTTTTTTTGGTAAGAATTACCATATAAATTGTTGGAGGCTTAGCGAATGGATTCTTTTTAGAAAGATAAGGAAGACAGAGAAAAAAATGCGGAATTAGATCGGGCTTTGCTAGCCTAAGAATTTTTGGGATACTATGAGAATAACAACTTATTGTGGACTATAAATTCTTGAAAAAGTAGATCCAAAAACAATTTATGATTATTTGCAATTTGATTTTTTGTAGTATAGAATAGACTGTTATTTTCACAGTATCTTAATGACTATTACTCAATCATTTCTCAATTAGATTAGGATTAGGCTTGTTATTCTCAGTAGAATTGGGACAAAGAAGCTTAATTTAGTTTGAAGGTTTTAAAAAAAGATTTAAAATTTGGAGCTCTAGTGGAACTTTAGAACCGGATAGAGATGTCCAGAACTAATTTCGCGCAAAATATAACCGGATATAAGTCCTCCTATTCATTTGATTTTCGCTTACATTAATAATTTTTCAAATTGCTGATGTTGCAATCAATTATTTTAAATTGAAAAAATAGAGAAAATCATGTAGAGTTATCTTGAATTAATATACGGCCTTTTGGCCTCTCCTTTGACCAAAAAATAGAGGAATAAAAGTATCTTAAAGTAAAAAAGGACTAGTTCAATTGAAGTAAAAGGAAAAGAAAACAATTTGAAAAATTGTGTTGATCTTTGATTCTGGTGATTTTACTAATTTCCAACAACCGTCTCTTTATTAATGACAATTGAATAGAGCATTTTTGTGGTGAAGGTTTTGATGGAGAGGACTCCAGGCAAAGAAAGGATGAAGACTCTTTCCTCCACCTTCCAAAAAACGATAAAAAAAAAAAAATACATATATCATGCAAGCAGAGTATCCACGTCCTTGACAATTTCTATTTTAAAACTGTGAAGTGCAAACTTTCCTGGATGGTGAAACCCTCACTCACCTTGACCCAAAGATCGATAGTCAATCTATGGTGGCGATGGCGCTTGGTCTCTCTTTCATATTGACGATATGATTTAGGTTGTTAAAGTGAAATAAGATCAGATGATTAAGATTGCACCAAAATAGTTTGAAGATCCCATGCAAAACTAAGCAATCTTTGAGAAGCGTCTTATTTTTCACCTCCTCCCTCTCTACAACATGGACAAAATGATTAGCAAGATTGTTACATTATCCTATTTCCTTGTCTTTAGGATTGTAGAATTTTACTTAATGTTTTAGGTGATTTTATTGATGTAGTTATAACTAGAGGCAACACACTTGCTATACTCATAACTATAGTTTCATGGTTATGTAAAAAGAGAAAGAGGGTAGTTTTGTTATTGTTTGTGGAAAGAAAAGTAGCTTGTTACTTTGAAGAAGTGGATGGCAATAGGGGAGAAAAGTGCCAAAAAAGTCTTCAACACATTATACCGATACTAATTTAGTCATAAATATTTGAATTTGACTAGTTTAGTCTTGAACATTTTCATGTTGGTACTAATTGAGTTCATCTGACTAATTTATGTTAGAAATTGCTTACATAGATGCTGATTGCCTACATGGCCTGTTCGACACGATGTGGATGTTTTTATATAATGTTTAATTATTTTTTCAAATTTTTATTAATTTTCTCTTTTTTTTTCCTTTGTCTTTTCCTTCTTCTCCTTTTTCCTCCCTTTTATTTCTTCCTTATTTCCCTTGCTAGCCTTCATGATGACCATCGGAGGTCGTCGATGAGTGTGGGGAAGCCCTTGCTTGGATGAGGCCCCTTGCCAACGCCAGAAGCCGAAGAGTGTTGGCAAGGGCTGGCCTCGCCTAGACGAGGCCCCTCGCTATTTGAGCAAGGCCGCTTTTGCCGTAGGGTCCCCTCACTAGATTTGGTGAGGGGTGGCCTCATCGGCCTTTAGCATTGGTGAGGCTAGCGAGGGCTTCCCAGCACTTGTTGGCCGTTGCCCATTGAAAGTCGGCTATCACGGAGGCTGGCGGAGGAAAATAAGAATGGAAAAAAAAAAAAAAAGGAAAAAGGAATGGGAAAAATTCAAAAAAATTCAAAAAAATAATTAAATATTATATAAAAATGTCCATGTTAGCGTTGACGGTACTACGTAGAATGACCGGCATTCATGTCAGCAACTTTTAATGTAATTTGGGTGGATAAACTGAATTGGTACCATTGTGAAAAGGTTTATGACTAAATTAATTTAATTAAAATATTTTAAGACTAAATTTATATAAATGCAATAGGTTATAGGTTTATGACTTTTTTGGCACTTTTCCGGCGATGAGAGATCCCATAATGCAAGAAACTAATTATCCATTAATAGAAAAGTGACCTAGTCAAAATGTGTAAAATTACCATTTTTGATTTTCTTATTCTAAGAAAGCTATAAACTTTATGATCACGTTTGGTCATCTAGAATTCTAGTAAGAATAAGACTTGATAAGATAAGATATAAAATCTAGGGAGTTTGATATATCCAATTCATTGTTTGGTGGATCATAATAATAAGTTTGGATATATTCACAACCCATCATATATATTATTTAATAGAAATACATATCAGTGTAAGTGAACCTAAAATTTGCATAAACGGATATAGTAAAAAAATTTCTCGACACTCTTGCCTACTTCATTTTTATTTGCATTTTGTCCCCTCTTTTTGAATTATTTTCTTTTTATTTCTTTTTCCCCTTCTATCATTCTATAAAATAATCTTATTAAATAATAAACTGTATTAATATACCTAAAATACTATATATATATATATAATGAATTTATATTTTTATATCCAATTGAATATATAAATAAAAATAATATTAAATTAAAAAGTATTTTTTTTGTTTTTTTGTTATTTTGAAATTCTTATATTAAAATTGAAATATAATTTATATGGAAATGCAATTTTAATTTTGTAAATTAAAGAAGTTTGTCACTCAAGAAATATAACTTTCCTACTATGGAGACTAGAAATCATTTTCACATTTATCCCACCTCCTCTATGGGATAATTTTATGGGAAAAAGCCACGAAAAACTCGAACTTTACCAAAGTGACATATTTATCCCAAACTTTTTTTTTGTGATATGAAAAACCCTAAACTTTGCCAGTCGTGACACATTTACCCGAAATTTTTTTGTGACACAAAAAACCCTGAACTTTTGTTATGTGACACATTTACCCCAAAATTATAGGGCACTTTGGTATTTTAATTTTTTTAATTTTTTTAATTTTTTTTAATTTTTTTTAATTTTTTTTTCTTCTCTCTTCCCTCCGTCGCCGTCGAGCGAGGGCGGCCCTCGCCTGCGTCAGGCGAGGGTGTCCCTACTATCCTTGCTTATCGCCGGGGAGGGCCGCCCTCCCCTGCGTCAGGCGAGGGTGTCCCTTCCCTCGCCAGATCTAGCGAGGGCCGTCCTTGCCCGTCACCGGCGAGGGCCGCCCTTGCCTACGTCGGGCGAGGGTGTTCCTGCCCTTGCCAAATCTGGTGAGGGCCGCCCTCGCTTGCGTCGGGCGAGGGTGTCCCTGCCCTTGCCGGCGTCGGGTGAGGGGTGCCGACGCCGGCGAGGGCTGCCCTTGCCCAACGCCGACTTCCCTCCGCCATGGCCAGCAGAGGGAAGAAGAAGAAAAAAAGAAAAAAAGAAAAAAAAAGGAAAAAATAGAATAAAAAGAAAAAAAAATGCCCTTGTTGGGGGTAAATGTGTCACGGTTTGAAAAGTTTGGGGTTTTTCACATCACAAAAAAAAAGTTTGGGATAAATGTGTCACTTTGGGCAAAGTTCAGGGTTTTTCGTGGCTTTTTCTCTAATTTTATTCGAGCTATATCCCTTTTATATCCGACTTTATCTTATCTTAAATATGCATTAAATGTGATCTTGTCCTATCCTAAATTTTATCTTGACTATCAAATGCAACCCAAAGGTATTTTTAGTATGTTTGAAGTTGGACACCATATTTGCAAATTCTCATTAGATTTTTATTTAGCTTTTTTAAATTTCAAAGTTGTCTAGGTTTAGAGATCTATAAAGGATAATGTAGTTGATTCAATATAAAAATAGGTATTAGGAGCTAATAAGAGGGTGGAAATAGCGCAATACTTATTGTATCCTATTATCAAATAGGAAAGTTTACCTCTTTAAATATTTATATGAAAATTTGAGTTTTGTTTCTGTTTTTGCTTTTTAATGTGTATACAAGGTTTCATATTTTTTTTTGTGGGAAATAAATGATTTGCAAAATATTATGTTTTTAAAAAATCACTTGTATAGCTAGAAATAGTTAGTTAATGAAAACATATTTTAATTATCGACAATCTATGTCTAAATACCTTTGTGGAAGATAAAAATATTTTTCATCCATTCATTTTTGTAGGCAGTATAAATGATTATTTTTAAAAAAATACCTTTCGAATGAGTAATTTTTCATGAAACAAACGCATGCTTAGTGTATGGTGTGTGAAACTTTGTTTATTATTTAGTTTCCTTTTCTCCATTTCCACCGCATCGCTTTGGCATCTCTTTGCTGTTTTTTTTTTTTTTTCATTTCAAATTTGGTGCTTATATTTCTTTGTCAAGCATAAGTTGAACAGACTTCCACAGATTTGTTTTATTTTCGAGTTATATATATCATACGCCATGTAATTGCATGAGACGCATAAGGCATATCATGAACTTGGATGAGATAAAAAAAATTGAACAAATGCATAAATTATAGGGTTAATATCCTGAAAAACCCCAAACTGGTACACTTGTGACAAATTTACCCCAAACTATTTTTTTGACCACCAAAAACCCCAAACTGGTATACTTTTAACAAATTTACCCCAAATTGGTACACTTGTGACAAATTTACCTCTGTTAGTTTTCGTTAAATTTTATCGTCAAATTATTAAGTTAAATGACACGTGACAATTGACTAATATACTAATTTGGGATTTTACGATCCATTTGTCAGAGTTTACAATTTTTATGATTTTTTGTGGTATTAATCTAATTTAGCGATGGGTATATTTGTCACAAATTTATCAGTTGGGAGTTTTTTGCGGTCGAATAAATTAGTTTGGGGGTAAATTTGTCATAAATGTATCAATTTAGGGTTTTTTATGGTCAGTCGGGATAAATTTGTCATAGGTGTACCAGTTTGGGATTTTTCATGGTAAAAAAAATAGTTTAGGGTAAATTTGTCCCAAGTGTACCAGTTTGGGATTTTTCAGGGTATTAACCCTAGATTACAACATGTATGCTTATTAGTATGTCTATATATTTCTTTTATTTTATCTATATTTGTCCAATTCAATCCTCTCACATCAAAACCCTCTCTAAAACACCACCTTTTTCCATAGTAGTCTATCTAATTTTGCCTTTTCCTTGGAAAAGAAAAAAAGAAAACATAAATTTTCAGCGGAGCAAAAGAACTCGAATCTTATATTCACGTAACTCTCTTCACCCAATAGTCAAAGCTTCTCGAGTTGAACATTCTGTCATGCTACCAAAACACCAGTTATAAGTTCGAATTTGACACCATGTGTAATACCAACAATGATTTTCTATTATGTTAAATAAGGCAATAACTACTGCTTGAAAAAATCTATGGAAAACCTTAAGAAATTAATATCTTAAGGCAACAAGTGTGGCGGTTAAAGACAGCCATAAATTGCTCCTGTATATAGTGTTTAATAATATATTGTACTATTCTTTATAAGAGAACGAATGTGAATAAATATAGGGAAGAGAAGCAGTGCTAGGTCTCTAATTATGGTAACAAATTCAATTATGGAATAGAAAATATACATAAACTAATCAGGAAAATAATCATGGAAAAAATCTGCTGTAGGCTTGCCATCGAACATCCCCCGCAAGCTGATGTAGCAGAAGTCACAGTGAGCTTGATCTGAGAAGACAAAAACGAGGAGTGGAGAGGCCTTTAGCGAAGACAGCAAGACTACAGCTCAGCAAAGATTTACTTCCTGATTAGTCTATGTATATTTTCTATTCCATAATTGAATTTGTTACCATAATTGGGGCCCTAGCACTGCTCCTCTTCCCTATACTTATTCCATTCGAGAGTACAAAATATTATTAAACACTATATACATGAGAAATTATGGCTGCCTTTAGCGGCCACACTTGTTGCCTTAAGATATTAATTTCTTGAGGTTTTACATGGTATTTGAGCCAATTAAACTTGTGGTGGAAGTGGCTGTTGCCGATGTGTGTTGCCTCCAAAGAACCCAAATTGTTGGTTGAACCGATTGTGACGAGCAAGAGCCTTGTGTCCTGGGCGATTACAAATCTGACGCCTCACATTGTTGCGTCTTTGATTTTTTGTTGCCATCCCGAATTATTGAAGTTGGGCTGCTGTCCATGAGGATTAAAATTCCTCTGCCCCATATTTGAGTTGGGGCTATTGAAACTCGAAGCAGGGCCACGCTGTGAATGGGAATTTGGGCCCAAGCTGATGTTGTGCGCGACGAACGCAGCTGGTTGGGTGGTTTGTGATTCCTAGAGCTCCAACAGTGCTTCATGAGCCAAGGAAAAGCCATGAAAAGACTCCCCGGTCATTTGTTGATGCTGAGTGTGAACGGAAATTGCAATAACCAAGCTTTGCAACTCAGCTCCTAAGCCTCAGAAGATATGCGTTTGGTACTCTTGTGATGAGATGGGCTCACCAATGGAGGCCAATTGATCAGATATAAAAGTAGCCTGTTGAAGAAATTCGGTCACGATTTGATTATCCTTCCACATCATCTGAAGTTGCAGCCGCAATTGGGTAGCTCGCACACTATTTTGGGCAGCGAAAGAGAAGAAATTCCACGCAACATGAGAGGTGTTCATATTACATAACTGACTCACAATTGAATGAGCTATCGTGCTTAAGATCCACCCAAGAGCAATTTGGTCTAATGTATACCAGTTATCGTATTCAAGATTGGGCACAATATTGGAAGAACTATCTGTATTGGTTAGAGTAATTTGTTATGAAGGACATGGCAGTCCATCGATGATCAAAATCAATTTATTTGCTCAAAGGAAGGGGAGGATTCGAGCTTTCCACACCACGTAGTTGTCCCCCAACATTTGGACAACCGGATGACCCCATGAGATTTTCAAATGGCAAAATAATGGGGCTAGTGAGAGACAAGATTGTTGAATTGGACGGCATTGAGATACTAACAGCAACGGGAGTCGTAGGACTTGATTTTGTTGAGGAACTTAGATCGGAACCCATGGCTATGATGCTTTCGCAATTGATAGCTCTAATACCATGTAAACCTCAAGAAATCAATATTTTAAGGCAACAAGTGTGGCGGCTAAATGCATTCGTAATTGCTCCTGTATGTAGTGTTTAATAATATTTTGTACATCCCTTTGTAAGAGAACGAATGAGAATAAATACAAGGAAGAGGAGCAACAAATTCAATTATGAAATAGAAAATATATAGAGACTAATCAAGAATATAATCACGGAGGAAATCTTTGCTGAGCTGTAGCCTTGCTGTCTAACGATCTCCATAATAAAACCATGTACCGAGTCCTATATAAATAACAATTTATGTGATGACTGGGGTATAATGTTTGCGCTTGATATAGTTGGGCTAAAAATAATTGCTTGTCAAAGATACGCCAACATTCTATTCGAACAAAATGAGAAGTTTGTCCGAAAAATCGTAAACTTATTGTATTTTTTCCAATTTAGTTCTGAATTTTTTAATTTTACCAATTGAGTAAATTATTTATGTTTTGCCAATTAAGTCAATTCAACCAATTTTGATTGGAAATTACTGATATAGATGTTGGTTGACCTATGTGGCACAATCAACGCCAATGTGAACAACTTTTATATTTTTGCTCTTTTTTTTTTTTTTTTTACAAACCCTTTCTAGCCAATGTGTAAGGGCCATGAGATAGGGTTGCAGCCCTCACCAGATGAGGGACAAGGACTGCGGATCATTACCGAAATTGCAAAAAAAAAAAAAAAAAAAAAGGAAAAGAAAGAAAGAAAAAGAAAACGAATAAAAATTATTTAAAAAATTCATTTTTAAAATAAAATTATAAAAATTGCCCACGAGGTCCCATCTATCATACATGGCACTATTGATGTCCACGTCATCGATTTCCAGTTAAAATTGGTTAGATGGAATTAATTGATAAAACTCTAATAAATTTAAGATTTTTTAGATAATTTTTCTGAAAAAAATAAAATAAAAATAGAGTGCCTTTTTGTTTTGAGATCAAACATGTCAAGATGAAACCTATTTGGTAATGCTTTCGTCATTCAATCCTTAAGAATATTATCCAATGACACGAGGCATTAGGAATCTCTTTGTGTAAGTGCTTTTAGATGGATTTAACCTAGGACATTGCAAAAAATTGTGAAAGTGCTGGCTTAGACTAGTTTTTATTAGCAATTCATCATAAAAACATACCCATGGCATCAATAACAATGCCCGCAGAGAAAAAAAATGCGTACTTCTTCCATTCATTCCCCGGTAAAACATTTAATTACAAAAGGTTTTCACATGTACATTCCTAATCCGACGGAGAAAATAAGAGCAAGTCCTATACCACAACGATGTAATTACGGAATGACCGCATTGGACGCTTGTAGGCGTGTATGATCCCGTCCCCCTTGATAGCAAGATTGGGGTGAGTCTATTCTACTTCGGCCTTAGCCAGTTCGAGAACCCAATAGAGCAACCAAGGCGAGCAACACAAGTAGAGCCTCTTGCACTCATCCGGTCGGTCTTGGAATTGATCAAACAACGCTTGCAATATTCATATCTGTATACTTCTTCCTTTTTTCCATTCGGATTTTTTTAAGCAAAAGAAATCTTCTTCTTCATATAAAGATTTATCTTTCAATACAATCCTTATCTGACAAGTGGGTCTTTTTATTGCATAACTCCGCCGACATACACTGCAAAGTTCACCGGGATCTCACAACGTTCTCTTTCTTCGCCGACATACACTGCAAAGCATCCTTTTCTCGCCAGCTTCTTGACGTTCCTAACTTCTCAACGAGCCGACGCGTTTTTCTTCCAAGAACGGCCATCGGAACTTTCACGGAGGATGGGGGCTCCTGAGTGAATTTGTGATCTTGAGACCGGAATTACTTTACGATTGTTGGAGGCTTATCGAATGGATTATTTATAGAGGGATCGGAAGAGAGTATAATTATTGTGGAATTAGAGTAGGAGTCGGTTTATTTTTTTTATTAGAATAGGAAAGAACAAGATTGATTTAATTTTGAAGCGTTTAAAAGAGATTTTAGGCTTGGAACTCTAGTGGGATTTTAAATCCGGATAGAGATGTCCAAAAAACTAACCGTGGCCAGAATGTAACAGAATGTAAATTATTTAATTGAGCTGATTTTCGCAATCTAAGTCTATCTGACTTTAAGATTTTTCAATCTGTTGATGTTGCTATCTATTACCAAATTTAAAAATAGAGAAAATCACTTATAATTATCTTGAGTGTTTTTTGGTAGAACAATTATCTTGAATTGATGTACGGCCGTTTGGCCTCTCCTTTGACAAAAAAAGGGGGGGAATAAAAGTATCTTGAAGTAAAAAAGAGAAATTGTAATAGTAGAAAAAGAAGGAAAAAAGAGAGAAAAATATGGAGGATAAAAATAATTGTTGATCTTTGATTATTATGCTAATTTCGAGCATTATGTCTTTATTACTAACAATCGAATAGAGCTTTTTCAAGGTGAAGATTCTGATGGAGAGAACTCCTAGCGAAAGGGCGAAGAATCCTTCCTCTACCATCCAAAAAAACAAAGAAAAGTTCGTCCAGATAGAGAATCCACGTCCTTAACTATTTCGATTTCAAACTTGTAAAGTGCAAATTCTTGCAAGTGGTGGAATCCTTATCCACCCAGACCTGCCACAGGCTAGGTGGAGGTCCCCATGAAAGAGAGAGAGAGAGAGAGAGTCATTCTATGACGGTGATAGGGGTTGATAACTTGATCTCTCATATTGACAAAGTGATTGATTTAGATTGCGAAAGTGAGAAAATGTCAATGTATTAAAATTGTACTAAAAAAGTTTTAGCATCCAATGCAAAAACTTAGCAATCTTATTTTTTTTCTCGGTAGCATCTTATATTTCCATCTTTTTCTTCTCTCTTTATGACGTGGTCAAGATAATTAGCAAGATTGCTACATTATCATAATTCCTAGAAACATTTTTTTTTTTGTTCTTTTTAGGTGATATTATTTAATTTAGTTATAATTAGAGGCAAGGCAGTTGCAACGCACGACTGTAGTTGGGTGAGTTAGGCACGAAAATAAAATGAATGCAAGAGTGGTTCAATGAAAATAACTACACATTAACCAAAAAGCTTCCCAATGCATAAAATTAATATTTTCGTATTGGATTTAACTTAAATCTTTATTTAGGACTACTTCAGAGTTGTCCAGGTTTTTGAGACACTTGGTTTGTTATATTCCGTTACCAAGAAAGCTTATCTTTAAAAAAAAAAATTAATATGAAAAATTGAGTTTTGTTTCTTTCGCTTCTTTTAGCGAAACATAAGTTATAGACTTTGCTTAAAATTTTTCGAGTAATTAATTTAGCATAAAACATATAACTACATGAGCCTCATAATTCACGAACGATGCTATGGTTTCATTAGTGAGAGAGAATGTTTAAATGACTCCGATGTGATTGATTCTTGTGAAATTTGGTGAAATCATAGCCAACCATTCTAAAAACTTAAGCTATTGCATGAATGTATTGTTTTATTATTTAAATAATCTAACATTCCCTCTCAAGCATAGGCTGGACTTTGGCCTTAACCTAAGGTGTTGAAATATTTGATTGGAGAGATAAATAGAGGCTTGGAAGATTCGAACTCGGGACTTAACTGTGAAACCATGTAAGATTTGGTTGGACCACGGCCAATTATTCTAAAAGTTTAAATTATTAAATGAATGTGTAATTTATTATTTGTATATTCTAATAATTCTATCTAATATTGCCTGTTGAAGGAAAAAAGCAAATAAAAAAGAATACACGTGGAAGCAAAAGAACCCGAAAGGGAACCTGACTCCTACACCGATCCTCAAAAGAACCCCCGGCAAGGGGGTGGGGAGGAGTTGGTTGGGGTCACTTTTAGAAAGTTCGTAGATTCCACGATTGGTTCTTTAGTGATATGCTGCATATATAACAGTATCCGAATCTTGACAAAGTAAACTTTTGAGAAAAATAATGTGCCCAGCATTGTATTACAGTCAAACATCAAATATTTTTTATCTATCTTATTTCCAGTTCATCAAACAGACGTGTTGTTTTACATGCAGGATGGGGCATAAGACCAATTTCTCATTGCTAATTTGCATGGTTTGTTTGAGTCTCATGTTGATGTAATCCCTCTCCATTTGATAGTCGAAACTTTTCAAGTTGAATTTTTTACCGTGCCATCGAAGCATGGGTAATAAGTTCAAATGTCAACACTATTTATAATACCAATAATATCTTCTATTGTATTAAAGGAGAAAATGATTATTGCTCCACAAAGATTTTCACAATTAAATCTTGCACCAAATACTATAGTTATAACGATTTATTTAAAAATCGAGGTTTGTTTGTTCATGAATCACTCGTGTCAAGATAAAATCCTTTTTGGTAATACTCTCGGCATTCGGTCCTCTAGGAAAAAAATCGAAGAACATGAGCCACGTTAGGAATCTCTTTTTACAAGTGCTTTTAGATGGATTTTGAGCTAGAATGAACAGGGATTACCGGCAATTCATGACAAGAATACACCCATCAATAACAATACCTGTAGAGAAAAAATAAATACTTCATCCATTCCTTAGTGAAGCATTGTACTATAAAACAAGTTCTTCATGTGTACATTCGAACCTAATCCAACAAAGAAACTAACAGCAAGTCCTAGACAATGAAACTACTGAATGACTGAATCGGGTGCATATCCGCGTGTATGATCCCATCATTCTTCATCACAAGATTACAGTCAGTCTCTTCTACTTCGGCCTTGCCGGTTTGTAACTTCCTGGCGAGGCAACGCTACTTTCTTCCGATGACAGCCATCAGAACTGCCCAGTGGAGAACGGTGACTTCTTTGTGAATTTAATCTCTAACCAGTTGCAGAGATGTTGAGATCGGAATCGAATGTACAAATTGTTTATAAAGGGATCGGTAAGAGAGAGGATAAACCTTGTGGAATTAGAGTAGGATTCGGTTTCCTTTTCTGATTATATTTGGGATGACGAAGCTTAGTTTAATTTTAAGAATTTACAGGGGATTTTAAGTTCGGAACTCTAGTGGGATTTTAAAACCAGTTTTACAAAAGTATCTAACAATCAACAGAAAAACTACCCAGTTGAATGAATAAAATTACCATCTTCGATTTTTTTGCTGTAAGAATCATATAAAACCTAGGGTGTATTTTAGTAAATTTGGGGTTGGACACCAGATTTAAAAGTCCTTTTTGTAATAGCATAAACTAGCTTCTTAGATTTTATTTAGATCTTTATTTTTAAAAATTCCACAGTCTTACTGGGTATTGAGACTATGTATATGTTATATACTAATATCTAGTTAGAAAGATTGCCTCTTTAAACATTGATATGAAAAATTGAGTTCGGTTTCCTTTTTTGCGCTTTAATGTAAATCTATATTTTTGTTATGTAGCTTAGCTTTTCTTCATTTCCACTTCATCGCTTTCGCATATCTGTTTTTCTAACTAACTTAGTAGAACAAATTTCGCCTTTTTTTATTTTTTCGTCGGAAAAAGTTAAATAGAATTTCACAAATTTTCTTTAACTTTTTGAGTTTATAGCATAAACCACATAATTACATGAGACCGTAATTTGCATTATCTTTAATAATGCAATTAGTTTTCGTTAGTGAGATGAATGTTTAAATAATTTACATGTTATTAGTTACGTTTGATATTTCGCACATAAATTAACTTCATTTTCATAAAGTACCGTATATAACTTGTATTAATTAATTAGTGTGTATCAATCTAAATTTCCCTTTTCTAAAATAAAGGAAAATGAATTCGAGTGAATCCAAAAGAACTTGAAAGGGAAGTTGACTATCGTGATCTGAATCTTAACAAATTAAACCCCTAAGAAAAACAATGTGTCAAACTATATATTCTAGTCAAACATCAATTCTTCATTCGAGACTCATATGCATGTAATTTTTCTACCTGAGTCGAATATTCTAACATGCTTACCGAAATACAAGTCATAAGCATTGACACTAATTGTGATGCAAAGAGTACTTCTATTAGATTAAATTGGGCAATGGTTAAACGATTTAGGCAAAAATTGAGGGATTTTATGTACGCTCGAAATAGTTGGACTAACAATAGCAGCTTATCACATATATGTAGAGACTCTATTTGAACATGACAGTATCGTTTTTGGTTTAGAAACCATTCATGTCATGAAACCCTTTTGTTTGGGGATCTTTCTTGGAATGCGATTCTTAGAAAAAAGAAATCAAATAACATGAGCCACATTAGAAATCTCTTTAATAAGTGCTTTTAAATGGATTCGACCTAGGATGAACATCTGGACTGATATACAAGCAATTCATCACAAAAATAAACCCTTCAGTGACAACACGGAGAAACTTCATTCATTCATTCAAATTTCAAAACAAGCTCTTCATATGTTGATTACAACCTAATCCAACGGAAAAAACTAAGATCAAGTCCTATAACGCTACAATGAAATAGCTATACGACCAAATCGGGCTCATATTGGCATGTACGATCTTGTCATTCTTGATTGCAAGATTATGGTTGGTCTCTTCTACCTCGGCCTTGGCCAGTTCAAGAACCCAATTGAGCAATTCAAGCGAGCAACACAAGTAGAGCCTCGTGCCCTCGTCCGATTGGTCTCGGCACTGATTAAACAACGCTTGCAACATTATAGAACACAAATACTTTACCGGGATCTCGACACGCTCTCCCTCTTCACCAACGTACGCTGCGAAACATCCTCTCCTCGCTAGCTTCTTGCCGATTCCTAACTTCTGAACAAGCCGACGCAGCTTTCTTCCAAGGACGGCCATTAGAATTTAGAACTGTCCGATGAAGAATGGTGACTCCTTGGTGAATTTGATCACTCACCGGTGGGAGAGATACTGAGACCGTTGATGTACAAATTGCTGGAGGCTTAGCGAAGGGACTATTTATAGAGGGATAAACATTGTGAAATTAGAGTAGGATTAGGTTTCTTTTTCTGATTAGATTTGGGATGAAGAAGCTTGCTTTTAATTTCAAGGGTTTAAAAGAGATTCCGAGTTTGGAATTCTAGTGGAATTTTTTAAAACCAGATAGAGAATATAAATACTTTAATTCATCTGACTTTCGCCATCTAAGTTATTCAAATTGTTAATGTTGCGATCTATTATCAAATTAGAAAATAGAGACTATCGTGTCAAATTATCTTGAATTAATTTGCGGCCTTCCTGCATCTTCTTTGACCAAAACAATAGAGGAATAAAAGTATCTTTAAATAAATAAATAAATAAAGAACCATTTTAATTGAAGAAAAAGGAAAAGAAAAATATGTAATTAGAGGATTAGGTTGCATCAAGAAAATTTGAGCATCCGATACAAGAACTAAGCAATCTCCATTTTTTTTCGGTATCACCTTATTATACACCTTTTTCTTCTTCTTTTTTTTTTTTTCTCTCTTTGCCCCGCAACAAGATAATTAGTACGATCGATACATCATGCTATATCATTATCTTTAGGATTTTAGAAATAGTTATCAAAGTTTAATGTGATTTTGTTTGATTTCGTCATAATTAAAGATCAAGATAATGCACCTCACCAAAAAAAAAAAAAAAAGATCAAGATAATGCAAGAGTGGTTTAATGAAAGTATCTAACAATTAACAGAAAAACTAACCAGTTGAATGAATAAAATTACCATCTTTAATTTTGTTGTTGTAAGAATCATATAATCCTCAGGTATAATTTAGTAAATTTGGGGTTGGACACCAAATTTAGAAGTTCTTTTTGTAATAGCAAAAATTAGCTTGTTAGATTTTATTTAAACCTTTACTTTTTTAAATTCCAGAGTTGTCCTATTTATTGAGACTATATATTTGTTATATTCTAGTATCTAGTTAGAAAGATTACCTCTTTAAACATTGATATGAAAAATTGAGTTTGGTTTCTGTTTTTGCGCTCTAATGTGAATCTATATTTATTACTTAGTTTCGCTTTTATCCATTTCCACTGCATCGCTTTGGCATCTTTTTTTTTTAAATTAACTTTGTAGCTCAAATTTCTCATTTTAATTTTTTTTTTTGCCCGAACATAAGTTGAAAGGACTTCCACAAATTTGCTTTAAATTTTCGAGTTACATAGCATAAACCATATAATTACATGAGACATAGTTCATGATATCTTTTGATGATGCAATTACTTATTCCTTGATGAGACGAATATTTAAATGACTTAAATGTGATTAATTACATAAGATTTTTTGCACATATTAACTTTATTTATATAAGTAACTCGGTATTAACAAATTCATGTGTCTGTATTTGTCTAATTCAATTCTCGCATCAATCTAATCTTGCCTTTTTGGGAGCAAAATAACTCGAAAAAGAACTCCTACTACATTGATGATCAAGATAGTATAGACTTGCTCTCTCTATCGTTATTTTTAAAAACTTTGTTGCTTCACGATTGGTCATTCTTTTATGATCACTAACATATAAAATTGGATTCGAATCTTAACAAATTAAACTCTTGAGAAGAGCAGTGTGCCAAACATTATCTTACAATCAAACATCAAATTCTTCATGTTGACCCATTGGCCTTTCATCTGATATATGATATTTATCTATCTTATTCGTCGCTTATCAAATTCACGTGTTGTTTTGCATGCAAGATGAAGCGTCACACTAATCTCTCTTTGTTTGAGTCTCACATTCATAGGATCCCTCTATACCGGAGTTGAATATTCTAACCTTCATGAGTTTGAATTTTGACACTATTTGTGATACAAATACTTCTGTTAAATTAAATTGGGCAATGGTTACTGCTTGAAAAGATTTTCACAGTAAAATCCTATACCAGTCTATAGCAACAACAGGAAAAACGGGGTATCTTTTGTACGCTTCAAATAGTAGGGTTAAGAATAGTTGCTTGTCACATATATGTAGACATTTTATTTGAACATAGTATCTTTTTTGTTCAGAGGCCACGCATGTGAAGATGAAACCCTTGTGTTTGGAGATCTCTCTGGACATGCAATCCTCTAAAAAATTGGTAAGTGCTTCTAGATGGATTAAACATATGATGAACATCTCCATGGCAAAAAGACCCTGAAGAATGCTGACTTATACTAGTTTTTACGAGCAATTCATCACAAGAATAAACCCATCAATGACAACACTTGCTGATAAACTTCAATCATTCATTCAAATTACAAAACAAGGCTTCGCATGTACATTAAAACCAAATCCAAAGGAAAAACTAAAATCAAGACCTATACCGCTAGAATGAAATTACTAGACAACCAAATCGGGCTCATATCGGCATGTATGATCCTATCATTCTTGATCGCAAGATTATGGTCAGTCTCTTCCACTTCGGTCTTGGCCAGTTCAAGAACCCAATTGAGAAATTCAGGCGAGCAACACAAGTAGAGCCCTGTGCGCTCGTCTGATTGATCTCGGCACTGATTGAACAACGCTTGCAACATTACAGAATGCAAGCACTTCACCGGGATCTCACGGCGCTCTCCCTCTTCACCAACGTACGCTACGAAGCATCCTTTTCCGGCTAGCTTCTTGCCAATTCCTAACTTCTCGACGAGCCGACGCAGCTTTCTTCGGAGAACAGCCATCAGAACTCTCCAATGAAGAATGTTCACTCCTTAGTGAATTTGATCTCTAACCGGCGGGAGAGATATTGAGACTGTTGGCGTACAAATTGTTGAAGGCTTAGCGGAGGGACTATTTATAGAGAGATAAACATTGTGGAATTAGAGTAGGATTAGGTTTATTTTTCTTAATAGAATTGGGCGAAGAAGCTTAATTTATTTTCAAGGGCCTAAACGTAGAGATGTCCCAAACTGGCCACGTATAGAATCGTTTGCTCAACTATATTAAGTAATTGCAGATTTAGAAACTATAAATAGATGGGCTTTAATGATTAAAAGAAAAAAGAATAATTTGGATACAAAGTAATGGATGCTTGCCCTGCAAATACCAATTGTTTTTTTTTTTTTTTTTGTAAAAGTAATTTATCTTATGAGAAAATTCAACCCAAAAGTTTAAACTCATAGATTGAGTTAAACCTCATAGTCAAGTATTACGGGTTATTTTGATAGGTGGAGAGAAATCACACACATATAAAAATTCATATTCCTATAACAAGGAATGAATCCATATTGACCATTGACTCGGATGGTTCGTGTAATTGATTTTTTAGACTTTTTCTCAGCAGAATATCAAGTCCTCTAAATTCATCTGATCTTCGCAATCTTAATCGTTCAGACAATAACATTTTTCAATCTCTTGATGTTGCAATATATTGCTAAATTAAAAAATTAGAGAGAATAATGTAAAATCATCTTAAATTTATGTACGGCCCTTCTCCGTTGACCCAAAAAAATATATAGAGGAATAAACGTATCTTAAAGAAAAAAAGAATGAGCTCAATTGAAGAAAAAGGAAAAGGCAAAAAATCTAAAAATAAAATAAAATCCAACGATGTATCTTTTTTATTAACAATAGAATAGAGGATCCACATCCTTTTTTCTTTTTTTCGATATTACAATCGTGAAGTGCAAACTTTTTGTACTTGCCATGACCTATCCCTGAGAGAGAGATTAGTGTCGGTGACGGTGGTCAATCTGTTTCTCCTATTAACGAATTGATTTAGACTGCAAAAGTGGGTTAAAGATTAGAAAATTAAGGTTCCACCAAAAAGTTTTGGGCATCCAATGCAAAGCCTAAGCAACTTTTTAGATTCGTTTGATTGTCTAGATTTCTAATGAGAATAGAACTTGATACAATAAGGTATGAAACCCAATGATATCATTATATTATATTAACTATATGGTTATTATAATAATAAAGTCGGATATATTCACATTATATTATGTATATTTTTGGGTATAAACGACATATTAGTATAAATGAAAAGAACATACAAATGGAGATGATAAAAATCTTTCACGAAACTCTTACCTACTTTAATTTTATTTTATTTTCCTCTCTTTTTTAATTAACTTCTTTTTTATTTCTTTCATCCCCTTCCACTAATAAATAGTACTAATATACCTACAATACTCAAAATACCTAAAAGATGTGATAAAAATATATTTACATAATTAAATTATATTATAAAAATTAAATTAAATTTGAATATATAAATAAAAATAAGATTAAAATAACTAAATTGTTATTTTTTATTTTGAATTTATAATATTATAACTCAAATATTATTTATATTGAAATATAATTTTAATTTTGTTAATTTAAGAAGTTTGTTATTCTAGAAATAATTTTCCCACTATAGTTGTTAGAAATGCTATCCACATTTATCCTACTTTCCATATGAAATAATTTTATCTAGTCTATATCTCTCTTATATCCAGTCTTGAATAGGTACCAAACGCAAAATATGATAAATTATCATGAATTTTATCCTGATTGCCAAACATTAGTGTTTTTGGGTGGCTTCTTATTTTTAACCTTTCTGTTGCCTCTCTTTGCGACGTGGAAAGAATCCTATTTAAAAATATTTTCTTAATATTTTACGTGATTTTGTTTAACTTACTTATAATCAGAGGCAGCACACTTGGTGCGTGTACATGAATGAAAATTGAGTGGTTTTGTTATTTGTTCATGAAAAAGAAAATAGGTGGTTTTGAGAGGAAGGTTAAAGTAAGATTGGTTTTATTGTTTCATTAAAATTAATTTCCGTTAAAAAGAAAAATTACCTAGTCAAATGCATAAAATACCATTTTCAATTGTCTTTGGTAAATCTGAGGTTAAAAACCTAATTTAAGAGTTCGATTATACTATTTTATTAGATATGTTAGAATATCCAATTTAAGGTATTAAGAAATGTCGAGATTAAGGATGGAAGGATGTCAATCCAAAAAATTAAGCCAACACATGGAAGGATGTCACTATGTATAAAGAGTATATAAATCTCATAAACACACACAAGATCTTTATTTAGATTTATTTTAGAGTTGTCCAAGGTTTTGAAGCTATATCTTTTCCTTTTTTGTCAAAAATTTATTATATCCTATCAACTAGTAAGAAAGATCACTTCTTTAGATATTGACTTGAAAAGTTGAGTTTTGTTTCTCTTTTTGAGCTTTAATATATGTCCAAGAGTATGTTGTATGGGATAAATATAGTAAAAGTTCTACAATTTGTCATGAAAGTATAATTGAGTCATGAGACTTTCATACGAGACTTGACTACACTAATTTAAACAAATGTTAGGACTTGATTAAATTGCATAGTTTCAAGAATTGATTAGTTTTGTAATAAGTTGCAAGACTTGATAGTACTTTTTGAAAATTTTATGATTCAATTGCAGTTTCATAATAAGTTTTAGAAAACTTTCAGTATACTTCCCTATTTATTGTTTAGTTTCTCTTTTCTCCATTTCCACTACATGGTGCATGGTTTTGGCATTTCTTTGTTGTTGTTGTTGTTTTTTTTTAAAAGTGTCTAAATTTTTTAGTTGTATAATAAACAACACAATTACATGAGACCTATAATCCACGATATTGCTAACGATGTAAATAGTTTTCCTTAATGAGAAAAATATTATTAATTAATTATTATGTTTTTATCTATTCAATTCTATCCTCACATCACAATTCTATGAAATACCACAATTTTCCATATTAATCTATTTTATTTTGCCTTTTTTGACAAAAAAGAAGAAGAAGAAGGAATTGGACATAGAAGTGGAAGGGGAACTTGACTCCTTCATTGATCATGAAGATTGTAAAGACTTCCTCTCTCTATAATCATTTTAAAGAAAGGGCATAGTTTCTCAATTGGTCATTCTTTAATGACATGCTACATAAATGATAGTGATCTGAATCTTAGGAAATTAAACTTTTTGAGAAAAAACAATGTGCTCGATATTGTATTATAATCAAACATCAATTCTTTATGTTCAGTTTGACCTTTCGTATCATATATAATTGTCATCTATCTTATACCTTCTTTATCAAATACATGCGTTGTTTCTCATGCGAGATGGGGTATCAAATTGATACTTGTTGCTTATCCATATGTTAAATGGCAGAAACTTTGGAGTCGAATATTGTAGCATGTCGCCAAAACATTGGGTATAAATTCGAATTTTGACATTATTTGTAATCCCAATAGTGTTTTTGTATTATATAGCATCACACAATGATCATTGCTTAAAAAGCTTTCACAATAAAGTCACGTGTCGGGTCCTATAATAATAGCAAGTGAAAATTGAAATGTCACGTCTACGTTTGGAATAATCAAGATAAAGATAGTCGCGCATGCACATGAAACCTTGTTTGGTAATTTTGCAGCTATCACTTTCCATGGAATCTTGGGTAATTGGGAAAGTACCACATTTTCTTTTCTTTTTATCTTAAAAGATTGAAAATATTTGAGGCCTTATATTTTTGGTTTATGCGAAAAACATCTGACGTCGAAGGCCCTATTTGATAACCCACCAAATAGTAAAAATTTATATTCTTTTGTTTGTGGGAGTAGTTTTGGAATAGAATTGTATTTAATAAAATTTTTGTTCCCGAAAACAAATTTCTACTTTTTTTTTTAGTTCCCGGAAGTAGATTTGGAATAGAATTAAGAATAAAAAAAGAAAAAGAAAAAATTAATTCTTGTTTTTAGGAACAATACTAGAATCAAGTCCATATTTTCTTTTTTCTTGTTATTCTTTCATTTTCTTCTTCTTCATCTATTGCCATCGTTGCGGTTGTCGTCCGTCGCCGTTGCCGCCACCGCCACCGCCACCACCACCGCCAATCACCGGCAACCGATCCGGCGAGCTCGTCGGAGGCAAGCCTAGCCACCGGCGAGGCTAAGCGAGCCTCGCTAGGGCTTGGTGAGCCTCGTCGGGGCTAGGCGAGGCTCGACCTTGCTAGATCCTTGCCGGTGGTTGGGCAAACTCAGCCTTGCTAGATCTGGCGAGGCCGAGTCTCGTCGATGGTCAGGCGGGTCTTGCCCAACCTTGCTGAGGCTTGCCTAGCCCCGTTGAGGCTTGGTAGAGCCATGGCTGGGCAAGCGACCTTGCCCAGATTTGGCGAGGCTGCTTGCCCAACCATGGCTTCGCCGACGAGGGTTGGCCTCGCCAAGGGCCAATGACGCTCTGGTGAGGACACTGGCCCTCGTTTGGCTGTTTGTCGGTCATCCTAAGGCCGGCGACCGGCCACTTGAAGAAGAAGAATAGGAAAAAGAAAGAAAAAAGTAATAAATTAAAAGAAAATGATTTGGAGTAGAAATTTTGAGCACGATATTAGACGTAATTCTATTACAAGAGTTAAAATTTTGGACAGCTACCAAATGATTTAAAATGTTTAGAAATTGTTCCCAAGAACAGAAGCGTTACTAAACACGCCATAAGTGTTTCATCTTTTTAGTTCATGCCACTTTCTTCTTCTTTAAAGGGGGAATGACACCACATTTTTTGCACATAATAGAAGTGGTATTCTCGTAATTCCCTCCATTTAATGGGACAATCAAGCAATTTATGAGGTTTAATGTGCATATCCATAAATTTTGTTGACAAAGCTTTCGATCCCATATTAACAGGGTGAGTGCGGTTCTAGGCAGAATAAGGAATCGGAAAAATGGACCAGTGGGCGATTCTAGGTTTCGTGGTATGCCAAGTAAGTTTTGATTCTAGGTTTTGTCATATGTATGATAAGTTTCAGATTCCAAAAATTAAAAAATTAGTTCTGATGAGTAAGTTCCAAATTTTACACCTAAAATTGGGAAACTAGAGCAAGTCTTCATGTTTTTCTTATTCTACGTCTTCGACTGATTCTATGGTATTCTATAACATTCAATGATAAGTGTGTAATCTAGGACTATTAGTCTAAGTTTCCATTTCCGATTATATTCATGACCTAAACTTTTATTTTGTTAATATTCCATATATTTCATATATATATAAATGAGTTATGGTAAGTAGATTCTAACAAATGGTGTTCATTAGAAACATGATTTAGTAAAATCGTTCACTTAAGAATATAGATAGAAGCTAGGTAGATCTTGAAATATATGACATGATACGTTATAGGTTCTTAGATTTATATGGTAGGTTCTAGATTCTAAAAATTAAAAAATCGATTTCAATGCATGAGTTTCAAGTTTTAGGTGGAACTTAAGTAAACGCAAGAACCACTCACTCCTACTTATTAAGTTACTAATTTAGAAATTTTCATATTTTTCAATGCACTAATTGTTCACCTAAATTGCGCAATCAATGTCTTAATAGTTGATATTTATTTATAGTAAGATTTGATTTCCAATAAACATTTATCATCATATACATACAATAGTGATTTCATACCTTTCATTTTTCTAGTAACGTTTGGGTATTAGATCCTTTTAGCTCGATTGTTGTCTGTGGATGCAAGCAATCGCCATATTCACGTGCATAAAATGAAATTCTTTCTAAAGTGTTAATCACTGTTTTTCTTATTAGGTCATATTAACAAGTTGCTCTACTAAACAATTGATGTATGAAAACTGCAAAAGTTGCTCTATCATTCTGGCTAGAAATTGATTCTTTGGAAGATAAATACATTTTTCTATTTTTATTTTTAGATGAGTTTCTAAACAAAATTACCCGTTTGATAACGATATAAAATTCCTACTCTTAAAATATAAATTCATTTGATAATGATACAAAATTTCTCCATGTCGGATGGCGACGACCGATGGTGGTTAGCGGCAACCAACAGCCGGCAACAAGTGGTGGTGGCAACGATGGCCACTGGCCAATGGTGGTCGACGGCAACGGATGGACAACTGATTCATAGCAAGAACGAACGATGTGAATAATTTTTGTTTTTATTTCTATTCCAGAAATAGAAAAATAAAAAAATTTTACTTTTGATTTCTATTTCAAACCTATTTTTGAAACAAAAAATTATTAGAAAAATGAAATAATTTTATCAAACGGATTTTTATTTCAAAAACAAGTATAGAATAGAAAAATTGTTTCTGAAATAGAAATTTTGGTTTGTCATACATCTCTTAACAAGTGTCCTCAAAACACAAAATCATTTTTTTTTTTAATTACCCATCGGAATTGTAGTGCACCTATTCACATATGATACACGATTAGTTGCATAAAACAAGCTAAAATTATAAATTTTCGAAGCCCCTCGATTTTGGTTGAATCCCAATTGAATTTGCATCTACCGTAGCACGATCCCATGCCCGTCGAACTCCCCCTCGATCGTGGATATCGATCTAAACACTCGTTAACATGATCCTCACTAGAGCTTACGGCGAACATCGGGCGGGTATTTTCCTTCAATTTCGTTCGTTGCTGATTTCTGTGAAAAAAAATTAACAAACGGATTAAAAATGGTTCAAATGGTTCCCTTCTTTTACATATTAATAATTATAATTACAACAGATAAAGTAATTTTTTCTCTTTTTCCGCGTGGAATAATTGAAGAGCCGTAAATGGGGACAGAGAAAAGAAATATTGACATTTTAGTCACCAAATTAAAAATTTTCCCAATAAGTAAAAATCACATCACATCGACATTTTATTTATAGCCGTATCATTATTACTGACACATTCCTATTTAGGAAAAAAAGAGAACAAAACATAAACAAAACAAAATAAAATAAAAATAAAAATAAAATCCTCCCTCCGTAAATAAATAAAGAAATAAAAAAAAAAAGAGAAAAACAAAAAAAACCACTTTCAGTTCACATTCTGCGTTTCTGCACTTTGCACACCAGTTTTCGATCAAAAAATCCCCGTCGCCCTCGACCGATTCGTGTCGATCGGTTTCTTCCGGTTCTGTGAATCCCAATCTCCACCGCCCAAGCCGCCGCCGCCTTCGCCGCCGCCCTCTCCTGCGAGCGCCTTTGAGGGAACGGTCCTCTCTCGCGGAGGAGGCTGTCCGTTTTGCGAGGGATCTTTTCGCCCCTTTCCTTCCTTCCTTCTTTTGGCGCTTGCGGTTTCTTTCGCTTCGCCGCCGAAAACGGAGCATCCTCGGCACTCCCATGGGCGATCTTCTAGCCTGGTCTCCTGAAGCCAACGGCGCCGCCCCCCGGGAAGACCGCTCCTCGTCGTCGTCGTTGTCTTCGTCCTCCTCCTCGTCGGGGCAGGAGGCAATTAGCGCCGAGCTCCTGCGGAAGGCCGAGGAGGTGACCGGGGGCATCATCGCCCAGATTCAGCCGAATTCCGTGTCGGAGAAGAGGCGAGCAGACGTGATTGAGTACGTGCAGAGGCTCATCAGGAATATCCTCGGATTGGAGGTATGGCTAGGGCGGCGCTCGTGCTCATTAAAAACGCGGTCTTGCGGTGGATGTTTGTGTGTGTGCGGTTTCGTTCTGGTTCTTGCATTGGCTCCGTTCGGCAAGTCGAATGCTGTTGTGTAGGATGATCGCTCGCGATGATTCTGCTTTCTTAGAGTTCATGCATTTAAAGTTCGCGAGATGAAATCGGAAAGATGAATTGCGTGCTGAATGTTGCTTATTGAGCTCGTCAAGGTTAAGATCGCTCATTTTGGTGTGAAGAACTCTGATTTCTCTTGTCTGAAGAATTTTTCATTTAAGCTCCTGCAGTAGCTACGATAGTGAGGTGCGATGGATGTTCGGATTGGCCAGAATCTCTCATCTTAGAGTATATTGATTGCCTGCTGTGTTCAATAGAGTAAAGTTAATCGTTTCTTTTGGCGGTTATGTGAAATTGGTTTTGTAAATAAGGAATTATACGATGCATAATGAACTTGCAATTTTCAACATCAACTGTGGATTTTATGAGACAGCTTTGCAATCTTTCTGGTTCAAAGGTAGGTGATGAAATGAACAGACTGTGATCAGTCTGCTTTCCCATGGTTCATGCATCTGCATGCTCTTTTTCGGTAGTAAGACTACCGTTTGGTTTGTGCATGTAAAACGCACTTTACCAAGGTGTGGTGAGCTTGATGATAACTTTTCACATTTGTAAGTATATGACCATCTTCCATTCTTTCTTTTGGTTTTGTTGAGATAAAACTGGTGCTTCTTACAGGTATTTCCATTTGGTTTGGTTCCTTTAAAGACTTATCTTCCTGACGGAGATATTGATTTGACTGCCTTTGGGGTTCTTAATGCTGAAGATTTGTTAGCTAGTCAAGTCTGTACAGTTCTTCAAGGAGAAGAACAGAATGAAGATGTTCAGTGTGTGGTGAAGGATGTCCAATTAATTTGGGCCGAGGTTCTTATATTTAATCCAATCTATCCAAAGGATGCTGCACTTCTAGATTTTTAATGTCTGGATGACATGATGAAATGTGTTGTTTCTCTATTTAATGCTTGGTGATCTCTCTCATTCACAATTCTTGCATTTGAGAGGGCCACTATTATGAGTATAGGAGGCGTAGAAAGAGACTATGAGAGTCAAGACAGGTCTAAAGGGGTAGACTTGGACTCGGAACAAGCTTGACACTGCAATTGATTAGCTAGCTGAGCACCTCACTCCTCGACTCTTTTTGTCGACATAAAGAACACATAGCACCTGGGCGAGTGAAGTCGTGGCTTTCTTATATAATTTTTTTTTAATAAACTAAATATGTAGAATCATTGAATGATGCTAGAGTAAACCAAATGTAGGACTATCAAATGTTATATTTCATGTTGAAAATTATCAGCAACTTCTTATCATGTTTAGCTTATGAAAACTAGCATGAGTCATTTTTGTCTTACATCTAGAAAGTTACCTATGTGTTTAACCTGAACTGCATGATCATTTCACTTGTGACGATTTAACAAATTAACGTCAACAAATGTTGGCCATGTGCCTGAAATCTTCCCAGTTCCTATGAGCTTATGTACGTTCTTGATATTGTTCCCTGCCAGTTTTGAATCCTCCCTCAAGAACATACATAAGCTCAAACCAACTGGGAAGATTTCAGGCACGTTGCCAACATTTTTTTTCTTAAAAGTGGTTTTATATAGAGAAGGCTGTGTTCTCCCTGGAGCGACGAACATAATTACCTTTTTTTTTTTTTTTTTTCTCTGGTATACTTCCAAAGTACATGAAGTGTACTACTTCTTTTTCTTGCTTACTCATCAATGGTTTACTATCAAAAAGAAAGTTTTCTTTTTTATACAAGGGAAAAGGGAGCACGAAAACATGTTATTGCAAGTACATCAGCCAAAACTTGATGCATATTATCATTCTGCCTGTGTTGGAACTTGGAAGCTGTAATTTCCCCGAATGCACCTTGTGCTTTCCCTTGACCGCCCCAGGAATAAGAACACTTAGTTCTCCATTTTCTGCTTCAGTTTAGTGTTTTCTAACTTTTGAGCCCCGCCCTTTCTTTTTGAATATTTAAAACCAGACAGAACTGGTTTTATCTTTATTATCCTCCGACGTTCTTTCTATTTGCTGCTTGGAATTTCTCACAATTAGCTGAATCCTAAACTTTTCACTCCCATCATTCAGAGGACATTCATTTTGCTTTTTATTCCTTCAACTCTATGTAGGTTATCGTTTTGCCCTTCTTACTTGATATCGTTGTATCTCTACATTGAGTTTGTTATTGCATTACATTGCATTTTCGTAGTTTGATTTCCTTTTAATTGGGGAAGGTAGGTTAAAGCTTGGTGTTGCCAAAGAACATGTGTATTTTTGCACCTTTTGGTTTTCTTGCAAGTTTTGTCTGCTGTTAATGAACTGATTAGTATTGTTCATCGATCATTCTTTGACCTGCTTAAGTTGTTGGGGACCAGGGTGACACTACAACTGTCTTTTTTAAAGTATATTACTACATGATAATTGGGAAATATTGAGTGGTTGTTGTGATTGATGTCAAACAGAAATTGTGGTTGGTGGCTTGTGTTCTGCTTCAATGATTCATCATACCGGTTCACTCTCATATGTAAAGTGGAAAAGCCAAGTCGTATTAATGTGAATACTCATATGTAATTGACCTTATTAAATAGGGTGTTTGAGTTTTCTCATAGCAGTTACAACTATGAAAATGGGTTCTTAAGTTTTACAAAAACTTTTTGGGGTATGCCTAACAATTGCAGCAGCTCTGGTGGACCCAGCTTATAGGAAGCTGCCGCACTAGCTGTGAAATATGAATTGTCAGAGATATGCTACAACACATTACAACTTGATTGCAGTCCAACTCAATTACAGCACAGCTAAGCTATACCAAAAGGACTCCAACGTTATTACCCCAAGTTTGTGGCTTTAGTCTTGTAAAGGTTTTACTTAGGATATTGCTGCTGTTGTTACTCACTGCAGGACATCTAGGTAGAAGGGGAAACCATAGGTTGATCAAGGAGTATAAATGTATGTTGATTCATTTAGGATAGAGTACCGTTATTGATATGCTGTGTGTGTGATTGGCTGAAATTCCATGCAACGCAAAAATATGCACAAAAGACCATTTCTTGCATTTCAACAAACTAGAATTATGAAATCGAACATGCCTCGCTATACTGAAAGTGAAAAATGTGTAACCTCTAAAAACACTCGTAAGAGGATTCGACTTTTAGAAATGCCCCCTCAGCATTTTCTTATCCGAATGAGCCTTGAGAAGAGGAACCATATTGGTTGTTCTCATCATGTTGCATTGTGTTTGAAATCACCAAATTCACTCTTGAGGGTGCAAAATTCGTAGTCCAATCTTTCTGGTCCAACTACAATGTAACAATGAGTGAATCATGCTCTCTCTTTCATTTTTGCACCAAAAAATCTACTCATCAGTTCTGTCTTTTGAAGATTATTCAAAATGAGGGTATGTCCCCAGGGTGCTTCCAAAGAGAAAAGAGACACCTTCAAAGGTAGGCTGACTTTTCAAGTAGATTCTCTTGGGAAGAATGTGAAAAAATTGAGTTAAATTTACATCCGAGTAGAGATGACATTAGAATACTAGGATTTGACAAAAGAAATTTGAGAGTTACAACAGTTGCTCCATAGCCTATTGTCCTCTCCCAGATCTTTTGTCGCTTGGGCCCTCCTTGAAATATTAACTCTTACACCACTTCTCCATTGTTAACCTTCAAATGATCAGCCACATTATCTCCCTGGTTCCTTGCTTATGCAATAACATCTGAAAATGATCTTTCTAGGCTGTGTAGCGGCAGTCACCATACCATCTTTAATTGCACAAGAACAAAATTATACCATTTCCCCTTAATAGAATTTCTGTGGCTGAAGTGATCCCATCCTTGCCTTATGTCCTTCCAAATCCTGAACCCATTTTCTCCTTGACCAACACAATTATTTTCCTTCTATCTTCCAATCGAAAATTTTCAAACAGTACCCCTCTATTTGAACAAATTGTTCTCCTTGTTAAACCTCCAATGCTATTTTCCAAGCAAAGATTTATTGAAAGAGACCAGTGATTTCACCCCAAACCTTTTTAAGAAACTAGTCGTATTACAATTATCCAAGTAATTAGATGAATTCTCAGCTTATCATTCCAGTCTCCATAAAACAATTTTTTCTTTATGCTTTCATGTTCTTCCCTCACCAAGACAAGAGTTGGAAACAAAGAGAGTAAAATTCGAGAATAGAAAGCGGGCACTTCAATACTGTAAGTCTAGCTCCCTTGGATAAATAAACCATCTTTTTCACACTTAAAACTCTTTTCAAATCTCTGTATCATGGGGCTCCAAACAGTCTTTGCTTTGTATTGGATCCCAATGGCAATCCTAGATACAATGTAGGTAATTGTTACTTATACTGTTTAACAGTTGCTCTTATTGCTGCTCAATGAGCTGAAGTTATGGTGAGTATATATTGCACACGGGAACAAGAATTGGAGGGTGTCATTTCACCTCTCTTCATTTTACTTTATTCTTTCTTAAGAAAGAAACTGTCCTACATTTTGATGTGACTCTCTCTCTCTCTCTCTCTCTCTCTCTCTATAAGACACTCACACGTGCACGCATATGCACATGAATGGCTAATTGTATATGTAGTTAATGTTACAATATTTAAGTCTTGCTCATTGTAAATGCTAGTTGTGGTGCTCTTTTAGCATGTGTACTCTATCACACAGTGACATTTCGGCATTATTCTTATACTACTCTTGCATAATATGATTTTTGAAACCAAAAATTAGTCCTTTGATTTTCTCTTTGCATAGCTTTTTATTAGAAGGTTGAGGTATTTGGAATTCAGCCTTTCTTGATCTCGCTTTACCATAAATCCACTTTTATCATGTGATTATTGCATTAGTACCTCATTTTATCCTACAGAGCAATGTATTATGCTGCTTTTTGAGGCGATCACCTTAATGCTTGATCTTGTAGACTACTGTTTTTGGTACTAGTTGATGCCATGCATGCATGCTGACGTTATTTTATGTGCTTTTTGCATTTTGGCACCCCATGATGATATCAATGTGTGTCACCTAGTCAAGTTTCTTTCAAGTATTTTGAAGAAAATGATGTTTTCTGGATTAACAATTAATCTTCTGATTGCAGGTCAAGCTTGTAAAATGCATCAATCATACAGAACATTGTGGTAGATATATCGTTTAATCAGCTAGGAGGGCTCTGTACTTTGTGCTTTCTAGAGCAGGTAGCTTGTTTAATGCAGTCTTTTTACTATTAAGTGATTCTCAATGTCCTCGTTTTTTCAACTAGTGATTGTTCTTTCTTCCTTTTTCTTTGTGGGGTGGGGGCAACAGTGGCTTGATTGGTATTGAAAATCTTGCTTAGTTAGAAGATGTGCCATTTTTTTTATTACTGTGGATATTTCTTGATTTTTTGTTGATTTCCTACTTTTAAGGATGACCATTGGAGTCTTATAGTGGTTAGTGAAGTTCATTGTAGTTTTTTTTTTTTTTTGGTTTTGTAAGTCTTTTTCATGGTGCTAGGAATTGGATTGCATATTTTTGTGGGCTTTATTTTCACTTCTATCATTTTGTCTCAGTTCATTTCTCTTTCAATTTATGACTTCCAGTTTTCCATATTTATAAAATCTGACTTTATCAAGAAAAAATAATATATAGCAGTATATGTGTCAACGTCTATGCATTGCAGGAAATCTCTGTTTCTTTCTGTTTGCATCTATTTGCACATAAACATGACTACACACGAACATTGTTCAGCATGCATAGGCACATGCGAACATACACGTATGCACTTATCGCATGTATGCAGTGGCATGCACAGATTTTTGCGTCTTCAACTGGATGGTTTCGCTGACCAATAGCAGTACTCATATAGGTGTGACCAGTATATTGAGGTTATAAGACTACTAACGTTTCCTATGTTGGTGCTATCATATTTTGATAAATGTTAGGCTCCGTTCATTTCATAGAAAATGTTTTCTGGATTTTTCGGCGTTCGTTTCACGAAAAATGAATTCCCGGGGGAAAATGTTTTCCATGAAAGAAAAGTGAAAAACATTTTCCTCACTTTATCTCTCTTATCTCACACCTCTACAAATCACACTTCCTTCTCCCCTTTCTTCTTATTCTTTTCTTTTTTTATTTGAATTATTTTTAATTTCTTTTCTTTTCTTTTTCTTTTTCTTTTTTTTTGTTTCCCATATTCTTCTTTCTTGGCTAGTCATCTTTCTTGGCTAGTCGTCGGTCGTCACCAGGTGAACTTCAAGCTTGTCAATCTCAAGCTTGTGCTTGTCAATCTGGCAAGCCTTGAGCTTGACGCTTGCGCTCACCAATCTAGTGAGCGGAAAATATTTTCCTTATCGAACACCTGAAAATATTTTCCGAAACATTTTATGGTTTTAACCGAACACCAGAAAATATTGTAATTTTCCAAGAAAATGACTTCTGGGAAAATATTTTTCGGAAATGACTCATTTTCCGCGAAACGAACGGACTCTTAGTGTGATTTACTGCAGTATTTCCTGTTTGTATGCTGTGCCCTGGAGGAACTTGTGTTAGCAATCTTCTTTCTTTTGTTCTCTTTCGTCTTGAACACAATGGAGGAATCAACATTCAACATTCATGTTGCTTCATATTCTACAGGTAGATCATCTCATTGGCAAGGATCACCTCTTTAAACGCAGCATTATACTGGTTAAGGCTTGGTGCTATTACGAGAGCCGTATACTGGTGCTCATCATGGTTTGATTTACACATATGCCTTGGAGACATTGGTTTTGTATATCTTCCATCTGTTCCATTCATCTCTAGATGGTCCCCTTACGGTAAGGTCAACGATGTGGATTGTTAGTAGAATGTTGTATAGATTTTGATGTTATTTTTTTACTTATTTGTGGTGATGTTAGGTTTTATACAAATTTTTGGATTACTAGAGCAAGTTTGACTGGGATAAGTATGGCGTCGGTCTAAATGGTCTTGTCTAGGGGTGTGCAAAAAAATTAGGACCTGCCTGGACCGCTCGGAATTGGACTGAAACTCGCCCGGAACTGGTGGTTCTTGAGGAAACTAGTCCGGTTCCCAGTTTCATAGGTGGGTTGTCTACCCGGACCAATTATATTATAATAATATATTAATTTTTAATATTAAAAAAACTGAAATTACTAATTAACCAACCCAAATTAAATAATTAACCTAATCAAATAATTAAAAAAATAATTAAAGTGGGTAATCTAATATCATGCTTGTTAAATTGGATAGAGAGGTCTTGATTCTAAAGCTGAAAAGTCTGAAGCGCACATCTTGACAAAATGCCTAGCACCTAGTGGGCAAAAAGCAAGCACGCAAAGAAGCAGGAGGAGGAGAAGAATAGGTCAGGCGAAGAATTAGCAAATTTCAGTCGAAAACCAGAGCTGTTTCGCGTCAAAAGCGGAGCTTTCAAGAAATCCAGGAACTCATTAAATGGGTAAATGGGTGGGTCGGGTTGGGTTTGGATCGGGTCAAAAATGGGTCGATCCATATTTGACTTATTTATCCCGATTTGATCCATATTTATGTAGTGTAAATCAAGTGATCCATACTCGACCCGACTCGTATTCTTAAAAGCTATTAATATTTTAGGAAAACCTACCTCTATTATATGCTAATTGGATTAAATCTTAAAATTAAGTTAAAAATAGTAAATATAATAAAAAAAGTTTAAAAAAAAAACCTATCAATTGAAATATTTATAAAGAATTAGACCATGCACATGCTTCTCTTTTTTTGAAGTGAACATACCATTAAATAACTGTAACATGAAATTTTTTTAACTAAACCTATTAACTAAACCTAAAAAAGGTCATTTTTATGATTTTTTATAAAAGAATAAGTATTGTTAAAACATTTTTATGTAATACAAAATTTTTAACAATTTTTATGCAATACAAATTTAATGGAAATTTTTTATAATTCTTTTAAAGTATTTTTAAAAAATCGAATTTTAATTTTTAAATATAATTTTTAATTATATTTTTTGAAAATATAATTTTTAATTTTTAATAATTATTATTATTATTTTTTTTCTTCTTCTCCGGTCGGCTGCTAGCCATCATGGCTGGCGATCGGTCACAAGCGAGATTGAGCTTGTCGGTGTTGGGTTGGGCTCGATCTCGTTAGCATTGGGTGGGGCTTGATCTTATTGATCCAACGAGGCCAAGGCCTTGCCCAACGCCGGGGAACTCGAGTCTTGCTAGTAGTCGGCAAGGCTCGAGTCTTACTAGATTTGGCAAGGCTGAGGCTCCACCGGTGTCGAGCAAGGCTCTATCTCGTCGATCTGGCGAGGCCGAGGCCCTGCTTGATGTTGGCGAGATCGAGTCTCGCCAAATCCGGCAAGGCCAAGGCTCCACCGACGTTGGATGAGGCTCGATCTCGTCGATCCGGTGAGGTTGATGCCTCGCTTAACATCGGTGAGCTCAAGTCTCGCCATATTCGATGAGGCCGAGGCTCCACCGGCATCAAGTGGGGCTTTGGCCTTGTTAGATTGACGAGGTCGAGGCTCTGCTCGACGCTAGCAAGCTTGAGTCTCACTAGATTCGACGAGGCTCAAGCCTTGCTAGTTGTTGGCAACCTCGAGCTCGCGTGCCGGCGACCTTAAGCCTCGCCTAGCCTGTCAGTTGGCCACCAGCTAAGGAAGGAAGAAAAAAAGAAAAGAAAGAAAATTAAAATATGCAAAATAATTATAATTTCTATTTTTTTTAATAAAAAACATTTTTATAAAGTTAAAGAGGGAAGGCCATGGGTTCAAAGTAAGTTTCCTAATAACTCATTCAGGCTCTTTTTTTTTTCTTTACTTTTTCAGATCCATTTTTCACTTATATTTAACTTTCATTTAAGCTAACCAATTTAACTAAAAATGGGTCATAATATGGGTTTATGACACATTTTGCTAGCTCTAGCAGGTTCGTCCGTCCATCTCTTTCTCTATTCGGCTCTTCGAAAAATCGTCGTTGCCCTTGATAGCAGCAACTTGTGGCTTTTGACTTATAATTAGTTTTACATTTTTTCACTTTCAACATTATGTTTTGATTTCTAGTTCTTGTAGCTTTTGGTTTCTGGTATATTACTCAATATGAAGAGTACTCATGGCGGGATTTAGAAAATGATATTATTATTGGTGAGATTGGTTCTATGGATTCACTTGGAAATCGGACGGGATCGGCGATTCAGTTCCCAGGTGGATCCATGCAACTAATGGGTGAATTTTGATTCTAATTTTTCGGAATCGATCCTTAGCGGGCGATTTTTGATTCTAGGTCGGGAACCGCCCGCCTGAACCATGCACACCCCTTCATGTCCTTTTCTCATCACTACTGGAAATTGTTGGTAAGCTATAATGTTCGCCAATTTTGTGCAAGATAGGTGTGTCTCTCATGTGCTTTTGAGATAACTTATTGGTTTCTTTTACAGTTGAGACACTAGAACATAAGGGAGAGCTACTGCTCACTAAGGATTTCCTGAAGGATTGTGTGGAACGTTTCTCTGTTCCTTCAAAATGATTTGGAGCAATTGCACAGACGTTTGTTTCAAAGCATCTTAATATAGTTGATTCGCTGACAGAGAACAACAACCTTGGTCGCAGCATAAGCAAAGGTATTGGTCTTTTAGGCTAGTGTTACTTCTTGATGTTCTTTTCTTTTAATGGGAATGTTATGTTCGGGCATTATTTTTCTCCTAGTCATTCTCAAGAGATTGTGGCTAAGTTGTTAGTTGTTTGAGGGAATAACTGTCTAAAGTGGGGAAGAATGGTTAATAATTGGATATGGGTTTCAAAATTGTTGATTAGTGGTAGCAAATAACAACTTGCAACTGTTTCCACTATTTCCAACTGCAATCTACGGCTTCCCTCAGGTGCACTTAAAATCATTAACAACTTCAGAGTTGTGCATTTTTTTTGCTTGTTTTTCATAATGACTAACAAATTTAGACGAAGTCATAGTTTTACATGCCATATTTTAAAATATATTATTTATGCTCTCACTTTTTTGTATGGATATGATTCCTACGGAAAAAGTATCTCGGCCAAACACGACACATTTTATGGCGGAACTAATATATGTTCAATCACTTGTGGTTCCCCAAGCTCCATTCTTGACACATATTTTTGAATATTCTCTATTTCTAATTTAGATTTACAATGATATAAAAGCTTATACTAATATTTATCGCGAAAACCCAACTTTTTAAGAAGATGCCTAATATGTTGTGTAGTATTTTTCCAAATATGCCATACACATAAACGGTGATTAATATTGGGAAGAATAGTCTTAATGGCTTTCGTTATGAAATGATCTTGATTAGTGAAAATAGTCTTGGGTGCTTTATTACCAATTGCCTCTAGAAAATATTGAAATGCCCAAACGAAAAGTGCGAAAAACGTCATAGACCTTTTTGTCTCTATGTCGATTTAGTCCTAAACTTTTTTTTTTATGCTGATTTAGTCATAAACTTTCTTAAGTTGCGCCAATTCAGTCATTTTAATTAATTTTGGCTGGATTTTGCTTGTTGGACATCGGTCGGTGACATTGATTGATTGACGCTAACATGAACAATTTATAATAATATTTTAATATTTTTGATTATTTTCTCTTTTATTTATTATTTATTGTTTCTTTTTTTTTTTTTTTCTTCCCTCTTCTTCCTCTAGCTGGTCGCCAGACCTCGACGACTAGCCAAAGGTGACAGCCAACAAGGTTGACCTTGACCTCGTCGGATTCGGTAAGGGTTGAGCCTCGCCCATGGCCGGCGAAGGCGGACCTTGCCAGATTCGGCGAGGGTGAGCCTCGCTAGCTTAGCGCGAGGCCAACTCTCCTCGCTCTGTTCCTCGATCCCAATCTCACCCTAGAAATTTCCTCCCTCCGCTCGTCGTTGTCGTCTATAGGGTTTTATGGGAACTTGGGGGTGTCCTTAGTTGTGCAACTCTGCCCCAAATTTTTGCCTGGTTCCCCTGCGGTGATGATTCGTCGGGCGAGGCTCGACCCTCGCTGCCTAGGCCGCGAGGGTGGCCTTGAGTTGGATGGCGAGGCTCTCGACTTGGACCTTGCCGACCGTCGCCTCTAGCTGGTCGTCAAGGTTCGGCGACCGGCTAGAGGAAGAAGAGGGAAAAAAAAAAAAAAATAAAACATAAAAAATAAATAAAACATAAAAAATTCAAAAATATTAAAATATTATTAAAAATTGTCCATGTCGGCGCCGATCAGGTCACGTTAGCCAGCCAACATCTAGTCAGCAAAATCTGTCCAAAATTGATTGGAAAGACTGAATTGGCACAACGTAAAAACGTTTAGGACTAGATCGGCACCAAAAAAAAGTTTAGGACTAAATAAGCACAAAAACAAAATGTTTATGACTTTTTTGGCACTTTTTCCCAATAAAAATGCACAACCAAAAATGACATTCTTCCAATGATATTTATGCCAATGAAAATATCACATATCATATTGTACTTATTTGGTGGATCTGGTGAGGCTTGGGATGTAGTATTGAACTCTGGTGGAGGTGGTGAATAAGAAACCATGAACTGGTATTTATCACACCGAGAGTATCAATGGAGGAATCTCCGTTTAAGTACTTTTGGTACACCTTATCCTTTGGCCTTTTTCGTCGAGGTGGATGTCTTGCAAGATGGGGCTACCTCGTTAGGAAAATTTGTACAGTAGGAACATTGGCAAAAAGGATCCCAAAAACAATGACCATAATTGTCTTTATAGTAATGGACATGATGTCCATCACTATTGAAGTGTCGAACAAACCTTTTTGGATTTGGCTCGGAAATACATTCAGGAACACATGGTTCGATCATGAAGAGGGTCTGGAAGATAGACGGACTTTCTTCCTTTTCTTTGCCAAACTTGATGGAAACAGTTCCATCTTTTTTCCGTACGAACTCCGTGTCTGTAGACTGGAAATGCTTGTTATGCTGGTGTAGCTTTTCGTAGTTGGTGATCCAAGTTTTTGGAAGGAGCTTGGCCAACGTATCCTTTGGGATCTGTCTGGGAACATGAATGTAGGACGCCTGATCATTTTGCATAGAGATGAACAGCGCATCTTCATTACCATTGTTGAAGTTGAGGTTAAGAGCATGGTTCTGCACTCGATAAACCATTCGGTAATGTAAAGTTGCAGCTACAGAGTCAGCAGTTTGAGAGGCTCCAGTGAGCTGGATTTGAACTTTCAGAAAAGAGAGTAGTTGGGGTCTGAAAGAGCGATATTAAAGTTTGGATACAAAGTCACAAAGACTGTTCCAGCGTTCAAAGTAGTTTAAACACTACCGATGCAAGCATGCTGGTATTGTAAAAATCTGGTATCTAACAATGCAATTCTTGCCATGACTGGCAAACCTTTACGACCAAGAAAGGTAAGAGCTAAACGAACAGCTCCATAATGAACATGAGTATATCCCTGTTGAGCCCATTGTCTGGGGAATTATGGAGGAATCTGAAGAGTAACAAAGTACTCTTTTTTAGTAGCAGGAATGGGATGCTGGTTGAATTTGGAGGACTGGAAGTACTCCTTTACTTGCTTTGGGGTTTGGTGAATAAGTTGGCGAATGGAACATATGGGTGAGAATGACGAGTTTGGTTTAGCAAAAGCATAGTAAGAATTCATCAGAGGAAGTTGGGATTCAGAAATCTTGATTTCATCGCTAAGAGAAACTTCATAAAGATAGTCTATCTTAGAAGCATTAGAAACACGAAACTCTGGAGGGGTTGAAGATGAAGAAGAAGGAGCAAGAGAAACGGGTGCTTCGAGGATTTCTGGTTGTGTGGTCATGATGTGAAAAGATCTTTTCAGTACTAGATTTACTTTTCACGCGCATGGAATGGATAATCTTAAAAATGAAACAATGGCTCTGATACCATGAATGGACCTAGACTTAGAATTAGGGAAGGGAAGTAAATTTCCTGCAGGTATGCATCCCACAATGAGCGAACAACTCTCGTTCAAGCCCTTCAGGGACAACCTTTTAGCAGAAAACTACTCAGCCCTTTAGTTCAGAGCCTAGAGACACTCAGAGATGTCAGGATGGAAACGTTTCTAACCTACCCAAGCTGCATTTCTTGAAGGATCTTACCAGGCTAGAGAAGAAGATAAATTTAGAAAGCCAGGGAGAGGTTTTTCACAAAGCACACACTTTACTTCAGGGGACTCTGCTCAGCACAATACACCCTCCTTGCCTTATATAGGCAAAATGAGGTCACAAACCAACAAACAAGGACCAAGCTCATGGGTTCGGATATAAACAGAGCCACTGGAAATTTCCAGAAGGGAATTATTAGCACACTATGAATAGTAACTATACTATGAACAATACCTTCCCTAGCCTAGTGCTACAATAAAAGTGAATAGTGACTTGCTACAGTGAAATTGTACGGACTCAACGGTCTTGTCCGTCACGAGCATTGTAGCTACAAACTGAGTCATCTGAGCTGTCTTCTAGGAGATGTGCCTCGTATTTCTGTTCAAGGGCTTCAAGGTCTTCAGGTGAGAGGATTTGATTTAGCCTTCTTGATGAGAATGCTTGTTCATGAGCCCAATGGGATGCTTCTTCTTCTGCCTAGTTTGTATTTTCACTTGAAGTGTTGGTAGGAATGCTTGGCTAAGGCCAATTGGATAGCTGTGCATAAAAGGATGCGTCCATGTTTTGGAATGAGGACGAAGATCCCTGTTCGTAGGGATTCTAGAACAAAGGACCTCCAAAGCATGCATAGAGGTCTTGAATAGACTGGGCAATGTTATCTTCGCTTGTCATTTCATGCTCTTGGGACGATGCAGCTTGTCTGTATTGCCTGAGTGCTTTTTTAGCTTATGGTGTTAGGTCATAATGATCCCACGTAGTGGATACATTATTCCAAACATCTTCATGAATGGTCTTGTTTTCCTGGCATAAGATTCTCTGGAGTTCTCGGTACTCGTGTTCACAAAATCTAACAGATCTTGGATAAGATTTGTGAATCCGAGCTTCTTGGCTGTTCAAGTGAGGTTTATAGGATGTGGTTCTTATTTCTAGTGGGGCATCGAGAATATTGCCATTATTTCTGAAAAAATGCCATGGACGTCTGAAAAACAGGATGGTATGGACTTCAGGATTTGGTGTCATGTTCTCAGTTCTTTTTCCAAGAGTTGTTTCTAGTAAGTAGGAGAATAGAACCAGTTAAGAAAGTCTAAGAGATTCTTATCACTTTCTTTTTCAACATTTATTCCGAGTAAAAATATCTTTGTGAGGTTGGCAATGAATCTTCTGGTTGGAATTTCAAAAGTTATTAAGTACTTATTGGTTAAGTACCATTATAACATTTTGAGTTGATTAAGGAAATCATCTTCCTTTCAGATAAGAGGATGAATGAATGGATAATTCATATTTAACCTAAAAGGATAAAGAATCGAACCTCCATTAAATCTGAATAGGTCGGTGTGACATTGCCACATGAGGTTGTCCATGTTTTCAGCAAGACTATATTATGGATTTGTTAAATATTCTCCTGGGGATATTTCCAACTTGGCAAATCTTTGATTTTCTCGATCTTGTATTTCACGCCATAGTTGAGCATATGAAAAGCAGGCCTTTTGATATACATGTTGATTTTAGCTGGAGCCTTTGGTCTTGAAAGGAAATTAGCAAGCACATTCTTTTTTTCCAGGAATGTGTTTGGTTTCAAAAGAGTATTTTGAAAACCATTCAACCCATCGAAACAATTGAGAGTTTGGAATATGTTTCTATTTAAACTTGGTCATATGAGGAAAAAATGCCATGTCTAATTCTACCAGGAAGTGATGGCCGATGAGATAAAACTTAAACTTTTTTATTCCATTTTTTACTGTCAGGATTTCTTTAAAAGTGGAATGGTAATGCATTTCAGCTTGAGAAAACTTTCCACTTTTGTGAGTACAGAGGTGTCTCTTACCATCAATTTCTTCAAAGAGGATGACTGCCCAGTATTCATCACTAGCGTCAGTTTGAAGGATTCTTTTCCCTGTTGATGGTATTTACAGTGGTGGGAGATTCTGCATAATCTCTTTAAGCTTAGCGACTGCTTTAGTCTGAGTTTTTTTTCCCAAGGTGGGGATTCTTCTTTAGCATAGATTGCAAAGGAAGTAGGAGCTTTGTAATATTTGGGGCAAAACCCCTAAGATAATTGATTATCCCAAGAAATTGTTGAACTTGTTTTGTTGTGAAGTTTTCTTTTGGAAACTTTAATAATTCTTGAGTAATATGTGGCCCTGGATAATATGTACCTTTATTAAGGTGCATAACAAGAAATTCTGTTTGTGCAATATTTATTTTCCTTTGAAAAAGCATAATGCCATGCTTTTTCACAATTTTTGCAAATTGCTCAAGGAGTTGACAGTGTGATTGTTCATCAGGATTGTAGAGCAGAATATCGCCGATGTATACGGCTGCACTTGATAAGATTGGTTGGAAAATATGACACATAGCCTTTTGAAAAAGGGATGGTGCTACTTTTAGACCAAAAAGAACTTTTCATTGGAAGTGCTGGTTCGGGATACAAAATCCTGTTTTGGATCTGTCTTCAAGATGGATGCTCAATTGCCAAAATCTGGCTTTGAGGTCGAATTTGGAGTAAATGTGGGCTTTGGTTAAACCAGTAAAGAGAGAATCTCTGGATGGTAAAGGGAATTTATCATCTTGGAGAAAAAGGTTGAGAGGTTGATAGTTGATTACCAGCCTCATCTTTCCCTTGTTTTGCTCAGCACGCTTATTGACATAAAAAGCTTCACAAGCTCATTGAGAATTGGAAATTTCAATAAGGCTTTGTTGCAATAGTTCTGAGCATTCCCTTTGAGCTAAAGCCAAGTGTTCTGGCTTTATTCTCATATGACTTGCCTTGGTTGAATTTATATCTTCATTTTTTTTAAAGGAAGGCGAACAAAGAACTCTGGATTTTCCCATAAAGGATGGGAACACTTCTGAGCGAATTCTGAATGGGATTCCGAACAAGATTCTAACAATTTTTGCATGATTGGATCTAACAGACTCATATAGATGGAAAATAGTCTCTGATTATTGACAAACTCAGATAATTGATCTTTATATTTAAGACCTTTTCAAGGAATGATGCGAAGATGAGAGATTTGAGTCATGATATCCCACCAAATTATCATATCTTTATTGGGGGAGACTAGATCCAAAGATTTTGGTAGTTATGGAACACTGAGGAAAAAACTAGACAGTTATTGGAGTGATTCTAACATTCGTGGAGAAAGTATCTCCTGAAGCAGAATTGAAATATCGGATGTAAGGAGTTCAGAATTCTTCAGGGAGAACTTTGGTGTCCAATATTGAACAACTTGCTCTTGTGTCAATGAGAGCAACAACAGTGATGGGTTTGGCAAACTTTGAAGTGAGGATTTTTTATAGGGAAATGGAGATAATGAGTTTCACTTGAGAATATGTCAAGATTTGATTCTGAAGATGTGGGGGATATGTGTAAAATATCTTCAGATTCTAAATCTAACTCACTCTCACTGGAAGTTTGGTAAGAGGGAATGACATAAAGAGTTTGTTCAGATGGTTCTTCATCAGCAGAGAATAGGGATTCAATATCATCATTTTCAAGAGAAATACTTGTTTCATTCTCAATGTGATGAATTAGACGATTCTGACCTTTTCTCGCTTGGGGACAGTTTTTGGAAAAATGCCCCTTCTGGTTGCAGATGTAGCAACGATTTGATTTCTTGTGCCCCGTGCGATCCTTTCTTTTATGCGGTATCGTCATTTCTTCTTTTTCTGGAAATGCTTGGAGCCATGTTTGGATTTCTTTATCCAAAACTTCTTATAATGTTTTTTCTTTCAGGAATACTTGCCACAAGTACCATCACAGTCTTGCTTGGAGCATTTGATTTTTAACTTCTAGCGAGAACAAGCTGATTCAAGGCGCTTGTCATCTGTGATGTAGGTACGGACCATCTGGCGCTTTAAGCATAATTCTTCTAAGCATAGATGGACTTCTTGTTGTATTTCTCCCAAGGGAATATCCTGTACTCTCCTTTGTTTTCCAAAAAAAGATCTTTCAACCATTTGAGATAATTCTTTGGGGATGGAGGTAAGGAAAACATGCTTCAAATTTGGATCCGCTCCAATTTGATAAAAAAGCTGAAGCATCACTCGATAATGCTTATCAAGATGTTTCTTCTGGAGGGAGTAGTATTTTCTTTCGAAAAATTCTTTTCTTTTGATTTCTATGAGATCGGTGGGTTTTCTCACAAAGACATGATATAAGAGAGTGATGGCATGGCCGAAGTTAGGTGACATCAGAAAATGAATCTGGTCTTGTTCCAAAATTGATTGCCACCAAAGTTTGAGACTTCTTGTGAATCTCGTAACAAAGTTGTAAAGGACATCATTCTTATCATGGTTGGTGATGGACTAGGTATTCAACCAAGTATGAAATTCTTCAAGTCTTTCTGGCCATTTATGATAAGGAATATCATCGATGGTGAAGAATTGTTTTGATTCTATGGACACATGCCGAGCAGGATTGCTTGTTTGACCATTTTCTGGATCAGAATAGTTTGATTCCATTTCATCATCTAGAGGATCAGCCATGAATATTGATGAAGTTACCGGTGCTATAGGGAGAGAATCAATTGAAGGAATCAAGAAAGATGAAGATGAGGATAGAGATACTGAATCTGATTCAGTCTTAGAGAGCAGTTTGCTCGATTGGAAATAGAGACTGTTTTTTGGAATGGCAGAATCAGGCTGTTGGGTAATATGATCAGGTTCCTGAGTACTCAAATCTTTTAGAAAAGATTATAATGGATTAGATAACATCATTTGATCTGGCCTTTCTCTGGTAACAATCAAATTTGATTCTGTGGGAGGCATTTTTTCTTTCCTTTTGTCCTTATGCAGGGCTTTGAGGCGATTTTGTATTTATGCCATATCTGGTTCTCTTCTGTAGGGATCTTCTAGAATAGTGGCAAAAATAGAAGTCTGTGGCGGTGGAGGTAAATACCCAGTTCTAACAAAAGGTGCCAATGGATCGAAGGGTTTGAATCTTCATTCTTCAAGAAGTTGAATTTGCTTCTTGAGCTTTTCTATTTCTGGCTTTGGGCTTTCAAGATAATGATACCCAATATGTTGTCCTGATTCCAAGGTGTGAAACCTTTTCTAGAACTCAGAAAGTATCTTTTTGGTACTTTCATCATACCTTCGGAGATCTTGTTGCACATTTTCAATTTTGGAATCAATTGCTTTAAAGGCATTGTTTTGTGCCAAAAGAGTCTCTGATTGCCAATTTAAAACAGCTTCAGCTGCAGGAATCTTTCTCTGTCTCCCATGTTCATCCACATCAGTGGGGGTTGCTATTTTTGGAGCATGACGATATCTGTTTTGTGGGTCAATGAATTCCTCGGGAGCAGAAAATGATAGTTTAGAACTTTCTCTGACAAGAGGGGGAAAGTCAGCATCATGGAACATAGCAATAGAATAAGTGGGTGGTGTTTTTGCTAGAGCCTCAAGTGGGTAAGAATGTTTCTTAGCCCATTTTAGGATTAGCTTGTAAAACGGAGAGAGAGAGTTTGCTTTTTCTGAGGAGAGAGATCTTCAAAACTTTCATAGTCTAGTTTGGATATACCATCAAACTAGAAAAAGTTGATTAATCTCTATTTATTATCTAGTTGAAATGTAATTCAATTTGATTGTAAGCGATTAAAATTGTTAATAAAATTTTGACAATCATCTACACTAATCAAGTTCATTCTCTTCGATTGTAAAATTTTTTGGTAGTCACGTAAAGTGAAGCCAATATTCTCCTATTCACCTGCTTCACCACTAAGGTATGAATATGCTTTTGTAGCCCTTATATCAGCTCCAGTCATAGAAGTCAAAATACTTTTATTAGTATTCGTCATGTGTCGATATAATTGTATGAAGTGTTTCTGCTTATCATCGATGAAATGATGATTATGAACACCTTAAATTTGTCCACTATCCATACTCCATTTTTGATTTTGAATTTTATACGAGCTTGATATCTAATTCTCTTCACGGTCCTATAAACATGTCTTTGTTCATGAGGTGAGATAAGTGGAGTGTCATTCACAATTACAAAGAAATGTGCGTATTCGTAATGTTCATTTATTATTATTAGCCTTTTGTCATCTTCTCACTCCAAATCATATGGAAATTGCATATGCATTGTATGTCTTATATGTTTTATCCTCATTACCAAATGACATACCGATTTAAATTGAAATTCTTTATCAACATTATGCATAATGATATTATCCTCTATGGCTTTTACAATTTTTTGAAAGAAAAAATCTAATCATTTAAAGAAGGCAAATAAAAGGAAAACTAACTTTAATTCTAAAATGATGAGTCATATCCATTTATCCTTCGAAAGTCAAGCTAGTAGCAGAGTACTCAGAACAATATGTCGAAAATTGTACAAGTGTAAGTTAATGACTTCAAAAGATTATGAACTGTTCATATTTCAGTCATAGTAGAAAATGACATACCCACTTATTTACAAGACACTCATAGTTTTGTTCTCACTCTTAGTTTTGTAGCTAGTATGAACTTTACTTTCTCCAACTGCAAGCTCAATATACCACCATAAACAAGCTTACCATTATATAATGAATTTAGCAGGAGAGTTTCCAAAGATACAACCCACGATAAAAAAATTCAGATTTAGTTTCACACAGTTAAAGTATCTTACGCTAAATAGTCAATAGCTCCAAAAGCAAATAAATGGAGCCCTACATTGAACAATTCGGCAAAAAAAAAAAAAAAAAAAATAATCTAGACAGATAGCCCAACTTTGTCGGAACCCATCAAAGACTTTTGAGAGAAGGGAAAAAAAAACTTACAAGACAATGAGGAAAGAGAAATGAACTGTTAGCAATAATCGTTACATGAAAACTTAAGATGAATATTGAGACGAAAGTATAAATCAAATCAATAATTCTAGTCAATGTTGACACAAACCAGAGTAATTCCAAGCTTAAAGATCAATGTAAATGCTAAAGCAAGAAAATGTAAAAGCTTAGAATAAAAGATAATCCTACCTGCTTTGATGAGAGTTTGCTACTTTATCTAAGACTTTTATAAGTGATGCTACTCAATGCCAATACTTGGTCCATATGGGAATGTAAAAGTAATTTCGAGAAGAATGTAAACTCAAAAAGGTAATTGTACATTCAACTTCATGAATTCAAAAGCATGATATTTGCTAAAAAGAACTATAAAGGAAAGTATCAAAGAAAACAAAACCATCGAAGGAATTCAAAAGGATAATGAAAAACAAAGAATGCACTCTTATAATCATTGTGCTGCGACAAAAATGAGCTGATCATGCAATTGTTCTTTTGGATTGAATCCTTAGAAATTTGGGTGTCTTGCACACAAGTTATTATGAAAATTATTATTCATGAGAGCGAGTTTACCTTTTAAAACTTCTCCCAAAATCTACATCATATCGAACAGCATTGTCCAAAACAACAGTTATTGCTCAAAGCTGAAGTTATTAGGAAAAAGTACATAAATAAAAGTGACTTTTAACCAAATGAACAATCGACATACGCTTCTCTTATTCTAAAGTTTCCAGCCCTAATAGCATAAGAGAAGGCAATTCGGATAAAATACCTTGTTGGCCATTTCACTTGGATGTGCTGCATATGCTTCTCTATAAGAAACAGCTTTTCTAACATGCTTTCCCCAACCAAGAGCCTCTTTCTCCTCACTTTGATATTTCTCCCATTTACAAAACACAAGTGATCATAAAAAAGCATTAAGAGCAAGAATCTTGAAAGATGGAGGCTCATATTTTCCTATTACTTATAGTTATAGAACAATCATTTTGATAAAGGATTTATTCCACCTACCAAAGAAAAGGAGAAAGGATCCATTCCTTTTTCTTTCCTTTTTCTTTTCCAAATGATAAGTATTGATAATCTAACGTTAAAAAACTAGGTGGTTATTTCTTCAAAGCAACCAGAAGGGTAACAGCTATTAGCATAGTAATCACCACCCATTTCAAGCCATTCTCATCACCATGACAAAGTTTAGTGACATCACATATTTAATGCAGTTGTGGAGAGCAAAGATCAAGTTAGAATTGACATAATGTGAGTGCATGACATATGTGAAAATGATTCAAAGTGCAAAACGTCACAAGAGCATTATAGTTTTCACATCGACAACAATCCCAGCATTAAAGAATGATTACTTCATCACTAATTGTAACTTCACGGAGAGTGAGAATTATAAATTATTCCTAGTAACTGAAGAAGCACCCTTACCAAAAGGATGAAGAAATAAACCATGAGATAGAAGCAATAGCTGATTACAGGGAGCTTAAAGAAAGTCAAAGACCTCTACAAGACAAGGGGAGAGATGCCTCAATTTTATTTGTTGTCGGACTTGGTCCAAACATTTTGGCTCCTAGATATATACATTCCTATCTAGTTAAAAAGAACAAATAAATTATTTTGTCCCAATGAAAAAAAACTAAGCTCAACAATCATGCCACCTTTTTTTGAAGAATTAGACAGTATTAAAGGCAAATAAGAACGAGTAAGGAAGGAAAAAATTGAAAATTAACCTATATTACCTCACTCGGAGGAGTCTGTCCCATTCATTTATTCAGGAACAGTAATAACACTATCCTCTTTCTTCACAGAGTTTGCAACACATCAATCGAGCATGAGGCAATTGTGGAGAAAGGAGTTCAAGGTACACATTTGGCATGTATAAGCTTTTGAGAAGAGATTGTCTTACATGGAGCATTATTCCCTAAAACAAAAGGTGATTGTTGTAAACAAGAGATTCTCACCATCAAAATATGAAAAAGAATGTCATGAGTTTTGCTGAGAGTCCACCATGGCCAACACATCTCAAATGTTATCATAGCGGATTAGAACTTTGAAAAAAATTTGAGAACCGACCTCAACCAACTCGGTTCCCGATTCCTAAAGAAGAAGAAGGTAGGTTGGTTCTTCTATCAATTATGGAATTGGTTGTTTCAAATCTAGACTGATTTTAGGGTGATCGATTTGGTTTCGTTCCAAAAATAAAGAAGCGATTCTAATATGGTAGGTTCAAGGTTCTAGATTAGTAATATGCTTACCCTGAAACTGATTACCTCAAGTTAGAAAATCATGAAAAATTGTTTAAAAGGTCCTAAACTAATTGTACAATAATCAATTTAGTTTTAAATATTTCAATTGTGTTAATTTATTTATAAACATTTTGACAATTCGCCAATTTAGCACTTCTAGAAAATTTTGGTCAAAAACTGCTAACGTGGATGTTGGTCTCTTATGTGGCATAGCTGGTATTGATATAGACAATTTTTATCTAACTTTTTAAAAAAATTGAATATTTTATATGTGCTTTTCTTCTTCTTTCTTTTTTTTCCCCTACTAGTCTAGACTCGGCAACCCTTGCTGGCCCAGTGGCAAGGGCCATGATGCCATCACTGTGGTTAACAAGGGTGGCGTGGCTTTTGCCGAAGTTTTGGGGGGTCATGGATACTGTGAGAAAAAAGGAGAAAAGAAAGAAAGAAAATAAAAAAATCAATAAAAAAATTCAAAATTTTTATAAAAAAGATTGCAAAAATTGGAGGTATTAGTGCCACCTACCAGCCATTCCATGTAAGATGATTGATGTTCACGTCAACAATTTTTGACCAATGTGAGATCTAACAAAATCACTACACAAATTTTTTCCTCAAAATCGGCATGCAAGAACATAAAGTGCCAAATAAGATGTGGCAAAAAAGAAAAAAAAAAAAAAATCGATACTTGATCGAATCAACGTAGAAATAGTTAATATTCAAATGGTCGATAGAAACTCACCGAAGTCTAGATTTTATACGTGTGTGCTGCTGACAGAGGAGTAGTCATTAAGCATGCTTAGTTAAAAGTAATCTACTTTTTTTACAGGATGGCAGGGCCGATATCGCTCTTCAGAAGCTCCTTTTCTTCATGTTGGGTGGTATTCCCCATCAGACTGCTTTCAAAGAAATCTATTTTCTTGTCGCCGACCGAGAAACTCGAATGTTAGTACAGGCTCTTAGTAGGGAAAAAAGTTGAGGCTTAGCCAAAAACATGGAGATAAAACTTCTTCTTGGCTCCGATTATTATTCTCATTGTCGTTGTTAATGTTGGCAACATCGGAAACGCCGCACGACGAGACCATGGATGGTACTAGCAGCAATGGATCGATGATGATTGGAGGAGATTTGGGGTTGAAGAAATCGAACATCTCCATGGGTTTTTCGCTTTCTTTTGATTCATGTTATTTCTTTTTCTAGAGACGGCACAAAATTAGAAGTGTGGAAATCCCATAGATTTTAAGGTCATGAATCGTTGAGACTGATCAAACTACAGTTGCACAAAATCAAGTTGTGAAGTGCGCACTGCGACAATACAAAGTATCTCCTAATTCGGATTGGATTAGGATAAAAAGAATCAAAGAAAGTGCGATGAGTGCGTCTTTGTGGTGGGAGGAGATAAGATTGTATGTTGTTTCCTAAAATATGATAATTTTATATAACTAAGTACAAAGTTATTAATCCATGTGGTTCTCTAGTATTTCTTAAGAAAACGTATTCGATTAGGAATTAATTGAATATATTAGTCCTTCCCAAGTTGATCGAGGTGACACACGACATGTCTATATATCAAAGACACGTCTCTAAGCATATTTAATTAAAAGAATTCTAATTTTTTACTAGAGAGAGCTGGGCGGGTTCCTCCTCCAGATCATGGTCGGTTTTCGAAAGATGTAAACGTCAAACCTTTATGGTTTGATTGAAGAGGAAAAACATTAGAGAAGCCTATTGGAGGGGTCATCGCCTCGTTTTGCACTGCGTTGACAGTTGACACCTTGTTCGCTATGTGACGTGTGGAACGGGTCCGGCCTGTAGGATGATAGTGGTAGTCGGGCCCGACCGATCATCATCGCTTTTGTCAATTGTGCTTTAAGGGGGAAGGTTCCATTGGCGCTGATGGATTTTTTCCTTTTGATGGGCCTGAGTTGGCCCATCCGCCCATGTTGGGCCCAAAAGGCCTGGCCCGTGAGTTGAGGGCCCATGGAGGAAAGTATTAAAGATAATGGGAAAATCTTGGAGGCGGTTAATTGATGAGAGGTTACGTATTTTGGAACAAGAGATTATGCTTTCTCCGTTTTACGTGACGCCGCTTTCTCTCCTCTAAAGAACAGTGTCTGGCCTCCTCTTTGAATCACAACACCGGGGTTTAGTCTGTGGAAACAAGGTACGTTCGATTATGTGATGTGCCTTAGGATCAGTGATTTATGATTTTCCTAGGCTCGCTTCTACTACGTTTGTGTTCGATTCTGTGTCGAATCATTGTTTTGGGGATTCCGTTTCCCGAATCTTTTCCCAACATTAGTATCAGAGCGTCTTGATCATATTTCCCGATTACTATTTACGTTTATAAACAAGGTTTGATTAATTTTCTCCTTAAACGTCACTGCTGATTGATTTAGAGACGGAAAAATCCCGACACTGTACTGTTCCCCCCTAGTTTTTGGTTTTTCCGTAGATCAAATTGCGTTTCTGATTGCTTAAGGTTGAAGTGCTCAGTGATATGAGAATTTCAAGTGGTGGCTCGCCGCTGGATGCTGTCGGATGTGCCGTCACGCGCAGCCGATGTGTTCGGCTCCGTCGGCGCGTGCAACACACTCACGCTTTAACAGCATGCGCGTGTAGCAACTGCCTACGCGTGCAAGGCACTCGTCGGCTGACATCATCGTGACATCGGCCGGCGGTTGCCCACGCATGCGCAGGGCACGTGCCAACCCAACTGGCCTCACCGGTCCAATCGGACCGACTTGACCCGACTCGTTTGACCCGGCGGACCCGTTGACTTGACTACTCATTTGTTGATATGCATTGACCATTGTTGACCTACGTTGACCGTTGACTTTAAAAAAAAAAGAAGGAAAAATGAATGTGTTTCTTTTTCAAGTATGTTTATGTGGATTATATGTAATCCATTTTTGTTCTGTATTTGTTGCAGGAACAATGCCTCCCATTCAATTGCGCACACTTATTCGCGCAATTACCAATAAACAAAAGGAAATGCTTTCAAGGTTGGTAGCCGATTTGAATAATTATCGATGGGAGAGCGGCGACATAATTGATCATGTCCTTGAAGTCAACGAGAAAATACAAAATGTTATATGAAATGGTCATCCCAAGCCATAATTTGAGATGGTGCGATTTTTTATGAACACTCTTCCATCAAAATGGTAAGGAGTGTTGAATCGCTTATGGGAAGTCAACAAAGCCACTTCATATAGGAGTCTTGTGATGGCTTTTATAGATGATTATTATCGGATTGTTACAAAGGAAAATATCAAGAAATTGAACAAGAAATGAGCTTTCCCTGTTTGTATAATGACTTGAGTTTAGATGTTTCGATTTGTCTTTCTTTTAGTAGGCCCTATGGACATATTATGTGAATATTTTTTATCTTGTTGATGTCAGAGTAACAACTGATGTGTTTAGTTACATAATATGGAGATTTTCTTTATTAAATTATTAATGGATGTTCAATATCGTTTGCTTCCATTTATATATTGTTGTAAATTAGTATGTTAATTTACAATTCGTTGTGAGAAGTTCAAGAAAATTGTTAAACTTATTTTGCATAGAAAATTGTAATAATAATGATTTCAAGTTAGGATTTTTAGTGATGATTGGAAACTCAGTGACCTCTTGATTCTGAAACCTAATTTGAAATTATTCATTAATATGATGGTTTTATGCAAAATAGATGCATAAATGATAGGCATTAATAAATTGTGCAAATATGTTTGATATTTTCAGATCAATGGCTTCAGCCACAAAGAGCATAATCGCTGAGCTTAACAAAGGTGAGAAGCTCAATGGTGATAACTATGAGATATGACACATAAAAATCCAATACGTGCTGAAAGAGTAAGAAGCACTGGAAGCTCTTAACCTGATCATAATAAAATCTGAAGAAGGAAATACTGCGTAGCATAAGAGAGATAAGGATGCATTTGCTGCATGGAAAAGAAAGAACTCCCTAGCTCGCATTACGTTGCTGAGTAGCATGAAAAATGACGTCATGCGTGAGTTTAGGCGTTTTGAGAATGCCAAGGAAATGTGGGAAGCATTGGTAGCTAGATTTGGTTATTACTTCGGTGACCAAACTGAGGCAGCTCACTATTAGGTTTGATTCTTACAAGAAGCCGCATGGTCATATCATGAAACTTCATTTGAGAAAGATGTCAAGCATGATTAATGAGCCGAAAGATGCTGGCCATGTTCTGACTGATGAGCAGCAAGTTTAAGCAGTGATTCATTCATTGCCTCAGAGTTGGGAGCATATGAAGGTACATCTTACTCATAATGAGAATATCAAAACCTTTAAGAATGCAGAGCGCCATCTTGAGCTAGAAGAGGACCGTCTCTTGGCAGCTAAGCCAAAAAATGAAATTTATCATGCTAGTTCCAGTTCACATGGAGCTTCGAGCTCCAAACGTAAACATCCTAACTGGTTCGAAATAGGAAAGGCAAGGGAGCAAGTTCTTCAGGAAAGAAACCTAAGCTTGACCAACATGAAAGAGGAAAGCGTTCTCGAATGAAGAAACTGTCAAGGGTGAAGTTTTTCAACTGCAACCAGAAGGGTCACTATGCTCGTGATTGTCGTGAGCCAAAGAAGGTAAAAACCCTTTGTACTTTTGGGAACTTTGCATATATGTCAAGTTTTGTATTCTTAACTGAATCTAATCCTTTGTGGAATGTAGATTCGGGAGCAACATACCATGTAGCAAAGAATAGAGAATCTTTCATAGAATTTCGACGAGTTCCGATTGGAATTAAGTAGATTTATGCAGAAAATAACTCCAGAACTAAAGTTAAAGGGATTGGCACTTGCCAATTGAACATGTGTGGTGGATGCACCTTGTTTCTACATGATCTTTTATATGCTCTGAAGATTCGTTGAAATTTAGTATCTGTTTTGCTTAAGCTTGGTTTTAGTTTAAACTTCCATAATGGCGGTGTAGATTTATATTCGGATACAATCTACTATGGTTGTGGTTATTTTCTGGATGGTTTTATTGTACTAAATGTTGACTATGGTAATGTCAATGTTTGTTATTCCATTTTCACGTCTTCTACTTCATATGATAATGATATGAATGTGTGGCATGCTAGACTTGGTCATATTGGCCAACAACATATGAATAAATTAGCCAAAGAGGGCTTGTTGGGTAACATTGAAAAAGTTGATTTACCCATATGTAAGTATTGCCTAGTAGGGAAAATAATGAGAAAACCATTTGGAAAAGGAAAAAGAGCTAAATTTCTTTTGCATTTAATCCATTATGACGTCTGTGATCCAATAAATGTGAGAGGCATGTGGTTGTTTATTTCATTACATTTATAGATGATTATACTCGATTCGGATATGTCTATTTGATTTCTCATAAATCTAAAGCATTGAGTTGTTTCAAAAAGTTTATGAACTTGATAGAAAATCAATTAGACAAGAAAATAAAAGTATTGAGATTCGATCGAGGTTGTGAATATTTATCTTATGAGTTCAGAAAGTTATGTGATGAAAAAGAAATAGAAAGACAATTATTTATTCCTTATATTCCTCAATAAAATGGTGTTACAGAAAGAAGAAACAAAACCCTTATGGAAATGGTTAAGTCCATGATGTTACCTATCATTTTTTGGAGTGATGCATTGTTAATTGTTACCTATATACTTAACTAAGTGCCTTTCAAATCAGTTACTTCCACTCCATATGAGTTATGGATAGATAGAAAACCGGACTTAAGTTTTCTTAAGCTATGGGTTTGTGTTGCATATACTCATGAGTCCTCTCACAAGTTTGAGAAATTGGGTCTTAGAGGAAAGAATAGTATTTTCATAAAATACTCTGAACACTTGAAAGGGTATGTATTCATAGGTGAGAGCATGAATGGACCTAGACTTAGAACCAGGGAATGAGAGTAAATTTCCTGCAGGTATGCATCCCACATTGGGCGAACAACTCCCGTTCAAGCCCTTCGGGGACAGCCTTTTAGCAGAAAACCACTCAGCCCTTTAGTTCAGAGCCTAGAGACACTCAGAAGATGCCAGGATGGAAACGCTTCTAATCTACCCAAGCTGCATTTCTCGGAGGATCCTACCATGCTGGAGAAGAAGAGGGATTTAGAAAGCCATAGAGGTTTTTCACAAAGCACACTCTTTACTTCAGGGGACTCTGCCCAAAACGATACAAGAACGAGGCCTTATATAGGCAAATAAAAGAAAACGAGGACACACACAGGGACCAGCTCACGGGTCCAAGTACAAACAGGGGCACCGGAAATTTCCGGGAGGGAATTATTCGCACACTATGAACAGTAATTGTACTGTGAACAGTACTTTCCCTAACCTAGTGCTATAGTAAAAGTGAACAGTACTTTTGCTACAGTGAAATTGTACGGACTCAACGATCTCATTCGTCACGGGCATTGTAGCTACATACTGAGTCGTCATCCGAGCTGTCTTCTAGGAGATGTGCCTCATATTTCTGCTGGAGGGCTTCAAGGTCTTGAGGGGAAAGGATCTGGTTTAGCCTTTGAGATGATGATGCTTCATGGGCCCAGTGGGATGCTTCTTCTTCTGCCCAGTTTGTATTTTCACTTGTAGTGCCTGGCATGCTTGGCTGAGGCCAATTGGATGGCTGTGCATAAAAGGATGTGTCCATGTTTTGGAATGAGGACGAAGATCCCTGTTCGTAGGGATTCTGGGACAGAGGACCACCAAAGCGTGCATAGGGGTCTTGAGTTGATTGGACAATGTCATCTTCGCTTGTCATTTCATGCTCTTGGGACGAGGCAACTTGTCTGTATTGTCCTAGTGCTTCCTTAGCATCTGGTGCTAGGTCATAATGATCCCACGTAGTGGGTGCATTATTCCAGACATCTTCGGGAATGGTCTTGTTTTCCTGGCATAGGATTCTCTGGAGTTCTCGGCATTCATATTCACAAAGTCTAACCGATCTTGGATAAGATTTGTGAATCCGGGCTTCTCGTCCGTTCAAATGAGGTTTATAGGCTGTGGTTCCTATTTCAAGTGGTGCATCGAGAAGACTTCCATTGTTTCTACAAAAATTCCATGGACGTTTAAAAAACAGTATGGTGTGGACTTCAGGATTTGGTGTCATGGTTCTCAGTTCTCTTTCCAAGTCTTGTTTCCAGCATGTAGGATGATAGAACCAGTTTAGAAAATCTAAAAGATTTCTATCACATTCTTTTTCGACATTTCTTCCGAGCAAAAATATCCTGGTGAGATTGGCAATGAACTTTCTGGTGGGGATCTCAATAGCTATTAAGTACTTATTGGTTAAGTACCATAACAGCGTCTTGAGCTGATCAGGGAAATCATATTCCTTCCAGATAAGTGGGTGAATGAAAGGATAATTTAAATTTAACCCGAAAGGATAAAGAATCGAACCTCCATCGAATCTGAATAGGTCTGTGTGGCTTTGCCACATGAGGTTTTCCAAGTTCTCAGTAAGACTGTCATTCTGGATTTGCTGAATAATCTCCTGGGGATATTTCCAGCTTGGCGAGTCTTTGATCTTCTCAATTTTGTATTTTACTCCATGATTGAGCATATGGAAAGCAGGCCTTTTAATGTACATGTTGATTTCGGCTGGTGCTTTTGGTCTTGACAAGAAATCAGCAAGTACATTCTTCTTTCCAGGAATATGCTTGGTCTCAAAAGAGTATTTTGAAAACCATTAAGCCCATCGAAGCAGTTAAGAGTTTGGAATCTGTTTCTATTTAAACTTGATCATCTGTGGAAAAGATGCCATGTCTAATTCTACCAAAAAGTGATGGCCGATGAGATGAAACTCAAATTTTTTGATTCCATTTTTTACTGCTAGGATTTCCTTGAAAGTGGAATGATAATGCATTTCAGCCTGGGAAAATTTTCCACTTTTGTAAGCACAAGGGTGCTTCTTACCATCGATTTCTTCGAACAGGACGGCTGCCCAATATTCGTCACTGGCGTTAGTTTGGAGAATTCTTTTACCTGTTGATGGTATTTGCAATGGTGGGAGATTCTACATAATCTCCTTAAGTTTAGCAATTGCTTTAGTTTGGATCTTTCCCCAAGGCGGGGAATTCTTTTTGAGCATGGATTGCAAAGGAATCAGAAGCTTTGCAATGTTTGGGACAAAAACCCTGAGATAATTAATTATCCCAAGAAATTGCTGAACTTGTTTTGTTGTGAAGTTATCTTCAGAAAACTTCAGTAGTTCTTGAGCAATATGTGGCCCTGGATAGTATGTACCTTTGTTGAGGTGCATACCAAGAAATTCAATTTCTGTTTGGGCAATACTCATTTTCCTTTGAGAAAGCATAATGCCATGCCTTTTCACGATTTCTGCAAATTTCTCAAGGAGTTGACAGTGGCTCTGTTCATCAGGACTGTAAAGCAGAATATCGTCGATGTATACTGCTGCACTTGCCAAGATTGGCTGGAAAATACGACACATGGCCTTTTGAAAAAGGGATGGTGCTACTTTTAGACCAAAAGGAAGAACTTTCCACTAGAAGTGCTGGTTTGGGATATAGAATCCTGTTTTGGTTCTGTCTTCAGGATGAATACCCAATTGCCAAAATCCGGCTTTAAGGTCGAATTTGGAATAGATATGGGCCTTGGTTAAACCACTAAAGAGAGAATCTCTGGATGGTAAAGGGAATTTATCATCTTGGAGAAAAAGATTGAGAGGTTGGTAGTTGATTACCAATCTCATTTTTCCTTTGTTCTGCTCTGCTCGCTTGTTGACATAAAAGGCTTCACAAGCCCATTGAGAATCAGAAACTTCAATAAGGCCTTGTTGCAGTAATTCTGAGCATTCCCTTTGTGCTAAAGCCAAATGTTCCGGCTTCATTCCCGCATGACTCGCCTTTGTTGGGTTGATATCTTCATTTTTCTTGAAGGGGAGGCGAACAAAGAATTCCGGATTTTCCCATAAATGATGAGAACACTTTTGGGCGAATTCTAAGTGGGATTCCGAGCAGGATTCTAGCAACTTTTGCATGATTGGATCTAATAAACTCATCTGGATGGAAAAGAGTCTCTGAATGTCAACGAACTCAGAGAAATGGTTTTTATATCTAAGACCCTTTCCAGGAATGATGCGAAGTTGATAGATTTGAGTCATGATGTCCCACCCAATTAGTAAATCTTTATTGGGGAGGTTTGATCCAAAGATTTTTGCCTTTATGGAACATTCGAGGAAGAACTGAACAGTAATTGGAGTGGTTCTGACATTTGTGGAGAAAGTATCTCCAGAGGCGGAGTTGAAATATTGGATGTAAGGAGTCCAATATTCTTTAGGCAGAACTTTAGTGTCCAGAATGGAATAACTTGCTCCAGTATCAATGAGAGCAATGACATTGATAGGTTTGGCAAATTTTGATGTGAAGATTTTTACAGGGAAATGAGGACAGTGAGTTTGACTTGAAAATATGTCAGGATTTGGTTCTGGAGATGCCGGGGATATGTGAAAAATATCTTCAAATTCTGATTCATCAGACTCAGTTTCACTGGAGGTTTGATAGAAGGGAATAACACAAAGAGTCTGTTCTGTGGGTTCTTCGTCAGCAGAAAATAAGGATTCAATATCATCATTTTCAAGAGAAATACCTGTTTCATTTTCAATCAGATGATTCTGACCTTTTTTCGCCTGGGGACAATTTTTGGCAAAATGTCATTTCTTGTTGCAAATGTAGCAACGACTTGATTTCTTATGGCCTGTGCGATCCTTCCTCTTGCGTAGGTATCGCCATTTCTTCTTTCTTCGGAAATGCTTGGAGCCATGTTTAGATTTTTTAATCGAGTACTTTTTGTAGTGCTTTTTCTTCCGGGAATACTGACCACAAGTACCATCACAATCCTGTTTGGAGCATTTGATCTTTAACTTATGGTGGGAACAAGCTGATTCAAGACGCTTGTCGTCTGTGATGTATGTTCTGACCATTCGGCGCTTTAAGCATAAGTCTTCAAGGCATAGATGGACTTCTTGTTGAATTTCTCCCAAGGGAACGTCTTGTATCCTTATTTGTTTTCCAAAGAAAGATCTTTCAACCATCTGTGATAGTTCTTTAGGAATAGAAGTGAGGAAGACATGCTTTAGATTTGGATCTGCGCCAATTTGGTAAAAGAGCTGAATCATTAATCGATAATGCTTATCAAGATGCCTTTTCTGAAGTGAGCAACATCTTCTTTCGAAAAATTCTCTTCTTTTTAGCTCTTTGAGATCTCCAGGTGTTCCCACAAAAACATGATATAGGTAAGTAAGAGCATGGCTGAAATTGGGCGACAACAGAAACATAAGCTGGTCCTATTCTGTAAGTGATTGCCACCAGAATTTAAGGCTCCCTGTGAACCTTGTAACAAAATTGTAAAGGACGTCATTCATATCATGGTTGGTAATGGACTGTGTACTCAACCAAGTATGAAATTCTTCAAGTCTTTCTGGCCATTTTGGATAAGGAATATCATCAATGGAGAAGAATTGTTTTGATGCCATGGACACATGCCTGGCGGAATTGTTTCTGGTGGGGTTACTTGTCTGCCCAAATTCTGGATCAGAGTAGTTTGATTGCATTTCATAGTCTGAAGGAGTATCAGCCATGAATATTTGTGAAGTTGGTGGAACAGTAGGGGGAGAATCAACTGGTTGATCTGAGAAGGATGAGGAAGAAGAAATAGATACTAAATCTGATGAAGAGGAGGAAGTTTGTTCAGAAAACAGAATCTGTTTTTCTGGGGTAATAGGATCAGGCTCAGGCTGTTGGGTAATAGGATCAATCTCTTGCTTACCCAAATCCTTCAAAAATGATTCTAATGGATTTGAAAACATCATCTGATCTGGCTTTTCTCTTATAACAATTGAGCTTGATTCTGTAGGTGGTGTTTGAACCATGGGATGTCACATTCTTAGAGAATAATTTTCCTAGCGAAATAGGTGAGGACTACTCCATATTTGAAACTTTGGATCCAGATAATAAATTAAGCAGAGTTTGTCCAAGTGGGAGTAACATGAGAAGTGATGGATTTAATTCAACTCATTCTCAATTACAACCACATGATGATACGATATCATCATTATCTAATTCGAGTGGGAGTATAATGGGGAATGATGTGTAAAGTGTACTATCTCCCATACAGCAAACAATTTGCAAAAGTATTTCCCGTCGACGTTTTGACATTGAAGGAGAAACTTTTATGGTTGCTCCGCAAGATGAAGATGAGTCAATGAATGTAAATGAGGCTCTAAGTTGCCATAATAAGAAAAAATGGATGCATGCAATGAAAGAGGAAATGGAGTCAATAAAGTCAAACCATGTTTGGGAACTGATTGATCTTCCACAAGGACGCAAAGCCATTTGGAACAAATAGGTTCTCAAATTAGCGTAAAGTTGATGGCTCGATAGAAAGACATAAGGCTCACCTTGTGGCGAAGGGGTATAATCAACATGAATTGATTGATTATGAGGAAACATTTTCTCCTGTCGTGAGATGTACCTCGATTCGCATTATTCTGGCAATAGTAGTAAGTATGGATATTGAGTTATATCAAATGAATGTAAATATTGTTTTTCTCAATGGATAATTAGATGAAGAAATTTATATGGAATAACCTATTGGTTTCATTATGAAAGGCCAAGAACAAAAATGTATGTCGACTTTTGAGATCGATATATGACCTTAAGTAGTCGTCAAGACAATGGTATATACGTTTTTATATTACAATAATGGGATATGATTTTACAATGATTGATGAGGATTATTGTGTATTGTCGTGACCCGATCTCGTCGCCCCTCAAAATGTATCAAAGGATGGGAAAGGTCGGGTTTAGGGGTACTTTGATCACGAGAGTTTCCTCACGAGATCATGAGCTCTCCCAAGCTCATACCCCGCGTGACAGCGGATTTATTTATAGGATCTAGTTGTTTATAACAACCTAAAAATATACAGGAGTTGCCACTAACCTCATTTTTGGGGTTCGGCTAGAAACCCAATCGAGGGTCGGAAGTGTTCCCTCGATTCCTACGCAACCAGATATTTAGATTCGGGGACTTGGGTTTTGCTAATATAGCTATTAGCGCCATTTCGGTACCTAAACAGTATGTTGTGTCTTTTCCTAACGTGTCCATGCATTTCTTTTTTTATATTTTCAGGATCGTTATTTCTAGTCTAAGTGATCATGCGTGGTAGATTACTTTTATTCTATTCTATTCCTAAAAAATGAAAAGAAAACAATCAATGAAATTGAAATTGCAAAACATTAAGTAAGTAATCAAGGAAAAACAGTAAATCTATCAAGCAGTCCTAAAAAATATAAAAGAGAAAAAAATTAAAAAGAAAAGAAAGCAAACCCGCAACTCGTCGGGTTTTATACAACGAATGAAACCCGAGACATATGTCGGGAAAATGGGTATTACATGAAAATGGTCGGAATGGACATCGACCTCCACCATCTTTACGCCTTCTCCACCTTCTAGGTCCTAATCTAAACCTAATCTAAGAAATTTATGACTAGGTGCATACAAGTGAAAGAAACAATCATCACAACTAAGATCAAAGCAATTGGGGTAGAACCCATGTATGATTGGCTCTAAGAAAAAAAGCACAGAAATCAAGCACTTTATAAAGAGCAACTTTCATGAATGGAATTTCCTGAGACGTATCAAGTTCAAGTAAAGTCAAATTCATGGCCGAAAAGCAACAATCACTAAAGCATGCAAATCAATCATAAACAAATCAAAGAATGATGCATGACAATGATTTGTTAAGTCACCTAATCAATGCATGAAAAATCATGAAATTTGAACATGATGTAGGGTTAAATGTGAAGAAAAAGTTTGATTTAGACATTTAACCCTAAATCCACGTGCAAAAGGCCACACAAATACATTAACATTGATATGTGACTTGTCATTAGGAGCAAAATGCATGACAATTTCAGTTGTGGTATATCGACTTGATGCCTGGTTTTTACATGGTCAATGATCTTCAAATGAGGCATGCCATACATCATTGCGAAGCTTATGATATGCTCTAAGTATGTCTAGAAAGCATCAATCATCAAATATGCTCTTAAGGAACTTGATTGAAGACATTTTCATAGAAACGCAATCAATTAAAATCACAGCAGGGATTGCACAAAACATGGATGATATTCATTGAAATGAAGACATAAAGAAAATCTATGAAAGTCCAAGTATATAGAAGGGAATGTCCCGATCATCTATCATGAGACATCGAAGTCCTACTTTGTTCACAAAAATCTATATGAAAAACAGAAAAGAAACAGGGGAAAAATCCAACATTACTGATTGCAACAACTCAAACGTGACTTTATGGAAGTCATTGACCTTGCTAACAATGATCACTTGATTCAAGCTATACCTTGTTAGAAATTTTATGAAATTTCCAATTACTCTCATGAAAGATTCAACTCCAGACAAGCATGATCATTTGAGCATATGCATCAGGTCTCAAACATGACTGATTCTGGACCGAAGTTTGGACATGTGAAAACCATATCAAATGAGATTCAATCAAGGCATTTTACAGCTCATTGGAAAGATATTCGAACCATCTTCGACTTTCATGAAGACTTCGAACACAGAAAAACACAATAATCAGCTCATATCAAGTTATTTGCACAGAAGGTCAAATCAGCGAAAGAAACAGAACACATCAGCAGATTAGTGCTCTTTGCAAGAAGCATCAGGTAGGGCAAATTGCAGATATAATATGTCTATGGAAAGCTTGAGAAATCTATTACAAATCTCTAGAAGACATTAAGTCCTAATAACATCATCTACCAGCTCAGTCCAGTTAAAACAGACAATTGCAAAACAGCAAATCAACCTAAAAACTACTGCAGAATTGACAGACTTTGTAGGCGTTTTTCAGTGATGAAATGATGTCCGTTCAGGGCGTACAACATATCAAATCGAAGATCTAGAAGTGTATTTTATATGTCTAGAAGGGCTCGAAGTCAAAAAACGTTATCTAACACCTCGTTTCAGCCAAAACAGAAAGTGATATATCTGGTATACGAATTTGCAGATCAAGGCAAATCAATTTCAATCAACTTCAAGTTCATCATCAATAATCATCAACTCATTGCAAATCATTTGGCTAAAAGGGAAGGTAAGATACAGCATCCCTAATGTGTCGCCCACAATCATTTTGAAGTAGAACTTCAATTAGTGAACTCATCATCAAATAAATTCAGTGTTTCACCCTCTCTGTGGGATATAAATCCAAACAGCTAAATGAAGAGATGAACCAAGAACTACAGATCAGGTTCTTTGCGAATTCACTAGTTTGATTATCATGGTTGTGAACAAGTATTGCATGAAAAATATCAAGAACGCACATAATAGTCTCCTCCTCTTCCTCGGCAGACTCAACATCTCAAAGTAACATGCAAGAGAACCATTTGATATACAAAATTACACATGAACATAATTTGATCCACGCAAACAATCATGAACAACATTCGACATACATCACTTATACATCTAATTAGTTCACATTTCAATCAACTATATGCAAGAAATCCAGCAAAGACAACCAACGCAATTTCGATTGAATATCAAGACGGCGGTAAACAGAATGCAATAGGAACTATCGGCAATGGAGTCAGGCTTTCTATCGAACAGGTAGAGGGCATTTCTAGGTTATGGAGCAAATGGCGCCAAACAAAACATCCCGAACACGGCATTTATCGCGAACGACATACAAGCTACAATGACTTGGCAGAATAGGCTAATGAAAGCACGCAACCTCGAAGCTAAAAAAAAAAGATATAAGTACAAAGTTAAAAGAGAAAGAGAGATCAAAAAAGAGAACCTGATTGAGCCAGCAACAGAGAGCCGCTGTCACTGAGGGGTTTCGGAGTTTTTTTTCTTTGGGATGAATCGAAACCTCCATACTCGGCGTGGATCCGAACCCCAATTTGGTGAGCTCGATCCAGAGAGGTTCGATTCTGTCGAGCCTTTGCACTAGAAGACCGAATTCCTCCACCGACCGTTTCAACAAGTTAAATCCGGTGCGCAAGACAAAGCCGAGAGAAAATGCACGAGGTCAGAGAGATCGAAGAGGAGAGGAAAATCAGGGGCCAAAAACCCTAAAGGATCGCGAGAGAGAGAGAGGAAGAGAGCTCACGTGCGATCCCCGACCGCCGGTCTTTGATTGATTGAGTGAGTGAGCCATAGCCCGAACCAGAACAGAGAGATCGGAAAAGCAGAACAAGAAGACAATCGGAAGCCGTCACCACGGCCGAAGTCGCCGATGTCGCCGATCTTTGCCCCAAACCGAGAGAGATCCGCTGAGAAACCCTCAAAACCACTAGAACCGAAAGCGATTGAAATCCCCTTTGTGATACTCGACCATCAGTCTCCCATTTCCGAGGGTGATCCGCCGAACCAAATTCACCACCGTCGTCGCTGCGGCTGCGGTCGCGGTCGGCTTTTTGATCGAGTCAGATCAGGCAAGCAGAGAACTAGATTCAGCGAATAGAGAACTGCTGGTGTCGTTGCCATTGCTGTAACCGCCACCGTCTTCGCTGATGTCGCTACGACCGAGCGAACCAGTGAAAGAATCAGAGAAGAGGGAGTCTCCGGAAAAGCGATCATCGAGAGCTACGGGGAGAGAGGCTTCCCCTTTGTGGGAGCCGGAGGCTATGAAATCAATAGCAAACCGCCCCCATTGCCGCCACCGCGGGCCGGAGGAGAATACGTTCGCTGAAGAACCACGCGAGGTGTAACCGATTCCCCCCTTCCTCCTCCGATTCTTCGTCCTCTTCTCTTCTTTTTTTTTTTTTTTTCGAGAGAGAGCCCGTCTGAGAGGAGAGAGAGAGTGAGCGGGAACAGAGAGTCCCCCCCGATAGAGAATCCGCGCGCCCCCAAATCTCCCCGAGAGAGAGCGAGAGATCCCTCTTTTCTATTTTTTTCTTTCTTTTATTTTTTATTTTTCTCTCCTTTTTCTTTTTTCGTTTTCCTTTTATTTCTATTTTTTTCTTTTCATTTCATTTTTTATTTTGTTTTGTTTTGTTTTCTTTGTTTTTTTCTTTGTTTTCTTTTTGGCTCTTTATTTTTTTTATATATTTTTGCAAACAATGGACGTTAAAAAAAAATGACAAAATTTCGGGTGTCAACATTTATATATCAAATTATTCAATGATCAATTTGTGATGATATCATTATATGTTGATGATATATTGATTATTGGACGCAATAAGGAGTTTGTTAATATTGTTAAAAGTTGGCTATCTTTCAACTTTGAAATAAAAGACATGGGTGAGGCTGCATACATTCTTAGAGTTAAGATTTCAAGAAATCGTTCGAAGATATCATTGTCTCTTTCGCAAAAAACATACATAAATAGGGTTTTTGAACGATTTCATATGCAAGACTGTAAACCCATAGATACTTCTATTGCAAAAGGCGAAGGATTGAGCCACAGATTGTGTCCAAGGACTCCACAAGAGAAAGAACAAATGCAACATGTTTTTTATGCTAGTGCTGTTAGAAGCTTTATGTACATTATGATGTGTATAAGACCTGACATATATTTTGCAGTTGGAATGGTAAGTAGATACCAATTCAATTCAGGTAAAGCACATTGGAAAGCCGTTAAGAGAATATTGAGGTATCTAAAGAGAATTGCTGATTATTTGCTAAGTTATCAAGGAAAGAATTTGCGACTCGAAGGCTATTCTGATGCTGATTGGGGAGGAGATTTAGATGAAATGAAATCTACTTATGGATTTGTTTTCTTACTAAATAATGGCACCATAAGTTGGAACAGTAAGAAACAAACATGTATAGCCTTGTCCACGATGAAAGCCGAGTTCGTGGCATTATCAGCGGCAATACAAGAAGGTGTTTAGCTTAAAAGATTTTTGGATCATTTAGGTATTATTAAGAATGCTACAGACTCATTGTTGGTTAAGTATGATAGCCAAGTAGTAATAGTGTACACCAAAGATCCAAAATATCGAGGCAATACCAAATATATAGATACCAAGTATAATTTTGTCAAAGATATGGTTGCACGAAAGAATGTGAACTTATAGTACATGTCTACGCATAGAATGGTAGCAAATCCTATGACAAAGCCAATACCTATAGATGTGTTTTGTGGCCATGTGAAATCTCTGGGATTACGTAGAGGCTGATGTACTGAATATTGTAATTTCTCATAAGTGTTCACATTTGATGAATTTGTGTTTTCATCATTAATGCATATGAATTTTTGTTTAACGTTTATGTATCTTAATGCTCAGTGTATTATATTAAGTTGAGAAAGTATGTCGGACAAATAAAAGATTAGCCCACTCATATGGGTAATCGCCTCTATTTACTATGTGATAAATAGAGATGAGACGATTTTTAAGCTTATTATCTAAGTGATAATTGATAACTCAAACTTAAAATACTTATGTCATCTTAACTGAGTGTTTAAATGAGGACATAATATTTTCTGTGTCCAAAAGTAAAATAACCCACATATTTTACTTTATCTGTTTATGATGCCAAATGTGAATTCTGATGAATTCTATGAATGAGTAGATACGTGAACTCAAGTAAGACATTAAGTATGTCTAAACTATTATTTGTACGGTATTAAAGATGTAGTCATACGCTTCATGGGAAATGAGTTAAATGCCGTAATACATATTTCATACTACGTATACATGAGACAACCAATAAGAGTAGCAAAAGTTTTGATCTCAACTTTTATATCGTGTAAGACTCTTGAGGAAAAGAGTTTTTCAATTTAGTGCCCTCATGACTCTTACTTATTCTCAAGATTTCTATTCAATATTTGCTATCTTAGAATGTTGTCAATGATCATGAATTAATTCGATCTAATGGAACATTTCTAGAAAAGCAAGTTGAACTGAAATTGAGAGTTTCAAGGAAAGAGGAAAATCGAATTTGGAGAATCACATTATAGTTTTGTATTCACTAGTCGACCAATTATGATTGTTTTATGGGATAATCATAATTGTGAATACAACATATCATTGTTTAAAAAGAGATCATAAGAGATATATAAATGTGATTAATTGATCTAGGGTACTGCATACTATATCTACTCAGGATGTGATGCCCATTATGAGCTGCTATATATTCCTAACAGATGTATGGCAACGAGTTTTCAAAGTATGCTGGTCGCACGGACTATTCACTAGTATGAATGTTGTAGTGAGAAAATAGGATTCTATTCGGCCCACTATGTCAAGTGAGAGATGATGGATTTTTTTCTTTGATGAGCTTAAGTAGGGCTCGTCCACTCATGTTGGTTTTAGCCCACCATGTGCGAGCGAGAGATGATGGATTTTTTCTTTTTGATGGGCTTAAGTTTGTCCGTCCGCCCATGTTGGGCCTAAAAGGTTTGACTCGTGAGTTGAGGGCCCATGGAGGAAAGTATTAAAGATAAAGGAAAAATCTTGGAGGCGGTTAATTGATGAGAGGTTACGTATTTTGGAACAAGAGATTATGCTCTCTCTGTTTTACGTGACGTCGCTTTCTCTCCTCTAAAGAACAATGTCCAACCTCCTCTTTGAATTGCAACACCGGGGTTTAGTCTATGGAAACAAGGTACATTTGATTATGTGATGTGCCTTAGAATCGGTGATTCATGATTTTCCTGGGCTTGCTTTCGCTATGTTTGTGTTCGATTCTATGTTGAATCGCTGTTTTAGGGATCCCGTGTCCCGAATCTTTTCCCAACAGGCGCTGTAGAATCTATCAATATGGCAAACTAGGACGAGGAAAGATCCACCGTTTAGCGACGAAATATTTCATAGCCAGGTGTCATTGAAACTCTTCTCGCAACAAAATATCTTTCATCAAAAATAACTTTTTTATTTTTATTTAAGAAAATCAAAATTCTATACTAATTTTGAACCAAAAAAAATCTCATTATTTAATTCAAACTACATTGTACATTTCTAAATTGAGTCGAAATTACAAACTTGATTACGTGATAGGATGCAAACAAACTATGTTGAAACTTAATAAAAGTATGGAATAAATATACTAAAAGTGTCAAAAGTTGTGTACGGTGCTTACTTTAGTGCCATATATTATTTTTGAATCACTTAAATTCCACTTTAAAAAACGATTATTTAAGTGCTAACTCCAATCTACCTCACCAGAAATCCAACTAGCAATATCTTATTAATTTTTCAATCCTACATACCTCGCTATGTGCTTAGTCAGTATATAATCCCTAAACGACGTCATCCAAAAGTTGTAAATAACAATCATTTTAAGTGCCAAATTTTATTTAAAATAATCATTTGAGTGCTAAATTTTGTTTAAAGTAATTACTTCAATACCAAGCATGCCATGTGAAAATGTCACGTCAATTGGAATTTTTAAAAAATTTGCTAAGTAATATTGTAATTTTAATTATAAATGACACATAATCAATTTAACCGAAATTTCTCATCATTAGCACTTAAGTAATAATTTTTCCTCCAATTTAGTACTTAAGTGAGCCGGCAAAAACTTTAGGTACTAAAGTAAGTGCCTACATAATTTTTTACACTTCTAGTGTATTTATTCTTAGAGTACCATACTAAAAAAGAAAATTGAAAGAGAACAAGATTCTTATGCAAAAGCTTCTAAGCTCAAGCCACCGCGTTGCTGGTACCACGAGTAACCTTGCGAAGAACTGTAAAGTGGAACTTGCAAGAGACCGTGTCCCAGAACATCCCGATCTCTTCCCCGACCTCCAACTTGCAAGATACTTTTTGTAACTATACCAGGAATCTTCGATAGTGGAGCCCGACCTGTTGTCCCTCCCACTAATACTCCCACACAATTATGATTTTAGCCACCGACTTTTATGCTAATAATTGATAAATTAAATCTTATCACTAAGTAAGGTTATCATCTACTCATGCTTCAGATTTTAATTTGATTTGTTCCTGATGAATGGGGCACTTCCGTCACCTGCTCATGCCATGACAAACGGTGCTTTTCAAGCTGCTTCTTAGTTCACAACATCATCTGTCGATGTCAATTTTAATTTTTTAAATTGAGAACCAGGCACAAATTAAAGAGTTTATTGGTCATTAGCCAAAAGGAAAAGAAACAGAAAAATTACCAGAAAGTCCTAAATCTATTGTATTTATGCTAATTCATTTTTAATGATTTGTCAATATAGTCCATCCGTTCAATTTTGATAGGAAATTGTTGATGTGGTGGTTTAGTAAGTGCCGACATGGACAATTTGATTTTTTTTTCCTCCTTTATCTATTTTTTTCTTTCCTTTCTGCAGGTGGCCAACCTTGGGTGAAGGCCACAATCCTCACCGTGGCTAGCGAGGGCTTGCAAGCCCTTGTGGAGTGGCCAACAAGGGTCATGAGCCATCACTAGCCACAATAAAGAATAAATAAATAATTCAAAAATATTAAAAAGTTGCGAAAATTGTTTATGTCAATGTTGGCGGAACACCGAGGATGGTTGACATTTACGTTAGTGATTTCTTGCCATAATTGACTAGATGGATAGCATTGATAAATTGTTAAAAGATTTAGAACTCAATTGGTCATATTAAAAAGATTTAGGCTTAGGATTTTTTGGTTTCCAAAGAAAGGAGAAAGCAGCTGAGTTAAGTATTTGATAGGAAGATGGGGTCTTGTTGCACGTACTAAGCTTTTTTGGGGGCAAATAATTAGTTTCCAATGTATTATATTCTACACTTTGGTAGTGAAAAGTATCATTGCAACAAGCACATATATTCGATTTTTTTTTTTTTTTTTTTTCCTTTTGGCTTGTACTAGATTAATGGCACGTAATATCAACTTATAGTCCCAAACTTCTGTCAATCCTGGCCAAGAATTCACAAATAATTTGCTTTACCGCCTGTCTATGTATAAACATATATATACTTCAGTTGTGACGAATTACCATTTCAATAATATCAAGATTTCTTTCACATGTATCCAAATTGCATGGAGGCTGTTCATACTGCTGGAGAATATTTAAAAGTCACTTTCTTCTAATATTTGAGAGGGTTTTCATGGCTCAGCATGATAAAATATTATATCGTTGTTGGAACCCTCTATGTATAATAATTTCAAATGCCGCAAGTTTCATATAATTTGGAGACTTCTAGATGAAGTTACGTCGTACGTACCATATGTTGCTCAGTTTACACCGAGATGTGCCTTCTAGTATTTCTAGATTTTTGTAGAGTACTATATGTTGACTTTGTTTCTTGTATCTTTTTAAGACAATGGTGGGATTTGTGTTTCGGATCGTTGATCTTGGTCTTTAAATATGACATAGTAGATGCCTTAGTGCAATGTAGTGGCGGGCCTCTGCTCGCCCCCATCGAACTACAGGATCATTCCGAGCTTTCCGAGAAAACGAAGTTTTAGATTCGAAATCAAAGACTAAAATATCGAAAGTGAAGAGAGAATTTATAATTTCTGAGAAATCTATTCCGCGATCTAGGGTCTAGAGTCTTCCCTTCCCTGGACCATTTGGTGGGCACCGTATTTGGACCATTTGGTGGGCACTATATGTGGTGCATTTGGTGGGTGCTGTGGTCCTCCAAGCTCATTTAATCCGACTCAAAAGGGCATAGCTAGCTAATTCCATTGATCATCAGGAAATAAGATGGGAAAGCAATGTTATTAAAGTCCTTTTTGCTGATTTGTTAATCGTAATCAACCTTTTCCCCTCGAAATAGCAATGATTCACCTATTTTTTTCTACACAATGGGGTTTTCAATACTTTTTGAACACATGAATGATCTTCACCAGACGTGACAGTCCCCTCACCTCATACAGATTAAGTAATTTCTGGAGATAGACAAATCTATGCTCCTCGAGATAGCTTTAAGAGAATATGCAAATATAATTATCCGAATGCAAGCCTTGAGCCGCAAAGGTTGAACACACTCATCACTTGAGCAACTCATAGGGACTATAGCCACAACTGATTGACCTTGCGAGCTTCATTGACATTTACAAAGTCTTTAACCCCTTGTGGTAGTTGGTTGAGGCATGGAGAATTTTCTATTTAGGTTCGAAAAGTCACCAATTCGAATCACGTCAATTGTATACAAACTGCTTTGAGTCAGGTTGCCAATACAGGTCAAAAGTCTGGACTTAACCAGTTCATTAAACTCGCATGATGTTCCATAGGTCTCAAGATAGTTGCATCTCCGCGTTCCCATGCCCTTGTGTTTTCCAAAAAGAAAAAGAAAAGGTTACTTTTGCCGATAAAATTATACAAGGCCTAAGTTTTTCTCCAAGTGGGTACTTGCCCAACTTGGATAGTTGGGCCTTGGCAAGTTGTTCTAAAGAAACCTAGCAATTTTTCAATAAAAATTCAGAAGGCCTTGGTTTTTCCCCAAGTGGGTTCTTGCCCCCACCTAGATAATTGGGCCTTTGCAAGTGGTTCTTGATTTTACGATTTGTGAAATCCAACACTTCTTTCCCCCGTTTCTTTTCGGGGGCTTGAAGAAATATGTAAATAAATGGGATGAGAGCCTCTAAATCTAATTTAACATATATTAGGGGTGAGCATAATCCGGATATGCAGTTGGAATCGCGAACCACCCACTAAGGACTAGTTCCAAAAAATTAGAATTGGGAATTGCCGTTGGTTTCATGGATCCACCCAAAAATTGGATCGTTGGTCCGATTTGATTCTTAGATGGGTCCATGATACCAATCCCCAATCTATTGCATTCATCAATTAATATCAAAGTGAACCTAGTTTCTATTTTACAGCACCAAAGCTTGTTCGACCTTATATTCGAGTTGAATTGCAAACCATTGACTTTTACTAAGGATTGAAAACTATAGGGCAAAATGAATAAACAATACTCGTTAATTAGAACATAATTTCTTCGAAGGTTATGGTATGGTCCTCTTAGAGTTCCCCAACACTGGGAACATACAGAGATTTAGACTCTACATTAAAAGTCCTAACCTCCATAGAAATGAAAACATTAATCGCTTGATCCATTTTTAACGTCCACTTAATTAAATCATGCGGATGACCAAGGAAAGAACTAAGTAAGCTCTTAAAACAATCCGTTAGCTCTTAATTTCATATCATAACAACAAAGCACCACAACATTTATGGACATATTCAATTGGTCCTCTCATTTCTCTTTGTTTGTTTATTTTGTTTTGGTTGAAAAAACAAGTTATAGATTATTAAAATGAAAAAAAGAAAAAAGAGTAGGGCGTTAATCTTATTACACACAGTTAATAATGTTTAATAACTATGAATATACATATACGTACATATATATTTGGTCGAAAAAACTACAAAATAATTAAGTAATTGAGATGGAATTTCTTTTTTAAAATATATATAAATATAGCGGTCTAGTCCGAGTGGGTGGGTGAGCGGTTTCACACTTAGAACTAAGAACCAGACTGGTACTCATCAGTTCCACTAAATTGGAATTGAGAATCGGACCAACTCCCAGTGAAACTATTGGTTCTCGGTGGTCCAGGCGATTCCTGGTTTTTTTTCATGCCCCTAACATGTATATAAGGTCAACATCTAAATCTAATGCAACATGTATTCGATGATAACAATTTATGTGAAAAATGAGGTATCGTTTCTATGCTTGACATAGTTAAGGGGGAAATTGCCCAAAAAGTATTAAACTTATTATATTTTTGTCAACTCAGTTTTAAATCTTTTAATTGTGTTAACTAAGCCCTAAACCTTCTCACATGTTACCAATTGAGTCCATCCATTCACTTTTAGCATAAATCACTAATATAAATACCAGTTCCAGTTAGGGGTGTGCAACCGGACCGAGTTTACCCGGTTCCCGATCCGGCCCACCTGGAAAATAGGGTCGGGAACCAGTTCCAGTTGAAACCAGTTCCCAAAATTCAAACCCTATTTGAACCGGTCCGGGAACCAGTTCCAAGGGATTACCCACCCAGGAACCGAATCGACCGGACCAGTTTGAGAACCAGTTTGAGAACCGGTTTTTAAGGCAACCCAAAAAGACCAAAACCCTAATTTATTTCTATCTTTATTCTTTACCTCTCAGGCTCTCACAATTGCAAACTTCCCTGAGCTTGCGACCTCCGCCGATCCTGGTTCCATCCGAGCGCTGACACTGCTTCCGCTCGCCTATCGTTGCTTTCCTCTCGCGACACCCACAGCCTGTGAGATCTCGACGTTGCCACTCTGCCTCTCCCTACTCCGCGCCCCCTGAAATTGCAACGCCACCTCTGTCAACCTAGTTCCTGGCTGCTCACTAGCCTTGCTACAAGCTCCGCAGCCAGATCCAACTCCATGTCGTGCTGCTTCCTCATCTGCGTTCATCTACTTCCTCATCGTGCCATCGCCAGCTCCTTGTCATTCCATCGCTAGTCGCGCCATCGCCAGCTCCCCGTTACACCATCGCTAGCTCCCCGTCGTGCCATCGCCAGCTCCCCGTTACACCATCGCTAGCTCCCCGTCGTGCCATCGCCAGCTCCCGTCACTCTATTTCATCCATCACCGGCTTCCTCATCTGTAAGCTTGCAAATTTCATCGGTTTTTCTAAAATTTTCTTTCGGATTGAAGGTGGGTTCTTCTTGTTTTCTTTGGGGGTGCTTTCCTAAGTTGGATTTCTTGTCAGATTGGTGGAAAATTTTGCGTTTTTTTGTTCATATGGGAACTCATTGTGATTTGTGAATGGGTGGGGTAATCCAACATAGGAACTGTGTACGAAGTGATTGAAAGACAGCAAGAAATCCAACATAGGAACTGTGTTGGGACTTTCCCTAACTATTGACTCTGGAGATTAACCATGTCTTTATTCTTTTTTCTTCTTTGGATTCAGGGAAGTCTGTTGAAATCAATTATGGCACTGGAGCCATTTCGGGCTTTTTTAGCCGAGACCATGTCAAAGTTGGTGATCTTGTTGTTAAGGATTAGGTGTGAACACTTATGATTTATGCAATTGTTGTTCCACAAGACAACAAACTTACCTGGGCAGTTACATTGGCTTTCAGGAATCTATTGAAGCTACCAGGGAACCAAGCATCACATTCTTGGCTGCAAAGTTTGATGGTATACTTGGACTTGGGTTTAAAGAGATCTCAGTGGGTGACGCTACTCCTGTGTGGTAAGTCAGCGCATGGCCACAACTAACTGTTAGATGCCTTTCAGCATCTTCAAGAGTTTATATACAAACCAATGTCTTATCATTTGAAATTATTCATTTCCTTTGTACCTTTATTGAATCTCTAAATTAGAGGATATGTGCAGGTATAATATGGTCAATCAAGGGCTTATCAAGGAGCCAGTATTTTCATTTTGGTTAAATCGTAACATTGAAAGGGAAGAAAGAGGTGAAGTTGTGTTTGGTGGGGCTGATTCTAGTCACTATAATCCATAAGGGAGAGCATACATATGTTCCTGTGACTCAGAAAGGCTACTGGCAGGTTTTTTTTTTTTTTTTGGTCGAAACTACCGATTAATATTATACTAAAAGAGAAGTACAGCCTGCTAGAACAACGTCGCCTAGTACAATATCATGGAAAAGAAGATGAGGGAAAACAAGCCAGTGTCTGATTGGGCTGTGAAACCTGTGGGCCTTAGAGGCCCAATCAGCGGCGAGATTGGCTTCTCGACGGACATGCTGGAGAGAGACATTAGGGCAACGCGAAAAGAGATCTTGAAGAACCACAAAGAGGTGCCGCTCCTTCCATGGCTACGGTTGTTGTTGCCGAAGGACTTCCACCAGAAATAAGCAGTCCGATTCAACCACGACGCGATGGAGATGAAGCCCCTGCTTGATCAGATGTTGGAGTGCCAGAATAAGAGCATAGATTTCAACTTGAAACACCGATTGGGCTGTAACGCTGCTCGTGAACATATCGGTGAGTACTCCATTAAAGTTCCTATAAATACAAGCCACCGCACCTTGCTGATTTCCTGGTAAAAAAGTCCCGTCAATATTGCATTTTATAGTACCCTTTGTGGGTGGTTTCCATTGGCGATCAGGACTGACGCTTGATTTTTGAAATCGAGGTTGAGAGGGCTGAAGAATCTGGAATATGCAGCACTGGGCTAGGGCATGCTCCACCACTCGGATGGGATCCGAGGATTGCTGTATGAAAATTGCGTTGTTACGCTGACGCCATATCTCCCATAGCAGATAAGCAAGCACTTCAAAACTTGGGGGTGTTCGAGACTGAGAGGCTCTAATGGCAACCCACTCATCCAGGCGACGTACAGAGGTAAGGGAGATTGGGATCCTAATCTTGGCATGATTCCATATATCACGAGTCCAATTGCAATAGAAGAACAGATGTTCAATGGTCTCTAGAACATTTTGATTACATAGGGTGCAGTATGGGTTGGGGGAAATGTGTCTGTGGTATAGGTTTGCTTTAGTTGCAATGGCGTTTTTACAGGCTAACCACATGAAAACACGAATCTTAGGAGCCGTTTCCATATGCCATATCTTTTTCCGCAATTGAACAGGATTTTGGTATGAAGAGGAAGCAATAGTGGTAGGGTTTTGTTGGGCCGAAGATAAATAATGGTAACAGCTTTTAACTGAGAATACACCTAAGGAAGTAGCAGTCTAGACTAATTGATCAGTACAAAGAGAAGGGTTTATAGGGGTACTTAGGATCACTTCACTTACTTGTGCACTAAAAAGGTTAGAAATAAGTTCCTTCTTCCAAGTAGCAGTAGATGGGTTTAATATATCAACAACTTTAATGGGTTCCCCCTCCACTGCTTGACCTCCTACTTTACCAATTGTAAGCCAAGGGTCTTCTCTAATGTTAATCTTGGATCCATCCCCCACTAGCCACCGAAGTTTAGGAAGAATTGCATCTCGACCCTTTAATATCAACACTAGGATTATTTAAAAATTTATTATCAAAATCTATATTTTCATCAACACTCTTACAAGAACAACATATTTCACCCCCATGAAGGTCTATAGCCTAAGGTTGCATTTTGAAAAGAGATATGAATATGACCAATTCTAAAGTATAGGCTAATGGTTAAGATTTTCAATCAATATTGATTAGAATGATTATATTAAAAAATTATTAAAATATTTTGGACTAAATTAACTATTTCTATTTCTATTTCAATATTAGTGATCTAAAATATTTTGGACTAAATTGAAAAGTTGAAAAAAAAATTTCTATTTCTATTTCTATTTTAAACGAGAAGCTAAAAAATTCGATTTCTTCGATTTTATTTATTTCGGAATATAAATCTGCATTTTCAAATAGAGACTCCATATAGCATTAGGTTGCTGGAAAAGATCCAAGCTTGCTTCCCAAGCATCGCTAGATTAAAATTTATGAGATCTCAGAAACCCATACCCCCGCTGTTTTGGAGTTCTTTAATTCTGACCATGCTGTCCAATGAATACCTGATTCACTATTGTTCTTACTCCACCAGAAAGTTGATATCTTCTTTTCTATTAATCTGCAGAGCGACATGGGAAGCTTGAAGATGGACATAGCATACTGAGGTAATGCATGAATTATTGCTTTCAATAAAATCTCCTTGCCCCCTTTTGATAAGAAGTTTTCCTTCCAACCGGCTAATTTTGCATTAATTTTGGCTAGGATCCAGGAGAACATCTCACATTTTGAACGTCCCTAGTCCGAAGGGATGCCTAGAAACTTGCCATATCTGCTTACCACAGGTATTCGTAGTTCTCTTGCTAAAGTATTCTGTAGAGTCATAGGACAGTTCTTGCTGAAAAAAAGCCCAGATTTGTTCCTGTTGATAAGCTGTCCTGTTGCTTGGCAATACTGGTTGAGTATATTAGCAAGATTTTGGCATTCAGAAACTGTGTCTTTGAGGAAAAATACTGAGTCATCAGCAAACAGTAAATGAGATAACTTAGGACAGGCTTGATTAAATTGGATTCCATGTAAGTGACCCATACTCACTGCTTGCTTTATAACTGTAGACAAAGCATTAGCAAGTAAAATGAAAATGTAAAGGGATAGGGGGTCACCTTGCTGGATTCCTCTAGTAGGTTTAAAATATGGGAGCCGTTCTCCATTGAATCGAATACTAAAAGAAACCGTAGTGATACAAGCCATGACCATAGTTACCCATCTATTTGTAAAGCCCAATTGCTGTAAATAAGCTGCTAGAAAGTCTCATTCAACCCTATCATAGGCCTTTTGCATGTCAGTTTTCAGAATAAGATTGAATCTTTTTGTTCTTGATCTAACCTTAAACTGGTGGAGTACTTCCTGAACGACCATAATATTATCTTGAATCTAGCTGCCACTTACAAATGCTGCCTGTTCTGGAGTGACCAATCTAGGTAAGCAAGACTTAAGTCTGTTAGCCATAACTTTTGTATGCAAAGTTGCAGAGACTAATGGGACGATACTGGTTTATGCTTTCTGGGTGATTTACTTTAGGAACCAGGGTCAAAATCGTTTTGTTTAAGTTAGGATGCATTAAACCTGATTGAAAGAAATCTTGCACTGCTTTGACAATGGTCGTTTTGATGATATTCCAGTGATGCCTATAGAAAAGACCGTTGAGGCCATCTGGTCCAGGAGCCTTGGAAGCACCCAACTGAAAGGTAGCTTGGTATACCTCCTCTTCTGCTACCATACTTAGTAAGTGATCATTCATTTGCGGTGTAATTATTGTTGGACATTGCACTAGAAATGGGTTAAAGTCTCAGTTTCCCACTGATTGGTATAGTTGAGAAAAGAAGCCCATAGTCATGTCCTTGAGTTGTTCTGGTTCCCGTATCCAATTTTGGTCTTCATCTTTAAGCATACAAATTTGATTTCTTTGTCTTCTTTGCACTGTACAAGCATGGAAAAATCTTGATTTTTTGTCACCCCATGTTAACCAGTTTATACGGGAACACAACGCCCAGAACTGCTCCTCTTGATTCCACAACTGTTGAATTTTAGTTTTAATTGAAATGGCTAACTCTTTATCTCCCACCTGATAAGATTTTCTGTTAGTGATGGTTTGTAGATGTTGTTGTAATTGAAGAATGTGTTGCTTGGCATTACTAAACCGAGACCTGCTCCAGCTATCCAGTTTGAGAGAGACTGCCAGCAATTTTGAAGTTAAAGAGGTAGGACTACTCTCCCATGCTGATTGAATTACCTGTTTACATTCATAATGTTGGCTCCAGAAAGCTTCGTAATGGAAGGTCTTTTGTGGCTTGACAGATTGATAATGAATGTGCAGCATAAGTGGGCAGTGATCCGAGCCAATCGAAGGAAGAGCAAACACTTCTGCAGAAGGATATAATAAACTCCAATCCAAGGAGCAAAAGACATGATCTAACTTCTCCTTCACCAAATCACCCCCCTCTCTATTGTTAGACCAGGTAAATTCACACCCTTTACTGTCCAATTCAATTAAAACGCAGTCATTAATCAATTTCCGAAAAGATATCATTCTGGAATAAATTGCTGGTCTTCTTCCTACTTTCTCCCAGGGGGATAGGAAATCATTGAAGTCCCCAATACACATCCAAGGTAAGTAATTAGCTGCATGGATAGTCCTTATTATATCCCAAAAATCCTGCCGAGCTTGGTATATTGCAGGGGCATATAGGCAAGTAACATGCATCGAAGCAGCTGTCGGAGGGTCTAGAACTATAAGATCTACAAAATTCTGCCTCGAGTTGATAACAGTAACATCAAAAAGCTCCGTCCAAAACACTGCAAGACCTCCAGACAAACCGGCTGGATCTCTCAAAAAAGAGTGAGAGAAGTGAAAACGACGTTGTAAGTTCTTCAAAACTGTTCCTACATTCTTAGTTTCCATTAAAAAAAAAAACTAAATCGAGCTTTTCAGAGGCTAACAAAGCCTTGAGGGCTTGAATTGTCAGGGGATTACCCAACCCCTGACAATTCCAACTTAGTATTTTCATTGGGAACGTGGTGGCTATTGAGGGCTAGCCACCAAAGCCCATGGAGAGTGATCATCAGCCACAAACACAGGGGTGTCCAACAGGTGGGATTCATCAAACTCAGAAGTATAATTTGATCGAATCTCATAAGGGGAGAATCGCTTAGTTTTCTTGCTAGTTCCCATTGCTATCTGTGTTCTAGGGTTCTTTTGTTTCTTTTGTTGAGGAATGGCAATGGAAGGACTTTGAATACCCTTTAACTTGGCATTTGCAGGGACCAACTTTGTGGTTCTGGAAACTGGATTAAGAGTATGTGGTTCAGATAGAATAACAGGGGTGGAAACAGGGACTTTGGGAATAGGATCAATTGGAGGTAAAGCTGAGAGGGGGAGGGGCAGAGATGGAGGGGTTTCAGGTATGGTCTCTTCCATAGGTTCTATAGGAAATTTGGGATTGTAAAAGGCATCCCAATAGGGGCTATGCTGTCTGACCTCTGCCCTCAGCCACGGGCCATAAACCATTGTTTCTCGGCCCTCAAATTGAGTTTCGTCATAAGGGTAATCTTTACATGATGCTACATAATGCCCAAGTTTCCCACATGAATAACAATAGTGGGAGAGTCTTTCATACCGAAAATCAAGCCATAGGGCTTTTCCTGCAATGCTAATGAGCTTGCCTGTCTTTAAGGGTGCTTGCAGGTCAATTTCAATGCGCACTCTCCCAGAGGTATCGGGTTTCACCTCCAGCACTCTTCCCATCTACTGTACCGCTCGACTTAGAAGTTTAGGAGTATTCCATTCTAAAGGTAAGCCAATTACATGAACCTAGAATGCACACTTGGAGAAATCATAACAGTGTAAGGGAGTTTTTGGTTGCCATGGGCGTAAATTGACTAGATGACCAGAGAATAACCAAGGGCTTCCATCTAATATACGTCGTTTTTCGATTTCAGATCGACATTTGATGATGTAGATGCCACCATCGCTGGAAGAGATTTCCACATGATCTACACGCCAAGCTTTTTTCATCGCAATTTGAAAAGCAGGTAAATTGACAGTAGGGTTTGTGAAAATATTACCCACAAGGATGAGGCGACACTCTTCAATATTGTCCATTGCATATACATCTTCCCAGACCTCCAATTCTTGTTCCGAACACAGACGTCCCAGTCGGTGACATAGTGAAGCGATTCGCGATGAATTATCTTCCTCATCCGTAGCCATAATGAAAGATAAGTTACTAATACAAATTAATTGACAGGCTCCTAGTTCAGAGTAGAAGCCATCATGGGTTGCATGTCAAGGATCGACCACATGCAACCAAGAAACTTCGGAAGTAAAGCAAGGTACGCGGCCAGATGTACAAGGAAATAGCGGAGAAAACCAGAGAAGAACTTCAATGGAAAATGGAGAAGGAAGGTGTATCACTTGAAAGTCCAGTAGTGACAACAGGGTGTAAAGATGCAGAAAGCAGGGAGAGATGGAGGGGTTTAGTCAATTTGTTCATCTAAAACACATGAAGAGGAAGACATGAAGGAAGGCTCGAGCATGTCGCAAGAGAGAACTCTAACATAATCGAGAGAGAGTTTTTAACCCGACTACTAGCAAGTTGGCTACCAAGACCTAATAGGTTTTTTGTCCATACTTCGGGCATTGCATTTAAGTGTCTGTTTAATTGGTTCTTTTTTCAATTGACAATTTAAGATGGCCGATGTCCTCATTCGAAATGAAACTACTGGTAAGTGTTTACGCATATTGTTATTATGCGTTTCTGGATCAATTATCATTCTTTTCTTCCTCCTTATGGCATTAAGTGATTACAAACTGTCTTTTTAGGATTTTGTGCTAGTGGTTGTTCGGCCATTGCAAATTCCAGGACCTCCTTATTGGCAGGACCTATTGTGAGTTTCATAAGCAGTGAGAAATTGCCATTGTTCATTCTATTGACAAATCCTTTGACACGCTGAACAGTGTACATGTGCCTAAGTGGTAGATTCACTATATTTGACTATTATCATATTCTGCATTATTCAAATTTATATTTGTGAATAAACATGATTAGTTTAGGGTTTGAAAGGGATGAAAATTGAAATAGGTAGTCAATTGTTATTTCTTGTTTTATTGGTTTCACTTTTTAACTTTTATGTTTGAGGGAAAAACTTATTTAGTTCTATAATGTGAGAGGAATACAATTAGGAACTCATCTTTCATTTATGTATTCACTAGCTTCTTTATTTGAGATAATTATGCAGAAATTTTCCAAGAGCTTTGAATGATACATGGCTTAAATTAACTTTTGTTGATTGAACATGATACTGGCAAATGGGTTTCATCATTTGTTCTATTGTTGTAAAATCTCCTTGGACCATGCTAATCCGTTGTGGAAAGTGAACTACTAAGGTGATGATAAGGCAGGGCACCTTTAGATATTCTCATTCAGTGGGCAATGGTTATTATAATCAATAGTTTTTTTATTTATATAATATCTGATTACTTGTTGCTACGCTGGATCTGGTTGATAGTTCTTCATTTCAGGGTTGTCTTTTGTCTTGTCACCTTAGATGCTTCCACTTGGAACCATCATATAAGTAAGACTCACTCATAAGCTCAATCGTCAGGAGCAAATCAACCTTAATGTTGCCTTTAAATTTGAGGATAACAATATGGGAAGTCGAGAGGGAAAGGTTGGCTAAAATTGGGGACTGTTTATCAGTGTGGATGTCCTTATGCTGATCGAGATTGTAAACGCTTTATCTTACAGATGAGTGTTGTGCAGCAATTTTTATGCAAAACAGGTTCCAATATAAACAAGGTTAACCCTGTTCCCAGACTAGAAAAATAGGGTGGGTCGGGAACGGGGTCCAATGCAAATATGGTCGGGTACAGGGTCCAAAAATAGAGAACCAGTTATAATAGGGTCGGGTACAGGGTCCAGGTCTAGACCCTACCCACCCTGAACCCGATCACCCCTAGTTCCAGTTGCCCAATGTGGTATGGTCGACATCGATGTAGATATTTTTTAATAATATTTTTATATTTTTTCCTTTTTCTCTTATTTTTTCTTTTTCCCGTTTTCGCTCTACCAAGCATCACCAGGCCCTAATGAGGGTTGCCCTTGCTAGCCCAAGCCTAGTTGTCCCTTGCTCGAGGCCAACAACCTCCACTGGCCATTGATGGGCCTAGTGATGATGCGCAAAAGGAGAAAGAAAAAAGGAAAGAAGAGAAAAGGAAAAAAAGAAAAAAGAAAGTAAAGAAGGAAAGGAGAAGAAAGAGAAAACAAAATATTTAAAAAATGAAAAAAAAATTGTTCACATTAATGTCAATTGTGCTGAGTAGGATAGTCGGCATTTATATTAGCAATTTTCGGTTAACTCTAGTCAAATGGACTCAATTGGTAGACGTGAAAAGGCTTATGACTCAACTAGTATAATTAAAAAGTTTACTACCAAATTGGTGAATGTGTAATAAGTTTAAAAAAATTTGGACAATTTTTCCATAGTTATGAGTAGTTGTGTTTCTAGAAGAAACGCTTTTGGGTAATTTTCTAGCATCATTTACCATGGAATCATGGGTCGTTGGTACATTTTCTTTGTAAAAAGAAAAAAGAAAAATATTTAACGTCTTACATATATAATTCTAACCACAGAAAAACATTTGACCTCTGAGTATTCCATCTAATTAGGTCCTGCCTTATTTTTTTTTTTTTTTTTTGAGTCGTAAGACAGTAATTCTAACAGATTGAACGTCTCCAATTTAAAAAGGGAATGACCCACTTTCTTGAACAGAACATAAGTGGTATCCTAGCAATTTACGAGGTTTAATACGTGAATCTTATCAATTTTGTTAGCGAAGGTTTGAAATCCTTTCTAAGTAACCAATTAAGAAAATATCATAATTTACAATGTGTTAATTGTTTTATTGAAGTACGTAATTAGTGTCCTAACAGTTGTTATCGATTAAAATTAATTAGTGCTTTAGTGACACTTGTTAATAAGACTCAATTTATTTAAAAATGTATTTATGACACTTATTAATTAACTAATTTGAAATGTTTTTTAATTTCCAATATATTGACATTTATCATGATATATGCAATAAGGATTCATAACTTTAATATTTGGATGGATTTGATCTGGGATGAAAATGCTGGCTTATACTAGTTTTTAATAGCAATTCATCACAAAAATAAAACCCATTGATAACAATACATGCAGAGAAAAATATATATACTTCCTCCATTCGTTCCTTAGTCAAACCTTAAATTGTAAAATAAGGTCTCCACATGTTCATTAGAACCTAATCCAACGCAGAAACTAAGATCAAGTACTATGCCACAACAATGAAATTACTATATAACTGCATCGGGCATGTTTTGACATGTATGATCCCATCACCTTGGTCACAAAATTTGGTCCATCTCTTCTACTTCATCCTTGGCCAATTCAAGAATCCAATTGTGCAACCCAAGTAAGCAAAAACAAGTAGAGCCTTATCTGATCGGTCTCGACACTAATTAAACAATGCTTGCAATATTATAGAATTCAGTGCTTCATCGCAATCTCGTAACACTCTTTTTTCACTAACATAAGCTGTGAAGCATCCTCTTCTTGCTAGCTTCTTGCCAACTCCTAACCTTTCAACGAGCCAACGCAATTTTCTTTCAAGAAGGGCCATCGGAACTTTCCAACCAAGACACCAACTTAGTAGTGGATTTGATCTCTCAACAAAAGGAGGGATGCTGAGATCTGAATTACCATATAAATTGTTGGAGGCTTAGCGAATGGATTATTTTTAGAAAGATAAGGAAGACAGAGAAAAAAAATGCGGAATTAGATCGGGCTTTGCTAGCATAAGAATTTTTGGGATACTATGAGAATAACAGCTTATTGTGGACTATAAATTCTTGAAAAAGTAGATCCAAAAAAAATTTATGATTATTTGCAATTTGATTTTTTGTAGTCTAGAATAGACTGTTATTTTCACAGTATATTAATGACTGTTACTCAATCATTTCTCAATTAGATTAGCATTAGGTTTGTTATTCTCATTACAATTGGGACAAAGAAGCTTAATTTAGTTTGAAGGGTTTAAAAAAGATTTAAAATTTGGAGCTCTAGTGGAACTTTAGAACCGGATAGAGATGTCCAGAACTAATTCCGTGCAGAATATAACCGGATATAAGTCCTCCTATTCATCTGATTTTCGCTTACATTAATAATTTTTCAAATTGCTGATGTTGCAATCTATTATTAAATTGAAAAAAATAGAGAAAATCATGTAGAGTTATCTTGAATTAATATACGGCCTTTTGGCCTCCCCTTTCACCAAAAAATAGAGGAATAAAAGTATCTTAAAGTAAAAATGGACCAGTTTAATTGAAGTAAAAGGAAAAGAAAACAATCTGAAAAATTGTGTTGATCTTTGATTCTGGTGATTTTACTAATTTCCAACAACTATCTCTTTATTAATGACAATTGAATAGAGTATTTTTGTGGTGAAGGTTTTGATGGAGAGGACTCTCGGCAAAGAAAGGATGAAGACTCTTTCCTCCACCTTCCAAAAAATGATTAAAAAAAAAAAAAAAAAAAAAAAAAATATACATATATCATGTGAGCAGAGTATCCACGTCCTTGACAATTTCTATTTTAAAACTGTGAAGTGCAAACTTTCCTGGATGGTGAAACCCTCACTCACCTTGACCCAAAGATTGATAGTCAATCTATGGTGCCGATGGCGCTTGGTCTCTCTTTCATGTTGACGATATGATTTAGGTTGTTAAAGTGAAATAAGATCAGATGATTAAGATTGCACCAAAATAGTTTGAGGATCCCATGCAAAACTAAGCAATCTTTGAGAAGCATCTTATTTTTCACCTCCTCCCTCTCTACAACATGGACAAAATGATTAGCAAGATTGTTACATTATCCTATTTCCTTGTCTTTAGGATTGTAGAATTTTACTTAATGTTTTAGGTGATTTTATTGATGTAGTTATAACTAGAGGCAACACACTTGCTATACTCATAACTATAGTTCTATGGTTATGTTAAAAGAGAAAGAGGGTAGTTTTATTATTGTTTGTGGAAAGAAAAGTAGCTTGTTACTTTGAAGAAGTGGATGGCAATGGGGGAGAAAAGTGCCAAAAAAGTCTTCAAAATATTATACTGATACTAATTTAGTCATAAATATTTGAATTTGACTAATTTAGTCTTGAACTTTTTCATGTTGGTACTAATTGAGTCAATCTAACTAATTTATGTCAGAAATTGATTACAAAGATGCCGGTTGCCTACATGGCTTGTTCGCCGCTAACGTAGATGTTTTTATATAATGTTTAATTATTTTTTCGAATTTTTATTATTTTCTCTTTTTTTTTTCTTTTTTTCCTTTTTCTTTTCCTTCTTTTCCTTTTCCCCCCCTTTTCTTTCTTCCTTATTTCCCCTGCTAGCCTTCATGATGACCAACGGAGGTCGTCGATGAGTGCCGAGAAGCCCTCGCTTGGATGAGGCCCCTTGCCAATGCCAGAGGCCGGTGAGTGTTGGCAAGGGCTAGCCTCGCCTGGACAAGGTCCCTCGCTATTTGAGCAAGGCTACTTTTGCCATAGGGTCCCCTCACTAGATTTGGTGAGGGGTGGCCTCATCGGCCTCTAGCATTAGTGAGGCCAGCAAGGGCTTCCTAGCACTTACTGGCCATCACCCGTTGAAAGCCGGCTATCATGGAGGCTGGCGGAGGAAAATAAGGATGGAAAAAAAAGAAAGAAAAAAAAAAGAAGGAAAGAAGAAAAAGGGAAAGGAAAAATTAATAAAATTCAAAAAAAAATAATTAAATATTATATAAAAATGTCCATGTTAGCACTGGTGGTACTACATAGAATGACTGGCATTCATGTTAGCAATTTTTGATATAATTTGGGTTGATAAATTGAATTGGTATCATTGTGAAAATGTTTATGACTAAATTGATTTAATTAAAGTATTTTAAGACTAAATTTATATAAATGCAATAGGTTTATGACTTTTTTAGCACTTTTCCCGGCGATGAGAGATCCCATAATGCAAGAAACTAATTATCCATTAATAGAAAAGTGACCTAGTGAAAATGTGTAAAATTACCATTTTTGATTTTCTTATTCTAAGAAAGCTATAAACTTTATGATCAGGTTTGGTCATCTAGAATTCTAGTAAGAATAAGACTTGATAAGATAAGATATAAAATCTAAGGATTTTGATATATCCAATCCACTGTTTGGTGAATCATAATAATAAGTTTGGATAAATTCACATTATATCATATACATTATTTAATATAAATACATATCAATGTAAGTGAACCTAAAATTTGCATAAACAGATATAGTAAAAAAATTTCTCGACACTCTTGCCTACTTCATTTTTATTTGCTTTTTGTCCCCTCTTTTTGAATTATTTTCTTTTTATTTCTTTTCCCCTTCTATCATTCTATAAAATAATCTTATTAAATAATAAATTGTACTAATATACCTAAAATAATATTTATATATAATAAATTTATAGTTTTATATCGAATTGAATATATAAATAAAAATAATATTAAATTTAAAAAAAAAATTTTTTTTTGTTATTTTGAAATTCTTATATTAAAATTGAAATATAATTTATATGGAAATGTAATTTTAAATTTGTAAATTAAAGAAGTTTGTCACTCAAGAAATATAACTTTCCTACTATGGATAATAGAAATCATTTCCACATTTATCCCACCTCCCCTATGGGACAATTTCATTCGAGCTATATCCCTCTTATATTCGACTTTATCTTATCTTAAGTAGGCATTAAATGCAATCTTGTTCTATCTTAAATTTTATCCTGACTATCAAATGCAACCCAAAGGTATTTTTAGTATGTTTGGAGTTGGACACCATATTTGCAAATTCTCATTAGATTTTTATTTAGGTTTTTTTTTTTTTAATTTCAAAGTTATCTAGGGTTTTGAGATCTATAAAGGATAATGTAGTCGATTCAATATAAAAATAGGTGTTAGGAACTAATAAGAAGGTGGAAATAGCGCAAGACTTATTGTATCCTATTATCAAATAGGAAAGTTTACCTCTTTAAATATTTACATGAAAATTTGAGTTTTGTTTTTGTTTTTGCCCTTTAATGTGTATACAAGATTTCTTTTTTTTTTTGTGGGAAATAAATTATTGCAAAATATTATGTTTTTAAATAATCACTTGTATAGCTAGAAACAGTTAGTTAATGAAAAAATATTTTAATCATCGACAATTTATGTCTAAATACCTTTGTGGAAGATAAAAATATTTTCATTCATTCATTTTTGTAGGCAGTATAAACGATCATTTTAAGAAAAATATCTTTCAAATGAGTAATTTTTCATGAAACAAACGCATGCTTAGTGTATGGTGTGTGAAACTTTGTTTATTATTTAGTTTCCTTTTCTCCATTTCCACCGCATCACTTTGGCATCTCTTTGCTGTTTTTTATTTATTTTTCATTTCAAATTTGGTGCTTATATTTCTTTGTGAAGCATAAGTTGAACAGACTTCCACAGATTTGTTTTATTTTCAAGTTATATATATCATACGCCATGTAATTGCATGAGACGCATAAGGCATATCATGAACTTGGACGAGATAAACAAATTGAACAAATGCATAGATTATAACATGTATGCTTATTAGTATGTCTATATATTTATTTTATTTTATCTATATTTGTCCAATTCAACCCTCTCACATCAAAACCCTCTCTAAAACACCACCTTTTTTCCATAGTAGGGTGCGTTTGGGAAGACTTTTGGGGAAAATCCTTGAGAAAATATAAAGGCCTTTGAGTCAAGAGTGTTTTTCAAAATGCAAAGTGTGTTTAGTAAATTTATTTGTGAAAGTCCATTGTGAAGTATACTTGTGCAAAATAGTGTTTGGGTAAATTAAATTTGCAAAATACTTTTATTATTAAAAAAAAGGAAAGTTGGCCGACCAAGGCTTCACTGGTGACCGCCGGCCAAGGCTTCACCGGTTACCGCCGGCCAAGGCTTCGCGCCGGCGAAGGGTAGGCGATCCGGCGAGGGTCGCGGCGACCCTCGCCACGCCGTCACACAACCCACCGCACTGCGAAGGTCACCATGAGGTCGCAGAGGATCTGGGTTGCGGCGAGGTCCTTGGTCGCCTGGGTCGCCGCGACCTCCAGTGACCTCCGCAACCCAGATCTGGGTCGTGGCGAGGTCATGGGTCGCCAGAGGTTGCGGCGACAGACCTCGCTGCGACCCAAGCGACCTCACCGTGACCTAGGCAACCGACGCGACCCAAATTTGGGTCGCACAACTGGTCGGCGACGGTTGCCGGCCTCTCTCCAACCCGTCGTTGACCCATCGCCACCTCGCCTACCGACATCTGAGAATTCGACAAAGAGGAAGATGAACAGTGCATCAGGCCTTTCGAAAATGCTGAAAGCCCAAGGCATCCTAGGACCTGCCTTGGGCTTTCAACCTTTGGAAGGCCAGCATTTCTTCAAGACAGGTCTAAAATTTTTTCCCAAACACCCAATATTTGGGCAAATGGGTTTTGGGTACCCAAAGGTACTTGGCCAAGCTGGTGCCAAACGCACCCGTAGTCTATCTAATTTTGCCTTTTCCTTGGAAAAAAAATAATAAATTTGGGCGGAGCAAAAGAACTCGAATCTTATATTCACATAACTCTCTTCACCTAATAGTCAAAGCTTCTCGAGTTGAACATTCTGTCATGCTACCAAAACACCAGTTATAAGTTCGAATTTGATACCATGTGTAATACCAACAATGATTTTCTATTATGTTAAATAAGGCAATAATTACTGCTTGAAAAAATCTATGGAAAACCTTAAGAAATTAATATCTTAAGGCAACAAGTGTGGCGGCTAAAGACGGCCATAAATTGCTCCTGTATATAGTGTTTAATAATATATTGTACAATTCTTTATAAAAGAACGAATGTGAATAAATATAGGGAAGAGAAGCAGTGCTAGGGCTCTAATTATGATAACAAATTCAATTTTGGCATAGAAAATATACATAAACTAATCAGGAAAATAATCATGGAGAAAATCTCTGCTAAGCTTAGCCTTGCTATCTAACATCCCCCGCAAGCTGATGTAGCAGAAGTCACAGTAAGCTTGATCTGAGAAGACAAAAACGAGGAGTGGAGAGGCCTTTAGCGAAGACAGCAAGACTACAGCTCAGCAAAGATTTACTTCCTGATTAGTCTATGTATATTTTCTATTCCATAATTGAATTTGTTACCATAATTGGGGCCCTAGCACTCTCCTCTTCCCTATATTTATTCCCATTCGAGAGTACAAAATATTATTAAACACTATATACATGAGCAATTATGGCTGCCTTTAGCGGCCACACTTGTTGCCTTAAGATATTAATTTCTTGAGGTTTTACATGGTATTTGAGCCAATTAAACTTGTGGTGGAAGTGACTGTTGCCGATGCCTGTTGCCTCCAAAGTACCCAAATTGTTGGTAGAACCGATTGTGACGAGCAACGGCCTTGTGTCCTGGGCAATTACAAATCTGACACCTCACATTGTTGCGTCTTTGATTTTTTGTTGCCATTGAAATTTCAATATTGAGAGTTGCCCAAATTATTAAAGTTGGGCTGCTGTCCATGCGGATTAAAATTCCTCTGCCCCATATTTGAGTTGGGGCTATTGAAATTGGAAGCAGGGCCACGCTGTGAATGGGAATTTTGGGCCCAAGCTGATGTCGTGCGCGACGAAGGCAACTGATTGGGTGGTTTGTGATTCCTGGAGCTCCAACAGTGCTTCATGAGCCAAGGAAAAGCCATGAAAAGACTCCCCGGTCATTTGTTGATGCTAGATGTGTTAAATGGGTTGTGCAACCCATTTATGGACCCATTTAAGCATAAATGGGTCGTTAATGGGTCAGGCCTTGAGAAATAAGGTACCCTGATGGGTTTTAAAAATAAAAGAACTAAAATAAATGGGTCTTAAATGGGTACCCATTTAAGACCCATTTACAAACCCATTAAAGTCTAAAGATGGATTGTGCAACCCATTTATTTTTCTCTTCTTTTTTTATTTTTCTTTCTTCTTTTTTTCTTTCCTCTTCCTCCGATCGCCGGCACGGCGATGGCCGACGACCGGCCAGGCGACCTCGAGGCTCGCCAGATCGGCGAGGCTCGAGCCTTGCCCGACGCCGGCGAGCCTCGAGCTCCTTGGATCTGGTGAGGCGGAGGCCTCGCTCGACGCCAGCGAGCCTCGAGCTCGCCGGATCTGGGGAGGCGGAGGCCTCGCCGACGTCTGGCGAGGCTCGAGCCTCGCCGATTTGGCGAGGCGTCGGCGAGCCGGGCAAGCTCGAGGCTCGCCTGTGGCCGGCCGCCGGCCGTCGTCGTGGCCGGCGGCCGGCCAAAGAAAAAGAAGAAGAAGAAGAAAGAAAAAAGAAAAAGAAAAAAGAAAATTTATATTTAAAAAATTAAAATACTTAAAATTTTATTTTTTAAAAAAATAATTAAAATTCCATTTTGTAAAATAATTATTTTAAAAATTATAAAAATTGTCCATTAAATTTGTGTTGTATAAAATTATTTTAGCAATACCATTTTTAAATATATATATATATATATATATATATATATATAAAATAAATTAAGTTTAATTAAATGGGTCGGGTATGGATCAAAATTTTTGCATTGTAATAAACAGGTCATAAACGGGTTAAATGGGTCGATTTGGGTCGGACCATTTATAACCCGACCCAAACCCGACCCGACCCACCCGTTTAACGGGTCTAGTTGATGCTGAGTGTGAATCGAAATTGCAACAACCAAGCTTTGAAACTCAGCTCCTAAGCCTCAGAAGATATGCGTTCGGTACTCTTGTGATTAGATGGGCTCACCAACGGAGGCCAATTGATCAGATATAAAAGTAGCCTGTTGAAGAAATTCGGTCACGATTTGATTATCCTTCCACATCATCTGAAGTTGCAGCCGCAATTGGGTAGTTCGCACACTGTTTTGGGCAGCGAAAGAGAAGAAATTCCACGCAACATGAGAGGTGTTCATATTACATAACTGACTCGCAATTGAATCAGCTATCGTGCTTAAGATCCACCCAAGAGCAATTTGGTCTAATGTATGCTAGTTATCGTATTCAAGATTGGGCACAATATTGGAAGAACCATCTGTATTGGTTTGAGTAATTTGTTATGAAGGACATGGCAGCGTTCCATCGATGATCGAAATCAATTTATTTGCTCAAAGGAAGGGGAGGATTGGAGCTTTCCACACCACGTAGTTGTGCCCCAACATTTGGACAACCGGATGACCTCATGAGATTTCCAAATGGCAAAATAATGGGGCTAGTGAGAGACAAGATTGTTGAACTGGACGGCATTGAGATACTAACAGCAACGGGAGTCGTAGGACTCGATTTTGTTGAGGAAGTTAGATCGGAACCCATGGCTATGATGCTTTTGCAATTGATAGCTGTGATACCATGTAAACTTCAAGACATTAATATTTTAAGGCAACAATTGTGGCAGCTAAATGCAGTCGTAATTGCTCCTGTATGTAGTGTTTAATAATACTTTGTACATCCCTTTGTAAGAGACCGAATGGGAATAAATACAAGGAAGAGGAGCAACAAATTCAATTATGAAATAGAAAATCATAGAAACTAATCAAGAAAATAATCATGGAGGAAATCTTTGCTGAGCTGTACCCTTGCTATCTAACAATCTCCGTAATAAAACCATGTATCGAGTCCTATATAAATAACAATTTATGTGATGATTGGGGTATCATGTTTGTGCTTGATATAGTTGGGCTCAAAATAATTGTTTGTCAAAGATACGTCAACATTCTATTCAAACAAAATAGAAATTTGTCAAAAAAATCGTAAACCTATTGTATTTTTTTCAATTCAGTTCTAAATTTTTTAATTTTATTAACTGAGTAACTTATTTATGTTTTGTCAATTAAGTCAATCCGACCAATTTTGGTTGTAAATTGCTAATGTAGATGTTGGTTTTCCTATGTGGCACAATCAATGTTAATGTAAACAATTTTTATATTTTTACTCTTCTTCTTTTTTTAACAAACCCTTTCTGGCCAATGCGTAAGGGCCATGAGATAGGGTCACGGTTCTCACCGGATGACTAACAAGGACTGCCAACCATTACTGAAATTGGTAGAAAAAAAAAAGGAAAAGAAAGAAAGAAAAAGAAAGTACCGTCTATGGCACTACCGATGTCCATGTTGATTTCCAATTAAAATTAATTAGATGGAATTAATTAATAAAACTCTAATAAATTTAAAATCTTTTAGACAATTTTTCCGAAAAAAGTAGTGCCTTTTGGTTTTGAGATCAAACATGTCAAGATGAAACCTATTTGGTAATGCTTTCGTCATTCGATCCTTAAGAATATTATCCAATGACACGAGGCATTAGGAATCTCTTTGTGTAAGTGCTTTTAGATGGATTTAACCTAGGACATTGCAAAAAATTGTGAAAAGTGCTGGCTTAGACTAGTTTTTATTAGCAATTCATCATAAAAAATTTCAGATGTACATTCCTAATCCGACAAAGAAAATAAGAGCAAGTCCTATACCACAATGATGTAATTACGGAATGACTGTATTGGACGCTTGTAGGCGCGTATGATCCCGTCCCCCTTGATAGCAAGATTGGGGTGAGTCTCTTCTACTTCGGCCTAAGCCAGTTCGAGAACCCAATAGAGCAACCAAGGCAAGCAACACAAGTAGAGCCTCTTGCACTCTTCCGGTCGGTCTTGGAATTGATCAAACAACGCTTGCAATATTCATATCTGTATACTTCTTTTTTTTCCATTTGGATTTTTTTAAGCAAAATAAATCTTCTTCTTCACATAAAGATTTATCTTTCAATACAATCCTTATATGACAAGTGGGTCTTACACTGCAAAGTTCACCGGGATCTCACAAAGTTCTCTTTCTTCGCCGACATACGCTGCAAAGCATCCTTTTCTCGCCAGCTTCTTGACTTTCCTAACTTCTCAAGGAGCCGACGCGTTTTTCTTCCAAGAACGGCCATCAGAACTTTCACGGACGATGGGGGCTCCTGAGTGAATTTGTGATCTTGAGACCGGAATTACTGTACGATTGTTGGAGGCTTATCGAATGGATTATTTACAGAGAGGATCGGAAGAGATTATAATTGTTGTGGAATTAGAGTAGGAGTCGGTTTATTTTTTTATTAGAATAGGAAAGAACAAGTTTGATTTAATTTTGAAGCGTTTAAAAGAGATTTTAGGCTTGGAACTCTAGTGGGATTTTAAATCCGGATAGAGATGTCCAAAAAACTAACCGTGGCCAGAATATGACAGAATGTAAATCATTTAATTGAGCTGATTTTCTCAATCTAAGTCTATCTGACATTAAGACTTTTCAATTTGTTGATGTTGCTATCTATTATTAAATTAAAAAAGAGAGAAAATCATGTATGATTATCTTCAGTTTTCTTTTTTTTTTGGTAGAACAATTATCTTGAATTGATGTACGGTCGTTTGGCCTCTCCTTTGACAAAATAAAAGGAATAAAAGTATCTTGAAGTAAAAAAGAGCAATTGTAATAGTAGAAAAAGAAGGAAAAAAGAGAGAAAAATATGGAGAATAAAAATAATTGTTGATCTTTGATTATTATGCTAATTTCGAGCAATATGTCTTTGTTACTAACAATCGAATAGAGCTTTTTCAAGGTGAAGATTTTGATGGAGAACCCCTAGCGAAAGGGCGAAGAATCCTTTCTCCACCATCCAAAAAAACAAAGAAAAGTTGGTTCAGATAGAGAATCCACGTCCTGAACTATTTCAATTTCAAACTTGTAAAGTGCAAATTCTTGCAAGTGGTGGAATCCTTATCCACCCAGACCCGCCATAGGCTAGGTGGAGGTCCCCATGAAAAAGAGAGAGAAAGAGAGAGAGAGAGAGAGAGAGAGAGAGTTATTCTATGACGGTGATAGGAGTTGATAACTTGATCTCTCATATTGACAAAGTGATTGATTTAGATTGCGAAAGTGAGAAAATGTCAATGGATTAAAATTGTACTAAAAAAGTTTTAGCATCCAATGCAAAAACTTAGCAATCTTATTTTTTCTCGGTAGCATCTTATATTTCCATATTTTTCTTCTCTCTTTATGACGTGGGCAAGATAATTAGCAAGATTGCTACATTATCATAATTCCTAGAAACATTTTTTTGTTTTTTGTTTTTGTTTTGTTTTTTGTTTTTTTGTTTTAGGTGATATTGTTTAATTTAGTTATAATTAGAGGCAAGGCAGTTGCAACGCACGACTATAGTTGGGTGAGTTAGGCACGAAAAGAAACTGAGTAGTTATTTTGGGCAAGTAAATGGTTACAAGAGGTACAATAATGCAAGAGTGGTTCAATGAAAGCAACTACACATTAACCAAAAAGCTACCCAATGCATAAAATCAATATTGTCGTACTTTTTAGATGTAAGAATCATATAAACCTCAGGAATATTTTAATAAATATGGTTTGGACACCAATTTTTCTCTTTATAATGTTATAGATTTTCCTACTGGATTTAACTTAAATCTTTATTTAGGACTACTTCAGAGTTGTCCAGGTTTTTGAGACACTTGGTTTGTTATATTCCGTTACCAAGAAAGCTTATCTTTTTTATAAAAATAATTAATATGAAAAATTGAGTTTTGTTTATTTCGCTTCTTTTAGCAAAACATAAGTTATAGACTTTGACATATTTGCTTAAAATTTTTCGAGTAATTTAGCATAAAACATATAACTACACGAGCCTCATAATTCATGAACGATGCAATTAGTTTTCATTAGTGAGAGAAATTGTTTAAATGACTCCGATGTGATTGATTTTTGTGAAATTTAGTGAAACCATAACCAACTATTCTAAAAATTTAAGTTATTACGTGAATGTATTGTTTATTATTTAAATAATCTAACATTCCCTCTCAAGCATAGGTTGGACTTTGGCCTTAACCTAAGGTGTTGAAATATTTGAGTAGAGAGATAAATAGAGGCTTGGAAGATTCAAATTCAGGACTTCTTAATTGTGATACCATGTAAGATTTGATTAGACCATGGCCAGCTATTCTAAAAGTTTAAATTATTAAATGAATGTGTAGTTTATTATTTATATATTTTAATAATTATATATTATATTGCCTGTTGAAGGAAAAAAGCAAATAAAAAAGAATACACGTGGAACCAAACGAACCCGAAAGGGAACCTGACTCCTACATTGATCCTCAAAAGAACCCCGGCTGAGAGAAAGGAGAGGGGGGGGTGTTTGGGGTCACTTTTAGAAAATTCGTAGATTCACACACGATTGGTTCTTTAGTGATATGCTGCATATATAACAGTATCCGAATCTTAACAAAGTAAACTTTTGAGAAAAATAATGTGCCCAGCATTGTTTTACAGTCAAACATCAATTATTTTTATCTATCTTCATCAAATAGACGTGCTGTTTCACATGCAGGATGGGGCATAAGACCAATTTCTCATTGCTAATCTTCATGGTTTGTTTGAGTCTCATGTTGATGTAATCTCTCTCCATTTGATAGTCGAAACTTTTTAAGTTGAATTTTTTATCATGCTATTGTAGCGTGGTTAATAAGTTTAAATGTCGTCACAATTTATAATACCAATAATATCTTTTATTGTATTAAAGGAGAAAAATGATTATTGCTCCAAAAAGATATTCACAATTAAATCTTGCACCAAATACTATAGTTATAACGATTTATGTAAAAATCGAGGTTTGTTTGTTCATGAATCACTTTGGTAACACTCTCAGCATTCAGTCCTCTAGGAAAAAAATCGAAGAACATGAGCCACGTTAGGGAACTCTTTTTACAAGTGCTTTTAGATGGATTTTGAGCTAGAATGAACAGGGATTACTAGCAATTCATCACAAGAATACACCCATCAATAACAATACCTGTAAAGAAAAAATAAATACTTCATTCATTCCTTAGTGAAGCATTGTATTATAAAACAAGTTCTTCATGTGTACATTCGAACCTAATCCAACAAAGAAACAAACATCAAGTCCTATACAATGAAACTACTGAATGACTGAATCGGGTGCATATCCGCGTGTATGATCCCATCATTCTTCATCACAAGATTACGGTCGGTCTCTTCTACTTCGGCCTTGCCGGCTTGTAACTTCCCAGCGAGGCAACGCAACTTTCTTCCGATGACAGCCATTAGAACTGCCCAATGGAGAACGGTGACTCCTTGGTGAATTCAATCTCTAACCAGTTGCAGAGATGTTGAGATCGGAATCAAATGTACAAATTGTTTATAAAGGGATCGGGAAGAGAGAGGATAAACCTTGTGTTAGGATTCGGTTTCTTTTTCTGATTATATTTGGGATGACGAAGCCTAGTTTAAGTTTAAGGATTTAGAGGAGATCTTAAGTTCGGAACTCTAGTGGGATTTTAAAACCGGTTTTACAAAAGTATCTAACAATTAACAGAAAAAACTACCCAGTTGAATGAATAAAATTACCATCTCGATATTTTTTTGCTGTAAGAATCATATAAAACCTAGGGTGTATTTTAGTAAGTTTGGGGTTGGACACCAGATTTAAAAGTCCTTTTTGTAATAGCATAAACTAGCTTCTTAGATTTTATTTAGATCTTTATTTTTGAAAATTCCACAGTCGTAGTGGGTATTGAGACTATGTATATGTTATATACTAATATCTAGTTAGAAAGATTGCCTCTTTAAACGTTGATATGAAAAATTGAGTTTGGTTTCTTTTTTTTTTTGCGCTTTAATGTAAATCTATATTTCTGTTATGTAGCTTAGCTTTTCTTCATTTCCACTTCATCGCTTTCGCATATCTGTTTTTCTAATTAACTTAGTAGAACAAATTTCGCCTTTTTATTTTTTCGTCGAAAAAAGTTAAATAGGCTTCCACAAATTTGCTTTAACTTTTTGAGTTTATAGCATAAACCACATAATTACATGAGACCGTAATTCGCATTATCTTTAAAAATGCAATTAGTTTTCGTTAGTGAGATGAATGTTTAAATGATTTACATGTTATTATTTACGTTTGATATTTCGCACATAAATTAACTTCATTTTCATAAAGTACCGTATATAACTTGTATTAATGAATTAGTGTGTATCAATCTAAATTTCCCTTTTCTAAAATAAAGGAAAATGAATTCAAGTGAATCCAAAAGAACTTGAAAGGGAAGTTGACTATCGTGATCTGAATCTTAACAAATTAAACCCCTAAGAAAAACAATGTGTCAAACTATATATTCTAGTCAAACATCAATTCTTCATTCGAGACTCATATGCATGTAATCTTTCTACCTGACTCGAATATTCTAACATGCTTACCGAAATACATGTCATAAGTTGAACATTGACACTAATTGTGATGCAAAGAGGACCTCTATTAGATTAAATTGGGCAATGGTTACCGCTTGAATAGTGACAACAATTTAGGCAAAAATTGAGGGATTGTATGTACGCTTGAAATAGTTGGACTAAAAATAGCAGCTTATCACATATATGTAGAGACTCTATTTGAACATGATAGTATCTTTTTTGGTTAAGAAACCATTCATGTCAAGATAAAACCCTTTTGTTCGGAGATCTTTCTTGGAATGCAATCCTTGGAAAAAAAAAATCAAATAACATGAGCTACATTAGAATTCTCTTTAATAAGTGCTTTTAAATGGATTTGAACCGGGATGAACATCTGGACTGATATACAAGCAACTCATCACAAAAATAAACCCATCAATGACAATACGGAGAAATAAACCCATCAATGACAACATGGAGAAACTTCATTCATTCATTCAAATTTCAAAACAAGCTCTTCGTATGTTGATTACAACCTAATCCAACGGAAAAAACTAAGATCAAGTCCTATAATGCTACAATGAAATAGCTATACGACCAAATCGGGCTCATATCGGCGTGTGCGATCTTGTCATTCTTGATTGCAAGATTATGGTCGGTCTCTTCCACCTCGGCCTTGGCCAGTTCAAGAACCCAATTGAGCAATTCAGGCGAGCAACACAAGTAGAGCCTCGTGCCCTCGTCCGATTGGTCTCGGCACTGATTAAACAACGCTTGCAACATTATAGAACGCAAATACTTTACCGGGATCTCGACACGCTCTCCCTCTTCACCAACGTACGCTGCGAAACATCCTCTCCTCGCTAGCTTCTTGCCGATTTCCAACTTCTGAACAAGCCGACGCAGCTTTCTTCCAAGGACGGCCATTAGAACTCTCCGATGAAGAATGGTGACTCCTTGGTGAATTTGATCACTCACCGGTGGGAAAGATACTGAGACCGTTGATGTACAAATTGCTGGAGGCTTGGCGAAGGGACTATTTATAGAGGGATAAACATTGTGAAATTAGAGTAGGATTAGGTTTCTTTTTCCGATTAGATTTGGGATGAAGAAGCTTACTTTAATTTCAAGGGTTTAAAAGAGATTCCGAGTTTGGAATTCTAGTGGAATTTTTTAAAACCAGATAGAGACTATAAATACTTTAATTCATCTGACTTTCGCCATCTAAGTTATTCAAATTGTTAATGTTGCGATCTATTATCAAATTAGAAAACAGAGGCTATCGTGTCAAATTATCTTGAATTAATTTGCGGCCTTCCTGCATCTCCTTTGACCAAAACAAAAGAGGAATAAAAGTATCTTTAAATAAATAAATAAAGAACCATTTTAATTGAAGAAAAAGGAAAAGAAAAATATGTAATTAGAGGATTATATTGCATCAAGAAAATTTGAGCATCCGATACAAGAACTAGGCAATCTCGGTTTTTTTCGGTATCACCTTATTATACACCTTCTTCTTCTTTTTTTTTTTTTTTTTTTTTTTTTGCTCTCTTTGCCACACGACAAGATAATTAGTACGATTGATACATCATTCTACATCATTATCTTTAGGATTTTAGAAATAGTTTTCAAAGTTTAATGTGATTTTGTTTGATTTCTTCATAATTAAAGATCAAGATAATGCAAGAGTGGTTTAATGAAAGTATCTAACAATTAACAGAAAAACTAACCAGTCGAATGAATAAAATTACCATCTTCTATTTTGTTGCTGTTGTAAGAATCATATAATCCTCAGGTGTAATTTGGTAAATTTGGGGTTGGACACCAAATTTAAAGTTCTTTTTATAATACATAAATTAGCTTGTTAGATTTTATTTAAACCTTTACTTTTTAAAATTCCAGATTCGTCCTGGTTATTGAGACTATATATTTGTTATATTCTAATATCTAGTTAGAAAGATTTCCTCTTTAAACATTGATATGAAAAATTGAGTTTGGTTTCTGTTTTTGCGCTCTAATGTGAATCTATATTTATTACTTAGTTTCGCTTTTCTCCATTTCCACTGCATCGCTTTGGCATTTTTTTTTTAAATTAACTTTGTAGCTCAAATTTCTCCTTTTAATTTTTTTTTTTTGCCGAACATAAGTTGAAAAGACTTCCACAAATTTACTTTAAATTTTTGAGTTACATAGCATAAACCATATAATTACATGAGACATAGTTCGTGATATCTTTTGATGATGCAATTAGTTATTCCTTGATGAGATGAATATTTAAATGACTTAAATGTGATTAATTACATAAGATCTTTTGCACATATTAACTTTATTTATATTAAGTAACTCGGTATTAACAAATTCATGTGTCTGTATTTGTCCAATTCAATTCTCACATCAATCTAATCTGGCCTTTTTGGGAGCAAAAGAACTCGAAAAAGAACTCCTACTACATTGATGATCAAGATGGTATAGACTTGCTCTCTCTATTGTTACTTTTAAAGAGTTTGTCGCTTCAAGATTGGTCATTCTTTTGTGATCACTAACATATAAAATTGGATTCGAATCTTAACAAATTAAACTCCTGAGAAAAGCAGTGTGCCAAACTTTGTCTTACAATCAAACATCAAATTCTTCATGTCGACCCATTTGGCCTTTCATCTGATATATGATATTTATCTATCTTATTTGTCATTTATCAAATTCACGTGTTGTTTTGCATGCAAGATGAAGCGTCACACTAATCTCTCTTTGTTTGAGTCTCACATTCATAGGATCCCTCTCTACCGGAGTTGAATATTCTGACCTTCATGAGTTTGAATTTTGACACTATTTGTGATACAAATACTTCTGTTAAATTAAATTGGGCAATGGTTACTGCTTGAAAAGATTTTCACAGTAAAATCCTATACCAGTCTATAGCAACAACAGGAAAAACGGGGTATCTTTTGTACGCTTCAAATAGTAGGGTTAAGAATAGTTGCTTGTCACATATATGTAGACATGTTATTTGAACATAGTATCTTTTTTGTTCAGAGGCCACGCATGTCAAGATGAAACCCTTGTGTTTGGAGATCTCTCTGGACATGCAATCCTCTAAAAAATTGGTAAGTGCTTCTTGATGGATTAAACATATGATGAACATCTCCATGGCAAAAAGACTGAAGAACGCTGACTTATACTAGTTTTTACAAGAATAAACCCATCAATGACAACACCTGCTGATAAACTTCAATCATTCATTCAAATTACAAAACAAGGCTTCGCATGTACATTAAAACCTAATCCAACGGAAAAGCTAAGATCAAGACCTATACCGCTAGAATGAAATTACTGGACGACCAAATCGGGCTCATATCGGCATGTATGATCTTATCATTCTTGATCGCAAGATTATGGTCGGTCTCTTCCACTTCGGTCTTGGCCAATTCAAGAACCCAATTGAGAAATTCAAGCGAGCAACACAAGTAGAGCCCTGTGCGCTCGTCCGATTGATCTCGGCATTGATTAAACAACGCTTGCAACATTACAGAATGCAAGCACTTCACCGGGATCTCACGACGCTCTCCCTCTTCACCAACGTACGCTACGAAGCATCCTTTTCCGGCTAGCTTCTTGCCAATTCCTAACTTCTCGACGAGCCGACGCAGCTTTCTTCGGAGAACAGCCATCAGAACTCTCCAATAAAGAATGTTCACTCCTTAGTGAATTTGATCTCTAACCGGCGGGAGAGATATTGAGACTGTTGGCGTACAAATTGTTGAAGGCTTAGCGGAGGGACTATTTATAGAGAGATAAAGATTGTGGAATTAGAGTAGGATTAGGTTTATTTTTTTCTTAATAGAATTGGGGGAAGAAGTTTAATTTATTTTCAAGGGCCTAAACGTAGAGATGTCCCAAACTGGCCACGTATAGAATCGTTTGCTCAACTATATTAAGTAATTGCAGATTTAGAAACTATAAATAGATGGGCTTTAGTGATTAAAAGAAAAAAGAATAATTTGGATACAAAGTAATGGATGCTTGCCCTGCAAATACCATTAGTTTTTTTTTTTTTTTTTTTAAAGTAATTTATCTTATGAGAAAATTCAACCCAAAAGTTTAAACTCATAGATAGAGTTAAACCTCATAGTCAAGTATTACGGGTTATTTTGATAGGTGGAGAGAAATCACACATATATAAAAATTCATATTCCTATAGCTATGATATTTTAACACGTTTTAGTTCCTCTTTTTAACAAGGGATGAATCCATATTGACCATTGACTCGGATGGTTCGTGTAATTGAGTTTTTAGACTTTTTCTCAGCAGAATATCAAGTCCTCTAAATTCATCTGATCTTCGCAATCTTAATCGTTCAGACAATAACATTTTTCAATCTCTTGATGTTGCAATCTATTGCTAAATTAAAAAATTAGAGAGAATCATGTAAAATCATCTTAAATTTATGTACGGCCCTTCTCCGATGACCCAAAAAAAAAATATAGAGGAATAAACGTATCTTAAACTAAAAAAGAATGAGCTCAATTGAACAAAAAGGAAAAGCCAAAAAATCTAAAAATAAAATAAAATCCAAGGATGTATCTTTATTACTAACAATAGAATAGAGGATCCACGTCCTTTTTTCTTTTTTTCGATTTTACAATCGTGAAGTGCAAACTTTTTGTACTTGCCATGACCTATCCCTAAGAGAGAGATTTGTGTCGGTGACAGCGGTCAATCTATTTCTCCTATTGACGAATTGATTTAGACTGCAAAAGTGGGTTAAAGATTAGAAAATTAAGGTTCCACAAAAAGTTTTGGGCATCCAATGCAAAGCCTAAGCAACTTTTTAGATTCGTTTGATTGTCTAGATTTCTAATGAGAATAGAACTTGATACCCCAAACTATTTTTTTGACCATGAAAAAAAACGGTAAACTTGTGACAAATTTACCCCGACTAATTATAAAAAACCCAAGGATATCATTATATTATATTAACCGGTTTGGGATATTTGGTTATTATAATAATAATAAAAGGTTTGGGGATATATTTATAAATTATATTTTATGTATATTTTTGGGTATAAACGACATATTAGTATAAATGAAAACAACATACAAATGGAGATGATAAAAATCTTTCACAAAACTCTTACCTACTTTTATTTTATTTTATTTTCCTCTCTTTTTTAATTAACTACTTTTTTATTTCTTTCATCCCCTTCCACTAATAAATAGTACTAATATACCTAAAATACTCAAATACCTAAAAGATGTGATAAAAATATATTTACATAATTATATTATATTATAAAAATTAAATTAAATTTGAATATATAACATAAAAATAAGATTAAAATAACTTATTTTTTATTTTTTATTTTGAATTTATAATATTATAATTGGAATATTATTTATATTGAAATATAATTTTAATTTTGTTAATTTAAGAAGTTGGTTATTCTAGAAATAATTTTCCCACTATAGATGTTAGAAATGCTATCCACATTTATCCTACTTTCCCTATGAAATAATTTTATCCAATCTATATCTTTCTTATATCTAGTCTTGAATAGGTACCAAATGCAAAATATGATAAATTATCATGAATTTTATCCTGATTGCCAAACGTTAGTGTTTTTGGGTGGCATCTTATTTTTAACCTTTATGTTGCCTCTATTTGCAACGTCGAAAGAATCCTATTTAAAAATATTTTCTTAATATTTTGCGTGATTTTGTTTAACTTACTTATAATCAGAGGCAGCACACTTGGTGCGTGTACATGAATGAAAATTGAGTGGTTTTGTTATATGTTCATGAAAAAGAAAATAGGTGGTTTTGAGAGGAAGGTTAAAGTAAGATTGGTTTTATTGTTTCATTAAAATTACTTTCCATTAAAAAGAAAAATTACCATTTTCAATTGTCTTTGGTAAATCTGTGGTTAAAAACCTAATTTAAGAGTTCAATTATATTGTTTGATTAGATATGTAAGAATATCCAATTTAAGGACTTATTAAGAAATGTCGAGATTAAGGATGGAAGGATGTCAATCCAAAAAATTAAGCCAACGCATGGAAGGATGTCACTGTGTATAAAGAGTATATAAATCTCATAAACACACACAAGATCTTTATTTAGATTTATTTTAGACTTGTCCAAGGTTTTGAAGCTATATCTTTTCCTTTTTTGTCAAAAATTTATTATATCCTATCAACTAGTAAGAAAGATCACTTCTTTAGATATTGACTTGAAAAGTTGAGTTTTGTTTCTCTTTTTGCGCTTTAATGTATGTCCAAGAGTATGTTGTGTGGGATAAATATAGTAAAAGTTCTACAATTTGTCATGAAAGTATAATTGAGTCATAAGACTTTCATACAAGACTTGACTACACTAATTTAAACAAATGTTAGGACTTGATTAAATTGCATAGTTTCAAGAATTGATTAGTCTTTTTTAAAATTTTATGACTTAATTGTACTTTTGTAATAAGTTGCAAGACTTGATTGTACTTTTTGAAAATTTTATGATTCAATTACAGTTTTATAATAAGTTTTAGAAAACTTTCAGTACACTTCCCTATTTATTGTTTAGTTTCTCTTTTCTCCATTTCCACTGCATGGTGCATGGTTTTGGCATTTCTTTGTTGTTTTCTTTAAAAGTGTCTAAATTTTTAGTTGTATAATATACAACACAATTACATGAGACCTATAATCCACGATATTGCTAACGATGTAAATAGTTTTCCTTAATGAGAAAAATATAATTAATTAATTATTATGTTTTTATCTATTCAATTCTATCCTCGCATCACAATTCTATGGAATACCACAATTTTCCATATTAATCTATCTTATTTTGCCTTTTTTGACAAAAAAGAAGAAGAAGAAGGAATTGGACATAGAAGTGGAAGGGGAACTTGACTCCTTCATTGATCATGAAGATTGTAAAGACTTCCTCTCTCTATAATCATTTTAAAGAAAGGGCATAGTTTCTCAATTGGTCATTCTTTAATGACATGCTACATGAATGATAGTGATCTGAATCTTAGGAAATTAAACTTTTTGAGAAAAAACAATGTGCTCGATATTGTATTATAATCAAACATCAATTCTTTATGTTCAATTTGACCATTCGTCTCGTATATAATTTTCATCTATCTTATTCCTTCTTTATCAAATACATGCGTTGTTTCTCATGCGAGATGGGGTATCAAATTAATACTTGTTGCTTATCTATATGTTAAATGGCAGAAACTTTGGAGTCGAATATTGTAGCATGTCGCCAAAACATTGGGTATAAATTCGAATTTTGATATTATTTGTAATCCCAATAGTGTTTTTGTATTATATAGCATCATGCAATGATCATTGCTCAAAAGCTTTCACAATAAAGTCACGTGTCGGGTCCTATAATAATAGCAAGTTAAGTGAAAATTGAAATGTCACGTCTACGTTTGGAATAATAAAGATAAAAATAGTCGCGCATCCACATGAAACCCTGTTTGGTAATTTTGCAGCTATCATTTTCCATGGAATCTTGGGTAATTGGGAAAGTACCACATTTTCTTTTCTTTTTATCTTAAAAGATTGAAAATATTTGAGGCCTTATATTTTTGGTTTATGTGAAAAACATTTGACGTTTAAGGCTCTATTTGGTAACCGGCCAAATAGTAAAAAAATTTATTGTTTTGTTCCTGGAAATAGTTTTGGAATAAAATAGTATTTAATAAAATTTTTGTTTTCGGGAACAAATTTCTATTTTTTTTTTGTTCTCGGAAGTAGATTTAGAATAGAATAAAAAAAAAAAGAAGAAGTTAATTCTTGTTTTTTGGAACAATTCTAGAATAAAGTCCATATTTTCTTTTTTCTTATTATTCTTCCATTTTCTTCTTCTTCATCTACTGCCATCGTTGTGGTTGCTGTCCACCGCCGCCGCCGCCAATCACCGACAACCGATCCGGTGAGCTCATCGAAGGTAAGCCTAGCCATCGGTGAGGCTGGACAAGCCTCGTCGGGATTGGGCAAGCCTTGCCGGTGGCCAGGCAGGTCTCGCCCAACCCCGCTGAGGCTCACCCAACCCTGTTGAAGCTTGGTAGAGCCATGGCTGGGCAAGCGATCTCGCCCAGATTTGGCGAGGCCACTTGCCCAACCATGGCTCCGCCGACGAGGGTCAAGCCTCGCCGAGGGTCAACGACGCTCTGGTGAGGTCACCAGCTCTCATTTGGCCGATTGTTGATCATCCCAAGACCGGCGACCGGTCACTTGAAAAAGAAGAATAGGAGAAAGAAAGGAAAAAAAAGAAGAAAAAAGTAATAAATTAAAAGACAATAATTTTGATAGAAATTTTGAGCACGGTATCAGATGTAATTCTATTACAAGAATTAAAATTTTGGACAGCTACCAAACTGTTTAAAATGCTTATAAATTGTTCCCGAGAACAGAAGCCTTACCAAACGCACCATAAGTGTTTCATCTTTTTAGTTCATGCCAATTTCTTCTTCTTTAAAGGGGGAATGACACCACATTTTTTGCACAGAATAGAAGTAGTATTCTCGCAATTCCCTCCATTTAATGGAACAATCAAGCAATTTATGAGGTTTAATGCGCATATCCATAAATTTTGTTGACGAAGCTTTCGATCCCATATTAACAAGGTGAGTGTGGTTCTAGGTAGAATAAGGAATTGGAAAAACGGACCAGCGAGTGATTCTAGGTTTCGTGGTATGCAAAGTAAGTTTTGATTCTAGGTTTTGTCATACGTATTGGAAGTTTTAGATTTTGAAAATTAAAAGATCAGTTCTGATGAGTAAGTTCCAAATTTTACACCTAAAATTGGGAAACTAGAGCAAGTCTTTACGTTTTTCTTATTCTACGTCTTCGACTGATTCTATGGTATTTTATAACATTCAATGATAAGTGTGTAATCTAGGACTATTAGTCTGAGTTTCCATTTCCGATTATATTCATGACCTAAACTTTTATTTTGTTAATATTCCATATATTTCATATATATAGAAATGAGTTATGGTAAGTAGATTGTAACAAATGGTGGTCATTAGAGACATGATTTAGTAAAATTGTTCACTTAAGAATATAGATAGAAGCTAGGTAGATCTTGAAATATATGACATGATACGTTATAGCTTCTTAGATTTATATGGTAGGTTCCAGATTCCAAAAATTAAAAAATCGATTTCAATGCATGAGTTTCAAGTTTCAGGTAGAACTTATGCAAGAATCACTCACTCCTTCTTATTAAGTTACTAATTTAGAAATTTTCATATTTTTCAATGCACTAATTGTTCACCTAAATTGGGCAATCAATGTCTTAATAGTTGATATTTATTTATAGTAAGATTTGATTTCCAATAAACATTTATCATCATATACATACAATAATGATTTCATACCTTTCATTTTTCCAGTAACGTTTGGGTATTAGATCCTTTTAGCTCGATTAATGTCTGTGGATGCAAGCAATCGCCATATTCACGTGCATAAGATGAAATTCTTTCTAAAGTCTTAATCACTGTTTTTCTTATTAGGTCATATTAACAAGTTGCTCTACTAAACAGTTTGATGTATGAAAACTGCAAAAGTTGCTCTACCATTCTGGCCAGACATTAATTGTTGGAAAATATATAAATTTTTCTATTTTTATTTCTAGATAAGTTTCTAAATAAAATTACCCGTTTGATAACGATACAAAATTTTTACTCTTAAAATAGAAATTCATTTGATAACGATACAAAATTTTTCATTTTAGACGGCGACAAGTGGCGGTGGCAACGACGGTGGCTGGCAGCCGACATTCGTCGGGCGGCGGCAATCGGCGGACGGTGGTCAACGGTGATGGATGGACAACCGATTCATAGCAAAAACGAACGATAAGAAGAATTTTTGTTTCTCATTTATGTTCCAAAATTAGAAAAGTAAATTTTTTTTTACTTTTATTTCTATTCAAAACCTACTTTTGGAACAAAAATTTATTAGAAAAATGAAATAATTTTATTAAACAAAATTTTATTTCAAAAACAAGTTTGGAATAAAAAAAATTATTTTTAGAACATAAATTTTGATTTATCATGCACTCCTTAACATGTGTCCTCAAAACACAAAATCATTTTTTTAATTACCTGTCAGAATTGTGGTGCACCTATTCACATATGATACACGATTAGTTGCATAAAACAAGCTAAAATTATAAATTTTCAAAGCCCCTCGATTTTGGTTGAATCCCTATTGAATTTGCTCATGGCGAACATCAGGCTGGTATTTTCCTTCAATTTCGTTCGTTGCTGATTTCTGTGAAAAAAAGATTAACAAACGGATTAAAAATGGTTCCCTTCTTTTACATAATAATAATTATAATAACAACAGATAAAGTAATTTTCTCTTTTTCCGCGTGGAATAATTGAAGAGCCGTAAATGGGGACAGAGAAAAGAAATATTGACATTTTAGCCACCAAATTAAAATTTTTACCCAATAAGTAAAAATCACATCGACATTTTATTTATAGCCGTATCATTATTACCGACACATTCCTATTTAGAAAAAAAGAACAAAACATGAACAAAAAAAAAAGTAAAATAAAATCCTCCCTCCGTAAATAAATAAAGAAATAAAAATAAAAAAGGAGAAAAACAAAAAAAACCACTTTCAGTTCACATTCTGCGTTTCTGCACTTTGCACACCAGTTTTCGATCCAAAAATCCCCGTCGCCCTCGACCGATTCGTGTCGATCGGTTTCTTCCGGTTCTGCGAATCCCAATCTCCGCCGCCCAACCCGCCGCCGCGCCGATCGCCGCCACCGCCGCCGCCTTCGCCGCCGCCCTCTCCGGCGAGCGCCTTTGAGGGAACGGTCCTCTCTCGCGGAGGAGGCTGTCCGTTTTGCGAGGGATCTTTCCGCCCCTTTCCTTCCTTCCTTCTTTTGGCGCTTGCGGTTTCTTTCGCTTCGCCGCCGAAAACGGAGCATCCTCGGCACTCCCATGGGCGATCTTCTAGCCTGGTCTCCTGAAGCCAACGGCGCCGCCCCCCTGGAAGACCGCTCCTCCTCGTCGTTGTCTTCGTCCTCCTCCTCGTCGGGGCAGGCGGCGATTAGCGCCGAGCTCCTGCGGAAGGCCGAGGAGGTGACCGGGGGCATCATCGCCCAGATTCAGCCGAATTCCGTGTCGGAGGAGAGGCGAGCAGACGTGATTCATTACGTGCAGAGGCTCATCAGGAATATCCTCGGATTTGAGGTATGGCTAGGGCGGCGCTCGTGCTCATTAGAAACGCGGCCTTGCGGTGGATGTTTGTGTGTATGCGGTTTCGTTCTGGTTCTTGCATTGGCTCCGTTCCGCGAGTCGAATGCTGTTGTGTAGGATGATCGCTCGCGATGATTCTGCTTTCTTAGAGTTCATGCATTTAAAGTTCGCGAGATGAAATCGGAAAGATGAATTGCGTGCTGAATGTTGCTTATTGAGCTCGTAGACTTAAGATCGCTCATTTTTGGTGTGAAGAACTCTGATTTCTCTGTCCGAAGAATTTTTCATTTAAGCTCCAGCAGTAGCTATGTTAGTGAGGTGTCGATGGATGTTCGGATTGGCCAGAATCTCTCATCTTAGAGTATATTGAATGCCTGCTGTGTTCAATAGAGTAAAGTTTATCGTTTCTTTTGGCGGTTATGCGAAATTGGTTTTGTAAATAAGGAATTATACGATGCATACTGAACTTGCAATTTTCAACATCAACTGTAGATTTTATGAGACAGCTTTGCAATCTTTCTGGTTCAAAGGTAGGTGATGAAATGAACAGACAGTAATTGGTTTGCTTTCCCATGGTTCGTGCATCTGCATGTTCCTTTTTGGTAGTAAGACTACCATTTGGTTTCGATCAGATGATCTTGTGCATGTAAAACGCACTTTACCAAGGTGTGGTGAGCTTGATGATAATTTTTCACATTTGTAAGTATATGACCATCTTCCGTTCTTTCTTTTGGTTTTGTTGAGATAAAACTGGTGCTTCTTACAGGTATTTCCATTTGGTTCGGTTCCTTTAAAGACTTATCTTCCTGACGGAGATATTGATTTGACTGCCTTTGGGGTTCTTAATGCTGAAGATTCGTTAGCTAGTCAAGTCTGTACAGTTCTCCAAGGAGAAGAACAGAATGAAGATGCTCAGTTTGTGGTGAAGGACGTCCAATTAATTTGGGCCGAGGTTCTTATATTTAATCCAATCTATCCAAAGGATGCTGCACTTCTAGATTTTTAATGTCTGGATGACATGATGAAATGTGTTGTTTCTCTATTTAATGCTTGGTGATCTCTCTCATTCACAATTCTTGCATTTGAGAGTGCCACTACTATGAGTATAGGAGGCATAGAAAGAGACTATGAGAGTCAAGACAGGTCTAAAAGGGTAGACTTGGACTCGGAATGAGCTTGACACTGCAATTGATTAGCTAGCTGAGCACCTCACTCCTCGACTCTTTTTTGTCAACATAAAGAACACATAGCACCTGGGCGAGTGAAGTCGTGGCTTTCTTATATAATTTTTTTTTAATAAACTAAATATGTAGAATCATTGAATAATGCTAGAGTAAACCAAATGTAGGACTATCAAATGTTATCTTTCATGTTGAAAATTATCAGCAACTTCTTATCATGTTTAGTTTATGAAAACTAGCATGAGTCATATTTGTCTTACATCTAGAAAGTTACCTATGTGTTTAACCTGAACTGCATGATCATTTCACTTGTGACGATTTAACAAATTAACGTCAACAAACGTTGGCCATGTGCCTGAAATCTTCCCATGCTTTGAGCTTATGTACGTTCTTGATATTGTTCCTTGCCAGTTTTGAATCCTCCCTCAAGAACATACATAAGCTCAAACCAACTGGGAAGATTTCAGGCACATTGCCAACATTTTTTTCTTAAAAGTGGTTTTATTTAGAGAAGGCTGTGTTTTCCCTGGAGCGACGAACGTAATTACCTTTTTATTTATTTATTTTCCTGGTATACTTCCAGAGTACATGAAGTGTACCACTTCTTTTTCTTGCTTACATCATCAATGGTTTACTATCAAAAAGAAAGTTTTCTTTTTTATACAAGGGAAAAAGGAGCACGGAAACATGTTATTGTGTGTACATCAGCCAAAACTTGATGCATATTATCATTCTGCCTGTGTTGGAACTTGGAAGCTGTAATTTCCCCGAATGCACCTTGTGCTTTCCCTTGACCGCCCCAGGAATAAGAACACTTAGTTCTCCATTTTCTGCTTCAGTTTAGCGTTTTCTAACTTTTGAGCCCCACCCTTTCTTTTTGAATATTTAAAACCAGACAGAACTGGTAGATAAAATCTTTATTATCTCTGACGCACTTTCTATTTGCTGCTTGGAATTTCTCACAATTAGCTGAATCCTAAACTTTTCACCCACATCATTCAGAGGATGTTCATTTTGCTTTTTATTCCTTCAACTCTATGTAGGTCGTCATTTTGCGCTTCTTACTTGATATCTTTGTATCTCTACATTGAGTTTGTTATTGCATTACATTGCATTTTCGTAGTTTGATTTCCTTTTATTTGGGGAAGGTAGGTTAAAGCTTGGTGTCGCCAAAGAACATGTGTATTTTTGCAACTTTTGGTTTTCTTGCAAGTTTTGCCTGCTTTTAATGAACTGATTAGTATTGTTCATCATTCTTTGACCTGCTTAAGTTGTTGGGGACCAGGGTGACACCACAACTGTCTTTTTTAAAGTATTAATCTACATGATAATTGGGAAATATTGAGTGGTTGTTGTGATTGATGTCAAACAGAAATTGTTGTTGGTGGCTTGTGTTCTGCTTCAATGATTCATTATACTGGTTCACTCTCAATTAGAATTAGGGGGATTTTTTTTTTCATGTGAGAGGGGGTTATCTCTAGTATTAAAATCATTTGATTGGTGATGTAAGAATTCCAACATGACAGTGTCCTTCTTAGTTTTTTTTTTTCTCCTGGCCGTCTTGTGTTTTTAGTAATTCTATTCCGAGATTACATATTCCTAATAATGATTAAGCTTTTTTCCACTAGTGGGGCGGACTTTTACCATTGTGAACTTTTTCAGCTGTATGCCTTTTATTAAATTAACTTGTTCCCTTTCATAAAATATTTTGTAGCTTTCACCAAAAATGTAAGTGGAAAAACCAAGTCTTATAAATGTGAATACTCATATGTAATTGACCTTATTAAATAGGGTGTTTGAGTTTTCTCATAGCAGTTACAACTATGAAAATGGGTGCTTAAGTTTTACAAAAACTTTTTGGGGTACACCTAACAATTGCAGCAGCTCTGGTGGACCCAGCTTATAGGAAGCTGCCGCACTAGCTGTAAAATATGAATTGCCAAAGAGACGCTACAAAACATTACAATGTGATTGCAGTCCAACTCAATTACAGCACAGCTAAGCTATACCAAAAGGACTCTAACGTTATTATCCCAAGTTTGTGGCTTTAGTCTTGTAAAGGTTTTACTTAGGATATTGCTGCTGTCGTTACTCATTGCAGGACATCTAGGTAGAAGGGAAAACCTTAGGTTGATCAAGGAGTATAAATGTTTATTGATTCATTTAGGATAGAGTACCGTTATTGATATGCTGCATGTGTGATTGGCTGAAATTCCATGCAACACAAAAATATGCACAAAAGACCATTTCTTGCATTTCAACGAACTAGAATTATGAAATCGAAGATGCCTTGCTCTACTGAAAGTGAAAAATGTATAACCTCTAAAAACACTCGTAAGAGGATTCGACTTGTAGAAATGCCCCCTCAGTATTTTCTTATCCAAATGAGCCTTGAGGAGAGGAACCATATTGGTCGTTCTCATCATGCATTGTGTTTGAAGTCACCAAATTTATTCTTGAGAGTGCAAAATCCATAGTCCAATCTGTGTGGTCCAACTACAATGTAACAGTGAGTGAATCATGCTCTCTTTCATTCTTGCACAAAAAAATCTACTCATCAGTTGTGTCTTTTGAAGATTATTTAAAATGAGGGTATGTCCCTAGGGTGCTTCCCAAGAGAAAAGAGACACCTTCAAAGGTAGGCTGACTTTTCAAGTAGATTCTCATGGGAAGAATGTGAAAAAATTGAGTTAAATTTACATCCGAGTAGAGATGACATTAGAATAGTAGGATTTGACAAAAGAAATTTGAGAGTTACAACAATTGCTCCATAGCCTATTGTCCTCTCCCAGATCTTTTGTTGCTTGGGGCCTCCTTGAAATGTAAACTCTTACACCACTTCTCCATTGTTAACCTTCAATTGATCGGCCACATTATCTCCCTGGTTCCTTGCTTATGCAATAACATCTGAAAATGATCTTTCTAGGCTCTGTAGCAGCAGTCACCATACCATCTTTAATTGCACAAGAATGAAATCATACCATTTCCTCTTAATAGAATTTGTGGCTGAAGGATCCCATCCTTGCCTTATGTCCTTCCAAATCCTGAACCCATTTTCTCCTTGACCAACACAATTATTTTTCTTCTTTCTTCCAATCGAAAATTTTCAAACAGTCTATATGAACTATTGTTCTCCTTGTTAAACCTCCAATGCTATTTTCCAAGCAAAGATTTATTGAAAGAGACCAGTGATTTCTCCCCAAACCTTTTTAAGGAACTAGTTGTATTACAATTATCCAAGTAATTAGATGAATTCTCAGCTCATCATTTCTTCCCTCACCAAGACAAGAGTTGGAAACAAAGAGAGTAAAATTCGAGAATAGAAAGCGGGCACTTCAATACTGTAAGTCTAACTCCCTTGGATAAATAAACCATCTTTTTCACACTTAAAAGTCTTCTCAAATCTCTGTATTGTGGGGTTCCAAACAGTCTTTTCTTTGTATTGGACCCCAACGGCAATCCTAGATACAATATAGGTAATTGCTACTTATACTGTGTAACAGTTGCTCTTATTGCTGCTCAATGAGCTGAAGTTACGGTGAGTATATATTGCACATGGGAACAAGAATTGGAGGGTGTCATTTCACCTCTCTTCATTTTACTTTATTCTTTCTTAAGAAAGAAAATGTCCTACAATTTGATGTGACCTCTCTCTCTCTCTCTATTAAGGGTGAGCATGGTCCGAGTTGGGTCGGATCCACTCCCTAACCCTAGGACCAACCCGCATAGTGCTGGTCCTCAATATTTGGGATTAAGGACCGACCCTATTGAGCTTAAGATTAAGGACCAAACCAACTCAATGGGTTTGGTTCGGTTCCAGGGTCAACTTGGGATCAACTGATAATTTTTCATTTCATTTTTTGTACTCCTCAAAAAAGCGATTGAGGACCAAACTGACATAATGGGTTTGATCCAGTTTCAAGGTCAACTTAAGACTAACCAATAATTTTTAATTTCATTTTTTGTACTGCTTGAAAGAGCAATTGAGAACCGTACCGACCTAATGGTTCGATGATAAGTAAGGTCAGCTAAGAAAGGCAAGCGGTGAGGGTCAACTGGGGTGAGCGTCGAACAGAATGAGCATCGGATGTCGAGCAGGGAGCAACAAGCCAAGTGAGTATTAAGCAACGAGTGGCACGAGTGACCTAAAGTGAGCGAGGCGAGTGTTGAATGGCGAATGGAGAAGTTGTTTTTTCGATTTTAGCAAATTGAAGACTAATAGGACAAATAAGACAGAAGATAACGAATACTAAAGGAGGATGCCATAAGGTGTCTTTTTGGACGTCGTGAGGACTCCTCACAAAAACTTTTTCCTCCTTCATAAATTATGACTATTGATACCGTAAAAGATATTAAAAATCTAAGTTATTAAAGAATAATATAAAATTATTTAAACTCCTCACTAAAGGACTATTTAATATTGTGGACGTCATTTATTTTAAGGTTTTATCTATATAAAAAAATTATATATATAGTTAGGATTGATTTTGGTTGAACCAATATGGAACTCTTAGGACCGAGAACAGACCCACACAGTGCTGGTTCATGAATTTTAGGATCAAGGACCGACCCAATCTCCCTGGGAGCTGGATAAAGACCAGCAGGTTGGGCCTATCTAGGGTCGGTTCAAGGTTGACCCTAGACCAATACTCACCCCTACTCTCTATAAGACGCGCACGCACACGCACACGCACATGAATTGCTAATTGTATATGTAGTTAATATTACACTATTTAAGTCTTGCTCATTGTGAATGCTAGTTGTGTTGCTCTTTTAGTATGTGTACTCTATCACACAGTGACATTTCGGCATTGTTCTTATACTACTCTCTTGCATAATATGATTTTTGAAACCAAAAATTGGTCCTTTGATTTTCTCTTTGCGTACCTTTTTATTAGAAGGTTGAGATATTTGGAATTCAACCTTTCTTGATCTCACTTTACCATAAATCCACTTTTATCATGTGATTACTGCATTAGTACCTCATTTTATCCTACAGAGCAATGTATTATGCTGCTTTTTGAGGCGATCACCTTAATGCTTGATCTTGTAGACTACTGTTTTTGGTACTAGTTGATGCCATGCATGCATGCTGACGTTATTTTATGTGCTTTTTGCATTTTGGCACTCCATGATGATATCAATGTGTGCTCACCTAGTCAAGTTTCTTTCAAGTATTTTGAAGAAAATGATGTTTTCTGGATTAACAATTAATCTTCCGATTGCAGGTCAAGCTTGTAAAATGCATCATACAGAACATTGTGGTAGATATATCGTTTAATCAGCTAGGAGGGCTCTGTACTTTGTGCTTTCTAGAGCAGGTAGCTTGTTTAATGCAGTCTTTTTACTATTAAGTGATTCTCAATGTCCTCATTTTTTCAACTAGTGATTGTTCTTTCTTCCTTTTTCTTTGCGGGATGGGGGCAACAATGGCTTGATTGGTATTGAAAGTCTTGTTTAGTTAGAAGATGTGCCGTTTTTTTTATTACTGTGGATGTTTCATGCTTTTTTGTTGATTTCCTACTTTTAAGGATGACCATTGGAGTCTTATGGTGGTTAGTGAAGTTCATTGTAGTTTTTTTTTTTTTTTTTGGTTTTGTAATAGTCTTTTTCATGGTTCTAGGAATTGGATTGCATATTTTTGTAGGCTTCTTTTTACTTCTATCATTTTTGAGTCAGTAGCCATCTCAGTTCATTTCTCTTTCAATTTATGACTTCCAGTTTTCCATATTTATAAAATCTGACTTTATCAAGAAAAAATAATATAAAGTAGTATATGTGTCAATGTCTATGCATTGCAGGAAATCTCTGTTTCTTTCTGTTTGCATCTATTTGCACATAAACATGACTACACACGAACATTGTTAAGCATGCATAGGCACATGCGAATACACACATATACACTTATCGCATGTATGCAGTGGCATGCACAGATTTTTGCATCTTCAACTGGATGGTTTCGCTGACCAATAGCATTACTCATATAGGTGTGATTAGTATATTAAGGTTATAAAACTGATAACGTTTCCTATGTTGGTGCTATCATATTTTGATAAATGTTAGTGTGATTTACTGCAGTATGTCCTGTTTGTATGCTGTGCCCTGGAGGAACTTGTGTTGTTAGCAATCTTCTTTCTTTTGTTCTCTTTCATCTTGAATACAATGGAGGAATCAACATTCAACATTCATGCTGCTTCATATTCTACAGGTAGATCAGCTCATTGGCAAGGATCACCTCTTTAAACGCAGCATTATACTGGTTAAGGCTTGGTGCTATTACGAGAGCCGTATACTTGGTGCTCATCATGGTTTGATTTCCACATATGCCTTGGAGACATTGGTTTTGTATATCTTCCATCTGTTCCATACATCTCTAGATGGTCCCCTAGCGGTAAGGTCAATGATGTGGATTGTTCGCAGAATGCTGTATAGATTTTGATGTTATTTCTATACTTATTTGTGGTGATGTTAGGTTTTATACAAATTTTTGGATTACTATAGCAAGTTCGACTGGGATAAGTACGGCGTCAGTCTGAATGGTCCTGTCCTTATCTCATCACTACCAGAAATTGTCGGTAAGCTATAATGTCCACCAAATTTGTGCAAGATAGGTGTGTTTCTCGTGCTTTTGAGATAACTTATCGGTTTTTTTTACAGTTGAGACACTGGAACATAGGGGAGAGCTACTGCTCACTAAGGATTTCCTGAAGGACTGCGTGGAACATTTCTCTGTTCCTTCAAATGGATTTGGAGCAAATGCCCGGACCTTTGTTTCAAAGCATCTTAATATAGTTGATCCGCTGAAAGAGAACAACAACCTTGGTCGCAGTGTAAGCAAAGGTATTGGTCTTATAGGCTAGTGTTACTTCTTGATGTTCTTTTCTTTGAATGTGAATGTTATGTCTGGGCATTATTTTTCTCCTGGTCATTCTCAAGAGATTGTGGCTAAGCTGTTTGAGGGGGATAAACTGTCTAAAGCTGGGAAGAATGGTTGATAACTGGATATATGTTTCAAAATTGTTGATAAGCAGTAGCAAATGACAATTTGCAATTTGCAAATTGGTACTGGTTCGTATTTCTGATTTGATTATATGTAGTTATGGTATAGTCGTTGTTGAAGGTCAGCTCTCATTTTAAGGAAATAAATTGAAGCTCATATAGAGGATGATGGGGAGTCATAACCAGTATATGGAACTTCCCATTAAGTCATGAGGGATCAGCTTGTCAAAATTAGTTGCCAGGTAGATTGTATACTTTTAGGAAATACATAGGGAATATTTATTACAATGCAGAGTTTGGTTTAGCTATGAATTTTGGGTATACTACTTTAAATTTTGACATCATTGTTGTCTTCTGGAGGTCCCAATCACTCTTGCACATGATGACATGTTTTAATTTATCTCGAACTATGTAGGGAGCTTTTTCCGAATTAGGAGTGCCTTTTCTTTTGGTGTTCGTAAGCTTGAAAAAGTCCTCTCTGACCCAGAGATAGACATAGCTGATGAACTTAGTGAAATTTTCTCGAATACACTGGATCGGCATGGAAATGGTCAGAGGCCAGATGTTCAGGACTTGATATCTCGGGAAGAAGATTCATCAGGTAGAGTTTTGAATGAAGTACAGCAAGGCTCTGCAAGATATTCAGGAATTGTAGAAGTGGAGAATACCACAAATTCCCCTATGTCAGATGTTCTTTCATCTTCTTCTGGTCAAGCAGATGAGCTTGCTACATCCCAAAGTTCTGTTAAATCAAATGGCTCGCTTAAGGCCTTGTCTTTGAGCAGCTCAGTACACTCTTCCTTGTCGGGTAAAGCATATCATGCTCCTCATCTTTATTTTCCACAATCATCAACAGAGACAGGGGAGACAAGAAATGGGGATGCTGGCCAGGAGCACACTGAACAATCTGGAAATGCCGTGGTGACTTCTGTTGCTCTGCAATCAGATGCTGCAGAACCATGTGTAGTTGCTGATCACAACGGGGATGAGAATGAGCTCAGTAGAAGTCATGCTGTTCCATCCCCTCCTGGATCAAAAAAGCTCTCTTCAGATTTGAGTCCATCATCCTGGACATCTGATGATACTTCTTCTGGCTATCTTGGTGCTCAAGCCTCATCTCATATTTCTAGAAGCCCTGGACAACTGAATTCTCTATCGGATCTACTTGGAGACTTTGAGAGCAACATGAGGAGTTTGGAGTATGGCCGGTGGTGCTATAATTTCACCTTGAGTGGACAACTTTCTCACACTTCTCCATCATACTTTCCACATTTCCCAGTAAAAAATTCATGGGAAGTGGTACGAAGGTCAGTGCACCAAAGGCATGATGTTTTTTCTCAGATAAGTGCCAATGGTTCTGTCACAGGGCGACCATTATATAACATAAAGTCGCCAATTGTAGCTAATGCTCCCTTTGGCATGGAAGAAATGTCAAAACCGCGTGGAACAGGAACGTACTTCCCAAACACGGTAATGTTTCCTTTGGCCTCCAGATAATTATGATATTGGGCTTTTTGTGTTAGCTAGACTGTATAGAGGGGCTGCCTATGAGCACTACTTGTTCTGATGCATGCAAGCATGACATGATGCCCCTGGGGTTTGCCCATATATATATCCAAAGTTTGCACTTTGTATATAGCATCCTTGATGTTGAGGTGCAGTTTCCAGAACTGACACTTTTATTCATGTCATCCCTATGCGGACTGATTGTGGTACAGATGATCAGGATTAGAATTAAAATGTAGGTTTGGACAATTTTAGTGTCGGGTAGATGTATTGACTTGGCATCTAATTGCAGCTGCTGGTACTTTGAGTTTGTGAAACAGCTGTCTATTGTCATCTCAGTTTTATGTGATGTATTCTGGCAGAACCACTACAAGGATAGAAACTCAATGGGAAGGGGAAGGAATCATGCAACGGTGAGGTCTCCTCGCAGCAATGGCCGCACTTTGACACCCTCGGAGACTAATTTCTCTGAACGAAGTAATGAGTTTTCACAAACGCATGGGAAGTCTTGGCCCTCTGATTTAAACAATGGTTCTCCTATAAGAAAACCTTATTCTACTAGCAATGGATCTTTGCAACTTTGTGAAGGCTCAGTAGAGTTTGGTTCTTTTGGACATCAACCACCGGCAACACCTCTGCCTCTCTCCCTGGAGAGAAGTAAGCAACCAATCTCTGGGTCAGCACCAGCTTCAAGAACTAGTGCAAGCCATTCGACACCAGGTGCTGTGACTGAATGGCCATCAGTTAATGGATTGAAACAAGATAGGTAACCAATAGCTTAATGCATTTGAGTCGTTCATCAGGTTGTTGATGCACTCTAAAATCTTTTTATTTGCCTCGGTTGTTACATGCAGAATCTCTCTACAGTCTTACCGTTTAAAAGATGAAGATGATTTCCCACCTTTGTCAGAGTCTGCGGGGAAGGGATGAGCCATATGTATGGTTCAAACCCAATTCCAATTAATTGGATTGTAAATGGTAAACCGATCAGTCTGAGTTTGAGCTTGAGCTTTTGATCTCATGGATTCCTCAGAACCATCTGATGCTGGCGCTGAGTTTTATATCTACTGTGTGATCTAGAGGCTTTTTGTACCATTTACCAATTTTATTTTATTTTTTTGGAAGGGCTAGGTTCTATGTTAGCTTCACGTCACGTGCTACGTGTAATTTTATAGGGTGCTTGGGCCGAGGTTTGATTCAGGTATCGTTGTTACATGTTTAGGTAAATGCCGTGTACTTGTTGTTCCTGCCGTCTGATGCAATTATAATGAAAACCGGTTCCTTTGCTGGATGAACCAGGCATATCTTGTGTGTGCTTCACAATAGACATCTGGATGGTTGCTTTTGAGTAGCGAAATTGAAGTGTACATTGTCCCTTGACATTTGTTCGGGCGAATGGAGTTCGGATGCAAATTGCACCATGCAGGATGTCATATTTATTGCAAAATATGAATTTTGTCCGGTGTATTAACAAAAGGTTCGAAAGTTTTGAATGTGTAGGACACGTAAAAAGGTCAGGTACAAGGTTTGAAGCAATTCTGCGGATTGAAAGGGGTTAGTTTCAGATTGCGTATGGATTGAACTCAACTTCGCTTTCAGAAGATTCGTTCTGATCTAGATCAACATATCACGTGTATTTCATGTGAGATGGAGGGATCGATAGAGTTGGGAGACTTAGCTGGAGATGGAATTGACCACGCAAGGTGTGCCATATCTCTTTTCACCATCTGCGAAAGGCGTGTGAACGTCACTTTCTCCGCTCTCCTTTCCCCTAGGAGAGACGAACTTGTAATTTAACAAACAAAGGAGGGCGCTTCTATAGGACTTGCATCGGAGCTTCTGTTCACATGCGTGACTTGACCGCCACTTGCCATCTTCATCGCCTCTTTGGGCCCACGGACCCCCTCACTCTCTCTCTCTCTCTCTCTAACCACGCGGGTGTGTCCGTAAGGAAATGTTACACAACAGTTAGCTCCGCTGGTAAGAATTTATTTATTTATTATTATTATTATTATTATTTGGCTGAAATATGAAATTTCCTTAGTTCAAAATTAAAACTTAATCTCATTTTCTTAAAGAGACATGCACAATTCATGTGATATAAGGAATACTCAATCGGTGGGGTCCTGGTTGCAAGAGCTACGATTTCTCGTGCCTAGTCTGTGGGAACTTGAGCATGGACATCGTAGACTCAGGCCTAAGTGTTGGTGACTTGGCACGGGAGCTAGGTACTCGTGCATAGCTATTGGGGACTGGAGCACAGGCATTGGGTCTTGGGCTTGACCTCAAAGGACTTGAGCCCAATTGTTGAGGAACTGGACTGAAGGCTAAGGACTTGGACGCAAGAGCCAAGTGGTCATCGAGGACTTGAGCATTGGGGTCCTCGGCTTGACCTCTATGGACCCTGTCTTGTGTGACAATGACCAAGGAATGAGAGCCAAGTTTTAGGGCACACCATTGAAAATTTGAGCAGGGGCACCAATGTCACAAGCTCAACCTTAGTGGACTTGGGGCCAACTTTGATGAACTTGAGCCAAGCCGTTGGTGACTTGGGTGCAGAAGTCCACCCGACATGGTTGTTGGAGACATAGTCACAAGCACCCAAGTCTCGAGATTAGCCTCTATGGACCTAGGCTGGCCTCAATGGATTCAAGCTTGACCAAGCAAAGCATCGAGGATGGCATGTGGTGGGATCTCTTCCTCTACCCGACCCTGTCTGTCTGACATGCTCACCTATGCCGTTGGGATCCACCTCGTCCAATAGGCCTTAAACATTGACAACATACTACTCTATAGACCTAGTATTTTTAGGAAGGATGACATCACCTCCGTCTACATAAAGTTGCTCGCAAACATGACAATCGTCTTCGTAAAGATAGTGTTCATCCTCATCACCAAGTTCCTCCTTGGTCAAGTCGGATGGCGGCCATTGCTATTGAGCAGCATTGGCAGGATGATCTTCTCACCCACCTCTGTTAGGTTGCGCCTCACCATCATCAACCACAACCACTCGAAGCTCATGTGACCAATGACCATGTATATTGCCTCTATATTTTCCTACGTGGTCTTCTTCTCCATCAAGGTGGGACCGATCACATTGGTGTAAAGCTTGGAGATCTTCCCGTGATTTTTTCCTAAAAAGGTATTTACGTTTTCATTGAGATGGGATGATCCTTTAAATCAAAGAATGATCAATAATATCAAAATTTATTGTCTCCTATTTAGACTAATAAATCCAAGAGAAATTGCTATATCCTCTATTCAAAGGGGGACGAAGTGCGAGAGAAGGCAGAAAAAAAGGGAAGAGAGGGGCTTTTATATGGTGAGGGAGATGGAGAGGTGAAGGGTGCATAGTAAATGGAATATATTCAAAACATATAGCCATGGTTCCTTACCTTGAAAGGGTACAAATATTTAAATTGGATATTTTTTAGTACTTTTTCAAACCTACTGTTGATAATAAGTAGCATTCAAAATTTTATATCCTTTTTTCATGATCTTATGCATGGATCAAATATATCATGACAAATTCTTCAAAAAAAATTATGTCTTCCACAGTGGAATCTAATAAGTGAGATTAGGCTGCGCACATTAAATAGATAGTGAGTATAGTGTTAACAATGTACAAGGCAATCACCCTTGGTGGGGCCGCGTTCTTGTCGGCGGCAATTGCGAGTGCTCATGTACGATGATGCCGGAAACAATGGAGTGAGTGCTGGAGGAGATGGAATAGTTGTTTGGCAAATACACCAACGGTTTGCGTCGAATGAGGTGCAGATGCAAAGGACTGGTGACGCGATTGAGGTAGCAGCGAGAGGTAAATAGTGAGACTTCACTTGTAATGCATGTACTATTGAGATCGTGTCTAGGAATCTGACAACTCACTCTAGTTCATCTTTTGATTTTATATCCTAGTTACTCAATTAGATGGAGTCAAGATGTAGCTATGTATAGATCTTGATCCTAGGCTTGATATTTTCCGGTTACTCAATATATTTTCTTTGGCTGTCGATATTTTAAGTTGCCCATAGACTAATTCAATTGATCATCAAAAGATTGCAACGTTCGGATCTTTCGTGCAATGTCATACTAGTTGGAAAATTTATTAGAGAAAAATTAGTAAGTCACTCAAATAAAAATTGACTTTTTGATATAAGAGTTGGTGAATTAAAAAACTTGGGTTTTTCTCTTTTGTCTTTGAATTTGAAGTTGACAAAGAACGGGTACTAAAATCTTGTCCTTGGTCATTTGCAAGTAATTTGCTAGTTTTGAAGCAATGTGTACTTGACATTCTTGAGCACTGTTATGACTTCTTGTGTTATGATTTTTGGATCCATATTATCGATTTGCCTCCTAGATGGATTTTGGAAGAAGTATATACAGATGTTGCTGGAAAAGTGGGAAAAGTGAAGGAAATTCAGTTAGAAAATAGAGGAAATGTGCTATATAAAATAGGGAAAGCAAGAGTTGAACTTGAACTTTCGACTCATCTAAAAACAGGTGCTCTAGTAAAGATTGGAGAAAAAAAGCTACGGGTGGAGTTTAAATACGAACACTTCCCTCATTTCTGCTATTCCTGTGGAAGGCTAGGGCACTACGCCTCTTATTGTGAAGAAATACCTTATGAAAAAACAGAATGGGCAGAAAATAGGGTAGGAAAATATGAGCCTTGGCTCAAAGCGGAGGTACGGGAAAGGAGCCCTCACTGGGAAGCTTTTTATGGCAAAATAATCTCTACTCAAGAGGAAGAGGAATATGTACCGAAACTCTCATCCAATCAACGAATCTTGAGAACATGTGTTGGAAAGGACCTGAGACTTCTGTTGGGCCTACTCGAAGCAAAAAAAAAAAGGGCAGAAAACCCGTCATCAAATGAGCATAGAGAAGAAGATATGAGGGATCCAACAGTTAAAACAGATCCAACAATTAAAACAGAGAATGGGAAACGGCCATCGTACTTGCTAGATTCTACTGATGTAGGGTTGACTGAAACAAGAGGAACTAACAGGAAAGGGTCAAAGCTTTTAAGAGCAAAAAAACAGAAGAAGGTTGAGGGGTCGAGTCTATTAATGATCAATGAGATGGAGTTATTAGAGACGCCTATCCAGATGGTGAAAGAGGGGAATGAATGGGCTTTGGTGGCTAGCCCTAAAAAGCCACTGGTGACATCATGAGAATTTTGAGCTGGAACTGTCAGGGGCTGGGCAACCCCCTGACGTTCTAGGAGCTTCGAGCCTTAGTGGCTCTTGAAAGGTCTAATGTGGTTTTCTTGATGGAAACTAAAAACAAGGAAATGATGGTGGAAAGGGTAAGAAGGAGACTTAAATACCAAAATTCATTATTGGTGCAGCCAACAGGAATTGCGGGGGGATTGGCACTCATGTGGAGTGAAGAGTTTCAAGTAAAAGTGAAATGCAACTCAAATCATTTTATAGATATGGAATGTGAAGATCCCACGAGTGGCCAGCTTATGAGGATTACTTTTCTTCATGCTTCAACAAATTTCCAGGAAAGACTCCAGTTATGGCAACAACTTCGATGTTTTCATACATCTAATCAATTACCGTGGCTATGTATGGGGGGCTTTAATGACATTCTATATAATTGAGAGAATGAAGGCAAAAGGGAGGCAGACTATCACCGCATTGCAGCTTTTCGGGATATGCTCAATGAATGCTCCTTAATGGATATTGATAGTAAATGTTGCATGTATACGTGGACCAACAATAGAGGAGGAGGAGAATTGGTGAAAAAGCGATTAGATAGAGCCATATGTACAATGGAATGGAGAGTTACATTTCCAAATGCTGAAGTTCTGACTTTACCAGCTATGGGGTCGGATCACAGCCCCCTTATGCTCTCATTATATCCTATTCATGGCAAAAGGAAAAGAGCTTTCAAATTTGAAGCATATTGGCTAGAAGAAAAAGAATACAGGGATGTTATTATGGATAGTTGAGCTGAGGATTATCAAGACCATAGAAGTTTTTCATAGAAAATTCACCGAGTAACAGATGAATTAGTTGAATGAAGTAAAAAGAAGTTCTCTAATGCATCATATCAAATAAAGGGACTCAAGAAGTGACTAATGGATATCACAAACGGCAATACTCGAGACTCTAGCAAGGAAGAAATTTAGTAGCTAAAAGAGAACATTGATCAACTATGGCGACAGGAAGAGATGTATTGGGGACTAAGGTCCCGGATAAATTGGCTCCAATCGGGAGATAAAAATACTTAGTATTTCCATGCCACAACAATTCAAAAGAGGCAACGAAACAAAATAACAATGCTGAAGGTAGATGACCAGAATTGGAGTGGGGATCCCAAGGTGCTTAAACAACACATTGTGGATTACTATCGGTCTCTTTATGACTCGGTGGGACCAAAGAATTTCCAACCCATATTAAATTAATGCCTAAAAGTAGTTACTACGGAGATGAATGAACATTTGATGACTGTCATATCTTTGGAGGAAGTGAAAGAAGCTGTTTTCTAGCTAGGCTCCCTAAAGGCTCCAGGACTAGATGGTCTAAATGGACAGTTTTACCAGCATTTTTGGGAAGATATAAAAATAGATGTGGTGTTGTTGGTCCAGAAATTTTTCGAGTTAGGTAATCTTGATCCCCTCCTCAACAAGACACACATTGCACTTATACCAAAAGTTAAAAACCCAGAAAGTATATGCCAATTTAGACCAATTAGTTTATGTAATTTCAGTTACAAAATCATATCGAAGGTATTGGCAAATAAATTAAAATCTTGACTTCCACAGATCATTGAACATGAACAAAGTGCATTTGTTCAAGGCCGACAAATCCAAGACTATCCTCATTGTTCAAGAAGTGTTGCATCAAATGAGGATAAAGAAGAGGAAAAAGAAATTCCAAGCAATATTGAAACTGGACATATATAAAGCATATGATAGAGTGGAAAGAGACTTTCTTCGAATGAGCATGTTATAGATGGGATTTTGTGACTAGTGGGTTCATTTAATCATGCAATGTGTGTCAACGGTTTCTTTTAATGTAAAAGTTAATGGAGAGCCAACATAATACTTCTCACCTACACGAGGGATTAGACAAGAAGATCCATTATCCCCCTATCTTTTCATATTGATAGCCAATGTACTTTCTTGGATGATGCACAAAGCTATAGAGGATGGAAGTATCAAAGGGATCAAACTGAACAGGTATTGTCCTACCCTTTCCCACTTACTGTTTGCTGATGATGTTATTTTCTTCATGGATGGGACTGTTAGAGAATGTCAAAGTTTGGCGACTATTCTAAATCAATACTGCTATGCGATAGGTCAAGCGATAAATTCGAACAAGTCAGGTATCTTCTTCAATAATGGTTGTCCACCGGTTTTGAAGGGGAATATGGCCCAAGAAATGTGAGTACCAAGCATTGACAAGACAGGGAAATATCTTGGAATACCATCTGAATGGGGTCAAACAAAGAAAGAGATGTTTGCGTGGATTCCGACAAAAGTAAACATGAAGCTTGAGGGATGGAAAGAAAAATTCTTGTCTAAAGCTGGGAAAGAAATCTTGATGAAAACTGTTGTGCAAGCATTGCCGCAATATGCAATGTCAAGTTTCAAGATACCTATCTCAATTTGTAGAGCTATTGAACAAAGAATTGCAGCGTTCTGGTGGAAGCAAAATGAAGTAAAAAAGGCATGCACTAGAAGAAATGGGAGGTTCTAAAGTCTAGGAAAGACAGGGGAGGGTTAGGTTTCAAAAATTTAATTACCTTCAACAAAGCATTGTTGGGAAAGCAGGCATGGCGATTATCTCAATCACTTTCAGCTTTATGGAGTAAGATTTTGAGAGGCGTATACTTCCCTAATGGAAACTTATGGAAAGCAAAAAGAGGTCAAAGACCATCTTGGGATGGCAGAGCATCCTAATGGGACGGGAAGCCATTGAACCACAAATACGATGGGCTGTGGGGGATGGGAAATCCATTAACATTCATCAAGATCACTAGTTACCACAGGGCGTGTTAGAGGGCCCCAAAAACAAGGACGATCCCCAAATGGTGGCTGAATTAATTGACGAGGAAAGAAAGGAGTGGAAAGAACCGGTGTTGCACCATCTTTTTAGAACAAGAATTGTAAATGAAATCCTATTTATACCTATTGCTATGCAGCCAAAGGTAGATCAATTGATTTGAACAGGAAACAAGAATGTGAATTACACAGTCAAAAGCGGTTATAACAACGTGTACACCAAATCCATACAACAAGACAATAACAGGGCATCGATCTCATACCAGCCACCTTGAGTCCTATGGACAAAAATATGGCACCTACCAACCCCCCTCCCCCCCAAATTAAAATTTTTTCTATGGAGCCTATGTCAGGATGTTGTACCAACAAAATAAAAGCTCTATCAGAGAAGCATCTTACTTGACTTGCTATGTCTTCTCTATTCCACAAATACCCTGAGACAATCGAGCATTTATTCATTCTTCTGTAAAAAAAGTCAAGAGCTTATGGTCAGATCTACGCTTAAACCTCAGCACCAGTACACAAAAGGCCACTAGAATGGTTAAATGGGTGGCGGAATTTTTCAAAGCAAAGTTGGGCTCATCAGATGCAGGGCTAGTGGCTGAGGTGCTATGGCAGATTTGGAAAAACAAGAACAACCAGGTCTTTCGTGACAAGAAGCCACAACTAGAGGCCATAATCGAGACTGCCCTAGCACAAAATCGAAGCTTTAATCGATGGAATCCGAGCAAGAGAAAAGAAAAGTCAGCAATAGCGAACCCACCTGCGAGCTGGATAGCGCTGGAAGGTCGAACTTTGAAGCTAAATGTCGACTGTTCGTGGGTAGAAGGAGTATCGCTCAACTCGATTGCTATTATCCTATGAGATTCCAACGGAGTAATCGTTGATGGCTTCATCAAAGAAATCCATGCCTCTTCATCCTTGCAAGTGGAAACCCTACCTCTGCTCCATGGATTACTTATGCTGAAACAGAGGGAAGTAACTCACATGGGGAAAGAACACGAACAAAAAGAGAGTTTAGTTTGCGAAAGTGACCGCCGCATGTTAGTGGAATCTGTTATGGGCCGGGAAAAGGAGTCATGGGCTGTGAAGGGCTTAATCCAGGAGTGTAAATAGGTTTTGGCCCAACTGACCTACGTAAATGTAGTCCATTGCTTGAGAGGAGCAAATCATGCCGCAGATTGGGTTGCAAAAGCTTTCCGCCTTAAAACCCTACCCTCAACATGGAAGCTCGAACCCCCCCCCCCCCCAACCCCTTTGGCATATTTTGTGCTCTGATTTCAACTTGTCTTTTCCATGTAATTCTTGTTTTAATGAATGAATGAAAGCATTGCTTTCAACCAAAAAAAAAAAAAAAAACACAAGTGAGTCAACAAGTTATCACAATAATTGGTAATTTATAAACGTGTTGGTAATTGACAAATTAATTGGAGAATAGTTGATGAGTCATTATAATATGATATAAGAGTTGGTAAACTTAAAAAGTTGGAAAGTCATATAAAAAAAAAATTTGTCGGTCATACTCTACTATTATTCAAATATTCATTCTTAGATTTTTGTCCTACCTCTTTGTAGGGTATATGAGTCGAAACCCATAACTAAAACTAAATCATCTCATTCCAAATCTCTTGATAAGATGGAGATTCGAATCTCCCAATTCTTATTCCTAATCACTAGGACAAACCTTGTAGTTAAATAAAAGTTAAGTTATTAGGAAAACTAGTAATTTATGAATAACTACTCAAACCTTATTAAGTAGTTCAAATAAAAGTGGGTGGCTTTAATAAGTTACTCAAATTATGATTGGTTATTTGATATAAGATCTCACAAAACAGATTTTGATAAGTTATGAGAACAAAAATTCATAGTAACTAAAAGTTGATACTATAAATGCCAGCAACTATTTCAAAGAAATGCAAGTAACCTGATATTTATTGGTAACTTTTTTCTTTTTTCTGGTTAGAAACGGAATAATTTCATTTACTAAGCAAAGATGAGAGACCCGGTAAATGGGCATCATTACATAAAAGGTCTAACAAAATTTAAGGAAGATATAAGTCCCAATACAGAGGTAAGTAATTTTTCTTGTGGGCTTTGGCTACCTAATCTGCTACAAGGTTGGCTTCTCTAAAGCAATGGAATATCTGAACATTTAGGAAGGCCTGCATTTTATCCTTGCACTTACTGACAAGAGATTGAGTTTCCCAACTCAACACTTCTGAACTGTTCATAACTTTAACCAATTGTAAGTTATCTGACTCGATAATAATCTCTTCATGTCTTTTAGAAAAGAAGAAGTTGATGGCCTCCCATAAAGCTAGGGTTTTAGCCATCAAGGAGGAAGAAGCTCTTACCAATTCAATCGTTCCTCCCACCATCCTTCAACCCGAGTCTTTGCAGATGCAAGCTATAGAATTTCCCAGCAAACCAGGTGCGTATGTTCCATCTATATTAATCTTATATGCTCCTTTCGGCGGTGGAATCCATATATGAGGTGTTTCAGCTTCTTGAAGTTCAAATCTGCCATTTTTAGAGATCCCCGAGCTTCCAGATCTTCCATTTTCATGGACTCCCGAGCGACCAGCACTCCGAAGGTTTAATGCTTTGTACCGAGCTCATAGATCTCCCCTTCCATCTCTGCTTCACAACCTAGCTTCAACTTCAGCTCTCGGCGGTCTATTGCTTGGCGTCGATTCTCCACTTGGCCCAAGGCACAGCTCGCCTCTCGACCCACCTGTTCCACTAGTCGATCCTCCATCTGATTTGGCCGATCTATGGGCTAGTGCTATGTGCAAAGGTCGTAGGTCTTTGCTTTCCATTCGGCATCCCAACTCGGCATTTACTGCATCTCTTTGCTCGTTAGTGATTGTTCTCAGTTCACCGCTTGACCCAGGGTGCAGATCTCTTCTCAAATCTCCTTCTCTACTTCCTAATCCAACATCTTCTCTGGGTCTCGGTGCTCTGAAACCGGGTTGCAACTCTCTTATCTCATATCCGCCTACTTCACACCCAGATCCACCTTCTGCTGGATGGCCCGATTCTCCACTTCGAATTCGCAGCTCTCCTCTTTCTAATCTGCTGCCTAATCCGGCGCTTATCTCGTCTCCCGGCACTCGGTTACCAAATCGCAGCTCATCACCCGATTCGCTATTCCCTTGTCGCAACTTTGCATTTAGCGCTATGTTCCCTGTTCGGGCTTCTCTTCTTTCGGATTTAGTAGTTGCTCTGTCTCGTACCCTATTTTTCCTTGGATTCCAACGGCTATATCTTTTAAGTGCCCCTTGAGCTGAATCTATGATTGCCAAAGCCACTGGTTCTCTACCTCGAAAAATGGCCTGGTTTTGGGCCTTTCAAACATTCCATAACATTGCAGCCACCAAGTTTAGATTTAAAGGGTGAGTTACCTTTTCTTTCAGATTGCAGAACCATTCTTCGATCCTTGTCAAACCCTAACTAGATATTTTAATATTCAACACGGGGTTATCCCATATTTGTCTTGTCCAAGAACATAGTAGGAAGAGATGCTCAGTCGTTTCCCTTTCATGACATCATAACGGACATATGGGGTCAGGTAATATTTTTCTTCTAAACATGTTATCCTTCGTTGGGAGAGCGTTTTGGCATAAATTCCACATGAAAATTCTTATCTTAGGTGGAGTATGCAAAGTCCAAATATTCTTCCAGAGTGTGGGGGGAGGTTGAAACGATGTTGTTGCTTGGTTCACATGACATTGCTCCATATTCTTCTTGATGCAGTGATACCCACTTTTTACTGTATATTTGCCTGCTTGATTGCCGATCCATACAAATTGATCTTGTTCTGTCTGAGGATTAATTGGGATAGTTAGAATTTCTTCAGCTAAATATTCATCAAAGTGTGCCGCTATGGTCATTTCATCCCATCTGCCTTCCTCTTTATCAATAAGTTCTAATACTAAAGAGGGTTCATTAACATTTATAGGACCCTCAATAATACCTCTTTGCAACCATTTATCCTCCCTGATTTTGATTTTAGATCCATCTCGGGAGAAGTACACTAATGGTGCCAAAAGTTGTGTACGGCGCTCACTTTGGTGCCAAAAGTTTCCGTCGGATCACTTAAGTGCCAAAAATTTTGAAAAATGATCACTTTGGTGCCATCGCCGATTTAGTTGGTCGGAAATCCAACGTGGCAGTTTTTTATTAATTTTGATGCCGACGTGGATCGCCAAATAATACAATCAGCATACAAAGAACAAAACGATGCTGTTTACCGTTTTCCCCCAAATAAGAAACCTTAAATCCCTAATTTCAACTAGAACCAGCAGTTGAGAACCCTAAATCCCCAATTTGACCATTTCGAGTGCATACTTCGATTTTTTACCAAAGTTATCAACTCGTTTTTGCAAATGGAGGACAAAAGCTTCAGTAACGGCTCACATTCCTATAAGAAAAGCGAATTAGATGGTGAGTATTACTGTTATTGTGGGTTACCGAGTCCGAGAATAACATCTTGGACTCGGTTGAATCCGGGAGAAGATTCCATGGGTGCGGCAGATATAGAGAAGGCTCGAAGTGCCAATATTTCAAATGGATTGATAGAAAATTTCTCGATCGAGCGACGGAGGTGATATTGGAGTTACTTGAAGGCCGAAATCAACCTCCACCTATGTTAATGGACGAGTTGGAGGATGTCGACTCAATGCAAGCTCAAATGAAGGGTTTAACATCTTTGGTGGACCATTTGAAGAGGGAGGTTTCAAGGCTGAAAATCGAAAGAAACTTTTATCGGCGTTGATTGTGTTCTTATTCTCTTGGGTAGTTTATTCAAATGTAAAGTGAGTAATGAGAAGAAGTTTGTATGTCTACCATAGTCGAAGACGTGGAATATGCACTTGTATTGGATTGTTTATAAGTAAAATGTGTTTTTTGGTTTGCTGCAATTATTGTATGGAGCAGAATGTTTTGTTGTTGTAATCTATGGGTAGAAATGCAAGGTTGGACTTGGAATGCATTAGTTGTGAGCACTTAAAAGTTTTGTTGTTTAGTTGTGTATTGTCAATGTTTGTTTTGGTTAGTTTTTGCTTCAAATATAATGGTTTGCTGCATTTTTTATTTGGTAATGCTTTGCTGCATTGAAAGCTTTTAGTAATGGTTTGCTGCATTGAAAGCTTTTGGTAATGGTTTGCTGCATTTTTTTATTTGATGATGGTTTGCTGCATTTTTTTATTTGATGATGGTTTGCTGCATTTTTTTTATTTGATGATGGTTTGCTGCATTTTTTATTTGGTAATAGTTCGCTGGTTTGCTGGTTTGCTGGTTTGCTAGTTTGCTGGTTTGCTGCTTTGTAAACCATGGCCGAAATTAAAGGATGGTGGCAAATTCACGATTGACTATTTCAGTGTCATAAGTTGTAAATAGTGATCACTTGAGTACCGAGTTTTTATGAAAGTGATCATTTAAGTGCCAAGTTTTTATGAAAGTGATCATTTAAGTGCCAGTCGCGATTACAAAGTGATCACTTACGTTGCACAAGTTTTTTAAAAAAAGAACATGTTAGTGCCAAACGTCACATTCCAAATGCACCTTGTTCTTGCACCAGTTGAGTTGCTGGTGCATCTTCTTACACCAGCCCAGATGCAACAAGATGTACCAGCACCCAAAGTGTTCTTGTAGCAACACATATAATCAGCAACAGTGCAGCACAGTAACAGTGCAGCAATGCTGACAGCAACAAATTTCATTATAATCCACAACTTTAACCAACAATGCTGCCAACAACAGTGCAGCAACAGCAACAGTGCAACAACAGCAACATTGCAGTAACAGCAAAAATAAAATATACAGCAGCAATAGCATAACTGACTTGCTAGCATTCTAGCCGAAACCAACACAAGGAAAAATGAATAGTCATTCCGTACTTGCCATTAACATTGATTGATTGTTTACAAAAGAAAAGAAAAGCATGTCTAACTTCACTCCCCAAGCATCGAGAGTTCAACACTCTTAAAAAAAAAAAAAAAATGGCATTGCGGGCAACAACTACCATCAATCCAACACACTCCTAAAAAAAGAAGAAAACAAGAAAAAGACCATGTCCAGCATCACATGAAAAAAATCATGTCCAACATCACATAAAAAGAGACCATGTCCAGCACCCTCCCTCCCATCAGTTAATATTGACAACACCTTGATCTCCTTTTCCTCTTGGAGCTTTGAATTGATTCATAATCCGAGCACTCTTTTGAACTGGTCGTGCAGGTTCTTTAGTTGGGCTTTCTATCACCTCATTTTCCTTGTCCTTGTTTTTGACGGCGGCTATTTTTGTTCTACCACGTGTCATGTGTTGGTCCATATCATCACTACTGCTCCCAATCGTTGGTTGAGATGGAACTGGTGCTGGGTTCTTTTTGGATGGTTGTTTCGCAGCTGTACCCGATGTCTTCTTCTTCTTTGGAGCACTCTTCTTTGCCTGCGCCCTTGATTCTTGAGTTGGCCCACCTTGAGAGAGAAGTACCTCCGAAGTTCTCCCAGGCTACAAAAACATAGTGATATTGTCAACCAGATGAATTGAAATATAATAAATTAAATGCATGAGGCCTATAAATCTTACATTCAAAATTGTCATTCCAGTATGTTCATATGTGTAAATCCCATAATCATATTGCCTTAATCTTTTCCCAAGAGCCCCTCTTGTTCGTTGTGGTGCATCATTTTCAGCAGCAATAATCCTTGTAGCAACCTCGCAACTTGTGCGGTTGCTCGTCTTTCGACTTGAGAAACACATAGCAAATGTAAATTTTAGCCTATAAAAAACCAAACACAGCGATGTACAACTTACGGGATATTTTTTCTTGTTTGCTCAACAGTGGACTCGGTTGTTGTTGTTGCTGTCTTGCCCATTCCAGTCCCTATCCCTGCACTTGAGCCTACAACAAGGCATTTTTTTGGCCCTTTAGTAGGCCTTACAACAATGGACTATATTAGGATTATGACCACCAATACTATCGAATAAGTACTGTAAAGTTACTAAGACCAAGAGGATACTTACCTTACAACATGGCTTTCTGTTTGCCCTTCAGCAGGAATTACAGCAGGGCCTTCTGTCCTCCCTTCAATAGGCCCAACAAGAGTTTCTTGATGGGTCCTGTCCACGGCCTTGAATCAGCCATTACATCTTCTTTGTTGATGCTGCTTTTTCAGCTCACAACCTTTCTTATTGTGCCCTTCCTTGCTGCAATAGGAGCATTTCATCTTTGATCTAGTCCTACTCATCCTTTGACTTGATGCCTCTTCTGCTGCATTCTTCGTCTCTTTTTGGCCTTCCTATTTGCTTCTTCAGCGGTAAAGGTAGAGAACTTTCATGATTTGTTGGCTCCCAAAATTTGCTGCTTCGATAGGCTGCATCATGAATTGGTATGAAGCAAGGTATAAGCTTTTTTGTACCAATCATGTAGGTAATCATCGAGTTTTCTTGCTTCATCGAATAGCACAAATGGCATGGACATAGGGAATTCCATTCAGTTGCCAGGCTCGGCATGAACACTTTCTTCTATCCAGGTTGACAACATACTTATCCTGATTTTGAATAATCTCATATCCATTATCTCCATTCCAAACTGGATGGCGTAGAACCTACTAGCAGCAATATTTGCATCCAATCTCTTCACAATCCTAGGGCCACAGATCTCTACTCCATTTTGTAGCCTCATCTCTTTGCCTATGCGGTCTAGTCATAACCATAACTCGAATATCATCAAGCATGCGATGATTGGTTTGCACACGGCCTCTAAAATTCTACCATTGAAAGCTTCACTGAGGTTGTTATCAATGATATCGCATTTGAAATCTTCGCTGAAGAAGGCTCGACACCGGTGCTTAGCTTCGTATGGAATAGTGCATCAAAACCGTCCTTTGTCAACGCAACAATCCTTGTTTGGCTAATCTGAAATCAGCCATATTCGTACTCTTTGCTATCGCGGAAGGCGCTTACGTAGCCTTTCTCCTTTGAAGTTCCTTGACCGGTTTGCATATATGTGCCTCGCGCACATTCTATGCTCGGCATGTGGCATCAATTCAGCCAATGCGGGAATAAGTCCCTACAAAAATTCAAACCAATAAATACAAGTCAAGAAAAATATGCAAGTGAAAAATTTTAAAAGGGAATATATTATAATTGACAATGAAATTACCTTCGGTTGGTCGCTCATGAATGCCCACCCTCCCCCATCGGTTATCTCAAGGTCAGCCATTAAATTTTTTAGGAACCAGGACCAAATATCCTTGTTCTCTATCTTTACCACTGCCCACGCTATCGGGAACATTTGATTATTGGCATCTCTCCCCACAGCAGCCAACAACTCCCCCTTGCATAAACCCTTTAAAAAGCATCCATCCAATCCTATAACTCTTCTACAACCAGCCAAGAAGCCCCGTTTGCATGCATCAAAACAAACATAAAATCTATCAAATCTAGGCCCAAGATCAGGGAGTGGCCTCTCCACAACCTCTACATATACCCTACTAGATGGGTTTTGAAACATACATTCACCAGCATAATCCCATACCTGCGCATATTCTTCCTTATACCCACCCATCAATATCTTCATCACCCTCATCTTCGCTCTCTTACATTGATTCCTCGACACATTAACCCCCACTTGCTCCTTCACTAACTGTTGAAATTGAGGACTCTTGATCTCGGGCATTGCTTTGATAGTATTGAAAAAATGCTTTGATAACCACACACTTGTTACCCTTTTATTGTTAAAGATAATTGGACAAGTATGCTCCTCCTGAAAAGACCTAATCTGAAATGACCCATTTTTACTAAGCGCAGCATAGAGTTTCCACGAACAATTAGCTTGTGAGCACTTAGCTCTCACAAACTCCTTCGTGTTCCTAATGAAGTTAACACTCCTCTGTTCACCAATTGAGTTCTTTACAACAGCTTCCTTGAACTGTTTGGCATCATCAAATCTCATGCCCACCGACAAAACAGGTTTATCAACAGTTGGATCATAACAAGGGTACTTACTTTTTCTTCGAGGAGCAGGTTCTTCATCATCATTGTCAAGCTCATTTTCCGAACCAACAACTTCATGCCACAGCTTTCTTCATCTTCACTTCTATTACCCTCAGCTGGATCTCCATCCTTATTTTCGACTCGGCCTTCTTCTTGAAGCTGCAAGTTTTTTCTCAGAAATTCCCTTTGCTTTTGTCTTGACTATGCGAGTTCATCATCATCTTCGTCACTTGGGAAATTTACTACAACCAAACATTCATCTTCCGATTCACTAGATAAAGCAATTTCCCATTCTAATCCAATGAAGTCTTCATCCAAGATTTCAGGACATCTCCCTCTTTGTTCATCTCTATCAATATGACTTATCTCCCTATCATTTTGCCCTCCATCTAACCTAAACTCATCCCCAACCTGATTACTCGCTTGAACAGGATCCCTCACTTCTCCTCCTTCAGTGGTGGTCTGCTCATCCCCATCCTCATCCTCATCCTCATCCTCACTATAATATTCAACATATACCTTAGCTTCTTCACCGTGAAGATAATGGTAAATGATATCCTTAATACCATTATCGTCATTAAAAAATCTCAACCCATCCTTCAATTCTTTCCCAGGAACACAGTAATGTAGTTTTTGCACTTTGCATCGTAAAAAATATACCAAATCCCTCATAAAATCAATATATGATGGATTCCAAACATTGACATAAATAGTACCTTCATTTCCACCACTATATTCCCAATCTTCAATGCCAATAACAAACTCTCCACCATAGCAAACAATGACGCCTACCTGATTTGCGTCCATGTTGATGCTGCACCCAATGGAAAAAAAGAAAAAGAGTTATTGTCGTTTTGTTGGAAACACATGACAGAATCGGCAACTTTACATGCAGGTTCTTGTCGTTTTGTTGTCAAGGAACAAATGCGACTAAAATTTCCCAAATTCGGTGCATTTACAGAAACAAAAGAAACCGAATTAAATAAACAAAGTGAGGTCCCCACCACCCATTTTTCAATTTCATCACATTCACATTCGGTCCCCCAACAAAAGCAGTCCAATTAATTAAATAAACAAATTCGGTCTCACCACTGTTTCCATCTGAGTCAAGCCCCTCAGCACCCTGTTTTTCTATTCGGTCCCCACAACAGAAAGCGAACGAATGATGAAAGAATCAATTTCTCTATTCCATCCCCATAAAAGTGACATCCCCACCACTTTTCCCACTACTTTCCCCCTGAGCCAAGCCCTCAATTTGCCTTCCTTGCCCTAACTTGCCATTCGGAACCCTAAATTTTTCGCAAAATTGATCCACGTAGAGAACATGACAAACCTGAACGATCGTGAATGACGGTGCAACTACAGCGATGGCCGAGCGACGACAGGCGAGCGACGGCGGGCGAGCGAACGGCGGTGGGTGAACGACGGTGGGTGAGCAAGCTACGGCCGGTGTCGAGAAGAACCGTATACGAACCCTATTTTACTCCCTCTACAACGACGTTGTTTTTTGCTATGGAGCAAGGCGGCGTCGTTTCTTATGTCAATCCACGATAGATGGCAAGAAACGACGTCGTTTCTTACGAAGAAAGGACAACGGCGTCGTTTTATGCTATCCACCGTGGACAATCTTAAGCCACGTCGATTTTTTTTTTTTTTAAATATAAAGGCCACGTATTTATTTTGGCCGGAATTTCTCGTCGGTGGCACCAAAGTGATCGTTTTTCCTCCGATTTGGCACTTAAGTGATCCGACGGAAACTTTTGGCACCAAAGTGAGCGCCGTACACAACTTTTGGCACCATTAGTGTACTTATCCCGATCCATCTCCTACTTTCCACATGACTTGGGGTGCTATTGAATTTCTTCCAAAGACCATGCTTTGCCAACCCTATAAAGGTCGAAGGCTCTTTACTGCATGTCAAAAGTCTGTGTGAGGATAGTATAGTCCCTTAAACAAGCTGCTCCAAAGAGAGGATGAATTTTGTCCTAGTTGCTAAGCCCATTTCCCTAACATTGCTTTATTGAAAGAAGATTCTTGAAACTCATTCCACCTTTATCTTTTCTAGTCTTCAAGATATCCCAGCTCTTCCAATGAATGCCTGCTTTCTTCTCATTAGTTTTTCACCAAAATAAAGCAATTTTCTATTCAATAGCCTTGCAAATAGAAACCGGGATTTTAAAAACTGACATTGCATATTGTGATAATACTTGAACCACTGCTTTCAGTAAAATTTCTTTTTCGGCTTTAGATGGGAGCTTTTCCTTACAACTTTCCAATTTTGAGCTAATCCTCCCGAGAACCCATGCAAACATTTATTTTTTCGATCCTCCCCAATCTGAAGGAATACCCAGATATTTACCAGTTGTTTCAATAATAGGAACCCGCAATTCCCTTGCCATATTCTCTTTCAAAGATTGAGGGCATCCCTTACTAAAGAAAATTCCCGATTTGTTTAAGTTAATCTCCTGTCTAACAGCTAGACAATATTGATTCAAAATCATGGACAGATTTTGACATTCAAGAATGGTGCCTTTCATAAAAAAAGATCAAAAATCATCCACAAATAGTAAGTGAGAAAGAGTATGACATCTTTTATTTAGCATAATTCCTGTGATACTACCATTTTCCACAGCTTACTTCATCAATGAGGATAAAACATTTGCTACTATAATAAAGAGATAAGGAAATAAGGGATCCTTTGCCTAAGTCCTCTAGAAGGTTGAAAGTACTAAAGAGGTTATCCATTAAAATTAACACTAAATGTGACAGTAGTAACACATTGCATTACCCATTTCACATATTTCTCATCAAAACTAGTTTTAGTAGGCATGCCTCTAAGAAATCTCATTCACTCGATCATAGGCCTTCTTTATGTCTAATTTAAGAAGTGCTTGGAATTTCTTTTTTCTACTTCTAATTCTTATATGATCCAGCACCTCCTGAACAATAAATATGTTATCCTAAATTTGCCTTCCTCTTACAAAAGCGCTTTGTTCAGGTGTTATAATAGCTAGTAATAAGGGTTTGAGTTTATTTGCCAGCACTTTTGAGATAATTTGTAGCCAAAATTGCATAAACTAATTGGCCGATACTGATCTAACATCTCTAGATTCGGAACCTTTGGGATTTATTGGTAACTTAATTAGCGTAAAGTTGAGGAGCCTCTCGTCATCAATTTCATATAAGATTTCATTTTAATTATTTACAAACAGATTCTATTAAATTCATGTGTTATGCAGTAAACTAATAATGTTATAATAAGAAAAACAATTTTCCGGCAGGGTGTTTTTATAATTAATATTTGAAACTCATTAGTTTATACAATTTCAATTTTTTTTTTTTGGGTAGTAGACAATAAAAATTTTGCTATTACATTGAGTTCCACAAAATTCCTTTTGTTCGTTTTCCCCCCTTGTCGGCTCTCTCTCTCTCTCTCTCTCTCCGCGGCGGCCATGGCAGTTCACCGGCGGCTTCCTCCGCCGGCCGGCCGCCTCCACCGCAGCGGCAGCCACTGAAGACGAGCCGCCGCCTCCTCCTCCTCCTCCTCCGTAAGTCCTTTTTTTCAGACGATTCTTCGGTGGTGCCATGTGTTCTGCTTTACCCTTTTATCGATCGTCCCTTAGTTCCACGTTTCACTTGCATCCAGTGACTTCTAGATCTCGTTCATACGTATTTCCACTAGAAAGTCAATAAATTTGCGTAACATTGGTTGTGGGTGTTTGAGTTTTGATGACGAATTTGCGAGTGCAGTGACTTCTGGGTGCTAGAAATGTAAGATTTTTTGTTCCCCTGCGTTTTCAAGTTATCGTCCTCTGTTGGGCCTGCACGTTATTTCTTAACTTCAGCATTAAGGATTTCTTGGGTTTGCAATAGAGTGAGTTTATTGGTGTGCTTTGAATGAGTAATTGGTGTCTGTTCTCTTTCATTTTGGTTGAAATGCTAGAGGTGAACTGGTGCTCGTTGATATGTTGTGGAATTCTCCTAATGCTGATGTTGTTGCTGGAGGAATCCGCCTTGTTTTTTTTGTCAGAATCTGCTGCTTTATGGATACAGATTTGCTGCATCCCCTGATTCTCAGATGCTTGGATGGTCCTTAGAGATCCTATCCTTTTCTATGTAGCGCAGCATTGGGTTCGTCCTCACTGGGGTAAAGCCTATCAAGCCACGCAAATTTAAGTATCTGGTTATTCAAGTATGGTTGTGCGCAAATCATGGGCAGTGCACCAAATCTTTATGGATTGCAAGAAACTTCCTTTCTCTTACCATTGCGGTTTCTTCTTTTCTTCTGCAACATCCTCATCTTCTTTCCCATGGATATCTCCCCTTCGAGTTCCAGGATGTACCTCCTCATCCGAGCCATGCCCTCCCCCTGCTTCTTCCAGCTTCCTCGTGGAAACGCAAAGGAAACCCAGATCGATATCTCACCAAGATGCCATAGACTTGATGGACCGAGAGAGAGATCCGCAACGGGCGCTGGACATATTCAACAGGGTGGCAGACCAAAAGGGTTTCAACCACAACAACGCCACTTTCGCGACCATACTTCAAAAGCTCGCTCGTTCGAACAAGTTCCAGGCTGTCGATGCTGTTCTTCAACAGATGACCTACGAGACCTGCAAATTCCATGAGGGTATCTTCCTCAATCTCATGAAGCATTTCTCAAGATCGCACATGCATGAAAAGGTGCTCGACATGTTCCATTTGATTTATCCAATCGTACGTGAGAAGCCCTCTTTGAAAGCCATTAGTACTTGTCTTAATTGTCTGGTGGAGTCAAATCAGATTGGCCTTGCCAAGAAGCTTCTCTTGCATTCAATGAAAGTTCTAAACTTGAGGCCCAATACGTGCATCTTTAATATCCTTGTTAAGCATCATTGCAAGAATGGAGACGTCGAATCTGCTTTTGAAGTTGTGAGAGAGATGAAAATGTCCAAGTGTTCTTACCCAAATTTGATTACTTACTCCACCCTGATGGACTGTCTATGCAAAAGCGGGAGGGTCAAAGATGCTCTTCAACTGTTTGAGGAAATGATAGCAAAGGACCAGATTGTTCCTGATGCCTTGACTTATAATGTTTTGATAAACGGGTTTTGTAAAAGTGGAAAAGTTGATGGGGCAAGAAAGATAATGGACTTTATGAGAAATAATGGGTGCAATCCCAATGTTTACAATTTTTCAACCTTAATGAATGGGATGTGTAAGGAAGGGAGGTTGCAGGAGGCCAAAGGTGTTATCGCAGAAATGAAGGACCTGGGTATGAAACTTGATGCGGTTGGTTACACTACTCTGATTAATAGCTTCTGCAGATCAGGAAGAACTGATGAGGCCTTGGAGTTGATCAAAGAGATGAAAAACATTGGATGCAAAGCTGATGTTGTAACTTTTAATGTGCTACTTGGAGGGTTGTGCAGAGAAGGTAGGTTTCCAGAGGCACTGCAGATGCTTGAAAGATTGCATTTTGAAGGTGTTCATCTCAACAAAGGAAGCTATAGAATTGTGTTAAATAGCTTGTGTCAGAAAGATGAAATTGAAAAGGCAACGGAGTTGTTGCTCCTGATGTTCGTTAGAGGGTTTCTCCCACATTATGAAACATCAAATGAATTGCTCAGCTCCCTTTGTAAGAAGGGAATGACTTTTGATGCCGTCAGGGCATTATTTGGATTGGTTGAGATGGGGTTTACACCAAAGCCTGATCTTTGGTCCCTTTTAGTTGAGGTGATTTGCAGGGAAAGGAAGCTACTGGTCACATTTGAGTTGCTGGATAAGTTGACTGGACAGAAAGCTAAGATGCTCCCTCCAACGGCTGAAATTGATCAATGAGATCTCGTTGAGAATAGGGAATGCTTTCTCGACCATATAATGATCATGAACATTTATTCTTCTTGGACAAAAAAGAGGACGTGCTGCTTGTTTATCCATTTAGAAGTCCACAAATTCTACAATTATTAAATGCCTCAGTTGAGTCTCTTTTTGGAGCAGTATGCGATGTTATTCCCAAGTGCTGTTATTCCTAAGTGGGTAAAGAATATCATGGACACCTCAAGTTTGTTCCCTGTGCTAATAGACTGAAACAGCAAGACAAGGGATGCATGCCAGGAGCACTGTAGACAATCGAAAAATTGTGTGGTTATTTCTTTGGCTCTGCTAGCAGATGGCACAGAACAATGCATCTCTACTGACTGCCACGGACGGGGGATCACCCCACTAGTTTCTGTCTCCTCCTGGATTGTAAAACCATCCTTTTCTTTGAGCCTGTTGGCCTTGACTTTGGAAGATACTTATCCTGATATCTTACTTCTAAAAGCCATGATTGAGTCAACTCTATCAAATCAAGTGGATGACTGTTAGAGCCACGGAAAAAGTTTGCGGTAGTTTTGGGTGTGCTATGAAAAAGCCTACTTTTCACTGCTGTCCCTTCGGATTTCCTTACTGGTAGTCCGAAGTTCGGTGCACTACAGGCAGAAGTTTTCTTTACAGATAAATGCCAATGTAACTGTCCCACTGTGACCAGCCCATCCGATCAGGTTGCCAATCTTCTGCATGTAGAAATTGGAGAAAGCGCAAGGAATAGGTAGACAGTTCCCCGAGATTGTAATCTCAGCTTGTCATATTTCCATCCTATTTTTTCCACCCAACACGACAGAACACGGCATTAAGTAGTTGCTATGTTGATTTTCCTGTTGTTTGTGTTGCCTAGACTTTGACACAGAAGCCAGCTACTGCGTGTCCTGGTTTCTGATGCATGTTTGTCTTTAGACATTGGGATCCAAGGCTGAACATGAAATCCTTGGCGAGTGCTTATCTTGACAAAGCAACATAAGACAGTACATAATGCTTTTGCATAGTATTCTAGGACATTCCATCATTGCACTTCAACAAGATCTTTTGATTGTTTTCAGCCAAAGTTTCATTCTGTTGGCCGTGGCTCGATCTCGTAATTGGGCCCAGTATTTGAGTGGAAGCAATACGATATGATGGAGAGTCCAGGTCCCCAGCAGCTTTGATGGACTTGACATCGCATTGCAGTGCCAGGTTCTTTTGAATTCGTGCAGCACCCTTCGAAAACTCCCTTCTGCAGTCTCCATACTTTCACCCTAATATATATTTTTTTAATGCAAGTTACTCTATTTTTGGTTTGTCTAATCAAGTGCGTTTGTTTTCACAAATGTTTTAATCAAAATCCTTCCATCACCAAATCCCACTAGGCGTCACAGTGTGATGTGGATAAGATTTTTCCAATGTGGATGTTCACGTTGATAACAGTCGATGATAGAGACAAAAATGACCAATAAACTCCTTTTTTTTGTGTCTCGGTTGCATCCCAGACGTAGTTGTTAAATGGAGATACGTATAGTGAATTCAAATGTTGGTATAATGAATTGTGGATGGAGAATCGGATCATAAGTTTCAATAAAATATTTAGAATTTGTATTTTGTATAGAGGCATTTATAAATTTTGTAAATAATATTCTGAAATATGAAATTTTGAGTAAGACTTAGGATCTATGGGAAAAAAAATCTTAATTTTGAGTAGATGTGATGTTTCCCATTCATAAGAGTATAAATTTTCCACCGTTTTAATATGTCATTCCATATATTATTGGAATGTAACCTGCACGATTTACTTTCAATCACTTTGTAATCATCAAAGTGTAACTCGACAATATTACATCATTTGATAGATGGACATTACATTTGAATCACTTGAATTATAAATTTGCTAGTGAATTGATATATTCGCTTGCAATTTAGGAGATTAGTAGTTCACCTAATTAATAAATATTGATAAGACTCTAAATTCATTCGTACGGTATGAATCGAGAAATGATTGAATTTTAATAACTACAATCCTAGACTTCAATTTTCATTTTTATTTTTTTTTTTTAGAAGCACGATCGCCAATTGTTAAAATAACCATTAGGGAAAAAAAGTACACTTTACCATGCGAAAAAATTGCATTTCATATGCTTCCCTAAAGTTTATTTTGTTTTATCTTTTGCCAGTTGAATCTTTATATGTGTTGCTTGTTTTTTTCTTCCATCGAGTAACCAGTAAAGTGTCATTCATCCTCATGAATTACAATAATTGATAGTCCTAGACATATTGCAAGTGTCCTAATTTAGTCATAAACTTTTCTTTCGGTTAACTGAGTTTTAAACTTCTTGTATTTGTGCCAATCAGATCATCCGATCAATTTTGGCTGACTAACATAAACATGGACATCTATGATGCGATCGATCTTGACATGGACAAATTTTCATTATATTTTAATATTTATTTGAGCATTTATTTGTTTATTTGTTTCTTTTACTTGTATTTTTCTTTGTTTCTTCTCCCTTTATCTTCATCCTTTGGCAAAGGTTAGTCTCACCCGCTCCTAGCAAGGCTTGACCTCGTTGTTGCTGGAATTGCCATTATCCTCATCCTTATTGAAGAAGCTCTAAGCAACAAGATGCTTTCTCTCCTCTTCCTTTGTTGTCCTCATCCTTCATTCGCCTTGTGAAATCGCTCGAATCATTTGCGCGGCTAGCCGCAATTTCGATCATCAATCGAATCACGTCTGCTCGGAAAATGGTGAGACTGAAAGGACAGCTTGTCTTCATCTGAGACGTGGCCTCTAGGTTGCAACACGTCCTCCTCAAGGGCATTGAGAGTGAGGCCCAGCTCCTTGCGGCTGGCTCAATCGTGTCCCATTGCGACTACGAGGATGTGGTTGCTGAGGGGTCGCTCGCCAACCTCTGCAGCTACCCTAGCGCACAAACCTCTTGCCCTCTTGATCGCCTGCGGAAGCAGTGGCACTAGATTTTTGGCGTCGATCACGCCGGCCACTAGCAAGGTTTGAGCCTCCCAAGGGCGGGCGAGGGTCACCCTCGTCAAAGGCTGGCAGGGCTGACCTCGCCAGCCAGAGGATATGAAGGTGAAGAGCAGAAAAAGGAAAAAAAAACATAAAAAAAAAAAAGAGAGAAAAGAATAAAAATTAGAAAAGATATTATTAAAAATTATTATATAAGATCGGCGTAAGTAGCGTCGCGTAAGATGGTCGCGTCCGTGTTGGCAAGACGCTGTTATTTAGTTAAAGTTAGTAGGATGAAATTTGAATTGATCTTAAATACAAAAACTTTAGCATTTAATTGGTAAAAAAAAACATTCCGAATTGAATTGGCACAATAATAACAGAATAAGGACTTTCCTAATTCTCCCATGTTTGTTTATATTATCATTTTTCATTTTTCTTCCATTTGTAATGTGAGGCATTGCATTAAATATGTTAACAAAATCGGTTCTACTTAAACGGAAAAAAAATTATTGGCTATGATGCATTGTTACATGACAATATAATTGGTCAAAGCGATGATATTGTAATATTGTTGATTCATAATATCCAATTACTCATGACAAGCAACTTCAACCTATTAAATAATAATCCTGACTGAAAAGCTAAGGAATAAAAAAGGAGAATGTCAAGATGAAATAAAAAGTTTGACAAAAGAATAAGTTAAAGAGGGAAAACTATAATTGAATGAAATATTGGACCGGGGAGATCCTTGTGATCGGAAATTTCTACAAGCAATAATAAAGCTTTATTTGTTTCATATAAAATAAATGTTGTGAAAAATTATTTTTAGAAAATGTTACTTGAAATAATTAGTCAAAAAATATTTTTATTGACAACAATAATTTATATTTAAATAATTTCGTGAGTAATGAAAATATTTTTCGTTTATTTATTTTTAAAAATTATCTGACCCATCATTATTATGAAAATATTTTTTAAATTATTCATTTCCGTGAAACAGGAATAAAAGTCGCTGAAAATATTATTGCTTAAATAACTAGGCAGGTTATTGGCGTGACGTGGTAGGAAGAAGTCTAGTTTGGAAAATTGATTTTAGAGATCTATTTCGAAGATTACTTTTTTTCTGCAGAAAGAAAACGGTATTTTCAGTCGCCTATTTTAAAAATAATTTTCAGCTACCGCTTCAAAGCGACACGTCTCAGCTTATTGCCGTGCATGTCTTTACCTTCGACGTCACGCACATAAAAGGTGTCTGTTCGTCAACGATTGATCATGTTAGAATTCCGGATAAGAGTAGACCAAAAAAAATCATCTTAGATTTCCCGATTGCAAATTGAACCAGTTTCGATTAAAGATATGTACATTATTGAAAAAAAAATGAAGATAAATATGACAAATAAATAAAAAAATGTTTTAGTCACTATATAACGGTTGACATGAGCTAAAACCTATATCCGGTGACACTTTTCCTTTTTTTCCCATTAAAAAATGAGCAATTATTTGATAATGTGGGCCATGGAATTTGAATTTTTTTATATGATCATTATCAATGTAGATAGAGTAATTTATTTGAATTATGGAGATGAAGCAATGGAAGCTAGAAATAGATCTCTAAAAGTAATTTTCCAAACTAGACTTCTTCCTACCAGGTCACACCAATAACCTGCCTAGTTATCTAAGTTTCACCAAAAAAAAAAAAAAAAAAATCAATGGAAGCTAGTGACCATTAAAAAAAAAAAAAAAGAAACAACAACAACAACAACAACAACCATCAAATGAAACTTAGGGCGATTTGAGTCCCATGCTCGACTAATTCTAATTGTTCACACAATCACTTTGCTCATATACATGAGGTATATCAAGATCGATATGAGTAAAACACGTCGCAATTTTGATGTAACACCTATGGCATCCAAATTGGCCACCTAACCATTCGATGAAAGTCATGAAAGTCAAGACTCAAGATCATGGTATTTGTAATGACCATGAGATTGATCCTACATCAACTTTAGCGTGAAATCTTAGAAACAATGTGGAGACCATCAAGAAAACACATGAGAGCCAAATCAAATGTAACTAAGCTTGGCTTTAGGTCGAGTGAGAAGCCAGAGTTGAATATGGAATCTGAAAAAGAGTATTGAAAGTTCTAAACTTTAGTTATAGACTTTGGGTGCGTTTGGGAAGATTTTTGGGGAAAGTCCTTAAAAAAATGTAAAGGTCCTCAAGTTAAAAGAAGTTTTTCAAAATGCAAATTGTGTTTGGTGAAAGGTATTTGTGAAAGTCCATTGTGAAGTATCCTTGAGCAAAATAATATTTGGATAAATTAAATTTGCAAAAGACTTTTGTTATTAAAAAAAAAAGGAAAAAAAAGGAGAGTTGGCTGACCAAGGGTTTGGCCAGTTACTGTCGGCGAAGGGTAGGCGGTCTGGCGAGGGGGAGGCGGCACGGCGAAGGGTAGACGTCCAACTAGAGTTGCCATGTGGAGGACACGCGCAGCAAGGGTTGCGCGACCCACCATGCCGTAGAGGTTGTCGGCGCTCGCGATCGGGTCGTCACGACCCAGATCGCATGACCAAATCTGTGTGCAATCTAGGTTGCCGTGACCCCCGCCACGTGGTGACCCTTGTTGGAGGGTCATGAGACCCTAGCCGACCACTGTCCTTCGCCGCACCGTCTGCCCTTTGCTAAACTAGCTACCCTTCACTGGAGACCACGCGTAGATGCTGGTGTTCAATAGAGAGAAGAGAAGAAGATGAAGATGATGATGAACAGTTATCAGGGTAAAACCGGAAAAATGAAAAAATTAGCAAGGACAATTTCGGAAGAAAATTTGTGTTAACCTCAAAGCTAGCATGCCGAGAAAGCCCAAGATAGCCTCCAACCTGCCTTGGGTTTTTAGCCTTGGGAAGGCTTGCCTTTAGCAAAGGCAAGTGAAAAAAATTTTTTTTGCCAAATACCAAATATTTGGCCCAAAGGCCTTTACATCCCCAAAGTCCCTTGGGAAGGCAGTTCCCAAATGCAGCCATAATGTAACCAAGTCTAAGACCTTTTGATTGATTTAATTGAATCCTAATTAATCTTTGAGGTAGTGCAATCAAGTCCCTTTCGAAACCAATAGCCAAAACTGTCCTCATGGCATGCGAAATTTACTTGTTGAGGTGAAAATATGAGGGTGCATACCAAATCTTAAGAAATAGCAAGCATGTGTTCTCAATGATCCTTTTTATGATTATGACCTGATATTGAGCCACTGTCATTAAACGTCACGTCATCATCATCAAATTACAGTGATTTATTTAATTATTGAGATACATGTGAGAGAGTGTCAAAGAGAATCCCAAATTGGAGAATCGAAGCAGTGCGAAATAATTAATGATATCTAATTAATTTATACTCTTTGATTTAAGCTTAAGCGTAATCATCAAGAAGTTCAGACTTGGATCGGACTTTTCGTAAAAATCTCCTTAGGTAAAGGCATTGGAATTTCACTACCCCTCAACCCACATCATCTTCAGTAATCTCGAGATGACATTCTTTGTCATCAAGTAGTTATCTTATCCGATCAACAGGGGAGAGTTACATTTACTCATCGGTAGCCAATCATCTTTCCACGCCATGAGAAATCCACCGACAAGGTTATCGCGGGTGATCTGGCGATCGACAATGGAACATATTAATCACATGATCGCGAGGAGGGATCGGTCAGAATCGAAGGCTGCGAGCGCCCATGTCGACGATTTCGAGGACCTCGTCCGATACAGCAAGCCCCGTCAGGCGCGGGCCCCGTGGAGAGCAATAATTGAATAAATATTCTCTCCCCCGGGCAAGCATCGCCGAGGCCTTTCTAATGCCCCACCAACTCTACCTCCCCCACCATCATCCGCACCACCATCTTCGGCTCCTTTGTCTTCTGCTGCAGTTCCCTCCACCATCTCTCTTTCTTCTCTCTCTCTTTTTATAACCTCCTGCTGATTGTCTCTCTCTCTCTCTCTTGGTGATTCCTCTCCCGTCCACAAATGATACTATCAAGGCGTAGCCACAGGTTCTTCAAGTTCAGAATCTCCAGCACCCATCTCCTCCTCAGCGATCACTCCCTCCTCTGATCTCGACATACAAAGATCTCCCTCCCTCTCTCTCTTGCACGAAACTTCGTCCTCGTCCACATATCGGACACCCCCGGTTCCTTTCTTTTCTTTCTTTTTGAACCCGGATTCTTCTCCTGGTCCCCTCTCATCCAATTGCCTCCACTGTGCTCGGCGCTCCGCGCACAGGTCCTTTCTTGAGTTTCCTCCTCGTTCTCACCACTACATATATCGCGAAGGAGAATTATCAGTCGCCCGGGAAGACAAATGATCAACAAGGACTACGAGTTCTCGCGCGGCGTGGTGGAAATGGCATGGATCATGCTCAGCGTCGATTACTCGAGGCTCTTCTGGCTATTGTTCGGGGTCTTCTCCTATGAGAATCACGAAGGAAAGCCTCGGATCTTCTTCTAGCGACCGCTCCCCTCTTCCCGTCCTTAGAAAAGTTCGTCCGTCCGCAGTAGTAATAAAAGTAGTCGTAATTCTCGCTTCTTCTCGATCTCTAGCTTTAGTGAATAAGATAAAAAGTATTTGTTAAGTGTTGGAAGACAAGAGCCCTCTCGAGAGGCTTCGTTTGGAATCGCCGTCAGCCATGCAGAGGATCGCAAGGGCCGCCGGAGGGTGTGCCGCCAGAGGGTGTTTGGATGCGGCAAACGCGTGGCCCCAGTATGCCGAGACCGACCCGACCGGTCGATATGGACGCGTAAGTAGCTCTTTATCAATCTTTCTGAATAACTCCTATTATGCTTTTGATTTCCCATCTTTAATCTAGACCCTATATTTAGTTCTTATCTCATGCATGTAGAATGACTAGTCCTTGAATTTACAGTCTCATGGCAACTATATGGGGTTCGATTATATCCCAAAGTGGATATTCTCGCTAGAGTCCAAACTTTTTCGACTATAATTTAAAAGAAAATCGAATCCACTTAGTGGTTTCCATGTATGAGAAACCCTATAGAAATTAACGAGATTATCGAAAGGGCCAAATTAAAAAGTTAACTGACCAAAAACGAAGAAAGTTAAAAAGGTTAGGATGCTCCGTATTATAAAAGGAAATCAAGTCCCTTCGTATCCTTCCATCTGGAGATCAAGATGTGACTTTGACTAATGATAATTAAAATCAAATAATTAACTAATTAGTAGGTATGCTCTGTACACAACTTGTACTAGATTGCAGCGTGCGCCGCGTTGTCGTATTAGGAGAGCCGGACCCAGTAAACAATGTTTTTCATGTGTTTTATTGGTGAGGTTAATATAATATTAGGAAGGGCACGCCAGTATCGGTGTTGGTCAACGGCAAGAGGAAGTGGAAATCAATATACGAACAACCACCTGCCCCTTTTTTTCTAATATTAGAGATGAGTTTTGATTGACCAATTTTGATGACGCACGTTTTAAAGCTTTATATAACCCCATTATTGCCATCAATGTGGTTAGAATATCAGTCGGAACACCTCAATATATTGTCCATATTCATGCACATATGAATAATATATACATAGTATATATTCTTGAGCATATGACATATCTGAGCCTTAATGATTCTATGCGATAGATACGGAGAATCGATGGGGACATATGCATATCCTCAATTGATATGACAAATTGATAGAAATGTGAAAAATATTGTAAATATTATGCATAATACCTAGGCCTATATTCGCAAGCAGGGTAGGATCGGATTAATGGTAGGAGCACGAGAACTATTTTCATTGTAATATCATATGGCGCACTTTAAAAGGGTCTCTATTCAAGCACGAGGTCGAATGAGCTGTCAACAAGTCTTTGTCTTGTCACATTTTAAATAAATTTGAAATTGTACGGGTGCTATCCAAAAAGAAGGGAAAAAAAGAAGGAGAAAGAATCTGATGCAATTTTGAAATTATACGCATGCTAACCAAAGGAAAAAAGAAAAAAAGAATCAGATGCAATCTGTTTTATGGATAATCTTCATTTGCATGTATGATCAGAATCTATTATCGCATGTTATGTTAGTTCATTTTTTAGTGCATGTGATCGAGGAAGGAACCGAGAAAAACCCCAAGCCGCCTCGCTGCGAAAAAGACAAGTTCTGTAGCAGATAGAAAGGCTGCTTTTCACTGTTTTTTTTTTACTTGGAGTAATCAAGTGCTGGGCCATGTAAAGACTTTAATCTCACGAATTGATTTTTGACCTTTGCTCGAGTAAAATTAAGTTTGACTTCGACTGATTACGTCTAAAATGCTTTAGGATCAATTTAAAGAGCCCTTTTGGAGCGTCTAAATACGAGGAGACACAAATATGAATAACGTTAAAACATTCCACATTGGTCGTATATGGGGTTTGTATATTCTTTGTATATAATTGGATCTTTTAACATGATATTGAAATTAGACTCCAGCTTGCATATGAGAAAGTTGTTAAATTATCCTGCATTGCTAACTTTTTTACAAGTGATTTCAGCTGCAAATTCAAGACTCACATAACTAATATGATCCATGTCTCAGAGAGAAAATTAAGGTCGCTAATGTTGCAGTTTTGCGCTCCCTTTCGATGCTTTTTATTGCAGTATAGGGAGGTCTTGGGCAAAGGAGCGATGAAAACGGTGTATAGGGCATTTGATGAAGTGCTTGGAATGGAGGTGGCTTGGAGCCAAGTGAAGCTCCACGATGTTTTCCGCTCGCCAGAGGACCTCCAGAGACTCTACTCGGAGGTTCACCTCCTGAAGAATCTCAATCACGAGTCCATCATGAAGTTCTACACTTCATGGGTCGATCCCGATCGGAGAACCTTCAACTTCATCACCGAGCTCTTCACCTCCGGCACCCTCCGAGAGTAATAACACCTCAACAACTTGAATCACCTCCTTTTGTTTTATTTTCAATGTTAAAACTTACTTTTTACATTATGTTAACCTGAATTTGAAATATCTGCATAACTTAGGATGTTATACTAGGTTTAAATGGTCATGAGACAGTTTGGTCCATATTCAGGTTGTATGTAAATTGACCTCGTTATGTTTCTTGATAAATGAAATCTCTGTTTGTGAAATATGTGTAGGTATAGGAGGAGGTATCAAGGAGTGCACATGCTAGCAATTAAGAACTGGGCTCGCCAAATCCTGAAGGGCCTCGCTTACCTCCATAGCCATGATCCTCCAGTCATACATAGAGACCTCAAGTGCGACAACCTCTTCGTCAATGGCCATCTCGGCAAGTCAAGATCGGCGATCTCGGTCTGGCCACTATTCTTCGTGGATCGCAACATGCCCACAGCGTCATAGGTACTCTCTCTCTCTCTCTCTCTCTCTCTCTCTCTGTATAGTGTGCGTACATGCACTCGATATGGATGAATTTTTGCGATAACATATAGTCTAGTGAAAAATATTTATTGCACTATGTCCCCTGAGGTTTATAATCTCTTTGTATTAAGTTTGCTCCGAAGTTTATTTGGCGTCATTTGCGTTGAAAGTTATGTGAAACTCTGTTTAGCTTGGTTCATCCATGTTGAAATGTTTGTTAGCTTCAGTTCTATTTTGTGAAATGACCAAGGTTGCTTCGGCTGAGTTCATATGTTTTCCTCATGTAATTACCAGGTACGCCAGAGTTCATGGCACCAGAACTGTACGAGGAAGAGTACGATGAGCTAGTTGACATATATTCCTTTGGCATGTGCTTGCTTGAGATGCTCACTTCCGAGTACCCGTACAGCGAGTGTTCGAACCCGGCTCAGATATACAAGAAAGTCACTTCGGTAAACGTTTGAAATACCCAGGTTAAGCTCAAATAATACACGTGTGCTAGTATCGGAAATTATACCTACTCCATTCGTTAATTATTAAATTAGGGAAAGTTACCGGAGGCCTTTCATCGGATTCAAGATGACGAAGCACGAGAGTTCATTGGGAAATGTCTGAAGAAGGCGTGCGATAGATTGCCCGCTCGAGAGCTCTTATTGGATCCCTTTCTTGCCTCCGATGATGGAGGACAGCTCCTGCTCGCGCCAAAAGCTTCAAGTGGAAGTTCAACTCCTAAATCAACGGCAGCAGCAATGGATTTAACGGTGCCACCAACAATTGTGGCCGATCGTTTGAGGAATACCGACATGACTATCACGGGGTCTATGAATTCGGAAGATGACGCCATCTATCTCAGAGTGCAAATTACTGAAAAAGATGGTACGTGCATCATTTCTTGTTCTGTTTACGTTCAATGTACTAAGATTATTGTAAGAGGGGCAACCTAGAGGCACCGGTTTCGGCCTGTTGAGTCTTTTTCAAAGATCATCATGCTAAAAGACGCTGCTAGAAAAGAGAGTTCTCCACGAGCGGCCTGATCTCCAGATATTTCTATTTGGAACAGAAGATTACATCCGCTCATGACATTGTGGGAGATGATTTAAAACATTGCGATTCAATTAAAACCACCTTCAAAGTATAGACACACTTTAATGTCTAGTCTATCTTGCATGTAGGGCGATATGTTAAGTTTGATTTCCTAGTTCTTTTCATTTAAATGAAGCTTTTTGGGCTGACTTCATGATAATACATCGCCCTTCTTGTGTAATTAACAGGACATGCAAGAAACATATACTTTCCCTTTGATATCGTGAATGACACTGCGCTAGATGTCGCTTTGGAGATGGTAAGGGAACTGGAAATTTCCGATCGGGAGCCAATGGAGATTGCCAAGATGATTGAGGAGGAGATATCTTCTCTCGTTCCGACGTGGAAAAGATCCAGCTCCCCACTTAAGAATCACCACAATAGCTTCAGTTACGAAGATGATGACGATGACGAGGAAACACGCCCACCGTTTCACACTTTCTCCTCTTGTTCTTCTTCCCATGCATCTCTCCCAAATTTCAACTCAGCATTCTCTGATGCGAATCTCAAGGACGTCTGCAACAACACGATGAACATCGGCCTGAATTGGCTGCAAGGTATAGTGTTTCGTGAAAGAAAATCTGTGAAAGCCTTTTTTTAGAAAGGCAGGAAAAATCTTTGTTGGAACTTTCTCCAGATCGTTGATTTTGAACATATTTGGGATATATGCACGTTGTTCTTTGCTATCTTTGGGACACAGAACTTAAACTTGCAAATCCATGCAGATCGTGATGTCTGTGCGCATGATGAGGCAACTTCTCCAAGCTCAGTGAGCTCTCCAAAGTACTCGAATTTCAGCTACTGCTCAAGCAATGAAGATGATTACAATACAAGTCCCCGTGGGGACCCTCATTGCTTCGCGAAGACCCACCAATCTACACGATTCTGTCCTGAAGAGTGCAATAGAGTGAACGATAACTACCAACGGAACAATGTGCAGTTCGACGCTCAGAGAGGTCAACATTTCATGAAAGGCAAGCAGAAGTTAACACGGATCCAGTCGCTCGTGGACATCCGGAGCCAGCTGTTGCACCGTTCTCTAGTGGAGGAGATCAACAAGAGGCGCATGTTCAAGACCGTCGGAGCAGTTGAAAACATCGGATATCAAGAACCTTGTGACTTTGCCGGCACTTCTCGCAGAGATAACGAGAAGCAACGATTTTGAATGGTGAAGTTGCTACTTCAATTACGTGCCCAATCGCCATATATTGTATTGGTGGCGGTTTTCCTATTAATTGTGTTACTTGTGTGGTTAGCAAACCATTGAACGAACATGTAAGTGCTGAGTTCATGATGGTGCTTATTTTGTGTGTTTGAAGTGTTTTGCAGTTCTGTGATTGTATGAACCTTGAAATGTATGCATGGTTATGAACCATGATTTGCATGCGCTTGCAATGTAAAATGATTTGCCTGCAGGCATTAGATATTCAGCGTTTTCCAAGGTTTACATCTTTTAACTGAAAGGGCAATGTTTGCGTCTGTTAGCAATAGTAAGAAATCTACTTGATGGTGAATATCTTTCAAGATTATGTATATATCTCATTTGATAATGCAAATGTTTGATTTGTTACCTTCAATAGTCATTTCATAAAGTCTATTGATAGGCTGATGTAATCCTCATTATGAATATATTTAATTATATAAAAAAAATCCTCAAATTTGTCTTCCGCAATATGATTTTCAACTTGGTATCAATGCCTCTTTTCTTGAGGCAATCCTACTTTGCAACCGATGCACCTTTGAAATTCTCCAATCCTAATTTCTTTTAGTTTTATCATTCTCAACAGTGGACTCATGCATCCCAAGCAGATAAACCCATCCGCGCCGCTCGACAATGTTCACCCAAGTGCATCATTCCTATTTGAGTAAGCACCATGATGGTTGTGTTACGACGTCTGTCATGTGTCGCCAAGTCAAGTTTTTCTTTTCCATGGAGGTATTTTCCATACCGTGAAGACACGTATTCACATAGGAACTTTTCTTTCAGCAAAGCCTAGCTTATTCTGCTTGATGTAACCACACCAGCTGTATTGGCCATGTTTAAGTTATTGTCTCGACAGCAAAGTTCACCACAAAGAACACATGCTGCTTGGCTCCAATATCTTCGATTCTCGACTTTTCACTCCTCATTTTGAGAAGCCGACTCCACCGCTAGATTCATCGCTGTCAAACAATCAACATAATGAAATCTTCTTGCCAATGGAAGTTGGAGTCATCACATGCGCCACCACACACCGCCTCACCTTGGATATGTTGAGTTCATTTTAATTGAAGATTTTTGTGATGTTGTTCAAATTATTTTTCAAACTCAAGCTGATTTGTTTCAACTCAACTTGCATTTGATGGGGGGAATGTTAGTGATATTAGGAGATCCACTTGATTATGAATATCTCTTAAGATTATGTGTATATCTCATTTAATAGTGAATCAATAGTCATCTCATAAAGCCTATAAAGAGGCTAATGTAATCTTCATTATGAATATATTGGATTATACAGAGAATCCTCAAATTTGTCTATTGCAATATTATTTTCAATTGCCTCTACCGATGTTTCCATTGGGGGGTTGCATACATAGATATAACTTTTAGGATGCACACAAGTTATGTTAGAAAAATTCCATATCGGAGAATTAGTGCAGTGTAAAGTAGTTACTATACTTTAGTTGGCTCATAACTTATTGACTCAAACTTGTGAGTGAAGGTGGGTCCAACTAAATATATTGATAGACTTGAACATGGGCTCCCTCTTAGTGTTTGGTGAATATCTCAAAAGAGGGATTTGCTAACCAACTCGGTTTTCAGGCAATGGGCATTATGATGTAGCAGCATAGGATTGATGGCAGACTTTATGGTTCGGTCCATTGAAAGAGACTAGTAATGAAGTTGGGCATTAGACATTCAAGTTTTGATAAAAGGATACTTAAATTAAGGAGGAGAAAACCCAACATGTAAGCTTACAAGTGAGGAGTAGATTATTAAAATGCACGTGTGAGCTCTCTTAGAGAAGAGTCACACATTGGAAAATTGATGGGCTTGGACTTTAGCTCCCTCTTGGTGATCTCCTTGGGTGCAGGTTTCGGACTTTTATTGTTCGCTCCCAATAAATGGTATTAGAGCCGATGGTTAGTGACCAATGTGGTTTTTAGGTGATGGGCGTTGTGTTGTAGCAATGTCAGCTTGATGGCAAATTGCATGGTTTAGTTTGAAGTGACAAATTTCATGGTTCCGTCTGAAGAAAAAGACTAGAGATGGAGTTAAGCATTGATGGAGATTTAAGATAAGATATCTTGATATAGAAGGATACCTAGATTAAGGAGTAGTATAATTAATATTGAGCTCACATGAAGGGAAGATTGTTGGGATGCATGTGTGAGTTGCGTTAGAAAAAAATTCATATTGAAGAATTAGTATAGTGTAGAGTAGTTGATATTATATTTTAATTGGTTCATAAATCATTGATTTAAACTTTCAAGTGAAAGTGGGTCCAATTGAATGTATTTTTTTTTTGGTGACCTGGGAACTACCGTATAGCCGGTAGCCGGCGGCGTAAACCCAGGGCGGACTAAGTCACCACCACAGACCCAGCCGCGGTGAGTCGCGCGAATGTGACGCCTCTGGGATTCGAATTCCTCCCTTTCATGAGGGGGAGAGAGCCCGAAGCCAGCTATGCTACTGCAGGCGGTGGTTCCAATTGAATGTATTGACGGGCTCAAACTTAAGCTCTTTCTTGATGATCTCCCCGGAAAAAGACATTAGACTTCTGCTGCACATTCCCAACAATAACCTACATTTATATTTAATTAGGTTTGGTATGTAAGACATGTACTTTTCAAGTAGGCCATGTTAAATATAATGGCAATAAGGACTAAAAATATAAGAATTTATTAGTGTTCAAATTTCTAAAGGCAATACATGTTAGTAATCATGCATATTACGCTTAAGCTTAGACATTGACAGGTAGATAATATGGGCATTCCATACATTAGTGTATGTTCAGTTTGTGATGCAACATCATTTTCCAAGATAAGCGAAAAAAAACATAACACTTCCGCTTTAAAGAACTTCAATCATTACTGTGCATGTGGAGGTGCTAATTTTTAACTCAACTTGAGAATATGCATAGCTCAACTAGAATCTCACCTAAACCCAAGGGAAAAAATTGTCCAAAAAATCCTAAATCTATTGCATTTTTGCCAGTTGATTCATAAACCTTTTAATTTTACCAATTGGATCACAAACCTTTTCACTTCCTGTCAATAGAGTCCTTCTACGTGTGTGCAGGCCGCTCTATGTAGGACAATTGATGCTAACGTGGACAAAAATTATTATTTTAAAATATTTTTTTGAATTTCTAAGTATTTTAATTTCTTTTATTTTCTCTTTTCTATTTTCTTCCTCTTCCAATTGCTCAACCTCTAGCGATTGGCTAGACATTGCGACCAGCAAGGTCGACCCTCACCGGGAACTAGCGAGGGGTGACCTTGCCGGCCTTTGGTGAAGCTTCCCTCGCCAAAGGCCAGCAAGGGTTGGCCTCGCCGACCTCATGCGAGGTCACCATCATTAGGATTTAGCAAAGGGACAACTTTGCCAACCTCGAGCAAGGCTCGCCAAAGGCTCGCGAGGGTTAGCCTTGTCGGTCTCACACAAGGTCACCCTCTAGGATCTATCGAGGGATGACCTCGCAAACCTTAAGTGATGCTTGCCTTTGCCGGATTTGGTGAGGGTGAGCCTCGCTCGTGGCCGGAAGGTCACCCTTCACCCCCTCACTAGATCCGACAAGGGTGAGCCTCATCCAAGGCCCATGAGGTCGTCCATTGCTAGATCTTGGCAAGGAAGACCTTGCATGAGATTGGTGAGGCCATCCTCGCTGGCATTTGGGGAGGTTTGACCTCACCGGATTTGGCAAAGACGAGCCTCACCTAAGCCTGGCGAGGTCGCCCCTTTCCAATTCCCACCGAGGCCAAACCTCATTGGTTCACTAGAGATTGGTTGATCACAAAGGAAGAAGAGATTAACAAAATTTTTAAAAAATTTAAAAAATTTTGAAAAATATTTAATATTAAATTTGTCAACATCACATTGGTTATGCTTGGTAGGATGACCAGCATCTATGTCAGCAAATTGTGACAAAATTTGACTAGATAAACTCAATTGGTAAGAAGTGAAATGTTTATAATTTAATTGGTAAAATTAAAAAATTTAAGATTGAATTGACAAAACTACAATGTGTTTAAGACTTTTTGGACAAATTTCCTCAAACCCAAATTGATTGAAAAATTCATCAATCAAAGTTTGACGGAGGATCTGATCAAAGAGATAATAGGAAAATAAATGGATGCAAAGATGAGAAAAGTAAAAGAGTTTTTTTTTTTGTATTTATTGTTTTTCACTCTGCACTATTTTACAAAGCGAGTCTCTTTATATATACACTTCAAGTAATATTCATCTTGTGCTGAAGATCAGGAAAAGGTCAAGATCGTATCTTGTTGTGATATATATACTTAAAGTAATATTCATCTTGTGTTGAAGATGAGGAAAAGATCAAGATCATATCTTATTAGGATAAGATCATATCTTTGACTTATTCAACATCCCCTGCAAGCTGACGGTGCAATACGGAGAGTGAGCTTGGACCTCAAAAGTCTAAAGTGTATGGAAGAGGGACCTTTAGTGAGGATATTAGTTAGCTAATCCATAAATGAAATCAAATGGATGTTGATTTGTCCAAAAGCTAGTTGTTCACAGATAAAATGAAAATTAATTTCCTCGTGCTTTGTTTGAGCATGGAATATAGCATTCGCAGTGAGGTGCAAAGCTAATATATTGTCAAACCAAAGAGTTGGTGGATGTTGTGGAAGAGCATGAAAATCTTTCATAGATAGTCATTCCACATCACTTCTGCAGTTGTGTTAGCTAAGCACTTATATTCAGCTTTTGTACTTGAGCAGGCCATGGTTCGTTGCTTGCCAGAACACTAGGAAATAAGATTGTGACCAACAAAGATACAATAGCCTGATCATTTTTCACTCTACACCATTTTACAAAGTTAGTCACTTTATATTTACACTTCAAGTAATATTCATCTTGTACTGAAGATCAGGAAAAGATCAAGATTGTATCTTGTTTTGATATATATACTTCAAGTAATATTCATCTTGTGCTGAAAATCAGGAAAAGATTGTATCTTGTGCTAAAGATAAGGAAAAGATCAAGATCATATCTTATTGGGAAAAGATCATATCTTTCACTTGTTCAATATAGACCTATCATGTTCGAGTCTTGGACAATCTGCGCCCAAGATAACCCTTGAAGGAATTCCAAATTGATCCAATCCGAACTGGAAACAAACAAAATAGACATTATTCCCGACCATGAAGTAAGCAAATCATGATGAATGTGAAGCGCCATGATATTGATTTTGATACGATTGGACGTGAAATCGAAGATAAAAAGAGCCTAAACCATTCGAAAACTGGGCGGATTTGTAACGGAGCACAATCCAAGTCGAGCTCATCAAAGAAAATGAAAGTCATTAAGATGATACAAAAGCTGATTGACCTGAACCGAACTTGATCCATATTCAATTCCGAAACGATGGATACCTAAAATCTAATTGTACTTGAATGATCTTATTCAAAATCAATTTGATCTACCTATTTGTCATCTCTACACTACAAACACATGGAGCACAATTTAATTCATTTGCGACCTAATGATAGAAAAGACCTTTATGTGTCAAAGGATCTCCATATCAAAAACAATAAATGATTAGGTACGAGAAATCACAAGGGTAGGCTCCTAATTTTTACCCTATTAATGAGAGATATGACTCTAATTAGTAGAGATTGCTTTTAATCACGGAAGATGAGCATCACTAGTAGAGTAACCATCACAACTATTAAACCCTAACTAATTGAAGCATTTCGGAATATGGGTTTCTTCCATTGAAAGAAGTGTTACCCCAATGGTCCGTGGGCGGGATAATCGGCATATATTCATGAAGAATTTGTCGAATCGATTGGATAAGCATAAGGTGCGCTTTGTTATAAAAAGGACAAGTCCTTATAAATTTCCAGAAGAGTAAAGTAAGCTCAGCCTATCTGTCGACTCTAGAGCAGCTTAAAACCCATCTAAGATTCCAACCCCAATGGGAACTAGAAGAAACACGGGCCAGCCAAACCTATTGAGTACCTATCAAGGCTTAATTGAAAGAGCGAAAGGGTAGTTCGTGATAATGAACCTGTGAGCTAATGACTAATAATTCACATTGACAACCACCACCTAAACTCACATAATTCGACAATTATATGATTGGACCGATGATCAGAACCACTCGATTTTTCAAGCAAACGAAAAAAGCCAATTACCTGTCTGATGAACGCGTCGGCCCACATAAGCAATCAATCGATGTCTCCGGCTTTGTGACGTTTCAATTGAAAAGACGCGTCGGTTTTCCTTGATGAAACCCCTACGATCAAGATTCAATCAGCATTGCCTCGTACGGATACGACTCCTCTTTCGTGGATCAATTAATTAGGCTGACGAATAAGATCGGACAAGGGCCCATGTGAATCTTTACTGTAAGGCAACCCGGATTTTGCCACTTGTTCTACAATGAGAGTTCACTGTCAATATAGAAGAAATTATAATTATTATGTTAATCAAAATATTCGGCCAATTCTTTACTATATTCACTATGTTAGTCGAAAGCCACTAGAAGTTAGGAAGTAACTGACTAGTGTTTCCGAAGCCATTCCTATGACTTTTTTGCAAGGATTATATATATTTCATCTTCAATTGGAGGAATCCTCCAACTACGTCTCTAAGTGGATTACAATTATGACATCATCCTACAAACAAATGTTGGTGTCATCAATACTGCTACTTTTTAACTTTTTCCTGCTCAAGAATCTTGCTTGAACCTGCCAATTCCTTACTACACTGATCGGTTGCTTTCAAGTTTTGATAATCATACGTCAATTCAAGTTCTATATCAAGAATCAATCCACATTGAAATCAATCATCCTTGAGAGAGAGAGAGAGAGGGGGGGTGATATATCATCAAAAATGACATAGTCAAATGAAGAAAAGAGAGATTGGTGTTGAGGTTTCGTTGAAAACTTCTCCATAAGGATGTTTTTCAAAAATGCTAACATGAACTCTTATTATTGAGTTGTTGGTATGTCAATCATTTAGATTATGCCAACTAAAATGTCAGCTTATCTTTAAGTGGAGAGATGACAATTTGGCCCGTTCCACAAAAGTCAAGCCCTGAGAAGAATACTCAAAATAATCACATAACGCCATAACCATTTTGGGATATGTGTCAGTTTACATATTACTCAATGAGACCTCTCCCATTCCATGGAAGATTGAAATGTCACAAATTCCTACTTAAATAATTTATGTCCGATCCCCCTATTTGATATGTGATTTGATTCATTTATACTCCATTTTCTCAAGACCTATTAGTAGTTGGACATGGTCCAAGCTCCCTCTTTCTAAGGTAGTCACTCCTTACCCTTGTCGGATTGGGCATTAGCCTAATCTATCCACAACTCAGATATCAATTAAATTGGATCTTGCTCCAATATCATCTACAATGACATACCCTGTTTTAAGCAAGTCAAATTTCCAAAAGGATTACTAAAAGCAATCACATAAAAAGGCAACCATTTAGGGGTAAATATTACCTAATTTATCAAATAATAAGGCTTATCCAATCTGATATAAAATTTGGAATGTTACACCAATTCTTTATTTGGTGTCCTAAGCTTTTCAATAAATAACTAATTCCAATAGAAATTAGCGATATGTGCTTTTATAATTTGCAATTTAAAAGACTGAGTAATAGAAATAGATGTATTGAGCTCTCTATATATATATTTGAAAACTTAATTGATGATAACAGCAAAGGGATTCATATCTATCTCTGGATGTGATGCGACCTTCATTTCATGCAACAGTAGTCGAAAGAGATGCCAAAGTAAATGGTGCCGCTTCCTTTCCCGATAGGATGTGCTAACCGATTCTTTTCACGATAAATTTGGATGGTGACTATCGGTGATGGGTTTGGAATATCATATACGACAAACGGAGGCCAAGGACGAGTTTGAAAGCAGGGGAAAACAAATACAAGGTGATTGAAATAGGAAGTGCTTGTCAATCAGTATCAAATCGAAGTCACACGGATGCTGTCTCTCCCCGTCATGTCTATTGTCTACTCTGGAAAATAAATGTTACGTTTTTTTTTTTTTACGTGTGCTTGTAATGGACCCAAATGAGAATTTTGTCTTTTTGTTCAGGACATAAGAGTCAGCAAAGCTTTACTGAAAAACTACTGCCAATCGAATGCAATGAATATGTCCGTGTAAATATAATTATACCATATACTTCCATGTTCCTTAATTTAATTTTTTTTTTAATCGTGAGATTGCATACTTCTATAGCTATGTGCCAATCTTGAGAGTTAGATAAGATGTAAGACAAAATATAAGATTGTTTGCACTCAATGTTATGGGGAATCAAATTTATATATCACGTACCTAACTTAGAAACACAAGTTTTTCTTTTGATTCTATCGTTCACATTGTGGGTTTAAAAAAGAAAATTGATGGGTGTGAAACCCAATCTGCGGTTGCAATCTATCTAGTTTGTATATATTGGGACAAGACACAAGCAAGTGGTAATAAAATAAAATTCATGTATAAAGGACTAATAAAATAAGCCATTTAAATATATCTTATTGAGTGGCCATAACACAACAGAGAGACAAAAAATTAAAGAATGCTCCCCTACCGTATAGCACGTTGTAGCCATGTAAACCCTAGTTGAGGTAAAATAAGATCTCGACATTGACCAGGCAAAGTGAAATCTTAAGCAAATCCATGAGAGTTAGATTAAGCAATTCAAAGATCTGAGATATATTAATCATAGCCACGTGATATCGCCAAATCCATCAATAAAAATAAGGAATAAGCAATATATTTCTCCCTTATTAGATAAAACATTCATTTAAAGTTCGACTATACATCTTACTTAATTTGCAAAACGAGTGAAATATTTCATGAGTTTACAAATTTCATCGAAATAAATGATTTTTCAATAGATAATGTGTGTGTCTACACATGCTCTTATTGTTCTTGAGATGAAAAAAAAATATACTTTTTTTTTCTTGCACGGTAGACCCGCACGTGGCCACAGACAGTCAAAATCTCGAGGTCAAAATCTCGAGATGATCGAATTATCTGTTGGATTTTTCCTTACGGAAAGCTGAAGAAAAGAACGTGAGTACACACGAACGTGCATTCCGAGCAAGAAAGCCTGTAGCAGCATTGTCAATTTGACAAATGTCAAAGCAGTGCCCCAGAATCCCCGGAGTCCTGTTGAAGATGTACATGTCCTGCAATCGTGCAAGAAATAAACAAACACGAGAAGGAAAAAGATAAAAGAAGAGGACACTTTTACAACCGACAGTCTCTGAAAAAATTGCCATCGACATTGATCTAACATAAAACCGTGCAATCACTGTCTGATGTGATTAAAATAAAGAATGGAGCTTGTACCGACATTGAAATTAAAGAGAGTTGACCAGATACTAATCGTTTGTACTTTTTCCATCTGTTAATCCTGTATCTATGATGCTATTGACCATAAATTAACGAATAAAATGAATCATCAAATTAAGACTTGTCATCATTTGGTCTGGTGCTCGGAGAGCTCCGTGTTTACTACATGCGAAACTTAACTCACGATTGCAGATTTGATCACGAGTCATTCTTGTCCTCCCCCAAACAATTTGGTTTGCCCACGCTCGGAGAGTTTAAAGCGAGGATGCTTAAGGAGGTGTGGCTATCTCTTCCTCAGTGTATCCTTCATAGAGGACTTGATGTCAGTCCGTATTTCTTGCTGATACGCAGTGATGAGCCAATTGATTAATCAATTGATTCAACCACATTAAAGGGATTGCTTCCATGGAAGACTATCAATTCGCCAATTCTATATGTGCAAGCCCCTTGCGACCCGATTAGCTAGTGATGATGTTTTTATTTGCTTGCTCCATTGATATGATATGCAATTGCATACACAAGAGACACCCTAACGATGAGCGCATGGTCAATGGTCTTTGTTCTTGCTCTATTATAATTTGCCTTATTCTACGCATCAACTTGCGGCCAGTGGTTAATGTGCATTGAATTTCCTTCTATGCAATTTCCTATCTTTTCGCCTAAATTCGTGAGAAGAGAGAGGAAGACAACGTCGCAAGATTTCCTTCCGTGATTGTAATAAGATCGCTTGATGAACCAAAGTCAAAGTTTTGGATTCATGTGATCAGAGGGTGGCCCAATAGAAACACATAGATGGTTGCGGAGTTTCGATGGTGAATCTGCTGCCGCTCCTCAATTATTTGATTTTAATAAGAGAAAACATTTTCCTAGATGCTGCTCAGCTATCTCTTAGTGCGTCAACAAGGACAAAATTCAATAAGTATTATAATGTCTAGCGATAGTGTCTGGTGTTGACCTAAGACAAACGTGAATTGCGGGAAAGGAGAAACGACACTGGAAAAATTGTGGAATGAGGATAATATATAGTCATTGTAAAATTTGGTAGGAGTAGTTTTAGTTTCTAGACTATGTGATGAGTAATCCAACCTAAGTTCTATGGTTTTACCTATTAGGTGGAGCAGCAACACATTGGTTTACATATATAAGGCCCCTTGGAATTTCGTCTCCAAAGATGCCAAACTTTCGAAGCACTTTAACCTGGGTACAAGTTGAATAAAAGACAACAAAACAAGGCTATCAAATGGTCTTGAACACAAGAATTTTATGTTGCTTTCGAAGTATGACATTCCCATTCGCCTAATTCAATTATCATATGTTGCAGCCTTCCTCAAATGATAACCCTTAGGACTGTTATAGTCTTCAAGGTTATTGTGTTTCGAGAGTACCTAAAAGTTTCTAGTGGAGTAGATGAGTGGAGGAGTGACTAGTTAATAGTGGCACAAATTGAGGCTTTCATGACATGTTATAGTTAGGAATAAAGATGGTTTGAGTTTGATCAGAATTATACTTTGCCAAAATATTAGAAGTTCCTAGCTAGGTTTTAAAAATATTAAGGTCGAAGTCGAATTTACCAACTTTTACAAAATTCAATATGCAATTTTGCAAAGACTCTAGTCAGCCTGTTTTTTACAATAGTTTGCAATCACATTGACTGGGACAGGAGAAGCAATTAGAGTTGAGTCCTTCACTGGACCGACAAGTCCGTCCCAATTACTTGGTAATTTCTACCCTTAGCATTAATAACAAAAAAAATGAGAACTATAATATTTAAGGTACGTTTACCAATATATGCTGACGCGAAGCGTGGGGCTAGTAATTAGCTGTCTACCTAGCCAGAGTGAGAAGCCATTGCTAAAGTACCATAGACCACAGGCAACGCTCTTGGTACGAAAAGGAGTCCCGCTAGGATGGCCACTCTCTCACTTTTGGGAATGATGGAGCGATGATGGCCACAAGTGTTTCAAATGAAAAACTTGAAACCAAGCAAATCGATTACCCTTTATATTTACCCTTTATATTCACATCTTTTTTTTTAATTTAATATTTCCTACTCTAGTAAAAAAAAAAAAAAAAACCTATGATTAAACCCACCTTTTTGTCTAATTTTTCCAACAATAGATACGTAATAGGAATTCACGAAAAATAAAAGTCTACAAACGTAAAAAACTGGACTTACTTAAAAAGCAGCAATACATTATCCGGGTAATTTATTCTTAACGTAAGCGGTTCTTAGATACACAATTACTATTTACGTTAGATAATTATTCCCACGTAAGTTAAAGGCTACTTTGTAAAATGGAAAAAAAAAAATCACTTTCATAAAAAGAAAAATAGATTCTATTATCCTCGTATGCTATAAATTCTTCAATTTACTCGTGTGATGCTTCTTCTTCTTTTTCTTTTTTTATTTTTGTTTGGTCCTACTCTGTATCTATTTTACAAGATATTGTCTCCAACCCCTCTAAAAAGGTGAGAAATTGAACTCTCAATGTAAATTACGACCATGAAAAGCTTACACTAATATATAAGCTTGCCACCGTGAAACTATATCATTCGTATTTCAATTCATGCATGCAAGTGTGGCTTTGAAATGGACAATGCTAGTTTGAGATGGCAAAAGAGTTATCTATCAACGCAATATCGTAACATCCCCCAACATTAGTGTCCTTGTTTAACAAAGTAGGCAGCCCCACCCGACCTTCTGCCAACATTAGATTTGCCTGTAAGACTTTAAAACACGTCTTGTTAATTGTTGGAAATCAATGATATATCAATGATATATCTGACTTCAAATGATTTAGATTTATTACTTTTACGTAACATCAATTTACATATCCTAACTCCTCCATATATAATATGTAAATCGAGTAAACTAGTTGACATATTCCGATATTATCCTTTCGAAATATTAGTATATTTCCCTTGTTTAAAAGTAATTCGTACTGTGTTTCTGTTTATCAATATCACATTACTAACTTCCTGTATGAGTAAGGCCATCAAATGGTGGAATGCGCAATGCATTTATCTGAGGAGGAAATTATGTGAAATGAACCAGCAAAGGAGGTTATCAAGTAACACGCTACAAAATGAACGGTGAATAGATGGTTGCCAAAGCATTTTTCTAGGAAAAATTGGACCAAAAAAGTTATAAACCTTATGTACATTATGCAATCGAGCTTTAAAATTTTCAATTGATTTAATCAAGTCCTAAATCATTACCAAAAAGTACAATGGAGTCATACTAAAAAACGCGAGAAAAGCCAGTCATTAAAAAGTGTAATTTAAGGGTGTCATGTAGGCAATCTTTAAGTGACATGTGACTATTTTAGGTGTTAATCATCCATTTGCATTTTATTTACAAGAAAGATTTTGAACTTAGTTGTATCAATAAATATACTTAGAACTTGATGGCACTAGTTAGGACTTTCAACGCACTTTTTCACTATTCATACTATACAAGAATTTATCAACCAAAAAAAAAAAATTTTATACAAGAATTTACTTTCTTTATTTGTTTGAAGATAACTTTCTCATGTAAAAATATGCATAGATTATGTAACATCCTAAGATATTTTTGACATGGGTCTTTCAATAGTTTCTGTACTCTTGCTTGTGCACGTATACATATATGTTTGTATGATATTTCTTTCAACTATAATGTAAACAATATATTTAATTTTCTAACTCCATCTTCCGGTTCTCGCGAAATAGTTTAACGATCATTTTTCACCACTTCAATATTATTCCTGCTTTTCAGAAATGGGCTCTGTAAAAAAAAAAAAAAAAAAAAAAAAAAGAATTAGAAAGACTGTAAAAAAAAAGTCACGAGACAGATGGAGTTATATCCACATGCACAGTCCACATGCGAGGACCCTGCCCACACATGTCGTGTCACCATTTCTCTATCCTTCGTTTTCTGGTTGAGTGATGATCTTACTTTACCAGCATAATGCCCGTCCAGATCGCGACAAGAAATTCTTGTCTGCATAAATTAATAAATGATGGGAAATTATTTCTTGTACGGGGAGTTTAGAAAAAGTATATGCACACAATCGGCGGAAAAATTCCATATCCCTTAACCGTGGGCTTTACATGTCCGTCACAAGTTGAGAAGGACTTTCTGATATAACATTGGAGTGGAGTTCTGCCTCAATTTATTTTCCATTCATATTTGCCCCATTAATTGAATTTCACACGCTCGTACATGAGAAGAGATATTAAAATATCCCATATCTCTCGACTATGAGTTCGTAGTCTCTTTACGTACATGCTTCACTTAAATTGGACTTTCAAACGCCGAACAACCCACGGTTTTTTTTTCTGCTTGCATCTAGTATAGTCACATTTGAGTCATATTATGGTCTTACTAAAGCTGGTTTATGAAGTAATTAGTCGCTTCATAAAGTGAATTTTACAGAGATTGCCAGGCATTTGAACGAGTATGCCACGTTTAGCATCCATCAGATGTACACCCAATTGAGCTCGTCGCGGTAGAAATCGATCTCGAGAATCGAGAATAAATTTGCTAGATTTGGTACTTAAAGAATCTAGTAATAATCTTGTAATAGGCCATATATCAAAAGTCAAAGGTTTGATCTAACCAAATTTAATAATTTATCAGTTCCTTCGAACCGGAAATATCACTCAGATCGAACCAAATTTGCTTGAACACATCGACAATGACCTGATGATACTCATCTGAATTCAGCGAGAGATAGCAAGTGAGAAGCTCTTCCAAGTCCTTGGAAGCCTTGATGTTGTTCTCCACGATCATCTCCATCATCGACTCTCTGAAATCTCTCGCCGGGTCCGATGACGACTTCACCACAGCAAAGCTGTTTCCGATCCGTGTTGGATTGAGTGACACTGCTGGCGAGCTCTTCCGTGCGTGGCCCTCGAGCTTTATCTTTGCTAGTAGTCTCGGGGACTTGGTCTTCAGCTTCACTCCCGGAGAATAAGAATAATTTGCCGGAGATCGTCTTCTCGAACCAATCTTGTGCTGTTCTTTCGCTGCGATGTTGCTCTCTTCTTGCTTCGTTGTACTGTTTCTGTGCTTGAACTTGAGTTTGGTCACGATGGTAGGAAGCCGCCGCTGAAAAAACGAGTCCTGCGTTGAGTGCGGCCCCTTGGTTTCCTTGTCGAAAGAATGTTGATCCACTAGGATTATGGGTTCACTGCCGGAGATAGAGTTGACTCCATAGCTGCAGATGGAGGAAGAAGAGGAAGAACACGAAGTCGTCTTGTCAAGTGGTGGTGACTCGGCGACGAGAAGGCGGTCCCGACGGAATTCTTGGGTAGGGAGAGGCTTAGGCTGAACCGTCACCGTGGAGACATCAGGAACTGAGTTGGCATGAGCAATGGAACAATGGACTGGTTTTGGGTCTTGTTTGGATGGTATATTCCTTGGTGGGTCATGAGGAAAGTGAGAATGGGGCTGTGAGTGGTCTTGGAAGTTCTGATTTGCGTGGAGATCTCTTGTGAAGTGGTAAGATTTTCGTGGAAGAGAGTGGTGGTGGTGGTGGTGGTGGTGTTTGGTGGTGGTGGTGGGTGGTTGCTTCTTCTTGGGTTTGGAGGGAGTGTTCTTATGGTGGTGGTGGTTTCTTGCTCTCTCCATGTCTCTCAGCTTGTAAAACCAGGCATTGGGCATCATATCTGATAGCCTGAACTTGTAGTTGCCCATCTCTCTCTCTCTCTCTCTCTCTCTCTCTCTCTCTCTCTCTCTCTCTCTCGGGGAAGCAATTCTCTAGAGAGAGTTTGGGGACTAGAGGGGGTGGCCTAGCAGATATATTGACCTTGACCATTGGGAGAGAAGTTGTATGTCTATGTAGAGTGCGGAGGAAGAATCCTTGCAAAGACTTTATGGTACCAAATCACCCATCATTTTTTTGAAGAGTGTGTTAAAATTGGTGTATTTTAGTAAATAAAGAAATGGGTGTAAATTGGACGCACCATATGGAATTGTTTTCACACACAATAAAAGTTCAAATCACCCACCAAAGTTGTACCATATTCGATTTATAAATTGGTGAGAATTTCATGTGTTGTGGATTAGTTTATCTAGGATGAACTTCCTCTCTTAAAAGAAAAGAAAGCTGTAAAACATGGGTGAAGACACAAGATCTCAATGAATGGTAGATTAAGTGAGATCATACATTCATAATGGTCATGTGATGCCCAAGTCTCACATTCGATGGGAGAGACCTTGCAAAATGATTCATGAGCAATATACACCTTCAAATGGTAATCATCTTGAATGTGGATTTAGCTCTTTTTAAAGATTTGATACATGTAAAATGCATTTGACTCATATATACCGATCTAGCTTATTATGATTGGAGCACGATGCTCTCTAGTAAACGCAGGACATGAAGGTGGATTATGCCCAAGTCAATTTGACAAGAGTGCGAAGTGATAATGGTTTTTCATGAGGTGTGGCTTGGCAAGCTTTATGAATAAGAAGGGGCACAAATTATTGAATCAAACATCAAATTGGGGAGCATTGCGTGGGCGATATGGGGCCTAATATGATGAGGACATCAACATTTTAAGTGGAGATTATGATACTCCAAGAACCATATAAAATGAGAGGGACTTTATAAAGTGATTCATAAGCAAAACCCTTCTCAAAACCCTTCTCAAATGGTCACTATCTAAGTAGTTGCCAAAATCTTCCTTTCATAGGCTTGACATTTGAAATAGGCCGGGTCGTTATAATTTGCTTTTAATCGACCGACATAATTTGATCATTGAAATAAATGACATATTTGGAAGCAAGAATTAAAGGTTCTTGCCTTCGGTCAATTGATGCAACAGAAATAACACGAATATAGAAAAAAAAAAAAACTAGTCGCAATTGGCAAACATGCAAACTTCCCAATACCAGATTAAATTCTCTAATTTCATTAAACTGTTCAGCAAAAAGGATATAAGATAAGTTACTGTGAGAACATAGCCAATCTATAGACTGCAAATCCTAACAAATCTAAGGAAAATTATAATTCAACAAGGAAACTGAATTAAGAAAAATAACCTCTACTCTACTGAATTTACTTGCTACTTATATTAAGTAGGAGCACCTAAGATATCAAAATGAAATTTTGAGCTCTTAAAAAAACCCTAAAGATGAGGGAAATAATCAAATTACAATCTAGAAAATTCACGTCCCGCGTTATTCTCTCCTATTAGGAAAAACTCAACTCCAGTAAGTTGTGTCTACTCCATCCTCATTTTCCAGCTTGCAAGACTTGATTGATGTGGTGGGGCGAGAGAGAAAAAGGAGTTACGTTTGCGTCCGGGTTTTCCTTTTCTGGGTAAACTTCTTAAAATACAGGGGCAATTTGGTCTTTTCAAATAACTGCAATGGTGCCTGGTTGTAATTGGGCTTTCCTAGTCAATGACCTAACCTAACAAAAAATCTTTCGTGCTTCATACACTTCTAGATTTTCTTTTTGGAGGTTGGTATTACACCCACCATTATTACTTCCATCAAGAAGCCCAACGCCCAGCAGTTGGCCGCTGTTACCATTAGATAAACCCCAAATCGAATGATGGACATTGCAAAGATTCATCTTTCTAAACCAACCAAATCAATCGCATTGGGAAAGATTTCTGCTGCTATAGTCGCAAGGCAACTCTCTACCGAACACCATACGTGAGAACGACAACTACTTTCTCAGGTAAAGATAATTTCGCATCGATGGCATCCTGCATCTTGCCATCACCGAACTTTCCTTTTTTTTTGTCAACGTACCTGATTTCGAATCCTGAAATCTGAAGAGACACGATTGATTCTCTGATAGTATGCAGTATGACACATGATACCATCGACAAGAGTTTCGTATGCAAAACAGTTTCCGGGTTCCTACATAAACAAGACAAAGTTCATCGAGCGGGACCAAGAGAGCAAAACGACATAAACCAGGAGAATTTTACAAGCAAAAGCTATAGCCCTTTCAGGCAAAGAATCTTATGAATCAACCCGGCTGATATCGGCTCTCCATTTACTCTGCCAAATTGATCATACAAGTATATCTATATATGTTTTCATATAGTTTAAACACTTTAGAATATGCAAGTTGAGGACGCATTCATTCACATGAACGAAACAGAAACTGGTTGGCTTCATTATGTGTGCTAAGGCACATGTTGATTGGTCACGTAAAAACAAAATCTGAATTTCAGAGCTTCATTATGGGCATCGCAGCAGGACGACCCTGATGTTGTGGGCATCGAATAATTTCTCTAGGCATTTCATGCGCGACTGCTGTGGCCCCCGTGTTCATTAATTCACTGTGAAAAGAACGACAGAACTGGTCCAACCAACGTAGGATAACCTATGACACACAGAAACTGGCGTCATTAAGCATTGCGCAAGAATGCGATCTACCCACGAAGAGGTTTTGGATTTGCTCGACACTTCCCAACAAGTATAATGTGAGAAATTCGAGGGCATATCCTCTCTCTCTCTCTCTCTCTCTCTCTAATTCGAGAGTTTCATCACCAAACAAGCTTAGAGACAGCGAAAGATTGCTCAAAGCACATCTGCAGCATTGATGTACGCTCGAGTCTATCATCACCTTCGATCAAAATAGGTATCGACACCACATCAGCAACTTGTTCAGTATATTTCTCAACACCACACGTTGAATCTGAATGTAGTATGTATCATGAGTGCTAACGATTTGCAAAGAAATTCACTTAAGAACTCATTTGGAACTTATGGCAGTTTACGATATTATTATAAAGAACATGTAACTCGGATGTGTATACGAAGGAAGTTGGACCTAGTCCTTCAGATAAAACCATGACTCCACGAAATCTCAACTGGGGTAGAGATCTAGAAATCCTTTCTCAGGCTATATTCCTTGCATGCTTACCTGATTGTCCATATATCTTATTCTTGTTTCAGCCTCCGATGCGAATCCTGCTACATTTCCAACTTTCTTTTTTCGTTCTTGTCTTGTTATAAAGCAAGAAGAATGCCAATCCATCTGACTATAGACGCTTTGCGCAAGAGTGGATTCAATAGATGTTCCCTTGAACAATTCAGATGGAACGGACAAATGGAAAGATACTTCAGACACGTTACATTCACCACTCAGGCGATTTCAAGAGCAGGTATGAGTCGAAGAACAAGCAACTACACTCGTCGCGCATTTTAGCCCCATTCCGATAGTGAAGTAGCTTTCATGCCAATGGACACCACCCCCAGAAAAGCAAAAAAACACTCGATTTTCGGGGCATGCGGAAGCCGAAATCAAAATCAAATGGTCCCGTCGAAAGAGTCATTGAGTCCTGACAATCTTCTTGTGGGTGTGCATCCACGTGAACGAAAGGCGCAGCAAGTACGAACGTGTCCAATCCCTGAGGAAGCTGCAGAGGACTGGGGACCAAATGAATTTTTTCTGTGTTGCCCGACCGGTCTTTGTGGTCTATCCTATGATGATGTATCGACATGATCGATGCCTTCTCGTTCTAGGCATTTGGGGGCGATAAATGGGCATGTGAATCCAAGACTTCACGGGAAAATTATCAAAAAATAACTATATCTATTACAATTGTGTCAATTTAACTCTAAACACATTTTTTTAGCAAAATGAATTCTAAATCTTTTGTAATTGTGTCAGTTTAGTCCATCCGACCAAATTTAATCAGATTAGGTATTGATGTGCTAGTCGGTTAGTGTCGACGACAATTTTTTTAATAATATTTTATTTTTTCGAATTATTTTATTAACTTTTTATCTTTTCTTTTTTCCCCTTTTTTTTTTTTTCGCTCCTCCCTCCTCCTCCCTCCTTCTTCCTTTGACTCCGAAGACTAACCAAATGGGAGGGTTGACCGATGGAAAAACTGAGGTAGTTGGGCAAGCTTGCCTCACAATCGCCAGGTAAGGGCGAGCTCACCTAGCCATTGGCAAGGCGAGCCCTCGCTAGACCCAGCAATAGTGAAGCCCTCCTCGTTGAATTTGGCAAGGACTTGCCTTACTAGTGGCTAGGCAAGCTCACCCTTGCCCAGCGATCGTGAGGCAAGCTTGCAGACTAGCGAGGCGAGCCCTTGCCAGACCTAGCGATGATGAGGCGAGCTCACTTGGTTGCCTCAGTTCAACAATTAGCCAACCCTCCCCTTTAACTGGTCACAGAAGCCAAAAAGAAGAAGGAGAGAAAAGGAGGGAGGAGGAAAAAAAAAAAGAGAAAGAAAAAAAAAAGGAAAAAAAGATAAAAATTAATAAAATAATTTGAAAAAATAAAATATTATTAAAAAATGTCACCGACGGCCACATCACTGCCGACCAGCTAAAATTGGTTGGATGGGCTAAATTGACACAACTGCAAAATGTTTATGACTCAATTGGCCAAAAAAATAAGTTTATGACTAAATTAACATAACTGTAATAGGTTTAGGACATTTTTGGAAATTTTCCCAAGACTTTACCAACCCAACGCATGTGCAACCATATGTTTTTCAGATTTTACTAAATGTACCCCGTTGGAGTGATGGGAGAACTTTTACCAACACATGTGCAACCATTTGATTCCTGAACATGTGCAAGCTTAACAAACTGCCTTCGATGTTATTGGTACATAGTTGATTCTTGATTCAACATATTTCAATTTTCAAAACATAACGTGACGAACATGTTTGAATAGCTTGCAAGCAAGAAATTCAAGCCCCCTTATCATTACCTACGAAACGCTAATTGGGTTAAAATTTCAGTCTGAGCTTTGACTCACGTCTATCCCATCCGCTAGTTATCTAACTAGTATCTAAATATCCTTCTAGTACTATTGGCTGTCTTTCATAGAATATACAATAATTTAGAGTTTTCTTTTAAGTAATCAAGAATTTTACTTATGACCTTCAAAAGCACAGTATTAGGATTACTAGTTTATCTGGACAATTTACACATCATAAAGGATATATTAGTCTAGTGCAATGCATAGCATATATCAAACTTCCAATTACACTAGCATGTTTTAATCGTGCTAAAGGTTGTCCGATATTTTCATATAAATTTAATTGATACATCATATGGTACATTTTGACTCTTTAATTAACAAATATTGATATTTTTTTTAATGATTTTCTCACCATAGTGATCTTGACATAAAGCATAAGCCAAACTATATTTGATCACTTTGATACCTAAAATCGTATCTCCCAAATCTTTCATTTTGAGCAAAGAAGAAATATACATTTTAGTTTCATTTATCCCATAAATATTTGTACCGACAATTAGCATTTATCTACGTATAAGCAGATTTTAACGCCATGCTCTTTGGTAAATTTTTAATCAAAGCACTTATCAACATTGTTATGCTTAAATCCGTATAACAATACCACCAAATCAAATTTCTTATACCATTGTTACAATGCTTAATTCAAACCATATAATGATTTGTTTACTTCTTATTTTCTTTGTTCCTGCTTATGTTGCCATTCTCAACAATTTGTATCTTATTTCCAATTTCTCTCATATTATTATCCTCACCATCCTGAGAAGCTTCCTCAATTAGAATGCAATTTTGTCAAATTATCCATAAGCAGGTTCTTGATTATGTGGAGAAATTTTTTTCGATAATCATTCCAAGTTGAAGGTACTTTTGAAATAATTGCAGTAATTTGAAGGGGTTTAGAAACATCAATCATAAGATCTTTGAGTTTGGCAACATATGTTTGAAGTTCCTTTACTTGCTTAGAGACAAATTTTCCATTAATTATAATAAATTCAAAATACTTCAAAGAAGTAGATCTATCCTTACCTTATTTGTCAGTAATATATTGGTCTCCAAGACAAGTCAAATGTCTTTGGGAATTGGTGTAAGATTGAACAAATTTCATAAAGACGATTTGATAGAGCATTGAGAAATCTTCCTCGACACCTCCTTTCATCATCATTTTCTTATTAAGATTATTTGATGATATCATACTACTTTTATTCATAAATTTTAAAGTACTATAGCCAACATTTGATAATCTATCACCATAAGGAAGACCACTCAAGCTATAAACAAAAACAAAAATTTCATTAATACTCATCTATCAAGATTACGAGTATTTGATGCAGTTACTATCTCTATTTTCATGAAAAAAAAATACCTTAAGATTACTAAGGAAATTTGATTGTTGATAAAGATAGAGCAGTAATTTATAGTCCTTTAATGCTTTGATGCATGATGGTAATCATTGTCCTTGAGATATTATTTACCCACACTATTGTTCCTATTAAGTAACAATTGCATCGAACAATGTATGATTTGGTTCCTTTTATAGATAACCAATCAATACATCTCCTAGGCATAGGTACTTTATCCTCATCATCAGTCATTTTCATGATGAACAATCAACACTTTTCATGCCAATAATTACTTCTTTTCATGTCCAAGAGGCACCTCTTTTTATAATCAAGAGTCATCTTTTTTCATAACCAAGAGTCACATCTTTTCATTCTAACAAACTATTTCAACACATAATTCATCTACTACATGTTATAAAAGACGTGGCCTATGCACTCTTTGTACTACATGTTACAAGAGATGTGGCCTATGCTATTTGTGTTTGGAGCAAGTGGCTAACGGTGCACACATGGTGGACTAACCAAGAAAATCTCATGAGATTAGCGGATCATTTCGCTTTCTTGAAATGCACTCTCTTAAAAACCATGGTTTAGCGTCAAAACGAATAAATACAAGAACTTATACAGAGGGACTCGGATTGGGCAGAAGATGAGATTGGCCCAGCCTGCAGAAGGGTTACGAGAAACATGAGGCCCAGATGAAAATGGAACAGCTAAAACGGAGCTGGCCTTTACCAATACGAGAAGTTGACTTGTCGTGATAAATGGTTGAGGAGGACTCGACATTCCTAATGTTTGTACTGAGGGTCTATGATCGATGACTTTTCAGTCTGGCCGATGAAATGAAGTTGCTATAATTGGATCAGCTTCAAAAAAAAAAATATATTGGTCCACTTCGTCTTCACTTCCTAAAATGAGCACCACAATGTTCAATACCTCTCTTCTTCTTCTTTTTCCAAATTACTCTTTGAAAGGAAACTACACTTTTGCCCTCCTCAAGGAGTCTTGTCACTTTTCAAGTTGCCATCTGCAATTAATTGAAGACATGTTGATTTTGATAGGAGTAGGTACATGGTCATGTGCAGCATCATCCGCAAAAATTGGTGACATCACAATCGAATGAGAAGTAAACATTTTGACTTCCAATTTTTCGGTGAGTGTTCGCTTCTCCTCTTTTCTTGTTGCAATTTTTTTTTTTCACTTACTTATCATAGTGCTAACGCATACATATATAAAAAGAGATTCACCCTAACCCTTGTCGGAGAAAACGGTGAGGGTCGTCGACCCTCACCAACACCCACAAGGGGTTTGAAAACTGTCATGGCCTGAGCATCAGGTTTCAAAATCCTTATGGTGGCAAGAATTAGAGAGGGAAGAGAGGCAAGGAGGTGGAGCCACCTCCACTTAGCCACCAGAAGACCTCTTCGACCCTCAATGGGGTAGAGATAGAGAGAGTTGTCGACCTCCCTTTAACATCGAAAAAGGCTTGGATACCCTAATATAGAGGAAGATGCGATGTCATGACTTCATTGACAATGCTCACCTTGGGCTTATTTGGATCAAATGAAAAGTATATGGACAATATAAATTTTGAAATCTTGCTAAAAACATATGTAGTGAAATTCTATCCATGAAAGCCAAAATCCACATCTAAACCAATCCAATGATGAAAAGAGATATTTTCAAGAATTGTTTTGTACAAAGGGAAATTGGATGATTTTAAATTTCAAGTAAAAGAGAGAATGTCATTTTCATGTCGAATAGAAAAAGCATATGAAATAGTGAGATCGGTACTTTTTATGAGGAGGAGATCACATTCCTGATATATGTAATAAGATGGTTCATGAGGGATGATGTTTTTTTTAATTCAGCTAAAAAAGGAAATGCGTATTCTAAAGAAAATTACCTTTTTAATCTCTCGAGGGTCTTCATCACTTCCCAAGTTGCCATTTACAATCAACTCATTTACCCAAAAAAAAAAAAATCAATATAATGAAGGATCAGAATTTTTTTTTTGGGTCAAATTAAAGCTGCATTTCATTCAACCAGGAAAACCAAAAGGGCCCATTAAATGAGCTCCAGTACACAAAAGGTCCAAAGGAATTTGAGGAGGTAGAGAATTACGTACGTGGGCTTTAAAGGCCTAGTCCGCAATGAAATTGGTCTCCCTTCTATGGTGCTAGATTCGAATGCATGGAAAGCATACTAACAGAACAACACGTTCGGAGAAAAGAGCTCTGACCTCCCAAGGCGTCTGACTGGAACTGTGCAAGGCATTGACCTGACTCCAACACTAGATTCTCCTTTTCTTTCTACCGCTGAGGGAGAAATTTTACGATTAATAGCAGGGCATGCGTTTCTAGTTGCAGGGAGGATGCCACACGGACAGAATGGCAAGAAGCCTTCCTCGGTGATCTCGGCACACGCAAGCTACTGCTCCTTCTTCCCTTCCCAATGTGTAAGATCCATCTATATTTATTTTAAGATACCCAAACATCAGTGGACACCAGATCTGAGAGGAGCTGGTTGGGTTTTGATGGATTATCGTGTTGTGCAGGCCCCAAGAGCTAGTGATTCTCGAGCTTACAAGAGCTATCCACAGTGGATGTCAAATTTGGGCGTTGATTTATAAGTACGAAATGGTTTTGTGCCTTCCATATTTGCCAAGAACTGAGGCTACGACTTCCAAATCAGGTGAGTTATCTCAACTTTCTGTTAGATCTGCTAACCAAGCTTCTATTCTTGATAATCCTTGTGATGGAATATTTATTTTGAGCTGTGGGTGTGTCCAGACTCTGTTTGTCCACGGGCATAATAGGAAAAGGTGTTTGATTGTTTATGAGACTTCTTCATTGCACAGTGCGCAAAACAAAACAAGTTCGATCTTTCTTTGATAGAGATTTTCCTTGGTGGGTAAAGCATTTTGGCATAGGGACCACATAAAAATTCTTACTTTAGGATCAGTTTTCAATTTCCAAATTCTTCTCCATAGGCTGCGGGGCACTTGATAGGAAGATAATGCTAAATCTTGACTTATGTTGTGTTCAATTGCTCTTATGCTATTGTATCCATTCTTTGCAAAATACTTGCCTCACTGAGTCCCTGTCCATATAAATTGGTTGATTGCTATGTGGGGTCTAACTGGGATTGAAAGAATTTCATTAACTATTTGAGTATCAAAGCGTTCCTTAAGACGTGAGTATTCCGTGTATTCTCCTCTAAGTTGATGAAATCAGCAACTAAGAAAGGTTCATCTCTACGTGCTGGCCCTCTAATTACCCCCCTTCTCAACCATTTGTCTTCTCTAGTTTTTATTTTCTTTCCATCCCCACTGACCATTGCCAATGATGAGCCATTAAGTCTCTTCCCATTAGTAAACTTTGCTATCCCCCCAAAGGTCTTGCGCCTTTTTCCGCACGGCAAAAGTCCCTATGTCGAGCATAGGTTCCTTTTAGTATCTGACCCCAAAAAGATGACGTATTCTGAAAAAGTCTCCAAGCCCGTTTACTCAACATTGCTTTGTTCAAGGCAATTAAGTCTCTAAAGCCTACCTCTCCCATGTCTTTCCTAGTTGTGAGAATTTTCCATTTTTTCTAGTGCATACCTGGTTTAGCTACAAAGTTCTTCCACCAAAAGGATGCAATTCTCTACTCAATTGACTTGCAAATCAACATTGGGACTTTAAAAATAGACATTGCATATTGTGAGAGAGCCTCGACCACTGTTTTAATAAGAATTTCTTTTCCCGCTTTAGACATTAATTTCTCTTTCCATCCTTCGAGCTTAGTATTCACTCTCCCCAGAATCCATGCAAACATTTCTTTTTTAAAACATCCCAAATCCAACAGAATTTCTTAATATTTGCCTGTTTTATCAATTACAGGGACTCTCGGCCCTCTAGCCAAATTTACTTTTAGGCTTTGAGGACGATCTGTACAGAAAAATATTCAAGACTTGTTCAGATTGATCGCACATACATTTGCAAGCTTCTTGTGTCATCCATGAACTGATTTGTAATTGAATCTGTAATGAAGATTTGATGTGACTTCACTTACAACGCGAGCCTTGGCCATTGTAGAACCAAATGGAAAGTATATGGACCATATAAAATTTTGAACCCACTAACAATATAGTAATGACGTCCCATCTACGTCGGCGAAATCTGACATAGAGAACAGTCCAATCTTTCCTTTCTCTGATCTTTTCTTATGAGGAAATGTTTTTGAAAGGAATGAAACTACATGGCTAATTTTGAATTTCAATTAAAAGCAAAGAATGCCATTTTTAGGGAGAGCCCTATCGTTAAATGACAAGAACTCTTCTTCTCTTACCCTAGAGAGAGAGAGAGAGAGAGAGAGATTCCGCAGTTACAAACATGGAATCCTAACGATGCTAGTCTTCGACGGAAATGGAAAATTTAGGCCTTTCAAAGGCTTCTGAATGGCCCAAGAACAATTTATTAGCCAAGGTCCATATGTTCTATTCCATAAGATTGATCAGTTGGATTGTGTCTTGCTATGTGAAGTACTGATGGCCCATTATCTGACATTTCACTCTGAGTCCAATTAGGTCATTTGATGGTTTGTGTTCCTGCTAAGAAGTTGAGAATTCGAAGGGAGAAAAAAAGAAGTAACTAAGGGCGAGTTCGATAGAACTGAAAAATAAGTATGAAAGAGTTTGATAGAACTGAAAATAAAAGATTTTCTGACAACAGGTAAGAAAATTAATTAAATCTACGAGTCACTACCGAAACGTAGAATAGCAAGCATTATTGAAAGATTTAGAAATTATAATTAGTAAGATTTTGATTTCAATAGAATATTCGTAATCATCAAAAAAATGTGTGATTTGAGGTTCTCTAGTATACTTAATGTGGTTATTAAATGCACCATAAGTTTCTAACACAAACATGAGAGTCATGATACTAGGGGTGTGCATTGGTCCCAATCCAACTCGGGAATTGGATCAAACCATATCGAACCAGCCGGTTCCAGGTGGTTCCTATGCGAATTTGTTTGATTCTTGGCTCCCTAGATCAAATAGGCGGTACTAGCTAAAGTATATCATTTTTTTGAGATAAAGATACTATAATTCTTAAAACGTGTTAAGAGAGTGCAATTACATATAATTAAGTCCTAGAAGTTGTTAAATTAATTCAATCAAGTCATTTTTTTTTTAACTTCGTCCAAATTAGCTAATAGAAATGCTGATGTCATTTTTTTATTTTCTCTCCTATATGGTGCTAATGTTGATTAAAACGACACTGTATTTGTGGCATCCCAAAATTTCATGACAACCTCTGAATATACCATGAACCATGAATAGGTGATGGAAGCGCCATCGGATTTTATTATGGCCATTAGACTAATGGATTTCAATTAATCAAGGCCAAACATTGAATGGACTATTGTTTTGATTTGGAAATGTATCCTATAAGTGTGATCAAGGATTGTACTAAAGGATAAATTGACAAAAAAAATTTCTGTTCTTGGCCGTATACTTTATAAGTTGGATTGCCATTTGATGAATGTTGCAATTTTATATAACCAAGTGACTATTTGAGATTATGAAATTAAGTGGCGAATTAAGGTGGATTAAGGAGCAAATGTGGGATGATTTAGTTAAGGCCTAAGACAGCCCAAAGGAGGCCCACAAGACCCTACCATTCAGCCATTTAGGCCTGGCCCGCGAAGCCCAAAGGAGGGAGAGGCCCGGCCCAAAGGAAGGCCCATCATGTGCATGGCAAAAAATGCCAAGTGGCAAGAGAAGCTTGCCAAGCGTTGCCCCTTTGTAGCCAAGTGTAAGAAGCCATGCAACCAAATGATTGCAAATGATGAAGGGGAAAGAAAGAGAGGGAGAGTTGTAGACGACATCTTGAGGAGCAACATACTAAAATTTGAGGATAAACGGACAAGTAATGATCGGGGAAAACAATTTTCTTTGAAAAGGATGAATTTGGATAGTGAACCGACAGATAGGAAGAGTTATAAAAAATTATAACTTTTAATCCAGAAGATATTAAATTTCGATTTCTTCATGAGACTTTTACCTTTAGATCTCAGCTATAACATATCAAAATCTCATAATTTTCAGAGTTCCTTTAAGGGCTTAATCGAAATTATTTCCGAAACTATGCAAAAGTGGTGCTAGAATTTCTTTTGCTGTGATGTATGGATCTATGTGATTGATGTGGAACTTTCTTAACATGGTGTTCTTCATGAAATATCTTCCTCTGGATCTTGTTTACATCATGTTAAATTCTCATAATTTATTGAGATTTTTTACTAATTTTCCAAGAATTTTCACTAAAGAAGTGCATTCTGTTTTATCCGAAAATTGATTATAGTTTCAAAAACCAATGAACTTATTTATGAAATATGATATCATGGATGTTATGCGCACTACATATATGGTGATGTTTGGCATATCATGTGACATCACAAGATGGTTTAGATCTACGATATTGTTGCATCAAATGCTATGTTGAAAATGAGACATATATGTGAATATACATTGTGATAATGATGATACTGTCGGAGGTGTGAGCCGACGATGCCCCAGGAGTCGGGATGCTCAAAGGTTCGAATGAGTCGATGCCCTTTGGATACCAGGTTGTATTATGAATACATGCCCAAATGTTTTCCCCGGGAGTGTCGGGATGCCCGGTTATATTATGATACTTGCCCGGAAGGTGAGGGGTTGTATTATGATGCATGCCCAGAGGGTAGGGGTAACCATTTTCATGGCGAGCCCTGGAGATTCTTCGTGACGCCAGGTGGGATGCGATATGCCTGGAGGTGTGTGCCGGATGCTCGGAGGTGTGTGCCGGAGGCCCTCGCAATGCCAAGTTGGATGCGAGCAATAAATTTTGGGATGCAAACATTGGTCCCTGGATGAAAAAATAATGAGATCCTTGTGAAAAATAAGAACTAAAATTGAACCATGTGCATGGGTGTATGCATATGGCATGATGCATGATCTGCTTATGAAAGTAAATTGATGCTATTTGATATTGAAAATACAATCATGAAGGCGTGAATGGATCTCATGGTAATGTATGCTTGATAGCATTGATGATATGAGTGTATGGTGGTATATGCACTTTGTATAGTGATATATGTATGGTTGCTTGATAATATAAGTACCAGTGAATGGTGGTATATACACGTTGTATGGTGATATATGTATGGCTGCTTGATGATATGGGTACAAGTGCATGGTGGTATATGCATGTTGTAAGGTGAGGTATGCTCGAATACATGAATGATATGCGTTTTATTCATGATACCTTGATTGTTTTGTTTGACGCATTGTGTAGTTTGGTGGATCTTTACTGCTAAGTGGTTGTATTCATCCCGTTTGGGGACTAACATTTCAGACTATATAAGATACTTCTGTTGTCACTGCTACCGGTAGATGGATCAAGTGGTTGGATATGACGCGAGGAGGAGGATAGCAAAGGAAGGAACTTTTGGACGCCGACACTAATCGATGGACTTTAAGTATACGACTATTGGAGGAGATGTCGGTCATCTTTTGAAGTATAGCCAAGTATAGAAGACTATGGCATTTTGATGTACCAATGAATGATGTCCATTTGGTTTAAGTAAATAAAAGTGTTCGGCTTTTACCTATAAATGTTTAGTTGGTGTGCATCGTTTTCTGAATATAAGGAAAGGAGTTGATGGATGTGCTTCTGCCATATAAATTGCGCAAGGACCGATCTAAAAGATGTAAATCCCCATGATTGATAGACCTTCAAGTCAAGCAAAAGAATGGAAATCGAACTGTGAAGACCCTAACGGTTCGGGACCATTGAGAGGTGCCACAGTATTGGTTTAAATATGATTTTTAAGTACAAATTTTATTTAAATTATATTAAAATAAGCTAACTTTAAAAAAAAAATGATAAAAAGAGAGAGAGTAAAACTAGGCGATGGCTTGTAGCACTTGCCATTGCCAATGCCACCACCCCACCATTGTCAAGAAGGGTTGGCAATGGTGGGGCACTGGCCAATGGGCTGAGCCTCAACAAGTGGCCAATGACCCTTACCAACTATAGGCAAGGGCTTACACACCCTCACAAGTAGCAACCATTGGCTAGATCTAGGCAAGGGCTAGTGACCCTTGCCCAATTTGGGGAAGGCTATGATTCTCCCTACAATTGACGAGGGTTGACAACCATTGGTCTAGGCTTGGTGACTTGGCCAAACGTTTTCAACAATGGTGGGCATAGTGGCAGTGAGGACCAAGGCCTTGCCTAGTTTCCTTCATTCCTTTTTTTTAGTAATTATGTTAATCTAATTTTAATAATATTTAGGTATAAAATTCAAATTTGTATCAAAATGACATTGATTTAGCCTTATTTATAATGTTTTAGTTATACGAATGTCATGTAGAAAGGATAAAATAATAACAAAAAAGAGACACATTAGTATCTTTCATGGGCCAAGTTGAGCAGAATTAATAGAAGAACTTAATTGTACTTTTTTGAAAGTTTTAGGACCCAACTGCACATTTATGACAAGTTTTAAAACTGCATGTATACTTATTCCTTATTTTATCATCCAACAAGTTCGAAAAGTATAGATTATTTTTTTTTTTGGGTAAAAAAAAAAAAGTATAGATTATTAATGTCTTTTCTATGAGTAATTTTCCCATGATTAGTAATCACATCTTACACTTAAGTAATTTTAAATATATTTAGGAATTTTTAAGAAAGAAAACACAATAAATAAATAAATAATACCTTCTATTCCGAGATAACCCGGAAACTAAACTAGGATTGGTTTGGTCTCGTTACAATGTAGATTGGAATGATTCCTGATTCCAATCCTATCTATTCCAGTTATTGATTTTAGATTTTATGATGGAAATCGATTACTCTTACATAGTACCACTTTTACATGTCTACTTCACATGTCATAGTTTCTTCTCTAAATAGAGAAAGAATGTAGGAGGACGATATTGAATAGGATTGGAAGGAATGATTAGAGCGGATGTTTGAATTTGGTCACTAAGTCAGAGATGCGATCATAGATAGCTGAACGACTCTAGCAGTTAGGTGATTCCGGCTACCATGTCATGTGTACATCATCCCCTTGCATGGAATCTCAGCCATTCATTCGACTAACAGAGATCAACAGCTAAGATTCCATATGAGTGATCGGTTATCAATCCTAGTTTAGTTTCCGAGATAACCCGGAAACTAAACTAGGATTGGTTTGGTCTCGTTACAATGTAGATTGGAATGATTCCTGATTCCAATCCTATCTATTCCAGTTATTGATTTTAGATTTTATGATGGAAATCGATTACTCTTACATAGTACCACTTTTACATGTCTACTTCACATGTCATAGTTTCTTCTCTAAATAGAGAAAGAATGTAGGAGGACGATATTGAATAGGATTGGAAGGAATGATTAGAGCGGATGTTTGAATTTGGTCACTAAGTCAGAGATGCGATCATAGATAGCTGAACGACTCTAGCAGTTAGGTGATTCCGGCTACCATGTCATGTGTACATCATCCCCTTGCATGGAATCTCAGCCATTCATTCGACTAACAGAGATCAACAGCTAAGATTCCATATGAGTGATCGGTTATCAATCCATCATCCACATCCCTGGGTGCTTATTGATGTTTTCCATTTTCACTTCTTTGGTGTACAAACCATTGTACAGAAAATGTACATGAAATTCTTGTCCAAAATTGATTCGATTGCCAGGTTTAGCACCAAAGTTGGGATTGTGATCAACAAGAGAGACACTACTATTCTGGTGCTAAACCATTGTATAATGTGCTTATTAACAAAGTGTAGGTCATTGCAAAGGGCATCCAGTGGATGACCGGTATGCATATCTTCTACAAGGGTAACCATTGATTCCTTAGCTAACATAGAATGCAACTAATTATTAGAGGTGTGCAAAAAATTCGAAAACTGCCCGAACCATCCAAAACTGGATGGACTGACCTAGAATTGATGGTTGCTGATTTCAATAAAGTGGAATTGGTGAGAACCGGTACTATTACTAGTTTCAGTTATAGAACTATTTACATGAACCAATAATATATAATATATATTAAAAAAAAAAAAAAAAACCTTGAATCCCTAAGCTTGCTTGTCGGTTGTCTTGTCTCATCTCGATCTCTCTCATCTCAACTCTCTCAAAGCAACTCCCTTGGTCTCTCCATTTCTTAACTCTCAACTCTTATTGATTGACGACTTCGCCTTCTCTCTCACTCTAAGTCGCCTCTATTTGTTGTAAGTTTGAAACCATAATTGTTGCCGCAGGGGTTGCGGCCCTATTTGTTGCTGTAGGGGTTGCAACCCCTTACCATAGGCGATGGCTGCGACCCTTTGCCAGAGTTTTGGTCCAAATTTGATTTTTCAATCTAGTTTTTATATTTAATTAATATTTATATTAAAAATCAAATTTAGGGGCAAACTGATGTCGTTTTGGGATAAAGATTACTGAGCAAATATTCTGACAAGTCACATAGACTGGTTTTATTAATAAAATAACGCCATATCAGATTTCCTACAAACCTCACCATAGTTAGTAGTACTTAAGTGTCATTAAAAAAAAAAAAAGTGGCACTTAAGTATACATTTTAAAAGTTTTGGCACTTATGTGTCTATCTGTGTTAAGTTGACACTTGAGGTATTCTCCTCCTCATTCGAATTCCCAAGTGGGTCCATGAAATAGTGGGCCGTTCCCAAATCCAATTTTTTGAAAGCGATCCTCAGTGGGTGTTTCCGATTTTAGGGTGGGAACTGCCTACTCAAGAACCAATTACCTTGCTAATAATGATGAAAAACCTTCTCTCTATCTTTCAATTTTAATGTTAAAACATTTTAATAATTTGCCAATATAGTCCTTTTGAACTAAAATCAACTCTCCATCCATGCATTGACGTTGAAATAACCTCTTATTGGCTATCAATGACATTTCATTTGCAATTGTGGGCTTAGATTAAACATCATTGGATTCGAGGTTGTTATTGGAAAGGCACATATATTTGAAGAAAAGCAGCTGTGATATGCTTTTATTTAGGCCTATTATTTAGGCCGTTTACTTAGGAAGTTTTGTGTGCATATCTTTTTATTTATTTATTGTGTTGTCATTGTATTTTTGGTAGTTTAGCCTAATTAGGAGATTGTTTGATAGCCGTATTTTCTTGTATATATGTTGCGTTTCTGTGGCAATGAACGACAGAATTCTCATTCCAAAATTTCTCAATTCTTTTACATGGTATCAGAGCCATGGCTGATGGAAAAAAAAAGGTGAGGAGAGTTCTGGAATTGACAAGAAAACCTCTAGCCCTTACACACTGAATTCGAATGACAACCCGAGTAACCTAATTACCCAAGTTTAGTTGAAGGGCGAGAATTATGAAGAATGGGCGCGAGTTATGCGGACTGCATTACGAGCCAAGAAGAAGTATGGTTTTATTGATGGATCTGTCACGCAACCAGTAGATGATTCGCTGGAACTTGAAGATTGGTGGACGGTTAATTCCATGTTGGTTTCTTAGGTGTTTAATACCATTGAACCGAAAATTCGCTCGACTATCTCTCACATGGAGAACGTGAAAGATCTGTGGGAGGATATCAAACAGAGATTCTCAATTGGGAATGGTCCACAGATGCAGTAACTGAGATTAGATTTGGCCAATTGTAGGCAAGATGGTCAACCCATCGTGTCATATTTCGGTAAACTCAAAATCTCGTGGGATGAAATAAATAACTATGATCAGATACTAATGTGTGTTTGTATAGGTTGCAGATGCAATTTTACCATTGAATTGGAAAGAAAGCGTGAAGAAGAGAGAGTTCATCAGTTTTTGATGGGCTTAGATGAAGAAGGATATAGAACAGTGTGCGCTAATATTTTGAGCACTAAACCTTTGCTTAATTTGAATCGTGTCTATGCTATGGTTGTTCAGCAAGAGCGAGTGCAAACTATGACACGAACTAAGGATGAAAGAAGCAATCCCATGAGTTTTGCAATCCGGGCAAGTGGTCAAAATTCAAGGGGGGGGGGGGGAGAGATAAAATCCCGTTTTGTTCTAACTGCAACCGAGAGGGATATGATGCTGAAAGTTGTTTCTAGCTAATTGGATATCTAGAATGGTGGGGTAATAGACCACATGGAACCTCTACTAAACAAGGTAGTGGTCAAAAGCGTAATAATAGAGGTGGACGTAATAAGGGAGGAGGTGCACGTGCCAACGTCTCATAGGCAACTGGAGTTGATGGTGGGCGAGGAGTTGTGACAGATTCAAATCGAAAGGGTCTTAATGGATTGAATGATGACCAGTGTGCAACTTTATTGGGAATGTTAAGTTCTCATCAGAATGGTGCCCATGAGAGGCTGACAGGTAAATAGAGTATTTTTCCTTGGATTATTGACATGGAAGCTTTCCACCACATGACAGGAACGTTGGCATTTTGGAGAGAATTGCGTGACATTGTGCCATGCTCAGTCGAGTTACCTGATGGAGAAAAGACCATGGCAATGAAAGAAGGAACTGTGTTGCTTGCAGGAGACTTGAAATTGCGACAAGTTCTTTTTGTGCCCAATTTGAAATGCAATCTGATTTATGTATCACAACTTCTTAATAATTCAAATTTGGTTATTCAACTCACTAACAAAATATGTGCTATACAAGACCTAAATTTGAGGAACCTGATTGGAGCGGGTGAGCAACACGAGGGGCTTTACTTTCTCAAGGGAGTGACTTTAGTACATGCTTGCACGATGGCTAATATGGAATCCTTTGAGCTTTGGCATAAAAGAATGGGTCATCTCTCTTCTAAGGTGGTGGAGTTAACTCTAGAGGCTGGCAAAATGGTTAGGAAAACCAATAAAACTTGTGAGGTTTGTTTTAGAGCAAAACAAACAAGAGAGATCTTCTTTTCTAGTGACAATAAAGCTAAAGATTGTTTTGAATTGATATATTGTGATTTGTGGGGATCTTATAGAGTTCCAACTTCATGTGGAGCAATTTATTTCTAGACAATTGTTGATGATTACTCTCGTGCTGTGTGGATATATTTGCTGAATGAAAAAAATCAAGTGGCTTGTGTTCTTAGGAAGTTTATTGCGATGGTTAGATGCCAATTCGAGAAAAATATGAAAATCGTTAGAAGTGATAACGGAAGTGAATTTTTTTGTTTGAAGAATATTTTGATGAACATGGGATATTGCATTAGACTTCTTGTGTTAGAACACCTCAACAAAATGGCCGAGTGGAAAGAAAGCATCATCATATCCTTAATGTTGCAAGAGCTTTGAGTTTCCAAGCAAATTTACCCATAAAATTTTGGGGAGAATGTGTAGTCGCAGCTGGGTATTTGATTAACAGGACTCCATCTATATTATTGAATGGTAAAACTCCATATGAGATTATTTTTGGCCAACCTCCTTCTTACAAACATATTTGGATTTTTGGTTGTTTGTGCCATGCGCATAATTAGAATCGGGATAAAGATAAATTTGCTAGTAGAAGTCATTGGTGTGTTTTTGTTGGTTATCCATTGGGAAAAAAGGCGTGGAGATTGTAGGATTTAGAAGCTGGTGAATACTTTGTATCAAGAGATGTAGTGTTTGCTGAGACAGAATTTCCATATGCTGATGAGAAAACAGTAAGTGATGAACTCATTAAAAATAGAGTTATGGAGTTGGGTGATGAAGTTGATGACTTAGAAAGTGACTTGAGAGAGGAGCATGCCAGAAGTGTAGATAGAAAAAATGAGGTGAATCATGAAATGGAGGAATTGATCCACACAAACAATGAGGACGTGGAAAGAAGTGAAGTTGTTGAAGAGCAACCGTTTGTTCGTTTGAAAGATTATGTGACAAACGCCATCAGAATAAGCCCCTCGACATGCTCATCTGCCTAATCCGATTCCTCAGGTACGCCTTATTCTATAGCACGTTATATGAGTTATGAAAAATTTTCTACGCAACACTGATGTTTCTTGGCAGAAATTACTGCAGGATATGAACCAAACTCTTATGTGGAAGCAATTAAAGATGAACGGTGGAGAGAGGCCATGAGTAAAGAAATATAGGCTTTAGAAGATAATGGCACATGGATAGTCGAAAATTTGCCGCCTAGGAAGAAAGCAATTGGGAGCAAGTGGGAGTATAAAATTAAGTACAATTCTGATGAACGATACAAGGCGCGGTTGGTAATATTAGGAAATAAATAAGTTGAAGGCATAGATTATCAGGAGACTTTTGCTCCTACAGCAAAAATGTGCACTATACGCACCTTTCTTGTTGTTGCGGTTGCAAAGAATTTGGAACTTCATCAGATGGACGTTCAAAATGATTTCTTACATGGCGATTTGGAGGAAGAGGTTTACATGAAGATGCCGCCTAGATTTGCCTCTCAATCATCGGGGAAGGTACGTAGACTTCGGAAATCTCTATATGGTTTGCGGCAAGCACCTAGATGTTGGTTTGCGAAATTGGTTGCATCTTTGAAAGCTTATGGATTTAAGCAATCATATTCAGATTACTCCTTGTTCACTTTTCGAGTTGGCACTGCTCAATTGAATGTGCTTATTTATGTTGATGATCTCATTATCTCCGATAATGATATTTCCACCGTGCAAAAGTTCAAGAACTATTTAAGTCGTTGTTTTCAAATGAAAGACTTGGGGAAGCTGAAATTTTTCTTAGGGATTGAAGTTGCGAGAAACTCATATGGTATTTTCTTGTGTCAACGTAAATATGCATTGGATATGATTTCTGAGGTCGGATTGTTGGGTTCCAAGCCGGCTAAAACTCCTCTTGAACAAAATCACAAACTAGCCCTTACTGAGAGTGATGATGTAGACAACCCTGCTCAGTATAGGCTTCTAGTGGGTCGGCTTATTTATCTAACAATAACTCGACCTGAATTGTCTTACTGTGTTTATGTTCTTGCACAGTTCATGCAGTGGCCAAAGAAAGCTCATTGGGAGGCAGCTATGAGAGTTCTGCGTTATTTGAAAGGAAATCCAAGTCAGGGTATTATGTTGCGTGCCAATTGTGACCTCAAATTGTTTGCTTACTGTGATTCTGACTGGGCTAGTTGTCCTTTGACGAGACGATATTTGACTGGTTACTTTGTTCTTTTGGGAGAATCATATATTTCATGGAATACTAAGAAGCAACAGACGGTGTCTTGCTCATCTGCTAAAGCTGAATACAGGTCTATGAGTACTACAGTTTGTGAACTTAAGTGGTTGAAAGGATTATTGGATTCTCTTGGTGTGGCACATTCTCAACCAATGCACCTGTATTACGACAATTGGGCAGCTTTACATATAGCTGCTAATCCTATTTATCATGAGCGTACCAAGCATATTGAAGTGGATTGTCATTTTATTCGTAATGAGATACTCAATAGTAACATTCAAACATATTATGTACGTATTTCAATGCAGCTAGCCGAAGGCGTTGGGAAAGGATTCTTCGCAAGTTGGACATTCAAGATCTCCATGCTACAACTTGAGGGGGTATTGGAAAGGCAAATATATTCGAAGAAAGGCAGCTGTGATCTGCTTTTGTTTAGGCCTTTTATTTAGGCCGTTTACTTAGGAAGTTTTGTGTGCATATCTTTTTATTTATTTATTGTGTTGTCATTGTATTTTTGGTAGTTTAGCCTAATTAGGAGATTGTTTGATAGCTGTATCTTCTTGTATATCTATTGCGTTTCTGTGGCAATGAACGATAAAATTCTCATTCCAAAATTCCTCAGTTCTTTTACAGTTGTCGCCTCATGATCGTGCATGAGAGAGAGATCTAAATAATACTTTATAGACTGAAACTTTCCATAGATCAAGACTAGCACGTTGAGAAGAGCCACATTGGAAATCTACCATCACATGAATCGTTACGTGCAGCTATCAAGTCGTTGACAATGATGTCGCTAGAGGCATCGTCGTCTCGATTTTCCTAGCTCCTCGTCTCTTGCGTGCATTCAGTGGACACTATGCCTTAGATACCGAACCGTGGCATCAATCATGCGTGCTGTTGCTGAAGTAATAAGAAGCGTTAGTCATGCGTGCAAATTGAAAAGTAGGAGCCCACGAAGGAAGCAAATATTAAATATTATGTCTATGCATGCCTGTTCTCGTTTGTGATGCAAACTATGTATTATGCATCATTATCAAGATACAATGTGATTCACGCTGCATACATCGCTCTTTATGATTAAATCCGAACCTTCGACGAAATTGATTCTCATATTCTCTTAAAATATCGCGAAAATCGTCATGCCACCCAACCGGTTGATGGTCCTATGAGCTATGTCATGAATGACCTGACTATCAAGACCTTATCATACCTTCGATTGTCCTCTAGAGCTCTTTTTTTTTTTTTTTTTTTTTTTTTTTTTTTTTTTTTTTATGTCTTTTTCCGTTTTTTCGAGCTACCCCAACATTGTCCATTACCAGCAAGAGTTCGAGGAAAAGCTAACTTCACCGGTTAAAGCTAAACATGATCAAGATAGTACGCCTAAAACACTACCTAGTCCACTGGAGTATTTGATTTACATTTTACTAATTTTTTTGAAGAAATTTTTTAAAAAAAAAAAAAAAAAAAAAAAAAAAAAAAAAAAAAAGGTAGATGTAATCGGTTTGGTCTGGTTCCCCCTCCGAATTGGGAACCAAACCACCTGGACTCTGGTTCTATTATTAGGAACCGAAAATCAGACTGACACTCCCGAGAATCATATCGAACCAGTTAGTTTAGTCTAGTCTGGGTGGTTCCCAATTCGAGTGATTCGTTTTGCACATCCCTAGTCAAAATAGGTTAAATAGGTCTATTTCGGCGAAATCATTTTTGACCCTCATTGACTTACTCATTTGATTGGTCTAACGGCAGCCAATCCAATTATAAACATTTCAATTGTGTTACTTTAATTCTAAATCTTTTGGTGATTTGTTAAATTAATCATTCTTGCCAATTTTGGTGAAAAATTGCTAGTCTCAGCGCCTACCGTCCTACATAACATGGTCGGCGTTAACGTTTATGTAAACTTTTTCAAAATTTTTAAACTTTTTATTGATTTTTTGCTCTCCTTTATTTTTTATTTATTTTTTTATTTTTACAAAGCAGGCAAACCTCACCCGCCACTGGGTGAGGGCTAAGACCCCCACCAAGGCTATGAAGCCATCATCAAATATGGCCGAGATAGTTGTGTCCCTTGCCTATCCTCACTACCCTAGGCTTAGGCTCACGATGCTCTCGCCAGCCTTGTGGAATATAGAAGAAAATAAATAAAATAAATCGATAATAAAGTAATAAAAAATTTCAGATATTTTTTGTAAAATTATAAAAATTACCCACATTAGTGCGGTCATACCACGTGGGATGTTTAGCATCATTGTTAGCAATTTTTGGTATTTATGCAAAGTAATGAAGGAAAGGAAATAATAGGCCTTTATGCCCATTTTAACTTTTCTGATGGAATTTGACCACTTTAGAACCCAAACCGTTTTTTGGCCATCAGAGGCAACCTCCTCATGTGGCCTCTCTTCTACTGTACTTTTTTACATTCAAGTTTACCAAAATCTTTAAATTACTTTATCTTATTATTAGTTAAAGGTATATATACTTTTAAATTTAACGTGATTAACTTAGAGAAATATTAGCATCCCTAATAAATTTGACTTTTTATTTCAGCGCATTACTAAAATTGAACTTAGTTTTATATATTATCTAAGAATATAAAAATTTATACAACAAATTTAAAAGATTGTACTCACTAAATTTGGACATTTAATAATACTCTCTATTCTTTTGTTGTCACTTAATAATTTGAGTTGATTTGATATATTGCGACAAATGTCATTATATCCAATTAATCAATTGTCCTACGAGCTATTTCAAGATATTAACTCTCTAGAAAGACCATATCATACTGTCAGTTGGAGCTCTTCTTTATATCCTTTTCTCTCTTTTAGACTATCCCAATGCTATCTATTAATCAGCAAGAGTTGGAGGGACGACAAACTTCACCAGTTAGAGCTAAACATGACCCAGAATGTATAACCAAAGAAACCAGAGATGATCATAGATTGTACCTAGGTCCTAGTACATGTCCTTACCATCTTAAAATTAAGACTAATCAATTCGTTCACCAAGTTAGCTCTAGATGTTATGTTTCGCCTCGCTTGACACATTTTCCCACACTTTTTGCTGGTCCGCTACGGTACTATCAATGACATTTTGTTTGTAATTGTGGGCTTAGATTAGAGGTGACATCCTTGGATTTGAGGTCATCGCCTCTTGTTCGCGTGCGCAAGAGAGATGTAAATAATGCTTTATAGACCTAAACATTCTATATATCAAGTTAGAGTGATCGTTGAGAGGAGCTACTTTGGAAATCTATCATCACATGAAACGTCTCGTTCAATCATCAAGTCGTTGACAATGTTTTTCCATAGAGGTTTTGCCGTCTCGACTTTCGCAGGTACCGAACCGCCGCATCAATCATGCGTGCTGTCGCAGGAGTAATAAGAGAGATTAGGCATGCGTGCAAATTGTAAAGTAGGAGCCCACGAAGGAAGCAAAATTAAATATTATCGTCTATGCATACCCATTCTCATATGCGATGCAAACTGTGTATTATTATGCTTCAATATCAAGAAACAGTGTGATTTGTACTATATATATCGCTCTTTAGAATTTAATCCAAACCATCGATTAGACTGATTTTCACATTCTCTTTAAATATTGCGACAATCAACATGTCGCTTAATCAATCGATGGTACTAGAAGCTATGTCATAATATGACCTGATTACAAAGACCTAATCATACCTTCGATTGTCCCTTGAGATCTTTTTTATATCATTTTCCCTTTTACGCGTTATCCCAACACTGTCTATAGCCTAGCAAGAGCTCGAGGGAAAACTAACTTCATCAGTTAAAGCAAAACATGATCGAGATAGTATGTTGAAGGGGGTAAGTACACTATCAATGTCAAAAGTTGTGTACGACGCTCACTTTGGTGTCAAAAGTTTCTATCAGATCACTTAAGTGCCAAATCGGAAGAAAAATAATCACTTTGGTGCCACTGGTGAGAGATTCCAAGCCAAAATGATTACGTAGCTTTTATATTAAAAAAAAAAAACGTGGCAAAAATTGAAGAAGACTGTCCACGTGGAATGGCATAAAACGACGCCGTTTTCCTTTCTTCATAAGAAACGACATCGTTTTATGCCATTCCACACGGACTCACTTACAAAATGACGCCGCATTACTCTATGGCCAAAACGACATTGCTGAAGAGGGAGTAAAATAGGGTTTGTACCATATCAACTACGATTCTTGCTTGACATCGACCGTAGCTCACTTACCCACTGTCGATCGCTTGCTTGCCATCGCTCTGCCACCGTTGTAGTTGCACCGTTATTCACGGTCGTTCGTTGGTTGTATCCCCAACTCTAGCTCACTCAGGTTTGTCATGTTTTCTACATGGGTCAATTTAGTGAAAAATTTAGGGTTCCGATGGGAAAGTTAAGGCGAGGATGGCAAATTAAGAGCTCGGCTCAGGGTGAAAGTGGTGGGGAAAGTAATGGAGATCTCACGTTTATGGGGACCGAATAGAAAAAGTTAGGCTTCCATCATTCGCTTTCTTTTATGGGGACCAAATAGAAAAATAGGGCGCAGAGGAGAAAATGAGGGCTCGACTTGGAGGGAAACAGTGGTGAGACCTTACTTTGTTTAATTAGTTAGACTGCTTCTATGGGGGACCAAATGTGATTGAATTAAAAAATGGGTGGTGGGGACCTCACTTTATTTATTCAATTTGACTTCCTTTGTTTTTGTAAAATGACCAAATTGAATAAATTGGTTGTATTTATTTCTTTCGACAAAACGACAAGGACCCACATGTAAAGTTGTTGATTCTATCATGCGGTTCCAAAAACTAATGATTTTTTTCCCTTGGATGCAGCATCGACATGGACAAGAATCAGGTAGACGTCATTGTTTGCTATGGTGGAGAATTTATTATTGGCGCCAAGGATTGGGAATATACTTGTGGAAATGAATGTACTATCTATGTCAATGTTTGAAAGCCATCATATATTAATGTTTTGAGGGATTTTGTGTATTTTTGACGATGTAAAGTGCAAAAACTACATAACTGTGTTCCTAGGAAGGAATTGAAGAATAACTTGAGATTTTTTAATGACGATAATGGTATTAAGGATATCATTTATCATTTTCTTCATTGTGACGAAGTTAGGGTATATGTTGAGTATTATAGTGAGGATGAGGATGGGGATGAGTAGACCACCATCAAAAGAGGAAAAGTAAGAGATCCTACTTAAGCGAGTAATTAGGTTGGGGATGAGTTTAGGTTAGATGAAGCGCAAAATGAGAGGAAGAGAAGTCATATTGATAGAGATGAACAAATAGGGAGATGTCATGAAATCTTGGGTGAAGATGTGGGCGATAAAGACTTCATTGGATTAAAATGGAAAGTTGCTTTATCAAGTGAATTGGAAGATGAATATTTGGCTTCAGTAAGTTTCCCAAGTGACGAAGATGATAATGAACTCGGACAGTTAAGACAAAAGTAAAGAGAATTTCTCAGAAATTTTTTTTGCAACTTTAGAAAAGAGACCCAAGCCAGTAAATAGAGATGGAGCTACAGCTGAAGGTAATAGAAGTGAAGATGAAGAAAGCTGCGGCGATGAAATTGCTAGTTCGAAGAATGAGCATGGCAATGATGATGAAGAACTTGCTCGTGGAAGAAAAAGTAAGCACTCTTGCTATGATCCGATTATTGATAAACCTATTTTGTCTATGGGCATGAGATTTGACGATGCCAAACAATTAAAAGAAACTGTTGTCAAGAACTTCATTTCTGAACAGAGGAGCGTTAAATTCATTAGAAATATGAAAGAATTTGTGAGAGTTAAGTGCTTACAACTCAATTGTTCATGAAAGTTTTATGGCACGCTGAGGAGGAAGGGGTCATTCCAAATTAGGTCCTTCCAAAAGGAGCATACTTGTCCAATTATATATAACAATAAAATGGTAACGAATATGTGGTTATCAAAGTATTTTTTTAATAATATCAAAGCAATGCCCGAGATCAAGAGTCATCAGTTTCAACTATTAGTGAATGAGCAATTAAGGGTTAATATATCGAGGAATCAATGCAAGAGAGCTAAGTTAAGGGTGATGAAAATATTGATGGGTGAGTATAAGGAAAAATATGCGCAAGTATAGGATTATGCTAGAGAATGCATGCTTCAAAACACATCTAGTAGGGTATATGTAGAGGTTGTGGAGATGCCACTCCCTAATCTTGGGCCTAGATTTAATATATTTTATGTCTGTTTTGATGCATACAAACGGGGTTTTTCGGCTAATTGTAGAAAAGTTATAGAATTGGATGGATGCTTTTTAAAGGGTTTATGCAAGGAGGAGTTGTTGGTTGCTGTGGGGAGAGATACCATAATCAAATGTTTCTGATAGCTTGGGCGGTGGTGAAGATAGAGAACAAGGATACTTTATCTTGGTTCCTCAAAAATTTAATGGCTCACCTTGAGATAACAAATGGGGGAGGATAAGCATTCATGAGCGACCAACAGAAAGTAATACCATTGTCAATTAATTCATTCCCTTTTAATATTAATCACTTGCATATTTTTTCTAATTTGTATTTATTGATTTAAATTTTTGTAGGGACTTATTCCTGCATTGGCTGAGTTGATGCCACATGTTGAACATAAAATGTGCTCGAGGCACTTATATGCAAACTGGTCAAGGAACTTCAAAAGAGATAGGTTGCAGAAGCAGTTCTAGCAGATAGCGAAGAGTACTAATATGGATGATTTAATATTAGCCTAACAGGGATTGTTGCAGCTGACAAAGGAAGATTTTGATGCATTCTTCCAAACAGAAGCTAAGCACTGGTGTCGGGCCTTCTTTAGCGAAGAATTCAAATGCGATGTCATTAATAATAATCTCAGTGAAACTTTCAATGGCAGAATTTTAAAGACCAGGCGCAAACTAATCATCAGCATGCTTGATGATATTCGAGTTATGGTCATGACTAGACTGCATATGCAATGATATGAGGCTACAAAATGGACTAGAGACTGTGGTCTTAGGATTGTGAAGAGATTAAATGCAAAATTTGCTGCTAGTAAGTTTTGCTATCCAATTTGGAATGGAGATAATGGATATGAGATCATTCAAAATTATGATAAGTATGTTGTGAACCTAGATAGAAGAAAGAGTTCATGCCGAGCCTAACAACTGAATGGAATTTCATGTGCCCATGCCATTTGTGTTATTCAAATAAAGCAAGAAAACTCAAATGATTACCTAGATGATGGGTACAAAAAATGTTTATACCTTGCTTCGTACTAATTCATGATGCAGTTTATTGGAAGTAGCAAATTTTGGGAGCCAACAAATTATGAAGACCCTCTACCTTTACCACTAAAAAAGCAAATAGAAAGGCCAAAAAGGAGATGAAGAATGCAGTATAAAGAGACATCAATTCAGAAGATGAGTAGAACCGGTGTAAAAATGAAATACTCCTATTGCTACAAGGAATGGCACAATAAGAAAGGTTGTGAGTTGAAAAAACAACATTAATAGTAAGATGTAATAGCTAATTTAGTGCTAGGAACATGACCTATTGAAGAGCTTCTTATTAGACCTATTGAAAGGAGGATAGAAGGCCCTACTATAATGCCTACTGAAGGGTACAAAAAGCCCTACTATAAGGTAAGTATCATCTTTACCTCAATAACTTTTCAGTTCATATTCGATAGAGTTTGATGGTTGACCATGTGTACTGGCTTCTCTTGTGCTTTTCCTCTGTCATGCACTTGTAATTTGAAAATTTTTCTCCATTTATTCCACCATGAAAATGAGTAGATGTCTAATTATTTATTCTAGTTGGTCATAATCCCAATACAGTACATTATTGTAAGGTCTACTAAAGGGCGAAAAAAAAAAAAGGCCCTATTGTAGGCTCAGGTGCAAGGATAGGGACTGGAATGGGCAGAACAGCAATAACAACAACTGAGTCCATTGTTGAGCAAACGAGAAAAAAATATCCTGTAAGTTGTACATCGCCATGTTTGCCTTTTATGGGCTAAAATTTAAATTTGTTATGTGTTTCTCGGGTGAGAAGATGAGCAACTGCACAAGTTGCACAAGTTTCTCCCCCATTTGTTGCTATTGAAAATGATGCACCACAACAAACAATAGGAACTCTTGGAAAAAGATTAAGGCAACATGGTTATGAAATTTACACAGATGAACGTACTATAATGATTATTTTGAATGTAAGATTTGTAAGTCTCATGCATTTAATTTGTTGTACTCCAATTCATTTGGTTGACAATATAGCTATATTCTTGTGGCTTGGGAGAACTTCGAAGGTACTTATCTCTCAAAGTGGGTCAACTCAAGAATCAAAGACGCAGTCAAAGAAGAGTGCTCCAAATAAGAAGACAAAGGGTATAATTGCAAAACAGCCATCCAAAAAGAATTGAGCACCGATTCTATCTTAACCAACTTATCATAGGAGCAATAGTGATCATATGAACTAACACATGACATGTGCTAGAACAAAAATAACTGCTGTCAAGAACAAGGAAAATGAGGTGACAGAAAGGCCATTTAAAGAACCTACATCCAGTTCAAAAGAGTGCTCGGATTATGAATTAATTCAAAGTTCCAAGAGTAAAAGGATATTGGGATGTTGTGCATATTGATTGATGGAAGGGTGTTGGACATGGTCTCTTTTTATTTTTATTTTTTAAGAGGGTGTTGGATATTATATCTTTATTGACGGTAGCTGCTACCATTGTTTTTTAGGATGGTGCATATTGCCATTGTTTTTTTTTTTTTTTTAAGAGGGTGTTGAACCTTCAATGATTGGGGAGTAAAGTTAGACATGATTTTCTTTTGTAAAGAATCAATCAATGTCAATGGTAATAGCTATTTTTGTTATTTTCTCGTGTTGGTTTCAGCTAGTAATGCTAGCAAGACAGTTATCAGTTATGCTGTATAATTTTTTGCTGATGGTGTAATGTTCTTATGAGGTTGATATTGTTTTTAGAAGTCATGTGTGTATATACTGTCGCTGGTTGAAGTTGTGGATGCTAATGAATTTGTGAGTTTTAATTATATGTGCTGCTGTAAGAACAAAATGCACCAACTCGCCTTAGTGTAGTCGTGGGAGCTGCATCTTATTGCATGAGTAATTTTAAATGTTGGTACATCTTGTTGTATCAACACTTGTACGGGCTGATGCAAGAACAAGATGCACTAGCAACCCAACTGATGCAACAAGATGCAAGATGTACCATGACTGGTGTCACTTTGAAACTAACATGTTCTTTTTTTTTCTTTTTTTCTTTTTTTAAATTTGTGCAACACAAGTGATCATTTTGTAATCACAATTGACACTTAAATAATCACTTTTATAAACACTTGGTATTCAAGCGATCACTATTTACAATTTATGATACTGAAATAGTCAATCATGAATTTACCACCATCCCTTAATTTCGTCATGATTTGCAATAATAGTTACAACAAACCAACAGACCATTACCAAATAAAAAATGCAACAAACCATTATATTTGAAGCAAAAACTAGCCAAAACAAACATTTACAATACACAACTAAGCAAAGTGCTCACAACTAATGCATTCCGATAGCAACCATCCATTTCTATCATAGATTACAACAAAACCTTCTACTCTATACAAAAATTGCAGCAAACAAAAAACACACTTTACGTATAAATAATCAAATACAAGTGCATATTTCACGTCTTCAACTATGGTGGACATACAAACTTCTTCTCGTTACCCACTTCACATTTGAATAGATTACATAAGAAAATAACAACACAATCAACGCTCAACAAAAGTATCTTTCAATTTTCAACCTTGAAACCTCCTTCTTCAAATAGTCGATTGGAGATGTCAAACCCTTCATTTGAGCTTGCATTGAGTTGACATACTATAACTCGTCCATTAATGTAGGTGGAAGTTGATGTTGGCCTTCAAGTAACTCCAAGATTACCTCTATCGCTTGATCAAAGAATTTCATATCAACTCATTTGAAATATTTGCACTTCGAACCTTCTCTATAGCTACCGCACGCATGGAATCTTCTCTCAGGATTCAACCAAGTCCAAGATGTTCTTCTCGGATTTGGTGACCCACAATAACGGTAACACTCACAATCTAATTCGCTTTTTTTTTATAAGAATGTGAGCCGCTGCTAAAGCTTCTACCTTTCATTTGCAAGAGCAAGCTAATAATTTTGGGAGAAAATCGAAGTATGCACTCAAATTGGAAATTTAGGGTTTTGAATTTCCGGTTCTCTCTCAATTTAGGGATTTAGGATTCTTACTTGGGAGAAAAGACGTTAAACGGCGTCGTTCTGTTGTTTGTATGCTTATTATACTCTCCGACGATCCATGTCGACTTCAAAAATTAATAAAAAAAACTGCCATGTCGGATTTTCGGCTAATCAGATCAATGTTGGCACTCAAATGATCGTTTTTCAAAATTTTTGGCATTTAAGAGCCTGCATGGTTGTGTGTTTTTTTATTTATTTATGAACAAAAATTCTGTTTTTTTGTTCCCCAGGAACAAAAAAAGAACAGAAACGCATTTGTTTGCATTTTTGTTCCAAATCTATTTTTTTTATTCTCGGGAATACATTTGGAACATAAATAAAAAAAAAAAAAATGTTAATTGTTTCTGGAACAATTTTTAAAAACAAATTTTCTCTCTCCTATTTTTTTCTTATATTTTTTTCTTCTTCTTTTCTTTTTCTTTTTCTTTGGCCGATCGCTGGCCTCGGTCATGACCGACGACCGGCCGTCAAGGGCTGGTGACACCATTGAGGGCCGACGACCTCGTCGGAGCGTTGCCAGCCCCCGACGAGGCCGCCGAATCCGGGCGAGGCCACGCGCCCTCGTCGGCCGGTCGTCGACCATGGCTGAGGCAAGCGACGAGCCATAAGAAGAAACAAAGAAAAAAAAAAAAAAAAGGAAAAATTAAATTAAAAGAAACAAAAAAAGACTACAAATTTACCAAACGTATTTCGGTTCTTTTTTTATTCTCGGAACAAGTTTATCAAACGCGTTTTTTGGTCAAAAATTACTCCCTGGATCGAAATAGTTTTTTCTATTTTTATTTCCTGGAACAATTTTTGAACAGAAAGACAAACAAACGCACCCTAAGTGATTCAAAATAAATTTTTGGCACCAAAGTGAGCGACATACATAACTTTTGGCACTGATAGTGTATTTACCCCATATGTTGAAAATAACCAAACAATAGATTGTACCTAAGTCGATATTTATTCAAAAAATCCTAAACCTATTGTATGGTGACCAACTCAATTTTAAACTTTTCAATTGCGTCGATGTAGTGTTAAATATTTTGATCACTTGCCAATTTAGTCCTTTGAGCCAATTTTGGCCCAATAAGTTGCTAATATAGACGCCAACTGTATTACGTGGTATGATTAATATTGACATGAACAATATTTATAATTCTTTATAATTTTTATAATTTTTATAATTTTTTTGAATTTTTGAATTTTTTTTTCTTTTTTTTTTGTCTTTTTTTTTCTTTTTCTTTTTTTTTCCACAAAGTCAATGAACCTATCCCAGCTGGCCCTTGTGCAAAGGTTGTGAAGCCCTCACCGAATTTGGGCGAGGGAGTCAAAGGCCCTCACCCGTGCTAATTGTGGCTGGAAAGGGCTTAGGCTTGGGCTCAAGCTTGGGGTCACGATGCCTACGATGATCCTATGAAAAATAAATATAGAAAAATAAAAAGTAATAAAAAATTTCATAAAATTTAAAAATATTATAAAAAAATGTCTACATCAATACCGATAATTCTACGTAGGACATTAAATGTTTACATCAACAATTTCTGATAGGTCTTTGTGTGAATTTGCGAATGAATGGAAATGGTAGACGTTTATGCCCATTTTAACTTTTCTGGCGGAGTTTGACCATCTTATTACCCAAACCTTTTTTTTTGGGCAATCGGAAGTCAGCTCGTCATGTGACCCCTCTTCTACTTTTCTTTTTCGCATTCAAATTTACCAAAATCGTTAAATTAGTTTCTCTTATGATTAGTTAAAGATAATATACTTTTAAAGTGTTCGTAACTAAGAGAAATATTAGCATCCCAAATGAATTTGACATTTTATGTCAGCGCAATGCTAAAATTATACTTTGCTTTATATATTATCTAAGAATATAGAACTTCATGCAACAACTTCAAAAGATTGTACTCACTAAATTTGGACATTTAATAATGCTCTCTATTCTTTTGTTCTCACTTAATAATTTAAGTTGATTTGGTTTCTTCATTAATATGAAAAAAGTCAGATGTGAATAAATATCTAAATTTTCATTTTTCACTCCTAAACTAGTTTCCCTTTAATGTATTATTAAGGATGCGAATGGGACGCAGGGAATTCGTGCCCGGTGGGACACAGCCACCGACTGAAGAGATTTTCCCCACAAAAAAGTGCCTTGCGGGCCCAAGATGGAATTATTCGTACATAATTAATTGTTCGATAAATCAAACACCTATCGTATATTTATATACATGGAATTATTCGTACAATCGTCATTACATCCGATCGGTCAATTATCTTACAAATTTTTCATAATATTACCTCACTAGAAAGACCTTATCATAGCTCGGATTGTCCCTTAGAGCTCTTCTCTATGTCTATTTGCCCTTTTAGACTATACCAACGCTAAATATTTCCTAGCAAGAGTTGGAGGGAATACAAACTTTGCCAATTACGACTAAACGTGACCCAAATTGTACGACCAAAGAAACCATACATGATCATAGATTATAAATAGATCCTAGTACATGGCCTTGCCATCCAAAAGTTTTGACCATAATCAATTTGGTCCCCAAGTTGGCTCTACATGCTTTGTTCAGCCTCGCATGCCACATTTTCCCACACTTCGTGCTGGTGCGCTCCTATTGTACCTTCAATAACCCCAATCTAAATTTATGTGGGGGGCCAAACTCGAAAAAAAAGCACTCGAGCATAACTTCTTTAGTTAACCGTCAATTTAAAGCGCGTCACATTTCAATGCCTGCCACGAGTCATCTCTCATTCGACATGAAATTTTTTAAGATTACAACAACGTCGTGATCTATCTTTCATATGATTACCATCGCGCCACAGGATGGTCACGGTGGTCCAATCTCGTCCTTCCTCCCTATTTCCGTGAAGTGACAAATGATGGCAATCGGTACGCCTCGATTCGCATTTCCTCCGACTTTTTCGACCAAGCTTGATCACTTTTGTCCCTAAAATTTATGTGGGCTATCACAGGCCAGATCCTCATGGGACCCCTCTTCGACTTTTCTTTTCACTCTCCGGCACTTTTAAGCTTCTTCTTTTTTTCATTATCGAGTTAACCAAGATCTTTTAAAATTACTTTTTTTGTTCTCATGATTAGTCCTTAAATAAGGTACATATGGTTTTAAAGTAATATATTTGAGTTTTTAGGTCAGCGTGATATTAAAGGAAAACTCAGTTTTATGCATATTTATGAATATAAAACTTTATACGAGGAATTCAACATATCGTCATCACTAGCTTTTGACATTTAAAAATACTATCTATTTGTTTGTATTCACTTAATAGTTTAAAGTTGATTTTATTCCTTCAAGAATATGGACAAATTGAAATATGAAGTCAATATATTCAAATTTTCATTTTTCACTCCCAAACTGGTCATCCTCAATGTAATATTGGTGATGGGCAAGAGACGTGTGGAATCCATGCCTCGTAAATCTTAACCCCTTCTCTCCATCTCTCTCTATCGGATAAATCTTAACCCCTCTCTCTCTCTCTCTCTCTCTCTCTCTCTCCGTCTTAATAAGTATTTGACTGATTTAATAATTCATATAACTTTATTTTTTTTAATATTTTAAGACTAATTGTATTTTTACAATAAATTTTAAAACTTCTGGTCACCTATCCTAATAGTTGGAGTTCCAATGTTAAAGTTGTCATCACGTCAAATTGCACCTCTTGTGAGTTAATTTCATTTTCACATAGGTAATTCAGGAACACTCTCATGTTCAATGCACAAATCAATGCATTCCTGCTTCCTTCACCATATGAAGAGCTGCTTTTTATCTAGACATTTTTGCTCCGGCGATCAATCCCTGCCTTCATTCGAGCAGGTTTTTAAAGGAACCATCTCCTGAGATGTTTATATTTGTTATTTTAAGTTACTATATGCTTTGGAAAAATTATTAGTTAGTACATACTCAACTTGTTTAACATAAAGAAACTACAACAATGGTGACAAAGTTAATAAACCACAGAAATGATTTGACTGATACGTTAAAATTCACTATTTTCTTTATGAGAAGTAAGTAATCACTCGTTAAGTTTAGTGGTTTATAGTTTATTTTTCCTCCTGCAGGCTGATTTATTTCCTTAATTATGCCTACATATGATATGTTTTCCTTTAATATGTAGTTTGTTTGTCTCCCATAGGCATACCTAAATAGAAAATTTTGGAGAAATAAAACAAAAATTCGTTAATAAAACTTATAAATGCTATAAAATTGGAAAAATGATTAGTCAAATCGGAATCACTTCTCCATTGCAGCAAGCAAGGTCCAATTTAAAAGACCAGAAATTGATTGGTCCTTCGATCGTGCGCTTGATGACGTACAAAGCTATGATCTTCTTTGTTTAATGTAGAGAATAGCGCGCTTAAAAATCTTATGTGGTAGATCTTGAGTAGCAGAGCACATCTAAGACATAGGTGGTTCAAGTCAACTCTACTGATTTTTCATGTAAATTAATGGTATATACTAACGTCTAAGCTCGAGTTATGTTCCCACTTAATTATAAATAAATAAAAAATACATTGAAATTAAGAGCAAGTTTATAATTTAAAAAGAAAAAAAAAACAACTATTCAAATAGGTTGGTCAGTTATTCGAGTCCAATCGCACATCGCCACCGGTAAAGACTACGACACCGTTCTTCATGTCCTCTTTGGAAAGGGAGCCGCCGGTGGTCCGTGCAATGGCGAAACGTTCCGGAGTCGACACCAACCACGTAACCGCAAAACAAACAAGGCGTGATTCATGCGATGACATTGTCACTGTCCAAAATCCGTAAGAGAACAATTACAGCTCACTAAGGATGGTATCGCTTTTCGCCTTGTGCCCTTGCAATGTGAAAGCTGCCCGGCCATTTCCTTTGGGAATCGACAGAGGAAAAAGCGTCTAGCGTAAGGGGAATGAACGCCACAAAAGTTGGAGGAGAGTACCATCAATGATGATGGCAAAGCTAGAGTGAGTTGGTTGAGTAGTCAATCGCGTGTTTGAATTCAATGTCGCCAGCACTAGGCAATCTTTTTTCAAAAAGAAGAAGACAACTCCATAATCTTTATCCATATGAATTTATGTTGCGATGATCAAATTCTAAATCGCACCTTCATTTGATCTTTTAAAACAATTAGTAATGGGTTTATAAACTTTTACAAGATACTATTCAAAAACACGTGCGTTGCACGTGATCCCACATCCTTATTTATTTCTCTTTTCGTTGTATAGTATTCATATGTTATTTGAAAAAGAGGAGAATAGTATGATTAAAGCAATAGAATGATGAGGATGAAATCAGTTGCATGGTACTTCAAATTATATGTTATTACCTTTTATGTTATTCGATCACTTCTTCTATCGTTCTCCTTCCCAATGTGCTCTCTTGGGTTAGTTAAACTTAGTATTTAAGACGCAACACTATCTCTTACATTGGGAGATCTGCTAATTGATTCCCTTTTTGTTTTTTGTGTTTTTTTTTTTTTTTTTTTTTTTTGGTATTGGAGGAGCAGAACTTTGCCGCGCCGTAAACCCCCAAGTAACACTTAAGCAGGAGGACCCACCACTCCTGAGTCACACTTAATATACATAGCGCCTCCCCTGGGTTTTGAACCCTTCACCTCTTCGTTGAGGATCAACAGAGTCTTATCCAGTGGAGCCACCGCGGCCGGTGGTTTGATTCCCTTTTTGTTCTGATCCAAATAATGGAAAAAAAATTATTGACTCCAATTTTAAATAAAACAAACCGTGGTCGTAATTAATTTTAGAGAAGGAAGACATCTAATACCAATCTTTGTAATTGGATTAATTCTTTGTCTGGGAATCGAATAACTTTTTAAGCTATCTTAAACCGTAATGACTTGGTTTGACAAGGGCGGAGAATGGTTGTTGAGACCAAAGGGTTCGAACAAAGAGCAGCTCCTGGCAAGCTTTTAGGATGGTAAAGAGGATAAAAATGAACCGAATTGCACACCGAATAGAGAGAGAGTGTGCATGTATATATACATGTGTGAATATTGACATTAACTTTCGAATGAGCCTTTTGATATTGCAGCAAGTTTTATAACTCAAAAGTTAAGCGTACTCAAACTAGAACATTCAAACATGGCTGACATCCTAAAAAAAGGGTATATCCATATGTCAAAGGACAAAATCGTAAGGCTCAAAATAGGACGTCAAGGTAGACAATATCTCCAATGAGTAAATCTAAGGACGTTACACAAATAATATTACGTGCACTTATCTAGTTTCATAATCAACCATGAGTTTGAACATGTATCTATTGATCTATCTTTTTAGAATATAAAATTTATTGTTTGTCATTTTTTTAAGGAAAATAAAGGATATCACAGGTAGAATTGCAAAATGCGAAAAGTTACAAAGAGTTGCAAACATCTTATCTTACTTTTACCAAATAATACACATTTTGTACTGCGTTTGGAATATTCCGCCATTCCCCCTTCTGGATGACCATTTTCTCACATTTGTTTCACACTTTCAATGGTGAATGTTATGACTATGTTTGATCGCTTAGATTTTTAGTTAGGATAAGTTGAATAGTATAGGATACGAAATTTAGAGTTTTTGTTGTATCCTAATCATTGTTTAATGAATTGTGGTGACAAAGCCATATATTTTTCTATCCTCTACTAGAATGAGCATGGGTTCTTGGTAGAACCAAGAATCAGACCAAACCGGCCATAGAAACCAATCTGATTTGAAGTTCCTGCGATTCCAAGTTCAGTTCCTAGTTCCTAAAAGAGTGGAACCGATACTATATGGTTCAGATCTTGGTTACTGGTTAAGAACTAAACCAGGAAGGAACCAAAGAATCGAACCTAGAATTAATGAATTGGATTTGATGTCACGCGATTGGTTTTGCCAAGAAAGTAAAACTCTCAAGAAAAAGTGAGACTAAAATTCTCCATAGATAGACCATCAAAGGTATTGTTCTGAAGTTGCCAAATGCTTGCTTTAGTTAATGTCCGCTAAAAGGAAAAGACCCTGAGCTTCACGAAATGTCTAATTGCATACTCTCCCTCTAAACTTATCCATGCTAATAATAAGTTGTATTTGAAGGGCTCATCATTCAACTCAAATATGGAATCAAAGACGGTGCCAATATGATGGATAATGTTTCCGTTATGGGTTATTTTTGCAGAATCGATTTTTAGAGTAAAAATGGTGCTTCTCAAAGAAATCGTGTTTGCCCGTTCTTTGACAGGCTTTGGAGTTAAGCATCCACCACGCGTTGACATCTCGGACAAGAGCGCAAGCGCAAGTAAAAGAAAGTTTCTTGTAGAGTCTATCTACGAAGGAATTAAGAAAATTTTCACCAAAAAAAAAAAAAAAGTAATTAAGAAAATTCGAGTCTGCCATTTGAAGTTCTGTGTTGTTGATTTTGTGTGCTTTCCAAGTGATGCACTAATCAGCTTTAGTTTGTTGTTACTGACAAATAGGGATTTTTGTTTGTTGCGCTCACTTGAATTTTAGTTAAGTAAAAATGAGCAAAAAATGGAAGACAAATATGAAAGAAGAACAAAAATAAGAAATTGGCCAGTTTTCGAGTAGATCCCGAAACCTATTGACATGGTAGATTCCAAATTTCAAGATATCCAGATAAACTAAGAAGCATCGATGCGGACACAGACACGCACACATGACACACAATACGACACGTCGGCACGTCATTTTTCAAAAAAAGAAAATTCCGACACGTTGGAACACGTTGTATATTAAATTAATATTTTTATATATACTATTCAAATTCATAAATAAATGAATAATAAAAAAGAACCTATAATGAATCTACACTAATAACATTAATAAATTTATTCATAAAAAATTGGAAAGACATTTTCTGACTTTAACAAAAGTTATGATGAAACAAATGACTAATTAAATATTATAGTCAAAATAAATTTATGATTTTTACAGTGATCAAAATTATCATTATTTAACATCTAGTGTTTTTATTTTTCAAAATAACTTTTTAACTTATCTATTTATTTATTTTTTAGCCTTACCTATTCATTAATAAATTTGTTTAGCTCTTTACGAAAAAAAAAAATTATTTAGCTTTCAAATTTTTTTTTTAGTGGGGCTAAATGGGCCCCAGCCATTCATTTCATCCTCCGCTTTTTCCCCCCACCCTACCCCACTGCCAGGTGTGCCTGTCACTTTCTAAAATTGTAATCACTTTGCACGAGTCTCCATCCTCCTCTCCCTCCAAAAAAGAAAAGAAAAAAAAAATCACAAATTCTTTTCACGCCTCCTCCCCTTACTCTTCTTCCCAAAACTAAAAAATGAACCTTAATAAAGTAATAGCCCAAAAACCCTAGTAATCGCCTCCTCCTCTCCCTTGCCTTAGTCTTTACATCTTGATCTCTGCTCCCTCTCGGTCGTCTCATCATAATCGCTTGCCACCTTACCTTCGGCCCTCTCTCCTTTGTTGTCATAGCCTTGCATCCAACCCTCCATCGCGGCATCATGGTTCTCCATCTTGACGTCATAGTCGATGGTTGCAGCCCTCTAGTTGTCTTGGTCTCTACTCTTCCTTTGGTCCTCTCTCACCGTCGCTTGTGGCCTCGCCTTTGCTTCCTCACCCTTGCCTCTGGCCTCCATCAATATCTTCCCTTTGCACTTGCAGACCCACCCCAGAAACCTCCGGACACGCGTGTCAGAGCGTGTATGTGTCAAATTTTCTGACACGTGTTGTTCGCGTCCACGTGTGTACGACATGTGTTGGGGTGTCCGACATGAAACGGAGGCCCTTTAAACACGTCTATGCTTCATAGCCGATAGATTCAAGATTCCAAATCCTAATAGGTGAAGTTCTAGGTTTCAAATGAAATTTGGATTAACCTCGAAATTGCTCACTATTATCTATTATCTAGAAGTTGCATATTAATATAAATGATAAATATTCCCTAATGTATTGTCCATGAGAAAATACTTTGTTTGTCATCATTGACTCCCAAATCCAATATTCATCCCAAAAAAAAGAAAAAAAACTCCCAAATCCGACTTAGAATATTCGCATATTAATTCTTTAAGAGAATAGTGCATATCCTGGACATATAGAAGGACAATTATTGTTCGTAGAGACGGCTAATTTCCATAAATATTACACAAAAAATGTAAAGGACGTGCCTTAAATTCATAGATTAACTATTGTATGACGTCTTTAATTGCACATGCTCATTATTGGCGAGAGATCTCGGTTTCGTGGAAGCTTATAAGGAGCCTTCGCTTTTTCTCTTTTGGCAGGCGACGTCCTCTAGTGAAAATTGAAGTCAATATAATGCAAGTCCTATCAATACAATCTAGGAGAAGATGTTTTTGTCGTTATGTAGAACACCTGCTTTTTAGTACCGAAACCCTAATTTGTACTTTTTGTGAAACGTATGGTCAAAGTCGAACTGGAAGAGTCCATGTTCAATGTATCTTCATTGTAAAAAGCATATATACATACACAAACCAGCATCGCTGTCATATCTGTTTAGTAGTTGATCCTATGGTTCCTTACTTTGCAGAAGGGCAATTATCGCACCTTAAGTAATAGAAAATTTTCGGGCAAATTAGAGAGGCGTGACTAGAGGGGCGCCCAGTTATAATAGATGAATTTAAGGAATTTGTACGCCCGGCGATGGGTGAAGAGTAGCGGCGTATCGACTAGAGTTTTTTTTTTTTTTTTTGTCAGTCCTACTCTATTTCTACTCTACACTCACTCTCAGACTTTTGCTGTGTTTTTTGCAGGGCGTGGGAGTCGAAACCCACTCATGAAACTTACGCGTCCCCACCCCATCCCTTCCGAGAATGTGGGGATTTGAACCCCTTACCTCCCCCTTCATATCGGAAGGGTGGTTACTGGGACGAATCCCAGTGGTTTATTGACTAGAGTTTGCTAGCGAGATAAAGATGAGCGCACAAGCAATAGCAAATTGCCGAATGGAAAGTCGTTTGAAAGGGCAAGCCTTTTGAGATCTTAAGAGAGGGAGAGAGATTATAGGGGTTGAAAGATAGGGCACAACTAATGTTGGGTGGCTACGAAACATAAGGGATAAGAGTCGATGTCAAACCCCCCACAATAATAGAAGAATAGGTGACCCACTTTGTGTTCACCTGATCAAACTCCACTACATTTTGATAAGGTAAGGATAACTTCAGTTTGATAAGGTACAGATTACTTAAGATCTTCAACTTCGTTTCTTCCACAAAAAAAAAAAAAAAATTAAAATAAATAAAAAATAAAAAAAAATAGATGACTTAGAAAATATTATTCGAATGGTAATTACTTACAAAAATAAATAAACGAAATTTTTTTTGTCATTTAAAAATATGTTTAAATATAAATCGTTATCGATAACAAAAATATTTTCTACTGATTAATTATCTGAAGCGATATAAGTGATCAGTTGTAAGAGAATTTTTCAAAATTAATCATTCTTTCGTAAATGAAACAGGGCCTAATCATTACTAATTCCATTTGAATCAATGCACCATGGCATTCACCATTGCGATTGAGCAAATCATTTTGGTCATGACCCAATATGAATGCAAACGCTTCCATTGAGCATAAGAATTCATCGACGACAAATCATATTTAGCATCAATGAATTCCCAAAACAAATCAAATTTCCTTGAGAGAGGCCATGACATCGCGTAGGATGGAACCCGGAAGACTAGGAAAGTCGAAGCCGGCTATCCTACCACGCAACGAAAGACAGGCAAATCTGTCGCAAAATTCGAAATTCCCGATCCCAATCGACAGTCAGCAATGGCTACAATCCATCGACTCGAGGCACAAGACATTATCGGCCCCCGTTCGAACGCGACCAGGTATATTCTCAGAATCGAAGATGTCAATCTATTCCCTCCACAAGACGAAGTACCTCTCATTGATTAATTCCGATATGGGCAGCAGATAGGGATGGCGCCTGCCACCGCGTTCCCTTCTCCACCCCGGCACGAGAACGGAGGACCACGGACGCGTGGACGGCCGCGCCCGGTCCAGGCCGACGTCACGCAATCGAGCGGGGCCGCCTGTCGATCGTACGCAGCCTCACGTCCCCCTCCACGCGTCCTCCTCCACGAATAAATGTATAAATAAATGAACAAAAAAAATATTAATTTATACGAGGAGCAACCTACCTTCTCTCTTGCCTTTATTTTTCAAAATTTCCCCCATTTTCTTCCCGTCCTTTTTCCGCTTTCTCGTTGTCCCGGGGCTTTAAATACGTGCCTCTGGACTGCCCCCAACCGTCAACGGGAATTTCCACTTCTTTACCTGTTTCCCATTGCTGGCCTCTCTCTTTCTCTCTAACCGTCTTCGGGCGCGTTTCGCTTTGCAGCTTCCTTCCTTTCTCTGCATCTTCCGCTTTGGAAAGAAGGGTTGAATTTTCAAAGATAAGCACCGCGCGGGGAGAGGTTCAATCTCCGAAGCATCGCCATCGGGTTCCGCACGGCTCTTTCGGAGCTCCGGAGCTTCCCCTTCCCCTTCCTCCATTTCATGGAGCGGGGGCCGCAGGGAGGCCGCCGCCACCGCCGCCACCACCACCGCCGCTTCCTGGGACACCCTCGCTACCCCGCCCCGATCGCCTGATGTCGTCGGAGATCCAGGAGCGCCCCGGGAGGCGTCGTCCTCGGCGTCGGCGTCGGCTTCGGCTTCGGCGGCGGCGGAGGAGGTCGGGCTGCCGGAGGTGAGCCTGATGGGGAGGTACGAGATCGGGCGGCTGCTGGGGTGCGGGGCGTTCGCGAAGGTGTACTACGCGCGGAGCGTGAGTACGGGGCAGGGGGTGGCGATCAAGGCGGTGAGCAAGCAGAAGGTGGTGAAGGGAGGGTTCGTGGCGCACGTGAAGCGGGAGATCGCCATCATGCGGCGGCTGCGCCACCCGAACATCGTCCGCCTCTTCGAGGTGCTGGCGACGCGGACGAAGATCTACTTCGTGATGGAGTTCGCGAAGGGCGGGGAGCTGTTCGCGAAGGTCGTCAAGGGGCGGTTCAGCGAGGACCTCTGCCGCCGCTACTTCCAGCAGCTCATCTCCGCCGTCGGGTACTGTCACTCCCGCGGCGTCTTCCACCGCGACCTCAAGCCGGAGAACCTCCTGCTCGACGAGAACTGGGGCCTGCGGGTGTCCGATTTCGGGCTCAGCGCCGTCGGCGAGCAGGTCCGCCCCGACGGGCTCCTCCACACCCTCTGCGGCACTCCGGCCTACGTCGCGCCGGAGATCCTCGCCAAACGGGGCTACGACGGCGCCAAGGTCGACGTCTGGTCCTGCGGCGTCATCCTCTTCGTCCTCAACGCCGGCTACCTCCCCTTCAACGACCCCAACCTCATGGTCATGTACCGGAAGATCTACAAGGGCGAGTTCCGGTGCCCCAAGTGGACGTCCCCGGATCTCCGGCGGTTCCTGTTGCGCCTCCTGGACACGAACCCGGAGACCCGGATCACCGTCGACGAGATCGTGAGCGACCCGTGGTTCCGGGAGGGGTACGAGGAGATCAAGTTGGCCGATGAAGACGATTTCGACGCCAAGGACTTTCCCGAAGACGGCGACGGCGGCGAGAACGAGTGCTTGAACGCGTTTGACATCATCTCCTTCTCCTCCGGCTTTGACCTCTCCGGCCTGATCCGCGACTCCGGCGAGCCGGTCCGGTCGGAGCGGTTCGTGTCCGCGGAGGCGCCGGAGAGGGTCCTCGAGAGGGTGCAGGAGGTCGCCGCCGGCGAGGAGGGCGTGAGCGTGGTGCGGACGAAGGGGGACGCGGTGCGGGTCGAGGGGCCGAGCGGCGAGCTCCTCGCGGCGGTGAGGGCCCGCCGGCTGACGGCGGAGCTGCTGGTGGTGGAGGTCCAGTGGCGGGATGAACCTGGCCGGGGAATCTGGACGGACAAGCTGCGGCCCCAGCTGGACGGCCTGATTTACCGACCGGACGAGCCGGTCCCCGGTGACCCGTGATGCGACGTGACGTGCCACCAATCACAGCGGCCGGGACCACCGTGCTCTTTTGAATTCTTGAAAGTGATGATTATTCCGTAATGGGGGAAAAAAAAAGAATTGAAAAACCGCCCGGGTTTTTTTTGTATATTTCTATTTTCTCCCGGAAATGTCTATGTCGGCTGGAAAATTTCCCCGAAATAAATGGTCCCCTATCTCTGTCTATGCAATTAAATGAAAAAAAAATGATTGGGAACTAAATGATCATAATTTGCGTAGTTTTGGTGTTACAGGCATTTTTAGTTCTCGTTCTTACTCCAAGTTTTGTTATTTACATCTTTTATTTAATTTGCATACAAATAAACTTTGTTAGAATAGCTGCTCCATGTGAGGGCCCTTGAATTGAACCAAATCTAATCAATTTTTCTTACATTTTCGATTCGGTTCAGGTTATGAAAAAAAAATAACTGTTTTTTTTATTCCTACTTGGTTATTTTCATCTGAAGTGAAAATTGTCATTTTCTTAATATAATGATTTACACAATCCCTCTCTTAAAAAAAAAAAAAAGAAAAATAGAGCTAAACCAATTATTCGGTTTGGGTTGCGATTCAATTCAAAATTAATGCACACCCAAATAATTCGGTTGATCATTGAGTTTGCTAAGTTATATTCAATTCGGGCCGTGAAACGTTGATAGTTCTAGCTTTATGCTCATTCTCAGGTAGGTCATGAGTTTGATAAGATATGTTTTTGATAAGGCATGCTTGCTTTCACGAAAAAGTTAAGATTCTATTTCCATTTTTAGTACGGAAAGAAAAGCAACAAAATAAAAAGAGTCTGTCAACTTTGTTTCCGAATTTTTGAATTTGTCAAAGAAATGATTTACACCTTTTATCTCTTGCAAATATGGGAAAAAAAACTTTTTTAAACTGTTTCGAATTTCTTGGATTGCATAACCTTTTTGAAAATAATATCCATATTTGAAAAAAATTACAATTTTTTTCAAATAAACTTATGTGCGCAATATTCATACTTGTAAAAACTTCAGGCTTGTAAGATTGACCAAAAATTTAAAATATGCGTGCTGCAAAATTTAGATCAAGTTTAAAATGACAAATCGTGTATAGTTCGTCACAAGATGTGTTTCGAGCCGTCTTTTGAATCGGGCAGAAATGTAGTTCCCTTTTCAATCTCTACACCAAAGTGGAAAAATATTCTCTTCGCCAAACCATAAGGACCAAGATAAGCGTTTCTTTTTTTGGGTGAAAAGCTAAGTTGAAGAGACGTATTGCCCTCATTTTTGAATAATATTATCATGGCCCGATATTGCATAAATTCCTATTTCGTGAAAGCGAGTGGTAGAGTCTCTGGCGTTGAAAAAGAGGCTCGCAGTCATCACTCGCATGCTACCTACCTTTTTATTCATTGGAAGCATTCTACCGACGCTAGATTTTGTATTGTAAAAGAAAGTACCTTTGGAAAAATAAAAGGTGGAGATTACGTAAGGTCCCTTGGGAACTTTAGGGGTCGGGCTCGCTAGTTCAAGAACTCGTCAGTGCTGTACAATGTCCCCTGAGCATTAATTTTGTCACGACCATTGACTCTCTTTTGTTGTTTACGTCGGCATATGCAATGCACATTACTTTTAAGAGGTAAATGTATATTTTCATGCCATTTACTGTCAATTGCCGTAAAACAGGGGAAAGAAAGGCAAAGACAATGCTAATAATATAAAAATGAATATCGATAACAATATTAAACAATAATAATTTGTTAAAAATTGGTAAATATATCCACATTAGTAGAGCTAAGTAATGTACTTTAAGAAAACGAAGCACTAGTGTGAAATGAAAATAGAAAATGCCTAAATAATTAAAAGGTCAGATAACAAAAATTGGTTTACTTATGATGTGTATATAAAGGGCTGATTACGGAAAAGTCAATCGGTTATAAATATACCTAAGAAAATTATGAAAGAAACGATTAACCGATATTCATAGGAAATTAAATAATTGTCTTTTCTTTTCAAAAAGATTAAACAATCACATTCTTAGATACATCATACATGACGTGCGGTATCCTTTTAAATTTCAACTGTTATGTCCTGTATTGCAAATAATTAATTAATTTTTTCCCAAGGAGATCTGTCCTTCTGAGTGCAAAATGGAGCATCTTTAGTCCTAACATTAAGTGGCATCACGATCGATAGTGCCTCATAGCCATCTTCAACATTAGAGGACCCTTTTTGCAAAAAGAAAATTCATATTAAATTAATGTGGTCCAATGCCCCAAACTTTCAATTTCCCTTCTTGAATTATTTTCCTTTTTGTGGCCCCTTTTCCAACTGTACCGATTTTCTAAATCCGAAGTACCAATTAGGCCACACACAAAAAAAAAGGAAAAATAAATAATTGAATAAATAGACTCGGAAGAAACTTCCTATTCATATAAAAGATAAAGTGGTCCAATGGTCCTTGTGGAGGAGGAGAGACATTTATTGGAGCGGGCCCGTTAAAAAATTTGATTTTGGGTGATGCTCGTGCTTCGATTTTTGCTTGGTCATGGTAAAACTAGACAAGATTCAAAGGTGGAAAGTGGTCACCCACCACCACTCATCAGTATCTATCTAACTTTCAAACAATGACAATTTGAGTCATCCGCTTTTTTTTCCCCAATATATTTTTAATCCGATTTTTTCCATTTTTTAATTTTTCAGGAAAAATCAAAATGCATGGAAGGGTACTTAATACTAGAAGTAAGTATGGATTTAAGGTAGAACTAGAAACTAGATTAAACCAGCGGTAGGAACTAATCCAGCTCAGGTTTTTGTGGTTATTGATCCCTTAAAAAAGTGGAATTAGTATTGTGCAGTTTAATTCTCGGTTCCTAGGTAAGAATTGAACGAAGAATCAAGAACCAAAGAACTGTCCGGAGAACTGATGACCCCCAACGTCGACATCTTTTTTGGCCATGAAAGTGAAACTCTGAAGCAAGATTGATGTCCCCGACGACTGAAATTCTCCATGAATAGACCACCAAAAGGTATTGCTTTGAAGTTGCCAAATGCTTGGTTTGATTATTCACCCCCGAAAGGAAAAGTCCCTGAGCTTCACGAAATGTCTACTCTCATGCTCTGTCACTCTCTCTAAACCTTTCTTTGCTAATAATAAGTTGTATTTGGAGGGCTCATCGTTAAGCTCAAATATGGAAGCAAAGACGGTACAAAGATGATGGATAATGTTCCTGTTCTGGGTTAATTTTCTAGGATTGATTTGTGGAGAAAAAATGGTACTTTTCAAAGAAATCGTGTTTGCTGCTTCTTTCATGGGCTTTGGAGTTAAGCATCCTACGTGTCAATAACTCAGGAGAGCACAAGCAATCGGAGCATGAGAAGGTTTCTAGCACAATCTATCTACAGAAGAGTAAAGGAATTTTCGAGTCTGTCATTTGAAGTTTTGTGTTGGTGATTTTGTGTGCTTCCACGTGATGCACGTATCAGCTTTAGTTTGTTGTCATTGACAAATGGAACAAAAAAAGCGAGGAAAAAAACAATGAAAAAAAAAAAATTGGCTAGCTTTGGAATGGACCTTAGAATCGACCATGACTTACTGATGATGTGAATTTTGGATTCCAAAGAATATATTATGGTTTTGAGTTTCAAAAATTGAAAAATCGATTCTAATAAGATACGTTTTAAATTCCGAATAAATTTTGAATAAAATCTGATTGATCACAGAATCACTGACATTTACTTAATACAAGTGTAAATAAACAAAATGAATAAGTGATTTCGGAAGGTCATGTGGAGTCTATTCGGAATTGCTCTTTGATAATCATATTTTGCAACAATCATTTTGAAAAAAAGTTACCGATTTGTGTATAAGGGGGAAAAAACGATATGTTGGATATAACAAAATCCTATGCTTTGCGAACAGCAATAAAATAACTTGCAATATGTCTCTTCAAACGTCAGATAATTGACTATCTGATCACCACTTTTTCGTCAGAGAATTGCTGCAGAAAATTCAACAGTTGTAAAAATGGACTGAGAATGTTCTTAGTCCCTATACTTGACAAGATACAAGCATAATAAGCTCAGCCTTAGAAATCATGGGGTGAAGCTCCCTAGGAAGATTCCTTGCGCCCGCCAAAGAATAAGAAATGTTATCCTGATCGTGTCACATGTCATTCGGAGGGTGTGGCTGTTGCATTATTGATTTAAACTTTAAATACTCCATAATGATATAAGTGCAATTCATTATTTATTTGATACCTTACTCTACATTTCAAGATCTAAAAAGTACATAAAATATTATTCTGATTTAAAGTCATGTCGGAGAGAATAGTTGTTGCATTATTGACGTATTTATTTATTTAAAAAAACAAACTTAATTATGGTGTCATCATTGATACTTAACTGTACATATCAAGATCTAAACCCTGAAAGGATTCCTCCTGAATAAAAAAATGGCTCCATGTTCACTGAAAACATCTATTTACAATCAGCAAATCCCATGGAATGTCTCGATCTTGCCTACAATTTAATTGATATTCAGCATTATTAGATGATTAATTTGATGAAGAGAATATAAGCAGATGCATGGTTCCCTCCTCCTCCTCCTCCTTCTAAGGAAACCACGTTGGACTTGTTATATGTCCTCGACTTATATTTCGTCGATAACACGGCATACAGAATCTATCCATGTGTAGGTGAAGTGAACAGCATTTTTTCCTAGTGTTTTACAAAGATAATCGTAGGTTTCATACAAACCCGGGTGAAATTATTACAATAATACCGTTTTGTTTTTAAGCATATTGGTATCTCAAGAAGCATCAATATTAATGTTCGAAAACTTTCACTTTCATGACCTGCCACAATAATCATGACAAAGATAAAGATAAAGATCGAAGCCAAAAAAAGCGAAGAATAAAAGTAGCTTGCGATAGTAACGTCGTTGGTTCGAAAGAATGATTTTAATTTTAATTTTTATTAATATTATTGCAGAAGTACTTTAATTATTATTTTGTCGCCTTTGAAAAAAAAAGGATCCGTACATTGTTTGCAAACTTGAAAATCTCAGTTTCCACTAGAAATAATGAAAAAGAAAAACGCAACTTTGTATTTTGCATTTCATCAAGACCCAAAAATATTCATTGCTGAACTGATTGCGTGACAGCCGAGGTCACATGGCCATTTGGTTGGATTTGAATTTAAAAAACGGGCCGAAAGAGATATAAGTCAAAATAACCCGAACATGAGTTGGTATTTGTCAATTGTCTGGTTGTCCTGGGTTAGACTGTAAATAAATTGATAAAAAAAGTTGGGTACGGATGGTCAATTCTAGTGTCCACCTTGAATGTTATTATTGAGCTCGTACTAGGATGCATTTGGTTCAATTTTGACTAAAAATGACTTTTCATTTCATACATCTCTCTAAGCATCTTTGAATGAAGAAATATTCTGCAAAAGTAGTAGTGTTTGGATAACTCATTTTGGTGTATATTTTGTAAAGCAATTTTGGAAGCGAAAACAAAAGGAATAATATAAAAAGAAAAATAGATCTTGGCAAGCATTGGCAAAGGTAGGGGCTAGGGGAGCTTCACTTGCGTCGACCATAGGCAAGCCTCGATGGCAACCAAAGGCGCGGTCGGCCAAGGTCGAATGAACCCAACCAAGGCTACCCCTGGGGTCACACAGCCTTGACAAGGTAAAGACACTTCTTCGGCGATTTGCAACATCGATTCTAGGGTTTACTTATTTGGAGATTTGCTACATCGGAGCTGCACCCATCCGAGCCCTTCAACCGTTAGCAACCCAAGCAACAATCGCCAAGGATGCATGATGCTAAGGTCGCACAGCCATGATCGAAAGGCCAGATCAAGGTTGCTCAACCCTCGACCTTGACCTAGACCCACAACAGCTTAGGCAATGATAGTAGCTTCGGCGAAGGCAATGGCTTGATAGCACTTGCAACCCTGAATCTCATCCTCGACCTCGACTTGGACCTCAACCTCAATGACGAAACCAGAGAGCACAAGGAAGAAGATGAACAATATTTTTTTAGGGTAAAAGATGAACACATAATTATCAATGAGGACAATATTGAAAAGAAAAAAATCATTAAACCTACACAATATCATTCTGAAAATGCCAAAATTTAAGGCAAGTTATCTGTCTTGGATTTTCAGCTTTTCCAATACTAACATTTGGCCAACGAAGTCCTAAAAGCACTTCCCAAACATCTTATATTTTTCTTTAAGAGGTTTTGGGGACTCAAAGTCCCTTGGAAAAGTTTAATCAAATTAAGCTTAATTATTGAAATACTTCTTTTAATATTAAATATTCACTTTGAATCCCAACTATTTTGCACCACCAACGATCCGAAAATTCAAGGTGGACAAGTCTGTCACTACAACTTCATTAAGATTTTAGCCACTAATACGCCAATTCACATTAAGTATGATGCGGCTAGGTAAAGCAATGCTACCCTTTTAAAGGTTTGCTTTCAACTTGAATTGAACTCGTGCAAGAAAGGTAACCCATTGACCAATGGGTAGTTACCTTGGTGACCACTTGGTTACCCTGTTATAGATGTGGAAATCAGGTGAATCCTTTACTCAATGGTACTTGATTGGATGCTCCAATGCACGCACAGTGAATAGAGAAAGTCTCGTGACCTTATTTTGAGAAGACTCTTAAATGCTCGTGTCAAGTTGAATGATTGTCTATACAAAGAAAATGGGTAGTTCTATGCCTATGGAAGTGGATGTAATGGAAAGTTATAAGAGATACACTTACTAGAGAAGTCTGAAACAGGTGAACATATTTAAAATTGCAATCATGTATAGAACAGGTTGGTAAAAAAAAAAAAAAAAATCCTATATCACTTATGGCACCCAAAGATCAGTAGTGTCAGGACATAGTGCCAATGTTGCAATTTTTCTTGGTGCAATAGGACTTAACGTGGGTTAGTAAAACTTTTAATGCAATGTAATAGTGCAATCTCTTATGTCTCTCCCTCTCCAAATTTCAACCTTTCTTTGCTTCTTTAAATTCTAGAGGGAAGGGATTTGACTTAGATCTCTCCCTCCCCTCCCTCTTTGGTTGTTTTTTCCTATATTTTCTCTTAGTTCTTACTCTACTCTCCCGATCTAATATGATCCAGGAATTTTAATAAATAAGTATTATGTCTCTAGTTTCAATAGTGTTCACAGCAGCTCCAATATCATATCTGTGTTTATTTAACTTGTTTTTGTTTAACATTCAGTGTCTTGCACTTGCTAAATAGCTCTATCTCATAAGTGTTAGATCTGAACTTGTTCAACATATTTTTGTTGTCTCTATATGGTGATGGTGTTGACTGTTGAGGGTGCCCAATCTAAGCATATACCACCAACATATTTTTCTAGGCTTTACTAATTTGGGGATTCGTTACATCGAAGCTGCACCCACTGGGGCCTTCAACCGTTAGCAACCCAAACAACAATCGCCAAGGATGCATGATGCTGAGGTCGCACGACCACAATTGAAAGGCCAGATCTAGGTTGCTCAACCCTCAACCTTGATCTCGACCCACAGCAGCTTAGGCAATGATAGTAGCTTCGGCGAAGGCAATGGCTTGATAGCACGTGCAACCCTCAATCTCATCCTCGACCTTGACTTGGACCTCAACCTCAATGACGAACCAGAGAGCACATGGAAGAAGATGAACAATATTTTTTTAATGTAAAAGAGGAACACATAATTATCAATGAGGGCAATTTTAGAAAGAAAAAATTCATTAAACCTGCACAATAGCATTTTGAAAATGCCAAAACTTAAGGTAAGTTATTTGCCTTGGGATTTCAGCTTTCTCAATACTAACATTTGGCCAATGAAGTCCTAAAAGTACTTGCCAAACATCTTATATTTTTTTAAAGAGGTTTTGGGACTCACTTTGAGTCCCAACTATTGAACTAAATTAAGCTTAATTCCTGAAATACTTCTTTCAATATTAAATATTCACTTTGAGTCCCAACTATTTCACACCACCAACGATCCGAATATTCAAGGTGGAGAAGTCTTATCACTACAACTTCATTAAAATGTTAGCCACCAATAAGTCAATTCACATTAAGTATGCTATAGCTAGGTAAAGCAATGCTACCCCTTTAAAGGTTCACTTTCAACTTGAATTGAACTCGTGCGAGAAAGGTAACACATCGACCAATGGGTTAGTTAACTTGGGCTGCGTTTGTTTGTATTTCTTTTTTTTGTTTTTAAACACTTTTTCTGTTTTTTTGTTCTTTTGTTCCCGCGAACAAAAAAGAAACAAAACAAAAATCAAACACAAATTTTGTGTTTTTTGTTTCGAAACAAAAATCGAAACACTTTTGAATTTTTTTCTTCTTATTTTCTTCTTCTTATTTTCTTTCTTTTTTCTTTCACGGTCGCCGGCCTCGCCATGGCCGGTGAATCGCCAAAAGAAGAAAAAAGAAAAAAGAAAAAAAAGGAAAAAATAGAAAAAAATAGAAAAAATAAAAAAATTATACAAATTTACCAAACGTGTTTTTATTTATTTTTTGTTTAGAACAAGTTTACCAAACGCGTTTTTTTGTTCGAGAAATTGTTCCCGGGAACGTAAACACTTTTTTCTATTTGCATTCCCTGGAACAATTTTTAAACAAACGCAAACAAACGCACTTGGTGACCACTTGGTTACGCTGTTATAGATGTGGAAATAAGGTGAATCCTTTACTCCACGGTACTTGATTGGATGCTACAGTGCACGCATAATGAATAGAGAAAGTCTTGTGACCTTATTTTGAGAAGACTCTTAGGGTCTGTTTGGTTAAGCTTTTATTCCGAGGAATAATTTCTTTTCAGAAATAGTTTTTTTCTATTTCTATTATCGGGAATAATTTCTCAATAAAAAAACGTGTTTGGTAATTACATAAAATTTATATATTTGGAATGAAAAAAGAGTAGAAATGTGTTTGGTATAACTCACAGTGTATAATTTCTTTTAAATTTTTTCTTATTCTTCTTTATCACCGCGCCACCGACCATCGCTGCTCATCGCTGATCGCCACCGTCGTTGACCACGCCGCTAGCCACTGATGACTGTATACGACGGACCGCCACCCGCTGCCACCAACTGCCACTGCCGACGCCACTGGCGTCGGCCTCGATTGGTAGTTGACTGCGGCGGTTGGTGGCGGTGGGCGGTGGTCCGTCATCAGCAGTCATCAGTGGTTGGTGCCCACAGTTGATGGCGGCGACGGTTGGCGGCGATCATCGGCAAGCGGTAGTGACGGTTATTGGCGTCAGTCAGTCAATCGGCCAGCTAGCACGTAGCAGCGTCAACTATCATCAGTGGTTGGTGCGGCAATTGACAACAGCGACGGCCGGCAGTGGGACAACCGCCGGCAATGGCGACAGTGGCCGGCTATCGACCAACCGGCAGTCGATCAGTGGGTGGGTGGCGGGAGACGGCGGTCAGCCAACAACGGCGAGTGGTTAGTATCAATGGCTGGACAGCAGGGGCAACGACAAAGGGAAGGGGCAGCAAGGAAGAAGAAAAGAAAAAATAACTTAATTTTAGAAATTGTTCTTGAGAATAAGAATTTACTTTTTTTTTTTACTTCTTGTTTTTATTCCAAATTTTTTTCTCTAGCCATTTTTCTATTCCGGGGAATAGCAAAATCAATTAATGTTACCAAACAGATTTCTGTTCTTTTTTTGTTCCGAAGAATAAAAGAATAGAAAATTGGGAGAAATAGAAACGCTACTAAACAGGGTCTTAAATACTCTAGTCATTATAGTACTAATGTCCAGACACGTGTTACGTGCACTTGTCAAGTTGAATGATTGTCTATACAAAGAAAACGGGTAGTTCTATGCCTAAGGAAGTGGATGTAACGGAAATTTATAAGAGATACACTTACTAGAGAAGTCTGAAACAGGTGAACATATTTAAAATTGTAATCATGTATTGAACAGGTTGGTAAAAAAAAATCCTATATCAATTATGGTACCCAAAGATCAGTAGTGTCAGGACATAGGGCCAATGTTGCAATTTTTCTTGGTGCAATAGGACGTAACGTGGGTTAGGAAAACTTTTAATGCAATGTAATAGTGCAATCTCTTATGTCTCTCCCTCTCCAAATTTCAGCCTTTCTTTGCTTCTTTAAATTCTAGAGGGGAGGGATTTGACTTAGATCTCTCCTTCCCTTTATTTTCTCTTAGTTCTTGCTCTATTCTCCTAATCTAAATCTATATTTAGGAGCTCTACTCTCCCGATCTAATATGATCCAGAAATTCTAATAAATAAGTATTCTGTCTCTAGTTTCAATAGTGCTCACAGCATCTCCAATATCATATCCGTGTTTATTTAACTTGTTTTTGTTAACATTCGGTGTCTTGCACTTGCTAAATAGCTCTATCTCATAGGTGTTAGATCTGAACTTGTTCAACATATTTTTGTTGTCTCTATATGGTGATGGTGTTGACTGTTGAGGGTGCCCAATCTAAGCATATACCACCAAAATGCAAAGCCATAGCTGCGTGTGCTCATCACTAATGATAATGTGTGCTTTTGTGATTGGCCGCTGATCATTTGGATGCAGTCATAGATTTGTTATTGAAGGACGAACTTGTGCTTACCTTTACCTACCGTGCTCTAATAATATACCTTGATTTTTGGATTTAGTTTGTTTTAAAACTCTAGAGGCTTGCTTTGTTGTGGTGATTTCTGGGATTTCTTATGGATCTTATCATGTATCATTTAAATAATAAATGGAAATTTTCTTTGATTAATTTTATTTTATTTTATGTAGAACAGAGACGGATGATGTTTTTGGCAGATTGCATCCATGGCGTTGTGAACTTTAGATCTATGTGCAACTACTTGAAAACTATTAAACTCATTTATTGTTTCATATGTTAACAGGAAAAGGTAGAAAAAAAGTTAGGAGCGAGAATAATCACGTGATTAGATTGAGGAAAAATTATTTAATCAATCATAAATTTATTGTATGAATGTCAATTCAATCTTAAATTTTTCAATTTTGTCAATTTTTGTCTTAAACCTTTGTATGAGATTCAATATAATCATTCCGATTAATTTTCATCAAAAATCGCCAAACTGACGGTTTTGTCATTGTTGATTGGCATCCCACATGGTGCGCCGCCATGTTAGCAACTTGGCAGAAATTGTTTGGAATAACTATATTATAATTTCGTGCAAATGTTTAAAAGTAAATTAACAAAACTGAAAAATTTAGAAATGAATTGACATTCATATAATAGATAAAGGATTAATTAGATTACCCCATGTTGATGCCCAAATAAACTAGTTGTGGGTTTTTCTTCAGAGGATTTGTGGAAAGTCAACTGTGATTTAGAGAGTTAAAAATTGATAACTACAAACCATTAATGGTAAAAATGCACTAAGAATGTTCTTGGTCCTTGTAAATGAGTTATATACTTGACTAGATACAAGCATAAGCTCAGCCCGAAAAATCATGTACAAGGACCCACAAAATAATATTGTTTCCTTATTGATTTAGATTTAAAATTCTGAAAAACTCAATAATGATGTAGGTGCAAGTTATTTTTTAATTTACACATTACTCCAAGAAATCAAGATCCAAACCCTAATAAATATCATAAACTAATACTCTGATTACGAGACATATTGGAGGGAGTACCTGTTGCATGCTCGATACATTTGGAATTTTAAAAACCCAATCATGATATCATCAATTGATACTTAACTGTACATATCAACATCCGTGAAGAAGAAATTTGCTCCGTTATCACTAAGTAACATTTGTTTTTGACCTGTGAATCCCGTGGTCGCTACGCGTTCTCTCCTATATTTAAATTGATTATCATCCAACGTTATCAGATTATTTATTTGATTAAGAGATCGTACTCTTTCTAAGAAAACTTACATGTGGACTCATGTCTAATCTGTCGGTTACACTGCGTCCAGAATCTATCCACGTGAAGGTGAAGTAAACAATGTCTCTTGTGGTATTTTACACTACTGTTCGGTTCGTACGAAAATCCGTACGAGATATAGAAGATACAGTTTGAAGTAACAAAGAATATAGTTATAGTTAATATCCTGAAAAACCAAAAACTGATACACACGTGATAAATTTACCTCAAATTATTTTTTTGATCACGAAAAACTCTAAACTGGTACACATGTGATAAATTTACCTTGATTGACCATTAAAAACTCTAAACCTGGTATATTTATAACAAATTTATCAAAAAATAATTTATTCGACTGCAAAAAAACCTCAAACGATAAATTTGTAACAAATAACATCTGCTAAATTGGATTAATACCACAAAAAAATCACAAAAATTGTAAACTATGACAAACGGAGCATAAAATCCTAAATTGGTATACCAATCGTACATACGCGTGTCATTTAACTTAATTATTTGACAAGTAAAATTTAACGGAAACTAACATAGGGTAAATTTGGCACAAGTATACCGGTTTTGGGTAAATTTGTTAAAGATATACCAATTTGTGGTTTTTGATTATCAAAAAAATAGTTTAAGATAAATTTGTCATAAGTGTACTAGTTTTGGATTTTTCAGGGCATTAACCCTAAAAATAAAAGTAGCATTCGATGGTCTCCAAGATTGCTTTCTAAGTAATGATTCTTACTAACATTATCGAAAAAGTACTTTAATTTTCGATTTTATGCATTAAAAAAAATGTATTGGTACGTTATTTTGCTAACAAATTATCTCTAAATATTTTTGTAAACATTGAGAATATTTTTCATTTATTTATTTTTATAAGCAATAAAAGTGATCGTTTTTTCAAAAAGATTTTCCAAATATTTCATTTTCTGTAAAACAAAGTGTGTAAACATTTTACCAATAAACGTCTTAACCTAATTAATAAATGGACAATTTATAAGTTGGTTGCAAATAGTTCTTACCGAAAATAACAATCGATTGAAAGATTATTTTGTTTAATTAAATCCATTAGAATCACTAGAAAAACTTCATTAAAAAAAGAGGGTTAACACCAAGAAAAATCATAAATAGGTACATCTATGACAAATTTAATCACAAAAACCCCTAAAGTAATATACTTGTGATAAATTTTATCTTGGATTAATTTTTAACTAAAAAAAAATCAAATTGATACAATTATGACAAATTTACCCAAAATTAATTTTTTTTTACTACCAAAAACTTTAAACCGGTACATTTGTGACAAATATACCATCAAAGATCATAATATAAGTTTGTTTTTATTAAATTGGATTAATATCATCAAAGATCATAAAATAGTACACTTGTGACAAATTGAGTTATAACTTTAAATTGATACATTCGTCAACTGTCATGTGTCATTTAACTTAGCAATTTAATCATAAAATTTAATAGAAATTAATCGATGATAATTTATTTCAAGTGTATTAGTTTAGGGTTTTTTTGTGATATTAAATAAAAAAATAAAGATCCAAGTGACAAATTTATACTTTTTCTTTTTTCGAATTAAGTATTCAGATTATGAGCCGATGCTGTGACTTAAGCCTCTCTGTTCTTTCTGAAACCGACAGGTGAAAATGTTTACTTTTGTAAACCATATATTAATTGTCGGTTAATATATTATGTGCTAATTATGGTGCCAAATGATTGTGCAATGAAAGACAAAACCTGGGTCAACTTTTAATGTAGAACAGGCGATGGATGATGACATCTTTGGCGGATTTTGCACTTGGTGGGGTGTGAACTTTATGGAGCGAGACATTGACAGAGTCATTATCGAATCACTGCGTGAAAGCTCTCCCCAAATTGGGAATGTATAGGGAGGTATGGCTTGGCTCAAATGTTGCAAAATTCTCGTCTTCTGTCTGGCCATATACGTTTACCCATTGGAAAACGACTATAAGAGGATGGCATGGGGATGAAAGCGTCAGGTGTTGGATATGTCTCTGATTCGATTCGCCTATTTGTGGTTTGTTGCGCTGATAGATAAATCTTACGTGACCTCAAATTAGCACGACGCGTTTCAAAACCGTGCAAGGGTGTGCAAAGAGTGACCAAATCGAACCATATGGCGTTGACAACTGACCAGAATGAGACATCAGCTTTCTGATCAAGGCTAGCCAAGCTGGGCATGTTGGCTACTAATTCTACGTTTGTCAAGGCCATAGCTGCCATAGTGCGTACTGGGTTGTCCCATTGGACCACCGGTAATGGTTTTGGTGCAGGTAGGGTGGTTGGAGGTGGCGGGTCGCTGGTCTTAGGTGAAGTGGCCAGTTTCGCGGGATGATGTGATATTAGAGCTAACGCGGTTTTCTTGGCTCTTTTTGTGAACAATGCTATTTCCTCTTTTTATTCAGGATTTTAGGTGTGAGATGCTAGTTGTAGGTTTTAAAAGTGAAGGATGCAAATTTGTATGAGAGTTGAACTTAAAGATGGTTTTTGCAATTATCCCAAGTTAAAGCACCAATGACCCCAAGCATATGCTCACAAATTACAGTTGGAACAGATGGTCCGGTGAATTCTTCTCCCCGTGAATAGTAGGCCTAATTTTATTTTATGGACCTATTTTACTGTAACTTATTGGTAACTTAACATCATTTTCATAATATCATGAACTGTTTATGGTAGTTTACACATGGCTCACCTTATTTCCACCCATTTATTGGCTCTTAACATCTCCTATTACATTGAATTGGCTACATTAACTCTCGTGGACCCCTCCCTTAATTTAAGATTATTTCTTATCTTTTTTACCCCTTATTATTGGCTCCTGACACCAAACATCACATTGAACTAACTACATTATCCATTACAATTCCCACTCCTAATTCAGTACAGTATCTTACATTATTTTTTTTTTTTTTTAAATTTTATTAAAAGAAAAACTTACTCACATTACTCTCAAACAACATTTTATTTTTATCCTAGCCAATTCATCCACACCCGTTACATTTCAACCTTTCCTTCATGTAAGTCTTCTTCAAAACTTATTCTTTGCTATTATAACCTAAGCTGGCACTAATCATATATTGGAGTATAGATTGTTAATTTTATCTTGAAATTGTTTATTTTATATCTGTAGATTGTCCTCATGATTGTGAAATTTTTGACTTCAGATTTTGGTACAAATTTACTCAAAGATTATCCTCTTGCTTACAGTTAAATTACTTTTTGAATAATAATTTCCTGATAAAAAATAAATATAAAAATCATTAATAAAATAATTATCTTTTTTTGCTAGAATAAAAGTAATTAGGTAGCTATCTCTCAAATAAATATTTTTTAAAAAAGGTTAATACCTTGAAAAATCCTCAACTAGTAAGTCAGTGATAAATTTATCTCAAATTAATTTTTTTACTATAAAAAAACCTCAAATTGATACATGTCTAACAAATTTACAACAATCTAATTTTTGATCACCAAAAACCCCAAACTAGTATACTTTTGACAAATTTATCATCCATTAGTTTTTGTCAAATTTAAACGTTAGACATATGGTGACGTAGTATATTGATGTGATAAATCCATTTGGAAATCCATAGGGTAAATATTTTGAAAAACCCCAAACTGATACACCTGTGATAAATTTAATAGTATTCTTGTGATAAATTTAACAGTACACTTATGACAAATTTGAAATTTTTTGTGGCATTAACCCTATGGATTTTCACATGAACTTGCAATGACATAACATGTCACTATGTGTAATTCACGTCAACAAAATTAACGGCAAAATTTGACGGAAATTAGTAGAGGATAAATTTGTTACAAGTGTACCAATATTTTATTGTTAAGAAATTAGTTTAAAGTAAATTTTTCATAGGTGTATTAGTTTGAGGTTTTTGAAAGTAAAAAAAATTAGAATTGGGTAATTTTATTATAGATATACTAGTTTGGAATTTTGGTAATCAAAAACTATATTTATGGTAAATTTGTCACAAATATACCAATTTAGGATTTTTGGTGATAAAAAAAATCAATTTTGATGCAAAATTATTATAAGTGCATTAGTTTGGGATTTTTAAGAACATTAACCTTTTAAAAAGAGGTGCATCAATTTTGTTCCAAATTGAGAAATAAAAAAAAAAAAAAACCAAAATAGAAACAAGGTCGAGCCATGAGGTGAGCAACAATTGGCGAGCATTGTTCATGAGCAAAGAGGGTTTCTAATTAGGGCTTTGTCTCCATTTGATTTACTCAGTGACGAGCGAGGTCGGTGAAGAGAGGTGAGCGATGTGAGTGTAGAGTGGCAAGTGGCAAGTGGTGTGGGCATTGAGTGGCGAGTGGGGCAACTCGTGCGGCAAGCAGGGCGAGGTTGCTCATGAGTGAAAAGTTGTTTCTTTCATGTAAAAATCGAAGAGGATAAAAAAGAAAGAATATGATAAAAAAGAAAGGACAACAAGAGTACTGAAGGAGGGACGTTCGTCGTTTGATGCCATTTAATGCTGTTTAATGCCGTTCAAGTTAGGGTAATGCTATTTAAGTTAGAGTTTGTTATGAAGAATATATATAAGAATATTATATCTTATATATCAAATATATAATATATAATATATCTAAAATATATTATATATAAATAAAAATTATATAGTCAGGGTTGAACCAACTCTAAACTCTTAGAACCGAGAATCAACTTGCATAGTGTTAGTTTGAGAAATTTAGGACCAAAGACCAATCTAGTCCCCCTGGGAATCGAACCAGGACCAATAGGGTCGGGCCGGTCCAGAGTGGTGTAGGGATCCTGAACCAATGCTCACCCCTAAATTACTCATGTGTACAAAACAAAAATAACAATGGACTAAAAATGTCTTGGTCCTTGCGTATGAGCTATAATTCTCGCAGAAAGTCAATTGGGATTAATAGAATTGAAAACTGAAAATTGAAAATTGACAATAATAAACGAGGGTTATTAGTTCTCTTCAATTTTCATATGCAAAATTGTGAATGCTCACATGTACACGATAATAATAAAAATGGACTAAGCTTTAGCAGAAAAACACAAATAAAAACGGACCAAGAAGTCTTTCGTCCTTGCATAGAACTATATACTCGCGGAATGTCAATCCTGATTAAAGAAAGTTAAAGATTGAAAATTACAAACCAAAATAATGAATTATCTTCAAATTTTCATCCACAGAATTCCGAATATTCAAATGTACGCAACTATAATAAGAATGTCTTGGTCCTTGAATAAGAGTTATATACATGCCGAAAGTGAACTGGGATTAAGAAAGTTTAAAATTGAAAATAACCAACCAAAATAATCAGTTCTCTTCTGTTCCCGTCCGCAAAATTTCGAAACTTCCCATCTACGCATCAATAATAAAAATGGACGAAGACTGTTCTCGGTCCTTGAATATAAGCGATATACATGACTTTCCGAGTTTCTTTGTATCAACCGAAAAATTTAATAAAACATTATTCTGATTGCAACTCAATTGGAGGGAGAGTACCGACCAAAAAAAAAAAAAAATTGGAGGGAGAGCAGCTGTTGCATTATTGATAGATTGAATTTTTAAATACTCAATAATGATATAAGTGCAAGTCATTATAACTTACACATTGTTGTCATCTCTCCTATATTTAACTGATCATTATTCGACATTATCAGAATTATTAATTTGATCAAGAGATTGCATTTTATAGTGTTTTGGCCATGTGAGAATAGATCTGATGAATCACCCCAAATAAAAAATAGAGAGAAAAATCTAACAAAGCAACTTGGTCTTTCCATTTCATCAACCTTACTGAGCATTTCCGAATAATCTGGAAAAAAAAAAAAAAATCTAAGACTGGCGAGTCCGCCATTGCATTTAATACATGGGTAATTTGGGAACAAATCCATTTTCTTCGATGTGTAGATGTTGTCACTATTGGGAGAAATGAAGGGCAGTTGCTAAGCAATAGGAATTACACTCAGGTCATTCTTTATCAACATTTTATAATAGTTTACTTTCATGAATAGTGTTAACTCTTTAATAATAATCCAAAAAAATTCTGAATATTCAAATGTACGCAACAATAATAAAGATGAACTACGAATGTCTCGGTCCTTGTATATGAGCTATAATACGCTTGCAGAAAGTCAACTGTGATCAAGAAAGCTAAAAAAATCAAACATTATTTTAGCTAATGTGTTTAAGAATGTAAGAGGTTGAGCAGCACAAAAATTAAATCTTCCCAGACAAATATTGTATTGACCACTATAAGAAGACTTTTTACCTTCATCTTTTTGAATCATTAGCTTTATTTGTAATACGAAGGATGTCCGTAAGCTGTTGCACTTCATCTACTTCATAATACTTACATTTTACCCCCAAAAAAAAAAAAAATCAAATATTATAAGTGCTTCATTTTTAATCTTTGCAAAATGCTGATTTTCACACAAACGATCTATACACTTTGACTGGATACAAGCATAAGCTCAGCACCAAAGAGCATGTGGGAGAACTTTCTTGGGAAGTTTCTCTGTATCCGCCGACCAAAGAATATATAAAACACTATCGGGATAACAAGTCATACTTGAGGGATTAGGTGTTCCATTATTTATACATTTAATATTAAAAATTGAATAAAGAGATAAGTGCAAGTAGGTACTAATTGATTCCTTGCAGTACATATCAAGTCACCCAAGAGGATTCCTCATGAATAAGAAATTGCTCCATTTTTTCTTTTTTAACGAAAAAGCATTTCTTTATGATGGGTGAATCCCGTGGGTTGTACTTGTCGATGTTTTCCTAATATTTTACACTGCTAATACTAGGTTTTCATACAATCTCATGCGACTTTGAAACAACGCTCACTTCTAGAGCCCGCCACAGCAATTACAACCAGACATAGTATATAGATATTAAAACGAAAAAAAAAAATAAAAAATGTACCTTGTCTTTGGTTGAAAAGAATGCTTTCGATGTTGATTTTTCATTGACATTAGTGTGAAGATACCTTGGGTTTTAGTTTTTCGCCTTTAGAAAGAATGTATTGATACAATTTTTTGCTTATAGTTTTCACTAGAAATAACAAATTGAATGACAAATTATTAAATAAGAATGAAGAGCAACTTGGTCCCTCCATTTTAGGGTCTATTTGACAACCAGCCAAATAGTAAGTGATTCTGATTTTTTTATTTCCGGGAGTAGTTTGAGAACAGAATCACATTTGGTAAAATTTTTGTTCTCGGTAATAGATTTGGAGTAGAATCAAGAATTAAAAAAAAAAAAAAGTTGATTCTTATTCCTAGGAACAAATCTAAAAATTAAGTCTTCTTCTATTTTCTCTTATTCTTCTTCTTCTTCTTCATCTATCGCTATCTCGTCGTTGCCATCCGTCGCCATCTATCGCCGTCATCCGGTGGTCACCGGCAACTGGTTTGGCAAGCTCATCAGGCCAGGGCAAGGTCTGGTAAGCTTGCTAGAGGCAAGCCTAGCCATTGACGAGGCTCGCCTAACTCCCCACCGGTAGCCAAGCAAGCCTCACCAAGCCCCGGTGAAGCCAGCTTGGCCACCGACGAGGTTGGGGGAGCCTCACCCAGCTGTCGGCAAGACTTAGCTGATGAAGGTCAGTGACGCTCTAGTGAGGTCGCTGGCCCTCGGTGACCGGCCACTTGAAAAAAGAAGAAGAATATGAGAAAAAGGAAAAAAAATATTTAAAAATTAAAGAAATTGATTTGGAACATAATCAATGAGTATTGTACCAAACGTAAGTTTATTCTAGAATTAGAAATTTTGGATAATTATCAAACGGTTTAAAATACTTAAAAATTATTCCTATGGCTAAGCAAGCCTTGCCAAGTCCCGGTGAAGCTAGCTTGACCATCGACGAGGTTGGGGAGCCTCGCCTAGCTACCGGCGAGGCTCGGCTGACTAGGGTCGGCGACGTTCCGATGAGATTGCGGACCCTTGGCGACCAGCCACTTGAAGAAGAAGAATAATATGAGAAAACGGAAAAAAATTATTTAAAAATTAAAAGAAATTGATTTAGAACAGAATTAATATTCTCCTTCAACATCACACATGGGAAATAGTGCCAAGACCTACAAAGAAGAATGTGATTGGAAGTAAGTGGGTTACCCATCCGTGTTCTATCTATCAGATAAGAAGAATTATAGCAGGAAGACAGCACCAACCGATCTGGACTTTCTTTAAGGGGGAAACTTAGAAGCTCGACTTGAAGGCCTTCCTCAGAACTAACTATCAGGGGAGCCCATACCTAAGAGAGTCAGCCTGTCAGAGTTTGACTGGCAAATGAGTCTTTCTATCTATTGTATTAATACCGCTGTCGCTAAATCTTTCCGTTGAAGAATCGGATGAAAGACTGCCAGAGAAAGGCTACTATTATAGAATCAGAAATTTTGGACAATTATCAAACGACTTAAAATGCTTAAAAATTATTCATGAGAATAGAATAAAAAAAAATTATTTCTGATCAGAATCTGTTCTCAGGAATAGAATTGTTATTAAAGGCTTCCTCATTCTACTATGTTATTGGGCATTTCAGAATAAATTGAATTAAAAAAAGAGATAGAGAGAAAAATCCAAGGTTGGTGAGATTGTCTCACAAGCTCACCAACATGTTGACAGACAATAAATCTGTCCACTCAACGTACGGACAGCAAGGTAACGCAGCACTAACCGTGTCGAGGTTATAGGCCATGGTGGCCACGTGGTCACACTATTTGTGATCCGCAAATCTAGGCAAAGATTTCAAAGTAAATATATCATCACTCCGGGATGATATTTCTTTTGATTCTACATATTTGTTCAAGAAGAATTTCATGAAAAACACACAATTTCTAAAAAATAGGAGAAATCGAACTACTATAATGTGTCCCTGGTTGTTTGTCCTATTATAAAAAGTGTGAGAGCAAAATTTTCAGAGTGTATATCTCATCGCCCTGACAATTTTTTGTGCGATCTTTTTTTTTTTTTTTTTTTTTATTCTATGTAACTTTTGCAACAACTTTGAGAGGATGAGACTTTTAGAGTGTGTATCTCATCAATTTGACAAATTTTTTAGCCACAATTCTTTTGATTTTGCATAACATTTCAAAAAGGATTTTATGAAAAATATGAAATTTCAAGAAAATATGAGGAATCAAGGTTTGTATAGAACTGGACTTATGAAATGTGTGCGCCATGAATAGAGAAAGCCTCATGACCTTATTTTGCAAAGACTCTTAAATGCTCAAGTATGTATTTATTAATGTCGTGCATGCGTGAACTTAGATGATTGTCTATGTAAGGAAAATGGACAATTTTCTACACAAGGAAGGATAATGAATTGGGGTTATAAGAGATATACTAACCATACCTTGTTATGTCATTTAAGCATTTAACACATGGGTAATTTGAAATAAATCCATTTCTTTTTATGGAGAAACGAAAGAGTGAGATAAAGATTGGTTTTAAATCCATTCATATCTGCTAAAGTATTCGGATTACATGTGAAAGGGTTTCATTTTGTAAATCATTAATTAATTCTTGGTAAAACGATAAAGTATATATCTTGTATTAATCATGTATTAATCGACGGATGGGCAACGTTGCAATTTTTCTAGTTGCAATGAAAAAACAGAACGTGGGTCTGCGAAACTTTTAACGCAGAACAGAGATGGGAGGACGCCATTGCTGGCGGACCGTACAGATGGCAGGTGGAACTTTATGGAGCGAGACAGAGTCATCATCAAATCACTGCGCGAAAGCTGGATGAGATTTAACCTTTTTACGTACAATCGGGACCTCTTGTTGTAGGTTGCGGACAAAACACACGACTCGCCGAAAAGGAACTTGAAATTGTCCGGTCTTGAAATGTCACTGTTCGGGAAAGCAATCGGCATTTTATCAGGGTGTGTTCCTCGGATGCTCCCCACATGGGAGTGTTTGGGAACGCATGGTTTGGCTCGTTCACGTGTACTCCGTTGGAAAAAAGGATCTAGGCGGTCGTTAGATAGACCGAAGTGTCAGCTTTCAGATGTATCACGGATTCAATTAGCCAATTTATGAGATTTTGTGATGATAGATAAATCTTGCGACATCCTAAATTAGCATGATGTGTTTCTAAGTGGTGCCAAAGCAGGTAGGGCGTGATCGGATGAAATGATAATGCGTTGACGGCCAACCAAGATGGAACTATCTACTCTCATATCAAAGCCAGCCAGGTTAGGCATGTTGGCTGTCGATTCACCATGAATTGAGGCCATTTGAGTTGCCATAGCGCCCGCTGGTGATTCTAACGAGGGGACGTGCTATTAGAGCTAGTAGGGTTTTCTCAGCTCTATTGTGCAGGATGGCATTTTACTCTGTGTAGTCAAGATTTGGGATTTGAGGCGTGAGATGCTAATTGTACGTTTTAAAAGCAGAGGATGTAAATTGATACGATAGTTAAACTTAGAAGATGGTTTTTGTGATTATCCCAAGTTAAAAAAAACACCAATCACCCAACGCATGTATGCTCACAAATTACAATGGGACTAGATCGGTCCGGCTGCTAGGCCCAATATTTTTCTATGGGCCTATTTCCATGCTTGGAAGATCATCTTCCTCCATGCACTTTGCAACCCTTCAAAACTCGGTTGAAATGAATGCTTTCGACCGGACACTACTACTGCTCTGTATATGAAAGAACAGAACATTTTCCCCCGTACTGGTAGATTTTTGAAGAAGTTTGTTTAGTTGTCGACAGATATCAACGGAGAAATTACCGGTTACATATTTTCTTGGAATATATTGGTAACTTACCACCAATACTTTTAGAAAATCTTAACTCTTTTCAACGGTTTGCAAATTTAAAACTTTTTTTTTTTTTAAATGTAAGATTCATTTATAAGATTCACAGAAAACAAGATTTTTGGAAAATGTTTTCCGGGAAAGCATTATAAAAATATTTTCCTTTGTTTGGTGATACATGACTGAAAATATTTTTTGGTGTTTGGATTGCATTTGAAAAATGATTGAAGATGTAGAAGACGCCGACGAAGAGGAAGGGGAGGGAGCGAAGCCAACGGGAGCGCAAGAGGGGCTATGGTTGGATGAGGCGGCGGTGACGAAAAGGAGGGGGGAACGAGAATGAGAGAGGGAGGAGTTAGGGTTTATGTTCACAGGCAAAAAAAGAAAAATGAAAATAAGAAAAAAAAAAAAAAAAAAAAAAAGAAAGAAGAAAAGAAAAGATATAATAATAACAAATTCAAAATTTTTAATTAGAAATTCTTTTTAATAATAAATTTTTCATCAAGCAAGGACCTTAAAATATTTTGGAAACGTTTTCCGGTTTTTTTAAAAGAGGAATTATTTTCCTGAATTTAAGCTTTAGAAGGAAAACATTTTCCGTTGACTCATTTTTCTAAATGAATCAAATGCTGGAAAATGAGGAAAACATTTTCTTGGAAATTATTTTTCGCAAAACAAACACACCTTAAGAATGTGAAAGAATGGAGTGAGGGAGTCTCCATATGGTAGCCAATATTACATTGTTTGGGAAGGTCTAAAGTTTTTGTAATGTGAAGGTCACCCTCTGACAAGTTTACGAATTTTAGCCACGATGATGGAGACATAATTTGACTTGCTTTGGAAACGTCTACAGTTACATTCCATCTAAATGCAATATATAGTTTCTAAGAAAGTTACGTTGAGAAGCCTTGCTGTCAAGTTCTTGCCTTTGGTAGCCCTAATCATCCATTGGAGTTCATCATTTCATCCTCCTAAAGAATAATGGATTATGTATTGTACGAGGAATAATATGCCATATGCTTCCAATCCAGGTGCATTGAAAGAATAGATGATTTGATTTTCCAAACCAACCAAACACAAATTACAATGGATTCCCACCATGGGCATCCAACATGATATGATCTCCGCTATTGGTAATCTATCTATACAAACTTGTCGCTAACCCCGCTTATCCATTTAGTTGATACCATCCCACAACCGGTCCCACACTCCTGAGTTTATCGTATAACTTTTTGTAACGATAACTTTGCCTAAATATGGCTGAAGATAAAGTCAATCTTAATTTAAGAATACCATGCCAACTCCATGCCATACTACCTTTGATTTCAAGCTGCATAGTCAAAATGTCTCTACATTTGGTACTGTGAACCCACTTACTCCATAAGGAAGACAATGGAAAATTTATGAGTCTTTGGAGCATGTGGCCCAAGAAAACTTTGTTCCATAGATTTAGATCAAGCAACCCTAGTTCTCCCTCCCTTTTTGGCAAGCAAACTATTTCCCAAGCAACTTTATGTGATCGGGGCCTTCCCTAGTTCCATAGATTTAGATCAAGCAAACTTATTATTCTTTATTTTACCAGTGACTAACGTTTACAAATACTTTTCTTGATTTTACATATTTTTATTGGCTTACCTACTCTCAATTTGAGTTACTTGTCAATATTTATTTGATTTCTTTTTATCTATCAATTTTTATTATCGCTTACCAACTTTTATTCATCTTTGTTAATGATGATTAGTTAGGTGTCTAACCATGGACCAAAAATCATCTGACTTTTTTGTTTTTTAACAGTTTGCATGCTTATTTGCCCCTATTTCAGTCGTTGAAAAATTCTTTTTAGGGAAAAAGACAATGGAAGTGTCATAATTTTTGTACGATATTCATTTTGGTGCCAAATTTTTGTCGGATCACTTACGCGCCAAATTAGAGAAAAAATGATTACTTAAGTGTCTCCGACTATAAATTTCAGCAATTTATCCCATGTGGTTTCTATTTTTTTTTGTGAAATTTTAATCTCTATGTTGCTTTTTGAAAAAAAAAACGTCCGACGTGGGCGATGAACTGACTTAAAACTCATTCTCTCTCTCATCTAAGAACAAAGATTGCTTGGCTTAAGTTCAACGTCTCAACAAGGAAGGATTCATCTTCAATGACGACCAAACCGCTGCAAATACAGCTCCAACTCCACCTGCGGCAATGCAACCCATTCCTCTCTCCCAACCTCTCCCTCAACATCACCGCATTCATCTCCTCCTATTCAGTCCGCGGCTCTGCGGCCTTCATTGACGACTGCTCCAGCCTCCCCGCCCCTTCTGCGATGGCGGGTATCAGCTTGTTGCTCGCGTTCATCGGGTTACAGAACAATCAAGGAATCGGACTCATTGGCTACAGTCCTTCGACACGGGTGTTGGCCAACGGCATGGGTGGCTTGGCACCTCAAGGCACCGTTTCAGGTGAGATATCTATTTAGCCGATCGAGTCACTCAATCACATATAGATAACTTCATGAAAAAGTACAAGATGACATACGTACATGGAGAAGAAATATGCATACCTTACATATAAGATGTAATTATCGTGACATATCATCATGGCCAAAGTACATCTCCATTGCCCATCAGTTTTTTAGGACGACATATCATGATCTTTAGGACAAATTAAGATGACTTGCCTTTCCTAAACCACTTAACAACAAATTACGTGGGCTCACTAAGTAATTCTCCGCATTAGGTGACATAATGTGCTTGGGTAATCGCATGGAAAGCCCAACCTTATGCCTTGGCATAGTAGGGTTCATAATAATCGCATTTTGCCTGGTGAATAACGTCAAAGGGGCGATGATATACGGCATTGTCTTCGTCACGGTCGTCTCGTGGCTCCGGAACACCGCCGTCACGGTGTTCCCGGACACAGAGCAAGGGAAGTTGCACTACCAGTACTTCAGGAAGGTTATGGACGTCCACTCGATCAAGACCACGGCCGGAGCTTTGAGATTCAAGGACATCGACAAAGCCAGTTTCTGGGAGGCTCTAGCGACGTTCCTATATGTCGACATTCTCGACACCACGGGGACACTGTACTCGACGGCCAAATTTGCCAGCTTCACAGATGCAAACGGTGACTTCGAGGGCCAATACTTTGATTTCATGTCCTACGCGTCGTCGATCATAGTAGGGTCATACACTTATGTATTCTCATCAGTGTCATCCCCAAAAAATGTTGAATCATTCGCCATTGAAAACAAAACAGAAACGGTGTTTTTCAATTCGTTTTTTATTTTATTTATTTTATATACTTCATATTTACAACAAATGAGAGATAGATCAATGAATACATGTAGTTTTGGAGGATCTTGGTCATTGAAATTCTCGTGTTTGATTTTGGATCGAAGATTTTCAAAAGGAGTCAACACGCATCCAGGGCAAACTAGTTTGGAAATTCGGAATTCTTCCTTTTGCACTCTTTAGATACATCTCCATGAGATTTTAGAATCATGAAAGGGGAGGTAACCAGCAAATAGAACAGAAAAGATCACGCCGCACGCCCAAACATCAGCTTTGGATCCATCACAGCCCTTTGGATTGATCGCTGCCGGAGCAACATTAGGGTCCCAGAAGTCGCGCAGCAACCTATCTGGAAACTTTGATATGGTGAGCGTGCAGAATCAAAAGTCCGAGACCTTTTAAATTTCCCATTCTCATCGGAGAACAGATTCTCCGGTTTCTAGGCAGGGTGACAGATGCCTCGGCTGTGACAACCGACAGCAGCATTTAGCTGTCGAAAGTGTCTCTGGGCGACGGCCTTCAGTTTCCCTTTGGTCACCTTGTTGAATAGCTAGCGGCATTTAGCCTTTTCCATGACAAAGTGAATCTACGCCTCGGTGGCCATGACCTCGTGAAGCTCCACCACATGCGGGTGCCTAATTAGTCTCATGACCGAAATCTCTCGCTTAATCTGATCAATTCTTCCAACTTTCAAAACCTTCTCTTTGTCAATCATCTCAGCAGCAATGCTCATGTTCACGAACCATTGCAAGCCTTAATTCCCCCAGTCTCGATACATGTTCAACACACAAAAAGTTAAAACAGTCGCAAGGTTTGCAAGTGTTCATTTCGGCGGCCCCAATTCATAGCGCCAAAAGCAATCACATAAATCAAGTGTGCGACTGCAAAACTCACATACAGATCATCTTTAGTACTAAACACATTCACCCATTGCTCGCATTATAGCGAAGAACAAAATCACTGGGATTTCTTTCCGCAAATCTTCCTTGAGATAATGGAGCGGGAGACAGAGGTCAAGTGCAGCATCAATGTCTGAAGTGCCTCACATTAGTGAAAACAAGCGAGACGCCATACTTGTTACAACATTCTATGGCGTCCTGATCTCTAATGCTTCCACCAGGTTCAGCAATGACAGCAACCCCACTCTGACAAGCTTCTTCTACTGCATCGTTCCAAGCTGCACATGAACAGAACAAAGACCCATCATGGACGGATAACAGACATTCAGCTTATTAAATCCACCTTGACATTAAATATGAGACTTCAGTACAAGCATGTGAATCACAGTTTAGGTATTGACTTCCACGTCATTTTCTAAAATGTATCCCTGATCACCTAACCGTTTATGGATGTTAAGTAAGAGAAGTACATAACATAAACAATTGTCCCATCGGCAGCATAATCAGCCACGCCATTAAAGCCAGCGATGGGTTTTTCCCACTGATAATTGTGGGCTATTCCATCACCATCACAAGTAATATAAGAAAAATTAGCTTGATTTTTACCAAATGGGAAGAATGCATCACTCGCCAAAGCTGCCCCCTTGACCTCCTCTCCTGATTTCCTCATAGCTATCCTCAAACTCTCCAAACGGTTTGGTTGTCCGCTTCCCATGCCCAACATGCACTTGTTCTGGCCACAGTCAACAAAATAGCATTCAGCTCTCCCATCAACTTGCAAGCAAAAGAGAGATAAAACAAAAGTGGCATTACAAAAGTACCTTCGCTATGACAATGGCATTGCTCTTGACATGCTTAACGCAGAGCCATGCAAACTTAGCATCCTCAAGCTCTCTTTCTTGAGGAGTTGTCCCTGAGACCGCATTGAACTGGATGTCTGCGGGAGTTAAATCATCGGAATCCTGAGCCAACCACCCCCCACCGACCTGTCTCAATGAAAGCTTCCCTTTCTTGTTCTCCTTCGCTTCAAGGATCCTCAACGTTTTTGATTTCCCACGGAGAACCTCTAGCCCCTTCTTTGAGTACTTTGGTGCCACCACAATCTCATAGAACATCCGAGTTTCACCATCCGTTGGGCTTCTGAACTCCCGGATTTCCCTGGCCAAATTCTATATGCACAGTCCAACATTGCAAGGATAGTGTTGGTGTTCAGCTTGATCAACATTAGCAAGTGAAATATTATAATCCTGAATCGACAATATGAGATCTGCATCTACACCACTATTTTTGTTACATTTTTAGGAATGCCTGTGCTGAACAATGTTTAAGTTTACTCACACGCTCCTTGTTATTCATCAGCGAATTATCATATGGTAAAGAATGTGACCATAGGCCTAACATTTGCCTTAGTTCTTAGCTCAAACTAGTCAACTCAACAATGAGCTTCCACTCTGAGGCTACATGAATAAAAAATGATAAGTCTCTTTCAGTTTGTTATATTTGGATTCAGTGAATCTGCAATATGAGGAAATAAGAATTTTTATTTCACTTACATAATGAAATAAGAATTTACCTCATCAATTTCTACATTGAAGGCCACTATACCACCAAATGCACTGACTGGATCCGCTTTGACTGCTAATCTGTATGCTTCAAGAATATCGCTGCGGGAAGCCACCCCACAAGGATTTGTGTGCTTTACAACGACACATGTAGGGTCGCTAAATTCAGATACACAATTCCATGCAGCATCCGCATCCAGATAATTATTGTACGACATTTCCTGCAGCATCAGTACATAATTCACAACAAATGAGAGATAGATCTGCTATTGTTATCACGATCTGTTGATGAAGAAAAAGAACTTTGTGGGACAAATGACTCCTGCAACTGCTCAAACACTTCTAAAGAGCATCTAATCTCATCTCAAAGACAGGTGGTTGAATAGTTAAAAAGGAAGCCAATTAGTCCCCTTTAGCGCTGATCTCCTTTGAAAAACATATTAGCATTTACTAAAACTTAAACAAATATCAGCATTTTACTATAGCTTAGCAATCTGCACACTCAAATATACAGATAGTTGACCTGGAAAAGAAAAGAAACTAGAAGCTCCTTAAGAATGATTCATAGAATTTTATCACTGCCAACCAAACCACAAGTTTGAGCTACCCTGTTAGACGGAGTAGTTTGGTATTTAAATGCTCTATTTTTGCCACAACAGACAGGCTAGCATTTTAACCAAAGATTGGGTTGAAGATCACTATGTTAAAGAAGCAAATAAAGTGCCTGAGAGATTTGAAATGGGGACCTCTTGCGCTGATACGATATTGATTTCATAAGGCCTTTGTCAATTTGTCAAAAAGTTTCAGCTATTAGAAGAAGTCACAGTTTGTTAATTTAATTCTCTAACAAGATCCATTTTTGGAAATTGCCTCCTCTATCTCATGAAATCTTAAAAGCTAGATAATTTCTAGATCCATTTCAATATCAGCATCCTCAAAAGATTGATTTAGATTTAAACATATAACAATCAAGGACTCACCTTTCCATGATGTTGGATTGCAGTCGCAATACCACCTCCATTAACCTCAGCAAGACTCTTATCCACATAAAATGCAGCCTTCTGGTGGGGATTTTCACCATAACGAAGAGAACTTTTAAGAGATAGAGGCACAGTTAAGCTGGGAGGGAATTTCTCTATCAAAAAGAAGAGTCGTCAACCTCTACATAAATCAGTTCAAAAACTAACAGAGTAACACAACCACTAAAATTACCAATCTCCACAGGAAACAAACTAAAGGATGCATCCGAACCAAGTTTCTAAAAAAACCCCTCATTTGCATGTGTTTAGACCTACATGCATTTTTAAATGCCCTAACAGCTATGACATCAATTGAGAACATGAACCAGATAAATACCTCCAGTTGTTTGTCTCCAAAGCCACTCTGACACTGCAGAATCATAGGAAGCAACATGTTCAAAGGCCTTCCAAGCAAGTTTTCTACGGAACTGTTGATCATCTCCATCACTCTTCAGGAACTCCAGCAGTGCAGGGTAGTCATGTGAATCAACCACAACAAGGACATCCTTATGATTCTGTTAGGAGACAAATGTTGACATCAATTCAGATTATGAGCATATATAATGGTACTCGATGCAAAACTACAGAAAAATCTACCACATGCATATTGATATTTAGAGGGCAAAGCTAGCAACAACTCTTCAAAAAAAAGTGCAACATATTAGACATACCTATTATAGTATATTATTTAACAAGCATCACAAGAGAAATTGTTGTTTTAGCAAAAAAGCACAAGAAATCATTCCCCAGATAGTAAGAAGAGAGCCTGGTGACGCAATCTCAATGTAAAAGTTACCGTGCTCTCAATCAATTACATGTCTCAGTAAACAGTGCCATTGTAGCAAAGTTTGCATAATATCAGCAAGCCCAGTGTGACCGAAGACACCAATAAAATCATATTCCCGCATACATCCAAATTGATGAGCAATGAGGCAAAAATGAAACATAAACAAGTGCATGCTCCAATAACAATGAACATGAACATTGAATAGTGAAAAACCTTTGCAGCAGCTCTGATCATGGCAGGACCACCAATATCAACATTCTCAATTCCATCTTCAAATTCAATATCAACCGCAGAGGTAACTTTGTCATAGAAAGGATACAAATTAACCACCACCACATCAAAAGTACCTGCACAAGTTCCATCTTGCATTTAGTATAGTAAAATGATGCTAAGAACATTATGTGTTTGTCCTCAGAATTTCCAAGTTGAAAAACTGTCAGAATGTTACTTCAAACATTAGCATGTACAAGTATATGAATTTGTTTGTGAACACCTTAAATGTAGATTGCATAAACTTACAAGACCATAAAACCCACAAGAAAACTCACCAATTCCATGTTTATTAAGAGCCTCCATGTGATGCTGTTGATCTCTCCTAGCAAGGATTCCTCCATGAATATGGGGATGCAAGGTCTTTACGCGACCATCCAGCTGTTAAATAGAGTAATGTGACATTCCCAAGTTAAAATCTAAATTGTTTTGCCAAAGGAAGAATCTTCTCTATGTGGTGTGTGCCTGGTTGCAGGGAAAAAGATGAAATTATCATATGTGAATGTTAAAGAGGGAAATCCTATGTCAGATGTCTCAAAAGACAGAGATATCACAACCACTCACAAAGAGACAACCATGACAAATACTTGGAATGTACAAATTGAAAATTGTGATCTTGAAAATCCAAAAATACGGTCTCAGTAGAGGAACTCTTGAAAATCTTTGATAAGCATTAATGACTTGAAATTGATTTCTTTGTCATGAGCTGGAAAGTCTTGGGCTGTCTGAAGTGGTTAAGGTATCTGATCTATGCCACCATTGTCAAGAATTGATGTAGCATGATAATGTTAGCAAAAGCTGTGAGATCCTAGATAAACATCTTGAAGCCATGAGGGATTTCAGGTTATATGGCATCAGTGCAGTGCCAATCTTGACTGTTGTCATCACTCATTATAATCAGCCTCTTAAGACAAGGCAACTAAAGAAAGAAAAGAATAAACAATGCAAGTAAGGGACAAAGAAACAAACCATCTCAGGGAAGCAAGTAAGCTGTTCCACTTTGGTAACAGACAACCCAGCATTTTCCAGAGCAGATGCAGTTCCTCCAGTTGAGACAACAGTATACCTAAATGCTTTAATCAGTTAAAATGAGCACTCGAATGAGCCAACTCGACAAGTACTTATACCATGTGCACCCCTGTATAAAAATACTACCCACAAGCAATGAAACGTGCCTAAAATCCAATCCAACAAAAACAGTGTGGCTTCAGCACCTAAGCTACACCACATGCACGCACACGCACACGAACACGCACACAAGATAAGTGTGCAAAGTAAAGTCCTCACCCCAATTCCTGGAGGCCCTTTCCAAGAAAAGCCAAATCAGTTTTATCAGACAAAGATATCAATGCCTGCTTGCCCCTGAACATTGAAGAAAGGAAAAAAAAATCAGATTTTTTGCATTTACAAAAGGGCACACACCCAGGAAAAAAGAACGACGACCCTCTTCATAATCTGGAATGATGAGATCAACGAAGAAGTTAAAGACGCGAGGGAAAAAGAGGGGTACGAGGAGCAGAAGGGCGCAGCTCCTTGTCGGGCGCGGACAGAATCTCAGCCTCGGTAGCCATGGCTTTTATCGGAGGAGCTGCGCGCCACGACGAAGACGATTGAAGTCGAACACACACCACAGGTACCTGCAACCCGCATGAGGCAAGACGGAGAGAAAGCAGATAGGGTTGAGAGCGGAGACTGAAAGCCCCACACACCAAAAAAAAAAAAAGGACAAAACGAAAAGATGAACGAATTGCGCCGGAATTTCTACCGGGTGAGAGGTGGAAGGGCGAGTTCTGGTCCGGTGAGTGGTGGTGGAGTGAAGCAGAGAGCTTCGGGAGGAGGCGGCGGCGGCGGAGGAGGAGGAGGTGGAGGCGGCGGGAGAACCCAACATGCTTTACTCTGCTGTGCTGACTGTTGTGTTTTGCTTTGCGAGTGTTCAAGCAAACCCCTGACCTTTTCGCGCGGCGCCGGAAGACTGTCGTGTGCACGTGCCAGAGGCACAAAGGAAAATGCTAGATGCTTTTGAAGTTGCACTTTTCTATCCCGCGAATAAATTTTGCTAATTAATGTTGGAGATATAGTTGCCACGCTTGGATTATTTGATTTCCTAATTATGAAAGTCACGGCCAAGAGGTTTCAATAGATAAAGGGCTGTGCCTTGTCACATAGGACCTCCTGTCATCGCTTGGATTCCTAACATGACTCATTTCGGAACTTTTCAAAGGCGAGCAATACGGTAATTGAGCCGCATTTTAGAAATATCTAGCCATTAATGTCGCTAGTTGATAGTCGTCATTAGTGTTGGTAGATATGGCGATGCGATCTCGTCTGCTGGATAAAAAGTCAATTAATTTAAGGGCTTCTAGTATAAGAAGGGTGTCCTCTCCCTTATTTGTATTAATCCAATCATTTCAGTAATATCAAAACTATTTTTTTTTTCTAGAACTCCTATCTCTAGAGACTTTCTCTCTCTATGATCAGGGGTTTGCGACGAGCGATCCTCGGTCCGATCCCACACGATCCCAATCAATCCATTACTAGTTGAGGACTGGCCTCTTGACCTTCAGGTCAGGGTTTGACTTCCAAAGTTTGTCAACAATTTGTAACTTAAGCGAGGCCCTAGAGGGTGGGTTGTTGGGCTAATCTTTCTCGAGCGGATCCTCGATATTAACAAAAAAAAAAAAAAACTCTTTCTCAAGTTTAATAATTGAATCTTACAGTAAATTTTTATGATCATGAGAGTCTAAACAACACTTACTCGTCCAAATTTAGGGCCCCACCCGGTTCGAGGGTGATGAATGACGGGCAATTTCGATAGATTGGGTTACGTCCGGTTGCCCTGCACATCTCCGAACCAGGATCCTTGGAAAATCAACGCAACTCGAAGCAAATCAAAATAAAACTCAGAGAAACTTACCATGGGGAGAGGCACGCGTCAGTCGAGGGTCGGCGGTCGAGGCCCGAGCGCGATGATAAATCGTCGTCGTCTTCTCAGGTCTGAGCTCGAGGCTAGCGCACGTCTGTCACTTTCTCTCACTCCACGACTCTTGCGACGCCGTCTTCTGGCTCCTTTGCATTATGCTTCCGGCCAAGAAAAAGGTGGTACCGCTCACGTCTGTGTGTGGAGAGGTTGCAGCCCAAAAAAAACCAGAACCCTCTCTCTGTCCCTCTCTCTCATGCCAAGAACCAGCCCACCCAAGCTCTCTCTCGGGCTCTCTCCAGTAGAAAAACCAGAAAAGAAAGAAAAGAAAAAAGGCCCACCATCCGAACGTCGTCACATCGACCTTTATCCCCTCTCGGTCCTTTTTCTCTCTCTCCAGTGCGACGCCCGCTCGGCCCGTAACGCACGACATTCCCTACCCCGGGCATCGCGCGCGACGCTTGTCGCCAACGTCCTCGCCGTCCTCGCTTTGTACAGCCGTCCTTCCCCGTTCGTCGCAATGCCGGGGACCGAGGCGAGCCGCCGAGGAGAAAGAAGAGGGAGCGAACGGGCTGGGCGGAGGAAGAAAAGAGGTGGGCCGGCCCGTGGGCCGCATGGGGAAAAAGACGGTGTTCATGGACCCCGATCATGTGTTCATGGACACATAAACAACCAACAGTTCGCAGCCAATCATCAAACAAGCTTAAACTTTCATCGGTCACATCCAGCAACACAGCAACCAGGAAACATATACCAAAAAACAATGTGCCGATTTGAGTTCAATAAGAAGGATTATAACTGAGATCGTAATCCTTTAACCAATGGATGGCTCCTCCCATGAAAACAAACGTGCTGAAAAATGCTCAAAATAGATCAGAACCGGGTCGAACCATACGCTGGGCATAGAAAGCCCAACACGAATATGGACTAGAAATAGAAAGCCTCGGTCTCACGGTTCGGCCAAGACGGGGCGAGGCAATAGTGGTTCACGGGAATGAGTTTTGACCGCGAAAATTTCTACCCGGCTCGAAAACGGCCGCTAGAGGGCGAGCTCAAGACAAATTAATCTAAGGCCGACCGGCTTGCCATGTCTCCGAGATGAGATCCTCGGGCAAAGCGAAAAATAGGACAGCCGGGTCTTACCGTGTGCTCGACGCGAGGAAGAGGGACACGTTCACGACGAAGATCGCCAGCCCAGGACTCCCGCGCGGCCGCTACTGGAAGGCACCCACGCACTGTCGGACTCTTCTCTCTTCTCGTTTCTCTCTCTCTCTCTCTCTCTCTCGGTCTCTCCCCTCAATCTCTGTTTCCCCTCCCCTTTTCAAGAAATCTCACCGGTGATTCCCTGCCGCCGCCTCCTCTCCTCAGGACCAAGTTTGGTCCATTTTCAGCTAAGGGCCGCCTCTGGAATCGTGGCTAGGACGCCCGCTCTACCGCCGTTGCTCTGCCTTCTCTAACCTGCGCCGTTCTATGCAGAACGCGTGCATGAGGGAGACATCAGGGGCTGGGCTGAGAAGAAGAGAGGAAAAAGAAGCGGCCGGGCCCATGAAAAGGCCAGGCCCAGGTGGGGAGGAGAGAAAGGACCGGATCGAACTCCCCCCCTCCCTTCTTTAGTCTATTACCATTTGCTAGTCAAGCCATTCGTCCATTTTTGTTGTTTTCATTTTTTGATGACTCACCGACAAAATCAGGCATCGACAGGACCTACTCCTATTTCTCCTGTTCATAAGCAAGAATCTATTGATCAATAAATAAATAAAACCGTCTTTCAAATGGTGATGAAGAATTATAAAGAGAAGAAAGAACGAAATACTGTTTCTCAATTTTGATAACTAAACCTCAGTAGAAGTCTTCATGATCATGGGAGTCTGAACAGCACTTTATTCCAGAATTGATAATAAGCAAACCTCCATGATCTCATAAACACTAATGGACCACAAAATAGCCAGAAGCCAACGACGAACCCAAGCGGCATGCCCATATAAAACCACTTTTTCTCGCTATCATCATAGTTGCTATCGTCACTAGCTTCTTCCATCCCGTTCGTGGTGATTGAGCAACTTTTGTTGAGCTGAAGTCCACACAATCCGAGGTTTCCTTCAAATGAACTTTTTGAGAATGTGAGAAACTGTCCGCTTATTGGGATGTTTCCTACAAGTTGATTGTTTGAGACGTTTAGTACTGAAAGGAAATTAAGATTTACAAGCTGAGCTGGTATGGTTCCATTGAGGTAGTTCCCTGATAGGTCTAGCGATTCAAGCTGACCTAGATTCCCCAAAACAGGAGGAATTGAACCCGAGAGGGCATTGTGGGATAGGTTGAGGACATGAAGTAAATTGAGATCTCCTAGTGTATTTGGTATTGGACCCTCCAATCTGTTGCTCGAGAAGTCAATCAACCTGAACATAGTTGGGATCTGAACGAATTCTAGCTTTACACCTTTCAAGGTTACCCTCATTGCATATTCATTGTAAATCCTTGCCATCTTAGGCGTGGTATCATAAAACGTATATTGTGGGTAATAATATTCAACATCAGCCTTCATAGCCACCCAAGATGCGAGGAGTCTCGTAGGCAGAGTGCCATTGAAATTGTTTGAAGACAAGTCAAAGATTTCAAGCATCTCCCAGATGCTATTACTATGTGTACATCCAATATCCCCATGCAATTTGTTGGATCGTAAAACAAGGACACGAAGATGCCCAAGATGGCATGGAAATGTCCCATCTATTTGATTGTCCCCAATGTTCAGGAAATTCAACATGCTGCAATTTGCCAATGACAACGGAATCTGCCCCTGTAATAAATTCTCACTGATGTCCAATATCCCCAAATTACATGTCATCGGGATGTTTTGCGGAATCTTACCATTCAACCGGTTATTCCTTAGATTCAATACTTTGAGCGGCTCCTTCATTAAACAATCGGGAATACTTCCATTCAGATGGTTATGCGATAAGTCAAGCATTTCAAGATTACCAATTTTGCAAATAGACTGCGGAATGCACCCATGGAGATTATTCTTCGAGAGGGAGAAGAACACCAATTTTGATAAGTTGTCGCTGATGTCATCTGGAATAACAGAATTTATGTTGTTATTTGAGAAATCCAAGTAGACAGCAGATGACTGGAAGGATAGCATATTCCCTCGGAGCTTGTTTGAATGGAGGTCGACTATATCCAGAATAGAAGTAAAATTGCCTAGGGGTGTTTTAGAATCCTCAAATAAATTAGAGGAAAGATTGAGATGATTAAGACTTTCTAGTGTCCATATCCATCCTGGTATATTTCCTCGAATATAATTGTGGGAGAGGTCGAGGAAGCTCAATTTGGATTGGTTAGCCAAAAACTGAGGGAATGTAATCAACTGGCAAGAAGCCAAATATAAGGATGTAAGGTCAGGGAATGAAGAGGCCTGGGAAGCAATATTTGTGGCATCAATGGAAAAACGATTGTAGGAAAGATCCAAATCTGAAAGATTTTTCAATTGTTGAATCCAATTAATATGAAATGAGCCACTAAAATTATTGGAAGAAAGTGAGAGTTGGTTGAGCCCTTGGAGTTCCCATATAAACATTGGCAATTCTCCTCCTATATTGTTGTTGCTCAAATCAAGTGTTTTCAGCATGTGTGATGGAGCATGAAAAAATCCCTTCAATTGACTAGAAAATTGGTTGTTAGAAAGTAGAAGAGCGTTAATCGATGGATGTGTGAACAGAGATGAAGGAATATTTCCTTCAAATAAATTGGATTGCAAATCGAGAATAAGAAGACTCGAGAGGGTTTCCCATTGTGTCAAATCAATTGAACCAGTTAGACTATTGGAGGACAAAGTGATTTGTATCAGATTCTTGGACTTGCTAAGTGATGGAACTGGACCAGTAAAATTGTTGGATGAGAAGATCAAATAAGAAAGTCGAGAGAGATTAGTCAAAGAGCTTGGGATATTTCCATCAAAGTTGCACCTCTCCAATTCTATTGTTGACAGATTCCTAAGATTACCAATTGAATCGGAGAGCCTCCCAGACATGTTAGTGAAACTAAGAACCAATGTCTGGAGAGAACCATTCTCCGAAAATTCTGGCAAAGAACCATGAAGGAGGAAGTTGGATGATAGGTCAATGGTTTGAAGTGTTTGTACCTGGAAGATTTCATGAGGAAATTCTCCATATAGGCCAGCTCCCCATAGGCTCAAAATTTTCAAGCTAGAGAAATTCGATAAGAAACTAGGAACTGTGGTGGACAAGTCGTTGCCATCGAGTTGAATGACCGATAGATTAGCAAGACTCATAAGGGAAGCGCTGATAGGACCAGACAAAGAACAGTAAGACATGCTCAACACCTCAAGTTTCGGCACTGAAGAAGACAACGCGTCGCACCACTCATTTCCATAAGCAAACATAATGACCCCATCAAGGTACAGCTCCCTTAACTCCCTCAAATCCCCAATCAGTGACCTCAAATCGGGCTTCTCAAGTTTCAGCCCAGCCCAACTGAGATCAAGAGTATGTAGCTTCGTCAGGCACGATAGCTCCACAGGAATTTGCCCAGCGAATCCAGCATTGGACAAGTTGAGATGCGCCAAGCGGCTGAGATTTGCAAGGCTCGACGGAATTGCCACAGTGTAGAAGGCGTTGAACGCCAAGTTCAGGCTCCGAAGGAACTCGAGCCTGAAGAGGCTCGACGAATCGTCGATTCCGCCAGAGATTGACTCTTCACTCAAATCAAGACCGACCACAAGACCATCCTCGCACGTCACGCCGCTCCATGAATTGGCACTTTGGTCCCATTGTACTAGCTTGGAAGACTCGGAGGCGTTGAAGACGAGGCTGTTTCTCAGCTCGAGCAACAGCAATCTTTGGTCAACGCGAAGACACTGGTCTGATGCTGAAGCCGTAGCAACGTCGGAGAAGATCGAGATCGTGGATATGGCAAGAAGAAGCCATGAGACCATCGAGCCGTTCATCGGAAGAAGTTGAGGAAGAAAGTTAGTCCAGCACTGAGGGTCAACCGAAACAGAATCAACACTGGGGAGTGGAGGAGTTGTCCGAGGAAAGCGCAATGCCTTCTGTTTGAAATTCGGGATGTCATTCCTTAGTCACCGAAGTTTGGCTTTTATTTCACTTTTGACAATACTAGCATAAATATTCTTTATTTAACATGCTTTTTCAATCGAAACGAAATGCGATAATTTTATTTTCAAGGAGAAAAGGGGAAAATTAAGGAAATCCGCCTAAAATGTTGAGATTAGAACTTGACATCCCTAGGAAATATTTTTGGCTTGTCTTTAAAAAAAACACATACATTATAGTCACTTTCTTTTATTAAATTAGTAGATTCAAGAAAAGAAATCAAAAGATTTACTTATATTTGAATTTGATTGTAAATATTTTACAGTACTATCAAAAAGCGAAAAAAGTATAAACTAAAGAATTGGAAAATACAGTGGATTAATTATGAAGTATGAAACGGGAAAATACAATAATATGTTGGAAAGATAGAATGAAAAACCAAATAAGAAAAAACTAAGAATAAATTTCTCGTTTATTAAACTGAAAAGAAAAATAAGAAGAAAAGGGAAACAGGCTAAAAGAAAAACGATGAAACAATGGGCGTTATGTGGTTTAAAAGAAAATAAAAAGAGCGAAAAATCCAAGAAGATTTAAAATTAAAAGAAAGAAAAGGAAAAAGCGTACTGTAAGCATGTTCAAGAGAAAGAAAAGAAAAAGCGAAACTGTAAGCATGTTCGGCTACCGCAGGAAAAACAAGGGATGCTTCAGCTTGGAAATTGGGAGCAGTCAAAGTAAACGCCTGCTGGTGGGGGCCATTCTGCCTAGTGTTACCGTTCGTTGCGGCACTGATGATGTTGTGTTGCTTTCTCTAGGAATCATGTGTAGGGTATAGGAGCAAAAACGCGTTTGGGTATGTCGTCTTTTCTGTAATCATTTGTGGATTTCTTAGTGTCAGTTTAATTTGCCCTGGCCAGATCAAGAGAAATCAAACTTCAATAAGTAGGATATGACGAGCTTAGGGAATTGGTTTATAATCTATTGTTAGTGATGAAAACAGATATGAAAACAGAATTTGGTTTATTAGAATGATCGAGAAATTTGCGCTTCAAAAAGTGTTAGATTTTATATTGGATCCATACTCATCTCAATCGCTGAAGCTAGATATTAAATCAGAGATGGATTTGAGTTTCATGTGAATGGGCCAATTTTTGGATTAGAGATAGTCGACGGACAAAAGATTGCTGAAAATGTCACAAGTTCTCTATTAAAAGAAAGTACATTTTCATCACATGTTATAATTTGATAACTAAATGAAAATAATTTTTATTTTATTTTTATTTATTTTATGGATTGATGGTTTTTTTTTGGTTAATTTGGGCTTGGGCCTACTTAAGGGTTCCCAATATTTTAGTAATCTTGACTAGTGTGCAAATGATTCTTATAAGCAATCTCAATTAATTATATCATAATTGTATTATGGGTCTGCACTGAGAACGTAGTTGCTGGGGCTGACTTCCATGGTAGATGCTAGGTAACGTTCCATGTCCAAATTTTCTTTGCTTTTCCACCTTAAGTAATGTCATCTTGCACAAAATCATGACCATATGCAAGATTCTCTTTGAACGAATGTCTAGCGATGGCCGAGACCGACTTTTAAGCAGTGTTGAGGATATTTTTCAGCAGGTACTTAGAAGAGGTCTAGTCAAATATTGTCTATTATTTACATTTGACCTAGACTTAACTCGAGAATTTAAAACTTGGATAGTTGATTTAAACTCAATCGAAGCTCAATTTTTATTTTTTTTCGAATAGAGCTTGACTCGTGATTTATTTTTATAAACTTGAAACGACTTAGTTTGATTCAACTCAATTATCATAGATGAGTTTCTATTGGAGCTTGATTCAAAACTTGAGCTCAAATTCCACTTTCGTAAAATCCGAACTAATGAGACATGGACTTGACTTAGTCTTCCACTGTAATTCATACTAATTTAAGCTAGCTTGTGTGGCTTGATTGACTTGCACATAAAAAGCAATTACAAACTGATGTAGAAGAATTATTTGAGAAAATGCTAGTAAAGCACCTGATCATTTCAATATTGAGTGTTGCGTATCTCGTTCAAGTTGAGTTTTTTTCTTCAAATTGGGATAAATCTATTTTTAATCCTCTAATTCATCATATTTGTGCGATTGGATCCTTAATAGAGGAAGCCATTCCCACTACGATGGACAGGTAGAGTCCATCGTGACCGCTTCTTAGAAGGTCTAACCTGTAATAAGTTCTTCACATTTTCCAATTATCAACAATCACCGCCACGGCATTCGCGCCACCAAATCCTCCAACCTTTCTCGTGTCTCTCGCTTTTCCACCTTTGTCTTCTACATATTACTCTCTTATTTTTTTTTTTTCTAGAATAAAACTAGTTTCTTTTGACCGAGAATGGGTGTAGAGTTGGAGGAGTCGATTCCCCAAAAAAACTAAAATTGAAGGATCCAAATGCACAGACAATATAAGTCGGGGCACTAAAATCGAACTTAATCCTACTAGCAAGGGAACACCGGTTAACTGAGGTATTCAAAACATTATCAACTAATAAAAGAAGTCCATGAATCGGCACTTTGGTCCCACTGTACTAGCTTGGAAGACTCGGAGGCATTAAAGACGAGGGTGTTTCTCAGCTCGAGCAAGAGTGATCTCTGGTCGACGCCGAGACACTGGGCTGACACTGAAGCCATAGTAGCAACGTCAGAGAAGATGGAGATTGTGGATATGGCAAAAAGAAGCCATGAGACAATCGAACCGTTCATCGGAGGAAGAGGTTTAGGAAGAGAGCGGGAAGAGGAGTCGTCAAAGGAAAGCGCAAAGCCTTGTGTTGATGTTCAGATGTCATTCCTTAGTCACCGAAGTTTGGCTTTTATTTCACTTTCGACGATACTAGCACAAAAATTCTTTATTGAAAATGTTTTTTCAATCGAAACGAAATGCCATAGTTTTATTTTCAAGGAGAAAAGAGGGAAAAAAATCTGCTTGAAATGTTGAGATTAGAACATGACATCCCTCGAAAATATCTTTGGTTCGTTTTTTTTTTTTTTTTTAGATCATAAAACAAATGATATTATGTGATCGGTTTTGTTTTTGTACTCACATTAACATGTAGAGATCCATTAAAAGTAAATAATGGATAGATATAATAGCATTTGACCATAACACCAAAATACATATATTATATTCTCTTTCTTTTATTAAATAAGTAGATTCAAGAAAAGAAATCAAAAGATTTACTTATATTTGAATTTGATTGCAAATATTTTACGGTACTATCAAAAGGCGAAAAAAAGTATAAACTATAAAATCACAAAATATTATGAATTAATTACGAAATATGAAACAGGAAAATACAATAATATGTTCACCCGAATAAGCAAAAACTAAGAATAAATTTCTCTTTTATTAAACCGAAAGGAAAAATAAGAAGAAAAAGGAAAACGATGGAAAAATGGACATTATCTTTAGTGGTTTAAAGGAAAATAAAAAGGGGGAAAATTCAAAAAGATTTAAAATTGAAAGCAAGAAAAGAAAAGGCGAACTGTATGGGCGTGGATTTGATCCACAATGCACGCTGAGAAAGTACCATGGGCGCATCTCCATCGTGCAAAATGGGCAAGGGAGGAGGGAAAGGGGATGATTTTGTCTAGTGTTAGCGTCCATTGCGGGACTGATGTATAGGGAATGGGAGCAAACCCGCGTCAAAGTCTGCTTTTCTTTATTCGTTTGCAGATATCTTGGCATCAATTTAGGTGGCGCTGGCCAGATCAAGAAAAATCAAACTTCAATAGATAGGATATGACCAGCTTAAGGAATTGGTTTATAAGCAATGGTTAGTGATGAAAATAGAGATTGTCGAATAGTGCCCAAATCCAAAGGATGGTTCGGTATTAGAACGATTGAGATATTTGCGCTTCAAAAAAAGGTAAATTTTATATTTGATCCATACTCGTTACAACCACTAAAGTCAATATTGAATCAGAGATGGATTTGATTTTTGTGTAAATTGACTTGTTTTGGGATCGGAAATAGTCGACGGACAAAAGGTTGCTAAAAATGTCTCAATTTCTCTATTAAAAAAAAAAGTACCTTTTGATCACTTGTTAAAATTTGATAACTAATTGAAAACGAAAATTTTCTATCAATTTATGGTTGTTCTTTTGTTGATTTGTGATTGTGTCTACTTAAATGTTCCTACTATTTTGGTAATCTTGACTAGTGTGGTAATGATTCTTATAAGTAGACTCAATTTAATTATATCGTGATTGTATTATGGATCTACATTGGGAACTGCTAGGGCTGACCTCCACGGTAGGTGCGAGATAATGTTCCATGTCCAAATTTGCTTTGCTTTTCCACCTTAAGTGGTGTCATCTTGCACAAAGTCATGGCAACATTCTCTTTGAATGAAAAGATATGTTTACTGAAAGTCCTAAAACTAATTAGGGAAGTACAGTTGAGTCAAAAAACTTGTCAAATTTGTGTAGTTGAGTCATTTTGTTTACACCATACAATAATATGTTGAAAAGATAGAATGAAAAACCAAATGAGCAAAAACTAAGAATAAATTTCTCTTTTATTAAACTGAAAAGAAAAATAAAAAGAAAAGGGAGACAGGCTGAAAGAAAAACGATGAAACAATGGGCGTTATGTGGTGTAAAGGAAAATAAAAAGAGCGAAAAATCCAAGAAGATTTAAAATTAAAAGAAAGAAAAGAAAAAGCGTACTGTAAGCATGTTCAAGAGAAAGAAAAGAAAAAGCGAACTGTAAGCATGTTTGGCTACTGCAGGAAAGAAGGAAAAACCCAAAAAAACAAAACCCTTGCCATTTATTTTATTTCAAGAACAGAGAATTGCAGGGGAGGAGGGGGAGGAAAAACAGGGGATGCTTCAGCTTGGAAATTGGGAGCAGTCAAAGTAAACGCCTGCTGGTGGGGACGATTCTGTCTAGTCTTGACGTTCATTGCGAGACTGATGATATTGTGTTGCTTTATCCGTGGAATCATGTGTAATAGGAGCAAAAACGCGTTTGGGTATGTCGTCCTTTCCGTAATCGTTTGCGGATTTCTTGGCGTCAATTTAAGCTGCGCTGGCCAGATCAAGAAAAATCAAACTTCAATAAGTAGGACATGATGAGCTTAGGAAATTGGTTTATAATCTATTGTTTGTCACGAAAACAGATATGAAAACAGAATTCGGTTGATTAGAATGATCGAGAAATTTGCGCTTCAAAAAGCGTTAAATTTTATATTGAATCCATAGTTGTCACGACCACTGAAGCTAAATATTGAATCAAAGATGGATTCGAGTTTCATGTGAATGGGCTAGTTTTTGGATTAGAGATAATCGATGGACAAAAGATTGTTAAAACTGTCACAAGTTCTCAATTAAAACAAAGTACCTTTTGATCACTCGTTAAAATTCGATAACTAATTTTTTTTTTTTGGTCAGTCCTACTCTATTCCTATTCTACACACTCAGACTTGTGCCCGTGCGGGGCGTGAATCAAACCCACTCGAAACTTACGCGTCCCTATCCCCATCCCTCCCTGAGAAGGTGGGGATTTGAACCCTCACCTCCCCCTTCCATGTTGGAAGGGTGGCCACTGGGGCGAACCCCCAGTGGTTGAAAATGGAATTTTTTTTTATGGATTGATGGTTTTTTTTTTTTCGGTTAATTTGGGCTTGGGCCTACTTAAGGGTTCCTAATATTTTAATAATCTTGATTAGTGTGTGAATGATTCTTATAAGCAAACTCAATTTAATTATATCGTAATTGTATTATGGGTTTGCACTGGGAACGTATTTGTTGGGGCTGACTTCCATGGCAGATGCTAGGTAATATTCCATGTCCAAATTTTCTTTGCTTTTCCACCTTAAGTAATGTCATCTTGCGCAAAGCCACAACCATATGCAAGATTCCCTTTGAACGAATGTCTAGTGATGACCGACACCGACTTTTTAGTGTTGTTGAGGATATTTTTCAGCGGGTACTTAGAAGAGGTCTAGTCAAATCTTGTCTATTATTTACATTTGAACTAGAGTTAAGTTGAGAATTTAAAACTCAGATACTTGATTTAAACTCAATCAAAGCTATTTTTTTTTTTTTTGATCAAGCTTGACTCGTGATTTATTTTTCTAAACTTGAAACGACTTAGTTTGATTCGACTTGATTATCATAAATGAGTTTCTATTGGAGCTTGATTCAAGCTTGAGCTAAAATTCGACTTTTGTAAAATCCGAACTAATGAGATGTGGACTTGACTTAGTCTTGCACTTGAACTCGTAATAATTTAAGCTAGCTTATGTGGCTTGATTGGTTTGCACATAAAAAAGCAATTACAACCTAATGTCGAAGAAGCATGTGAGAAAATTCTAGTAAAGAACCTAATCGTTTCAATATTGAGTGTTGCGTATCTCATTCAAGTTGAGTTTTTTCTTCAAATTGGGATAAATCTTTTTTTAATCCTCTAATTCATAATATTTGTGCGATTGGATCCTCAATAGAGAAAGCCATTACCACTTCGATGGATTGCTGGAGTTCACCATGACCGCTTCTTTGAAGGTCAAACCTATAATAAGTTCTTCACATTTTCCAACCATCACCGATCATTGCCACAGCGTTCGCGGCCGCCAAATCCTCCAACCCTTCTCGTGTCTCTCGCTTTTCCACCTTTGTCTTCTACATATTACTCTCTTATTTTTCCTAGAATAAAACTAGTTTCTTTTGATACATTATTGACTTTTACCTTTTTCAATAATAATATTAATAATAATAAATCATCCTAGCATGCCACACCAACATACTAAAAGTTATTTAAGGACTTGACCAAGAATGGGGCAGAGTTGGAGGAGTTGATTCCCCAAAAAAAATAAAATTGAAGGATCCAATTGCACAAGCAACATAAGTTAGGGAACTAAAATCGAACTTAATCCCACTAGCAAGGGAACATCTGTTGGCTGAGGCATTCAAAACTTTATCAACTAGTAGCAGAAGTCCTTAAATAATTGTTAATGTGAATAGGAAAATATAATTGTAAAGTTCAAGTATTATGTAAACTCTATCAACTAAAAATAGATAAGTGCCAACTTTTCTTATAAATCTCGACCACTAACATAACTTTTTTTTTATTATAATTTTGAACATTTCAGTCTTTCCTTTCTACATAGATCCTTTACTCCTTTCTCAACTTTCCTATAAAAATATCTGTTTTTCTTTTCAACTTTTGGATATTATTATTATTATTAAGGCTAGGTTTAGTTAAGGGTGTGAAAATAACTAAATTAATCCTAAATCTATCATATAGATTCCGATGTAGTTCAATAATTTTCAATTGGTCAAATGCAATTCTGAACTTTTGCATTAAATTCCAATATAGTCTTGCTTGTCAATTTTTTCCTTGAAAATAGTGATGTTATGTGGCACTACAGCCATCATTGGCCGTCCTTTGGGCTCTACCGGAAATTTACATGGAAAAATTTATTCAAAATGATTTTCGAGTTATGTTATTTGTCATTTTTTTTTAGTAATGACGTAGCTTCTCGCTTTTGAAGGTTAAACTCATTGTTTCTTCAAAATATGGCCCCATATTCGAAAATAACTCATACTTCAGGTGATTGAAGCCTACATCAGCCTTCATCATCAATTTCGACCTTCAAATTTCTATAATAGAATTTTTTTAGATAAGGGTCATTTACATCAGACCAATTACTTGATAAGAAATAACGTTTTGTCTCCAAGACATAATTAGAATGCCACAACATTAGAACTACATTGGCAAAGCCACAAAGTTCTGGATTATATTGAAATGCGTATAATGGATATAAGACCGAATTAATAATTTTTCTTTGGGTAATTGCACCAGGATTCTTAAAACTTGGAGCGTAAGTGTACTTAATGTGCTCAACGCAGAGCCATGCAAACTTCACGTCTTCAAGCTCGCTATCTTGCGGAGCAGTCTCTGAGACCGCATTGAATCGAACGTCTGCGGGAGTAAAATTATCAGAATCCTCCATGAAAGCTTCCCGTCTTCGTTCTTCTTCGCTTCCAGGATCCTCAACGTTTTCGACTTCCCATGGAGAACCTCTAGCCCCTTCTTTGAGTACTTTGGTACCACCACAGTCTCATAGAACATTCGAGTCTCGCCATCAGTTGGGCTTCTATATGCACAGTCGGACATTGCAAGGTTAGTGTTGATGTTCAGCTCAATCAATTGTATCAAGTGAAAATACTGACTCAGCAATAGAGAGACCCGCACCTGCACCACTACCGTTGTTCAATTTCGAGGGATGCCCATGCTGAATGAGGTTTTTTAAGTTTCAAAAACTCGTGCTCCTTTTTATTTATCTGAGAATTATAATAGATTACAGAATGTGACCATAGGCAGAACATTTATAGCCTAATTCGTAGCTCAGACTAGTTGACTCAACAATGAGCTTCAATCTGGAACTATACGGGTTAAGAAATGAGAAGCCACTTTCAGTTTATTACATTTGGATTCGGTGGGTCTACCATATAAGGAAATTAGAATTCTCCCTTTGTAACCGACATAATGAAATAAGTATATACCTCATCAATTTCAACGTTGGAGGCCACTACACCACAATATGCACTAACTTTTGACTGCCAATCTGTATGCTTCAAGAATATCACCACCGGAAGCCACCCCACAGGATTTGTATGCTTTACAACGACACATGTAGGGTCGCTAAACTGGGATAAGTAATTCCAGGCAGCATCCGCATCCAGATAGTTATATGACATTTCCTGCAGCATCAATACATAATTCACAAAAATGAGAGAGAGATCTGCTATTGTTACCATGATCTGTTGATGAAGTAAAAGAACTTTATGGAAAAAACTATTCTTGCAGTTGCTAAGAGACTTCTAAAGAGCATCTAATCTCATCTCAAAGACATGGTTATGATACTAAAAAGGAAGCCAATCAGTCCCCTGTATTGCTAATCTCCTTTGCAAAACATTATTAGTGTTTCCTTATAACTAAACATTCTGCACATGAAAATATACAGATAGTTGACCTAGAAAAGAAAAGAAACTAGATGCTCCTTAAGAATGATTTGTAATATTATGTCAAACTGCCAACAAAACCAAAATTTGAAAATACCTGTTAGATGGACTAATTTGGTATATAAATGCTCTATATTTGACATCACACATAGGCTAGCATTTTACCAAAATTGAAGGATGGAAGATCATTATGTTGAAGAAGCAAATAAAGTGCCTAAGAGATTTGAAATAAGTACCTCCTGTTCTAATACCATATTGATTTCTTGAGGCCTTTGTCAATTTATCAAAAAGCTTTAGCTATTAGATGAAAATAGCGTCTATTATTTAGATTCAATAACAAGATTCAATTTTAGAAACTGCCTCCTCTATCTAATAAAGTTTTCAAAACTAGATAATTACTAGATCCGCTGCAATTTCAACTTCCTCAAAAGATTGACCTTGACGTAAAAATATGACATTCAAGGACCCACCTTTCCATGATGTTGGATTGCAGTTGCAATACCACTTCCATTAACCTCAGCAAGACTCTTGTACACATGGACCCTTCTGCTGGGGATTTTCACCATAACGAAGAGAACTTTTAAGAGATAGAGGCACTGTTAAGCTAGAACGGAATTTCTCTGTCAAAAGGAAGAGTCGTCAACCTCCACATAAATCAGTTAAAAACTAACAAGGTAACACAACCTACTGCACAAAAAAATTATTGATAAAAGGAAGACAGCACCCAAAGAAGATGCACAAACAACTAGAAAGGCATGGCATGAACAACTGGCAAAGATGCATCAGAACAAACTAAAGGATACATCAGAACCAAGTCTCTAAAAAAGCCCCTTACTTGCATGTGTTTAGACCTACATGCATTTTTAATTGCCTTAGTGGCTATGACATCAATTGAGAACACGAACCAGACGAATACCTCCAGTTGTTTGTCTCCAGAGCCACTTAACACTGCAGAATCATAGGAAGCAACATGTTGAAAGGCTTTCCAAAAAGTTTTCTACGGAACTGTTGATCATCTCCATTACTCTTCAAGAACTCCAGCAGCACAGGGTAGTCGTGTGAATCAACCACAACTAAGGACATCTTGATGATTCTGTTAGAAGATAAATGCCAACATCAATTCAGATTAAGGGCATATAATGGCAGTTGATGCAAAATTACAGAAAAATTTACCACGTGCATATTGATACGTAAAGGCACAAAGCCAGCAACAATTCTTCAAAAAAAGTGCAACATATTGGACATACCTATTTTAGTTTATAATTTAACAAGCATCACAAGAGAAATTGTTGTTTTAGCATAAAAGCATGAGAGAAATCATTACCCAAATAGTAAGAAGATAATCTGGAGTCGCAATCTCAATGTAAAAGTTAACATGCTTTCAGTCAATTACATGCCTCGGTTACAAGTGCCGTCGTAGCAAAGTTTACAGGATATCTGCGAGCCCAGTGTGACTGAAGACACCAATACAATCATATTCTCTCATACGTCCAAAATGAGATGCAATGAAGCAAAACTGAAACATAAGCAAGTCTATGCTCTAATAACAATGAACATGAACATGTAAAAGTAAAAAACCTTTCCGGCAGCTCTGATCGTGGCAGGACCACCAATATCAACATTCTCAATTCCATCTTCAAATCAACCACAGAGGTAGCTTTGTCATAGAAAGGATACAAATTAACCACCGCTACATCAGAAGTACCTGCACAAGTTCCATCTTGCATTTAGTATAGTAAAATTATGTAGGACCATAGTAATGTGGAGAACATTATTTGTTTGTCTTCAGAATTTCTAAGCTGAAAAACAGTCAGAATGTTACTACAAGAAAACACACCAATTCCATGCTTATCAAGAGCCTCCATGTGATGCTGTTGGTCTCTCCTAGCAAGGATTCCTCCATGAATATGAGGATGCAAGGTCTTTACGCGACCATCCAGCTGTTAAATAGAGTAATGTAACATTCCCAAGTTAAAATCTAAATCATTTTGCCAAAAGAAGATTATTCTGTTTGGTGTGTGCCCGGTTGCAGAGAAAAGAGATGAAATTATCATATGTGAATGTTAAAGAGGGAAATCCTTTGGTCAAAGGTCTCAAACGACTGAGATATCATAACCGCCCACAAAGAGAGGCACCATGACTACTTGAAATGTACTAATTGAATATTGTGATCTTGAATTTAGTAGGGAAGTAATTCTCCTTAGTGAAGGGTGCTAGCAAGCACAGTGCAAATCTGCATTTGATTTCTCTAGAGAATCAAGATTGAAGTGCACTTACTTTAACTTTTAGTAAGACAAGGAGTATTTGCAGAGAAGGAGAAAAGAGATGCGCTAGGTTTCAATGGTTCAACAAGTTTGTAAGGATGAATGGATCTCAAAAGGGAGAAAAGATAAGTTTGGGGCATCAGGTGCTCTATGCCGCCTAAGGACAAATGGCACTCACATTCACGACAGAATCTCAAAAATATGGTCTCAGCAGAGGAACTCTTGAAATTCTTTGATAAGCATTAACGACTAGAAATTGATTTTTTTGTCATGAGCTGGAAAGTCTTGAGCAGTCTGAAGTGGTTAAGGTATCCGATTTATGCCACCATTGTTAGGAATAGATGTAGCATGATAATGTTAGCAAAAGCTGTGAAGATCCCAGAAAAACCACTTGAAGCCATGACGGATTTCAAGTTGTATGGCATCAGTGCAGTGCCAATCTCGACTGTCGTCATCACTCGTTACAATCAGCTTCCTAAGACAAGGCAACTAAAGAAAGAAAAGAATAAACAATGCAAGTAAGGGACAAAGAAACAAACCATCTCTGGGAAGCAAGTAAGCTGTTCCATTTTGGTGACGGACAACCCGGCATTTTCCAGAGCAGATGCGGTTCCTCCAGTTGAGACAACAGTATACCTAAATGTTTTAATCGGTTAAGACAACATGAACACTTGAATATGCTGACCTGACAAGTACTCATACCATGCGCACCCCTGTATAAAATACTATCCACAAGCAGTGAAACGTGCCTAAAATCCAATCCAACAAAAACAGCGTGGCTTCAGCACCTAAGCTACACCACACGCACACGCATACGAACACGCACACAAGAGAAGTGTGCAAAGTAAAGTCCTCACCCCAATTCCTGGAGGCCTTTTCCAAGAAAAGCCAAATCAGTTTTGTCAGACAAAGATATCAATGCCTGCTTGCCCCCTGAACATTGAAGAAAGGAAAAAAAAATCAGATTTTTTTGCATTTACAAAAGGGCACACGCCCAGGAAAAAAGAACGACGACGCTGATAAGATCAACGAAGAAGTTAAAGACACGAGAGAAAAGAGGGGTACGAGGAGAAGAAGGGCGCAGCTCCTTGTCGGGCGCGGACAGAATCTCAGCCTCGGCAGCCATGGCTTTGATCGGAGGAGCAGCGCGCGACGACGAACACGATTGAAGTCGAACACACCCCACAGGTACCTGCAACCCCCATGAGGCAAGACGGAGAGAAAGCAGATAGAGTCGAGAGCTGAGACTGAAAGCCACACAAAAAGAGAAGGACCAAACGAAAAGAAAACAAAAAATTTATGAGATGAACGAATTGCGCCGGAATTTCTACCGGCTGAGAGGTGCAAGGGCAAGTTCTGGTCCGGTGAATGGTGGAGAAGTGAAGCAAAGAGCTCCGGAAAGAAGCGGCGGCGGCGGCGGCGGCGGCGGAGGAGGTGGAGGCGGCGGGAGAACCCAACATGCTTTGCTCTGCTCCGCGCACTGTTGTGCTTACCTTCTTCGCGAGGCGCTGGAAGACGGCCGTGGACGTGGCAAAGGCACAAAGGAAAAATGCTAAATGCTTTTGAAGTTGCATTTTTCTATCCTGCGAATAAATTTTGCTGATTAATGTTGGAGATATAGTTGCCACGCTTGGATTAATCGATTATTTCCTTATACATTTTCTGATTATGAAGAGAAGAAGAACGAAATACTCTTGCTCGAGTTTGATAATTGAACCTCACCGGAAATCTTCATGATCGTGAGAATTTGAATAGCACTTTATCCCAGAATCGATAATAAGCAAGCCTCCATGATCTCACAAACATTAATGGACCACAAAAAACCCAGAAGCCAACGACGAACCCAAGTGGTATGCCCATGTAAAACCACTTTTTCTCGCTATCATCATCGTCGCCATTGTCACCAACTTCTTCCGTCCCATTCGTGGTAATTGAGCAACTTTTGTTGAGCAAAAGCCCACACAATCCGAGGTTTCCTTCAAAAGAACTCTTGGCAAATGTGAGAAACTGTCCACTTGTCGGGATGTTTCCTACAAGCTGATTGTTTGAGAGGTTTAGTAATGAAAGGAAATCAAGATTTGCAAGCTGAGGTGGTATGGTTCCATTAAGGTAATTCATCGATAGATCCAGCGACTCAAGCTGATGCAAATTCCCCAATATAGGAGGAATTGAACCCGAGATGGCATTGTGTGATAGGTTGAGGACATGAAGTGCTTTGAGATCTCCAAGTGTATTGGGTATTGGACCCTCCAATCTATTGCTCGAGAAGTCGATCAATGTGAAAATAGTCAGATCTTAACGAGTTCTAGCTGTAGATCTTTCAAGGTTGCACTCATTGTATCCTCATAATAAAGCTCATCATATTCATAATCAAAAAACTGATACTGTAGGTGATTGAAGTCCTTATTGACCTTCATAGCCTCCAAAGATGCAAGAAGACTCACAGGCAATGTGCCACCAAAGTTGTTTGAAGACAAGTCAATGATTTGAAGCATTTGCCAGGTGTTGTGACTATGCGGACATCCAATTTCCCCATGCAATTTGTTGGATCGTAAAACAAGGACACGGAGACGTGACATAGCCGTGAAATGGCATGGAAATGTCCCATCTATTTGATTGTCCCCGATGTTCACAAACTCCAATGCCGTGCAACTTGCCAACGACAATGGAATTTGCCCCTGCAACAAATTCTCACTGATATCTAATGTCTTCAGAGTACATATTCTCGGGATGTTTTGTGGAATGTCGCCATTCAACTGGTTATTCCTTAGATTCAATACCTCGAGGACTCCATTAAACAATCAGGAATAGTTCCATTCAGATGGTTATGCGATAAGTCGAGAACTTCAAGATTACCAAGCTTTGCAAATAGACGGCGAGATGAAACCATGGAAATTATTCTTCGAGAGGCTAAAGAACTTCAAGTTTGGTAGGTTGTTGCCAATGTCATCCGGAATAACAGAGGTGAAGTTGTTACTCGAGAAATCCAAGTATTGGGCACATGACGACAAGGGTGGGAATTTCCCTCGAAGCATGTTTGAATGGAGGTCGATATCATACACACAAGAATTAGAATTGCCTGGGGGTGTTTCCATATCTTCAAAAAAATTAGAGGAAAGATTGAGATGCATAAATGTCCATATCCATCTTGGTATAGTTCCTTGAATATAGTTGTTGGAGAGGTCGAGGGAGGACAATTCGGATTGATTAGCCAAAAACTGAGGCAATATCGTCAACTGGCAGGAAGCCAAATTTAAGGATGTAAGTTTAGGGAATGAAAAGGCCTGGGAAGCAGTATTTGTGGCATCAATGGAGAAACGATTGTAGGAAAGATCCAAATCCAAAGATTTCTCAGTTGTTGTACCCAATTAATATGGAATGAGCCACTAAAATTATTGGAAGAAAGCAAGAGGTAGCTGAGCCCTTGGATTTCCCATATAGACATTGGTAGTTCTCCTCCTATATTGTTGTTGCTCAAATCAAGTTTTTGCAACATGTGCGATGGAGCATCAAAAAATCCCTTCAATTGACTAGAAAATCGGTTGTTGGAAAGTAAAAGCTCTTGAATCGATGGATGTGTGAACAAAGATGAAGGAATATTTCCTTCAAGTAAATTGAATCCAGGTCAAGAATAAGAAGACTCGAGAGGGATTCCCATTGTGTTGAATCAATTGGACCAATTAGATTATTGTGGGACAAAGTGACTTGAGTTAAATTCTTGGATTTGCTAAGAGATGGAATTGAACCAGTAAAATTGTTGAATGAGAAGTCCAAATAAGAAAGTCGCGAGAGATTGGTGAAAGAGCTTGGGATATTTCCATGAAAGCACAATTCACTAGTTCTATTCTTGACAGATTCCTGAGATTACCAATTGAATCTGGGAGCCTCCCGGAAATATTTGTGTGACTAAGAATCAGTGTTTTAAGAGAACCATTCTCCGGAAATTCTGGCAAAGAACCCTGAAGGAGTTCGTTGAATGATAATTCAAGAATTTGAAGTGTTTGTACCTGGAAGATTTCATGAGGAAATTCTCCTTGCAGGCCGCAATCGACTAGGCTTAAAGTTTTCTTTTTTTTTTTTTTTTTTGGACGGAAGAAACATTGCATTAGCTGAACCGAAAATTACAACCTGCTAGACGACTATCCGAGGCTAATAAAGCTAACAAGGGAGCAGGAGGGGACGAAGCCCAAGTGTCAGATAAAGAGCCCATGTTGCAGGCCTTCGCGGCCCAATCTGCCACTAAATTAGCCTTTCTAGGGCAAAATTGAACACACAGACGGGGAAGACGCGAGAGGAAAGCAACAGCTTCGGTAATCAAGGGTCTGATCTCCCATGGAGATGCATCCGTTTTCCGAACCGCTTCAACGAGGAGAAGACAATCAGATTCGATGAAAGAAACCCTATTTTCGTTGGTGTTGATCAAATGATGCAGAGTGATATTCAGGGCTTCCGCCTCGACCTTCAATGCCGAATCTGCAGGTACGATCTTCGTGAAGCCTTCAATCAAATTACCGATGTGGTCGCGGCAAATGTAAGCGACTGATCCTGTAATGCTTCCTGGTTGATAAGCCCCGTCGATGTTGATCTTTAAAGCGCCCGGATCTGGAGGCCTCCATAGGGTACTGAGATCGGGACGCCGACGGTTTGACACGATGCCGGGGACAGAAGCTGCGGCTACAACGGCCGTTCGAACCTGGTCAAGAGAGCGGGCAACAACCTGAAAGGGATTGGGTCTCTGTTGAACAAAGATAAAGCGATTACGAGATTTCCATATCTGCCATAACAGGGTGGCGATCAGCTCCATTCCAGGTACAGTCTGGTTTTTTATAGACAGTTCATTAAACCATTCCTCTATACGATGAATTGCTGTTTGTTGAGTAGAAACTCTGACTTGAGGATGAGACCATACCTGTGAAGTCCAGGGGCAGCATAAAAATAAATGCTCGATAGATTCAGGCGTCTTGGATGAACAGAGGGAACAGATGGGAGAAACACTAATTTTCCTGCGATATAGATTTTCTTTTGTGGGCAATGCGTTCTGACAGAGTGACCAGAGGAAAAATTTTAGTTTAGGGGCAATCTGGATCTTCCATATGATGTTCCATAGTTGCTGTGGCGGGTGATATGAGGAAGAAGCTCTGTTAACTATAGGAATAGAACCCTCCTGTCTTAGAACATTATAGGCACTTTTTACAGTGAACACTCCTTGAACAGTGCACGGCCAGATAACCTTGTCAGTTGTATATTCCGGCCCGATCGGTAGCTTAAGAATTTCTGCAATAGTTTCCGCATCATAAAAACGTTCCAGTAAAGATAGATCCCATCGCTTAGTTTCTGAATCAATTAAAGCAGCAACTCTTTCAGGTTCTTGATCAGCAGCAGTTCCGCCTATTCTGCCTTTAGGAAGCCAACGATCTTCTCGAATCCTAATGTGCATACCATTCCCTACCGACCACTGAAGCTTTGAGGAAATGGAATCCCTTCCCATTAGAATACTCTGCCAACCCCAGGAAGATCTAGTACCTTTGGAAGCTGTTAAAAAGTCTTGAGAATGAAAGTACAGACCTTTGAAGAGAGTGGCCCATAAAGAATTAGGATTCTGAATTAGACGCCATGCCTGTTTACCTAACATAGCTCTATTGAAAGCCACTAGGTCTCGAAATCCTAGACCTCCTATCTTCTTCGCAGTTTTCAGAACCTCCCAATGTTTCCAATGGATTCCAGATTTCCGGCTGTCATTTTGCCACCAAAAACGAGCAATCTTTTTTTCAATAGAGTGGCAAAGCGAAATAGGTATCTTAAAAATGGACATAGCGTAATTTGGGATGGCCTGAACAACACTCTTAATAAGGATTTCCTTTCCCCCCTTAGAGATAAGATTTTCCTTCCATCCGTCAAGCTTGCTATTAACTCGGCCTAGTATCCATGCAAACATGTCTCGTTTAGAACGTCCCCAATCGATGGGATACCAAGATATTTCCCAGTGTTTGCTAGCATAGGTAATCTAATTTCCGGGCTAAATTGTCCTTAAGTCGGTCGGGGCAGCCTTTACTAAAGAAAATACCCGACTTATTTCTATTTATAGCTTGTCCCGTTGCATGACAATACCGATTTAGAATATTAGATAGTTCTTGGCATTCCGTATTGACCCATGAAGAAAGAAGATAGCATCATCAGCATAAAACAAGTGAGTCAATGTAGGACACCACCTATTTAGTTGGATACCCTTAAGGTTTCCCATTTGTACAGCTTGATGGATGAGAGTAGTCAACATGTTTGCCATAAGAATAAACAGATAGGGAGATAAAGGATCTCCTTGCCGAATTCCTCGCGTGGGGTGGAAATACTCTAACTGTTCCCCATTAAATTTAACACTAATTGAAACAGTAGTGATGCATTGCATAATCCACTTAACCCAAGTAGAATGGAAGCCTAACCTGAGTAAGTAGTCATGTATAAAATCCCATTCGAGTCGGTCGTACGCTTTCTTCATGTCCATTTTTACAACTGCCTGAAATTTTCGCTTACGATTCCTGGTTTTGAGCTGATGTAGGACCTCTTGCACTATTAGGATATTATCCTGTATTTGGCGACCGCTGACAAATGCGCTTTGCTCGGTAGAAATGATGTCAGGTAGGAGGGGTTTTAGTCGGTTAGCAATCACTTTGGATATGATCTTATATGCAAAGTTACAAAGACTGATGGGTCTATACTGATCTAGGCTGTCTGGATTCGGGACTTTTGGAATAAGAGTGAGAGAGGTTTGATTTAGCTCCGGTGGCATAGAACACGATCGAAAGAATTGTTGAACCGAGAAGAAAACCTCATCTTCTAATATATCCCAATGATGATGGTAAAAGAGACCGTTGAAGCCATCCGGGCCTGGGGCCTGATTCTTTCCTAGTTGAAAAACGGCTATTTTTACTTCCTCTCGGGTAATTTCTGAAATGAGTTGCATATTCATATCATTTGTGACAACACATGCACATTTATCAAGAAGCGGTCCATAGTCACGAACTCCTTCTGACTTATAAAGCGTTGAAAAGAAATCCATCGTCATTTGCTTGAGAGTCCGATCATTAGTAACCCATCGTTGGTCTTCATCGAGCAGCACCCTAATTCTGTTTCTATTTCTGCGTTGAATAGTGGTTGCATGAAAGAACCTAGTATTCCTATCACCCCACCGGAGCCAGTTAATCCTAGACCTCGATGCCCAATACTGTTCCTCCTGTTGCCAAGCATCGTGGAGCTTATCTTTCAACTGCTGAACTAACTGCTTGTCATGAGAATCATGTGTCTGATTTGTAATTGTTTGAAGTTGCTGTTGAATTGTCGCAATCTGTTCATTTGCTTTAGGAAAACTGACTTTACTCCATCGCAACAGAGCCCAACTAACCTGTTTCAATACTTTTGACAGGTTATATCCCTTTGCCCGAGCTAATGACCATGCCTCCTGAATAACTGTCCGACAAGACTGATGTTGCAACCAGTAAGCTTCGAATTTGAAGATCTTACCTTTACGGCGCTGCTGGCCTTCAGTGTTAATCATCAAAGGACTATGATCTGATCCGACAGCTGGGAAAGCGAAGACTTCAGCCTCGTAAAAGGTTAGCCGCGCCGAGTTCCTGTGTACACGAGCTCGATCCAACCGCTCCTTAACCAATTCATCCCCTTCGCGATTGTTGGACCAGGTAAAAGTGCATCCTTTATTTTCAATGTCCATTAATGCACAATCATGTAATACTTCTCTAAAGGTTTGCATTCGCGAAGCATCATGAAGTCTCTTACCAAACTTCTCCCACTGGTAGGCTATTTCGTTGAAGTCTCCTACGCAAACCCAGGGTAAAGAATTGATGAAAGCTAGGCGTCTGAGAGCAGTCCATAAAGGTCGGCGCAAATAAGGAGTCGCTGGAGCATGTATACATGTCAATCGCATGGTAATTCCCCTTCCGTCTCGAACGAGATAGTATCAAAAAGTCCGGAGTAGCTATTTCCACTTGTATAGAAACATGAGAATGCCAAAACATAGCCAGACCTCCAGCTGAGCCTATAGGGCTAGTAGTATAAGAGTTAACAAAACGCAGCTTCCGCTGAATTCTTGAAAGAACCAGCTCTCTGTTCTTGGTCTCCATCAAAAAGATAACATCCGGCTTCTCTTTAGCCACTAGGGCTGTTAATGCTTGAACCGTCAGGGGAGAGCCAAGACCCTGACAGTTCCAGGATAGGATCTTCATTTTGCAACTGGTGGCTTTTTCGGGCAAGCCACCTCAGCCCAGATACTGACTTCATCAGCCATCATGACAGGAGTTTCAAGTAATTGAGTGTCATCAATTTGCTCAGATGCATGATAAGATAGATCGTAGGGATTATACCTTTTAAGTTTCTTTGCTGTCCCTGTTTTAGTAGGAAGGTAAGATGGGTTGGCTTTCTTCTTATTGACAGCTGCTCCTAGTTTATGTCGATGCACTTGATCCCGAACAGGTGATGGAATCAAAGCACTTTCTGTAATAGCTGGCAAGGGGCGGGACAGAGTATCTCTTGCTTCCACAATAGGGGTCAGTTGCTGCATTTCGGCTTCGGTATCCACAGCGAGGATAGAACCACTGGATTTCTTTCCCAGGGGTAAATTTTGAAGTCCTTTCATTTTTGAAGAAAGGGGGATCATATCAGTAGTTACTGTTCTCTTTTCGTGTATGCCTTCCTGATGAACTACCTTGTCAATAGTAGCTGCAGATGGCAAAGCAAGAGTAGTAGGCATCCTGAAAGGTGGAGTTTCTGGGATAACATCATCAGGGTCATCGGATGTAGACCCGTCTTCATAGAAGGCTCGCCAGTATGGACTATTCTGTTTTACTTCAGCACGTAGCCACTGACCAAAGGCCATTTTTTCTTTACCTGCCATTTTGGCTTCATTAAACGGTATATTTTGACAGTACATTGCATAATGGCCTAACCTGCCGCATGAATAACAAAAGTGGGGGAGCCGTTCATACCGGAAGTCCAGCCAAAAGGCTTTACCATCTAGCCGAAGCAATTGGCCTGGTTTCAAAGGATCGTTGAGGTTAAACTCTACCCTAGCACGACCTACTTTCGAGGTAAGTCCATCCTGATTATCAACTCTTACTTCCATCACCCGCCCAACTCGTTTAACTGCCTTGTTTATCAACGGAGCAGTGGACCACTCTAGGGGGAGACCAAAGACTTGAATCCATAATGCACATTTTGAAAAATCGTACTTGTGAAGAGGAGTATTTGGTTTCCAAGGTTTAAATAGCACCAAGTTTGTAGAAAATCGCCAGGGGCCTCCATTTTCAACCCTCGTTTTATCACTTTCCAGCTTGAACTTGGCCACATAGATACCCATATCCTGTTGAGAAATTTCTACCTGTTCTGTACGCCAAGCAATCCTCATAGTAGATTGGAATGCTTGTAAATTAACTGTAGAATTGGTGAATATCTTACCAACTAGAGTTCTGTGGCATTCTTCAAGTTTATCCTGGGACGGCAATTCCTCCCAAACATCAATTTCCTGTTCAGACCATAAATTACCCAATCTATTGCACAGGGCAGCGAGGCGAGATGACTCATCCGGATCATGTGGTTCCATGAGTAACGGTAATACAAAATGCCGAGGTGAGGAAAAAACCTACATGCAGAGGGGATGGCTGACAATACAACGAAGGAAGGACAGACTAAGATGGTTGACAATTGGAGATCATGGTGTTCAGTGAAATGTAAGCTGCAAACGACCACGAAAGATGGGGCGACGAAAGATTCATACTTTGGTGAAATGGAACGTGGGAAGAGAATTTCGCAAGATAAAGGAGAAAGATGACAAGCCCAAGGATGAGGGCCGAGACCGAGGAAGAGCGGAAAGAGGAGGTGAGACGAGAACTGCGAACATCGCAGAAAGCAAGAGGACGAAATCTGTAATTTAGGGTTTAAAACAGGGTGAGACCGATGAAAACTACCATTAGCGGTAGAGAGGAGCTCTGCATGTCGAGAGATAGTTTATTCTTCATACTAGGCTTAAAGTTTTCAAGCTAGAGAAATTAGCAAAGTACCGAGGAACCGTGGAGGACAAGTTGTTGCCACTGAGTTGGATGACCGATAGATTTGCAAGACTCATAAGAGAAGGGTTGATAGGACCAGACAGAGAACAAAAAGACATGCTCAACACCTCAAGTTTCGGCACCGAAGAAGACAAGGCGTCACACCACTCACTTCCCTCAGTAAATACAATGACCCCATCAAGGTACAACTCTCTCAACTCCCGCAAATCCCCAATTAGCGACCTCAAATTGCGAATCTCAAGGTTCATCTTAGGATCGAGATAGGTGTAATCAGTATCACTACTAAGATCAAGAGTACGTAGCTTTGTCAAGCGCGATAGCTCCGCAGGAATATGCCCGGCGAATCTGGCATTGGACAAGTTGAGATGTGCCAAGCGGCTGAGATTTGCGAGACCCAATGGAATCGCCGTGTAGTTAAAGTCAGTGAATGCCAGGCTATGATGGTTGAAGTCATTGAATGCCAAGTTCAGGCTCTGAAGGAACTCGAGCCTAAAAAGGCTCGACGAATCGTCGATTCCACCAGAGATCGACTCTTTACTCAAATCGAGACCCACCACGAGGCCATCCTCACACGTCACGCCACTCCAAGAATCAGTGCTTCGGTCCCAACGTACTAGCTTGGAGGACTTGAAGGTGTCGAAGATGAGGCTGTTTCTCAGCTCAAGCAACAACGATCTCTGGTCCACACCAGGACATTGGGCTGACGTTGAAGCCGTAGCAGCGTCAGAGAAGATGGAGATCGTGAATATCGCAAGAAGAAGCCATGAGATGATCGAACCATTCATCGGAGGAAGAGGTTGAGGAAGAGAGTGGGAAGAGGGAGTCAACCGAAACAGAGTCATCACTGAGGAGTGGAGGAGCATCGTCAAAGGAAAGCGCAAAGCCTTGTGTTGATATCCGGAATGTCTTTAGTCACCAAAGTTTGGCTTTTATTTCACTTTCGACGATACTAGCACAAATATTCTTTATTTAATATGCTGTTTCAATGGAAACGAAAGGCCATAATTTTATTTTCAAAGAGAAAAAAAGAAAATAAAAGAAATCTGCCTAAAATGTTGAGATTAGAACTTAATATTCCTCAGAAATATTTTTGGCTCATCTTTTTATATATAAGATCATAAAACAGATGATATTACATGATCGATTTCATTTTTTTACTCACATTAACATGAAGAGATCCATTAAAAGTAAATAATGGATATATATATATATATATATATATATATATATATATATATATAACATATATATGTATAGATATTATAGCATTTGACCATAACACCAAAATACTTATATTATATAGGGTTAATATCCTGAAAACCTTAAACCGATACGGACAAACTATCACAAACTAATTTATTCAATCGCTGAAAACCCTAAATTGGTACAATGGGAATAAATATACCCTATGTTAAATTGGATTAATATCACAAAAAATCACAAAAATTATATAACTGTAACAAATAGAGAGTAAAATCGCAAATTGGTACACTAGTCAATTATCACGTGTCTTTCAACTAAGTAATTTAATAGTAAAATTTAACGGAAACTAACATAGAGTAAATTTATCACAAGTGTACTCGTATGTGATAAATTTGTCAAAGGTGTACCAATTTGGGATTAAAATTAATTTGGGATATATTTGTTACAGATGTATTAGTTTGAAGTTTTTCAGGATATTAATTCTATTATATATTCTCTTTCTTTTATTAGATAAGTAGATTCAAGAAAAGAAATCAAAATATATACTCATATTTGAATTTGATTGTAAATATATTATAGAACTATCAAAAAGCCAAAAAAAAAATATAAAGTGTAGAATCATAAAATACAATGGATTAATTAGGAAATATGAAATAGGAAAGTACCATGATACGAAAATATTTCTCTTTCATTAAACTGAAAAGAAAAATAAGAAGAAAAAGGAAAAAGGCAAAAAGTCAGATGATGAAAAAATGGGTGTTACCTTTAGTGGTTTAAGGGAAGATCAAAAGAGGGGAAAATTCAAAAAGATATAAAATTAAAAGAAAGAAAGGAAAAAGCAAAATGCATGAATGTGGAATTCGTCCATTGTGCATGCTAGGAAGGTACCATGGGCCCGCCTCCATTTGGCTATTACTATATGTGTGTTGAAAGAGCAATCGACCTAAAAAGCATGACAAATCAATATAGTTGCCCCAGGTTTCCTCTTTTGGTATTGCACATTGATATATTTAAGGGTCAATATCCTAAAAAAATTAAAACTGATACACGTGTGAAAAATTTACTCAATATTAATTTTTTGACTATGAAAAAATCTCAAATTGATATATTTGCAATAAATTTACCCCAAACAACTACAAAAAAGAAATCCAAAATGGTTATACTTGTGATAAATTTATCCTAAACTAATTTGTTTAACCGCAAAAAACCCCAAACTAGTATATTTGTGAAGAATATACCCTCCATTAAATTGGAATAATACCTCAAAAAATCATAAAAGTTATATAACTATAACAAACGGAAAGTAAAATCCCAAACCAATACACTAGTCAACTATCAAGTGTTATCTAACTTAGTAATTTGATAATAAAATTTAATTGAAACTAACAAATGATAAATTTATTATAAGTGTACTAGTTTTGATGGTCAAAAAATTAATTTATGGTAAATTTATCACACGAAAGTACTTAATTTAGGATTTTTCAGGGCATTAACCATATATTTGAAGGTTTTCTTTCCTTATTTTTGTTGAAAAATATTTCAGAAATGCTAACCAAATCTTGCAATAAAATCGATATGAAAAGACCAAAAAAATAAATGAAGAACAATAAATGACACTAAAGATATATGTGATTCGGCATGAGTGTTAGTACCTGCATTCACAAGGAAGAGTCAATAATAAATAATCTATTATTAAACTGGAGAATCATAGAGTTTCAATTGCTCACAAGCTCGAGTATTTATCACACCTAAATTATATTTAAATTTAAAGTATCTATAAATAAATAATTCGATAAGATATAAACTCCCAACATGACACCGCATGTTCAGGCGTGACCAAAGTGCTCTTGCACAGTAGAACACGAGAACATTATTTACTTCAGAGTGCTTCCACCGTCTAGAAGAGACCCTATGTCTTTTATGTGTCTAGTCAACAAACCTAACCTTGACCGGTGAGCGTGTGCCCCTTCATTTAATTCGCCCAAAAGAAGTTCCAATGCTGCAAATTGGCGTCGAAGAAGTCAACTCAGTGAAACTTGGATTTTTATGTTATTTTCAATCAATAAAAAACAAATCCTCCAATCACGCCGAATCTCGTAGGAGAAAAAGGAAAAAGGCAAAAAGTCAAAAGATGAAAAGGGGCATTATCTTCAGTGGTTTAAAGGAAAATAAAAAGAGGGGAAAATTCAAAATGATTTAAAACTAAAAGAAAGAAAAGAGCAAGCAAACTATATGCGCGTGGAATTGATCCACCATTCACACTGAGAAAGCACCATGGGCCCATAACCATCGGGCTATCACCATACTTTCTATTACTTTATCCAATTTAAAAAAGAAAAGAAAAGAAAAGGGGAATTATATGTGCATGGAATTGATTTATCGTGCACGCTGGTAAAGTACCATAGGCCTATCTCCAGCGAGCCATCATCATACTTTCTATTACTTTATGCAACTTAAAGACAAAAAAGAAAAAGCGAATGATACGCGCATGGAAATGGTCCATCACGCACGCTGGTAAACTACCATTGGCTCACCTTCATCGGGCTATCACCTATATATATGTATCGCGTGTTGAAGGAGCAATCAATAAAAAAAACTAACCAATTAGATATAAACTCCCGGCACAACACGCTAGGAAGGTACCATGGGCCCACCTCCACCAGGCTATTACTATGTGCGTGTTGAAGCATCAATCGAAGTAAAACGCATGGCAAATCCTGATAGTTGCCTCGAATTTTCTCTTTAAGTATTGTATATTGATATATTTAAAGGTTTCTTCCCTTATTTTTGTTGAAATATAATGTGGAAACTGAATCTTGAAAATACCATAAAATTAAACGAGGAAAAATAAATGACACTAGAGATATACGTGATTCGGCATGAGAGTCATTATCTACATTCACGAGGATAGTCAACAGCAAATAATCCAATATCAAGTAGAAGAATTTTTTAGTCGCTCACAAGCTCAACTGTTTGTCCACCCAAACCCAAAGACTACGTTTGGCTATCTAGATTTCTAATCAAGATAGGATTAAATAGGATATGATATAAAATCCTAATATTTTGATATATCTTATTCATTGTTTAGTGAATCGCAATAATAAAGTTGGATATATTCACATCACGTCATATATCCTTTTTTGGCATAAATTGCATATTGGTGTAAATGAACCTAAAAGTTTACAAATGGAGATAGTAAAAATCTCTTATGACAATATTCCCTAATTTATTTTTATTCTTTTTTATATTTTATTTTCCTCTTTTCTAAATTATTTTATTTATTATTTTTTTCCCTTTGCATCATTCTTTAATAAAATTTTATTAAATAGTAAACTATATTAATATACATTAAATGACAAAAATACCTCAAATATGTAATAAATATAAATATTTATTTATATTATTATAGTGAATTTAAATTATAAAATAGAATTAAAGTTGAATATATAAATAAAAAGAAGATTAAATTAAAAAATTAAATTTTTATTTTTTGTTATTTTGAATTTCTTATGTTAGAATTCAATATTATTTATACTGAAATATAATTTGAATTTTTTTAATTTAATAATTTATTATTCGATAAAAATAATTCTCTTATTATGAATATTAAATATCATATCTACCTTTATCTCATCTCCTCATATTCCTATTATATCCAATATAATCATGTCTTGAATAGGTATTATATGTAGGATAGGATAAATTTTATTTTATCCTAAATTTTATCTTGACAATTAAACTCAATCAAAATGTTTATAAATAAAAAACAACTCAAGTAGATGTAAACTCCGAACACAACACAACACTGCATGTCCAAGCCCAAACAAATGCTCTCGTACGGCAAAACAGAAGAACGTTCTTCTCTTTAGTGTGCTGCTGCTGTCAGGAGGGAACCGTTTGTCTTTTATGTGTCCTGTCAACAAACCTAACCCTTTTTTTTTTTTTGGTCAGAAACAAACCTAACCTTGACCGGTGAACAAGTGCCCCTTCATCATGACGAGGCTGCTAAGAAACGACTACTTCTTCTAACGACGAGGGAGAGACCATCGACTCATGAGATAAGAGTTATTCCCAGAGACCACATAAATATATTTGCGACCAAGACAAGCAGATGCCAAAGGGGCGAGGCACTCTTGGAGACAACTTGTTGCGGTTGCTCTCGAACATGAAAATACTCAAATGTTACATATTGACAAAATAGTTTATCTTTATGATGTCACAATCAATAGGTATTTATACCTAAACAATAAATACAGGAAAGGAAGTAATCTAAATTAACAAGCATATTAGTTATCTTAATCTAACAAGGAAATTAGTTGTCCCAGGAGATAACGAAATATCAAAGAATATCCATAACATCCACTTACACCTCTAACAATATCCTTTAATAGAGAGTTTTCTAATATTTATAAATGTAAAGCCCATAAAAATGAGGACATGTTAGAGGGATCTGGAAAATTTCGTACGAAATGGGCAATTTCAAGAACAGGGAATTGCAAGGGAGGAGGGAGAGAAAAGCAGGGGATGCTTCGGCTTGGAAAGTGGGAGCAGTCAAAGTAAACGCCCGCCGGGGGGACGATTCTGTCTAGCGTTAACGTTGGTTGCGGGATTGATGATTTCTCCGCGGACTCGTGCATAGGGAAGAGGAGCAGAAACACGTTTGGGTCTTTTGGCTTTTGTTTATTCGTTTTTGGACTTTCTTGGTGTCAATTTAAGTTGCGCGGGCCAGACCAAGAAAAATCAAACTTCAATGGATATAATATGACTAGCTTTGGGAACTGGTTTATAAGCTCTGTCTGGTGATAAAAACAGAATTTGGTTTATTAGAACGATCGAAAAATTTGCACTTCAAGAAGCATTAGATTTTATATTTGATCCATACTCATCATGGCCACTGAAGCCAATATCGAATAGGAGATGGATTCGATTTTCATGTGAATGCGCCCGATTTTGGATCATAGATAGTTGACGAACAAAAGATTGCTGAAAATGACACGAGTTCTCTAAGACAAGAAAGTATCTTTTGATTACTTGTTAAAATTTTATAACTAATTGAAAACGAAATTTTTCCATCAATTGATGTTTGTTATTTTGTTAATTTGTGCTTGTGTCGGCTTCAGTATTATTTCTGTTTCAGTAATCTTGACTAGTGTGCAAATGATTCTTATTAGCAGACTCAATTTAATTATATCGTAATTGTATTGTGAGTCTACATTGGGAACGTATTTATTGGGGCTGACTTCCACGGTAGATGCTAGGTAATATTCCATGTCCAAATTTTCTTTGCTTTTCCACCTTAAGTAATGTTATCTTGCACAAAGTCACGACCATATGCAAGACTCTCTTTGAAAGAATGTCCGGTGATGAACGAGATCGATTTCTAAGCGGTGTTGAGGTTATTTATCAATGGCTACATAAAAGAGGTCTAATCAAGTCTAGTCGACTAGACTCTACAATTTAAGACTTGAATACCCGATTTCATTAAAGCTCAACTATTTCGGTTCAAGTTTGACTCATGATATATATATATATATATTATAAACTTGAAACGACTCGGTTTAACTCGACTTGGTTATTATAAATGAGTTGTTGTTGGAGCTTGATTCAAGCTTGAGCTCAAATTCGACTTTCTTAAAATTCGAACAGAGTAGACTCAAACTTGACTTAGTCTTGCATTTGAACTCATAAATTATTTAAGCGAGCTCGAGTAGCTTGATTGGCTTGCATATGAAGAAGCAATTAAAATCTAATTTCAAAGAAGCAAGTGAGAAGATGCTAGTGAAGCATCCGATCGTTTCAATCTAGAGTGTTCTTATCTTATTCAAGTTGAGTTTTTTCTTTAAATCTATTTTTAATCCTCTAATTCATAATATTTATGCAATTGTATGCACAAGAGAGCAAGCCATTGCAATTTCGATGGTGTAGGAAGAAAGTCAGCAGAAGACGACTTACCTCTTTCGGTGCACAATCAACAATTTCCTGATTGTTTCTCAAGTTAGGAGCGGAATTTTTATCATGCAAAGTGGCTACTAATAGTCAGAATTAAGCTATTTTGGGAATTAGAGCATTGTATAAATAGGAAAATATTTTCTTTAGTCATTCTATATAATTTTTCCTTTTATTGTCCATACAATTGTACTATAAATAGAGCCTATGTACATACAAGTTTTTTTTATGAGAAAGTAATATACAAATACAATTTTCCAATTTCTAGCTCTCCATCCTTTTCTATTTCGTGTTGATTAAAGTATCTTCACAATAGAAATTATGGGACAAATGCATCGAAAGTCTTAAGATTTGCGTATGTAACGCAATCAAGTTATAAACCTTTAAATTGATTAGGTCCAAAACCTTTATAAAAAAGAAAAAAGAAAAAAAGCAACCAAGTCCTTTCGATGAACAACAATACCCAAAATTGCCTCCGTATCATGTGAAAATTGCCTAATTGCATGCTTAAAAAACCATATTTCAAAATAATCTTAAAAACTTAAATGCATTTTTTAGTAAAGATTTATGAATTTTTTTTTTGTCGACATAATTATTTAGGATTTAACTGGATCAAATTGAACAACTTTTGATTAAGGTTTACGAGTTGATTGAATCAACAGAAAGGTTTAGGACTCGTATTGCATTCTATAGATAAGGTTAAGAACTCACCATGCAATTTCCCCCATATATTAGAACAATAGTAGGAAAACCCCATTTGCATGGAAATTGTATATAATCTATCTAATAAATAAGGGAATAATGCATATATAAGTATTATTGTGTATTGTTAGAAATCTCCCAAAAATCCTCCATAACAAGGATTAGAAGTATCTTGCAAGATAGAGATGTTGTACTCAACCCTCGTGAATATATATGGCAAATCAATAAGAAAGAAAAGTCGAAAGCGGTAAATTTTTGAGAAAATAACACAAAAAGATCCTAAACTTGGACTCAATATGTAATTTGATCCCTGTTAATTTGGTCAATGTCATCCATGAATTTTAATCCAATGTGCAATGTAATCCCTAAACTTTTAATTTGTTCAATATCATTAAATGTTCAAAGACCATAGTCAATGAACTATATGAAAATGTTCAATGGACACCCAGTTTATGGATTGTCATTATTCCTAAATGTTTCCGAAGGACAGTAGTTATACTTTTTATCGCATTTGATGGTTTTAATTGGTGATGGGCTTAAGGCCCGTCCGCCCATGCTGGGCCCAAAAGGCCCGGCCCACGGGAATAGGGCCCGTGGATGGGGGAAGGTATAAAAGGGAGGAGAGAGAGAGAGAGATGACACCTGTTGGAACATAACGTACGTCTTCTCCTCTCCTGCGCGCTCTCACTCTCAAAAAGAGAAAAGGAAAAACAGTAAGGTATACGGCAAGTTTTTCTTCCCTTCAAGGCGTCATCGGATCGAACAGGGCCAGATTTTCTTCCTCTAATCGGCGTTGGTGTCTAATCTGTGGCTAACAAGATACGCTCGAATCCGTGGTGTGCTTTACGATCGGTGATACGTGTTATTCCCGGGCTTCGTCTTCCGCATTGATTTAGGGGTTCAATTCAGTGTCGAATCCGGTTTTCGGGGATCCATTATTCCCAACATTGGTATCAGAGCCCTAGTTCACGTTTGCCCGATCAATTTGACGATTTTTTATTATTTTTTGCAAAAATCATTCGGCCGTACGGATAGGGGCGAGAAATCCTGACACCCGAGCACTGTTCGTCCTTTTTTCCGAGTTTTCGTAAGTCGAAATCGTTTTCTGAACACATGAGGAGAAAGGCGACATCGAGACGAGTCCGGCGACATGTCGCGTGCCGTCGAGAGACGCCGCACACGCCCACACGCGCGGCCAGAAGGCGCTGCGCGTGGGCTCGACACGCCCAGAAGCGCTGGCTTCGCCAGCGCATGCGCTACACGCGCCGGTTGCGAACCGGCACGTGCGCGCCGGCGGCCGGCAAACCGGCACGCGCCGGTCGGCGGACCGACGCGTGCTGACGTCACCGTGACGTCACGGTAACCGTCGGGATGACGTCAGCGGTGACGTCATCGCCGACGACCGTTGGCCGGCCGGTGACCCGACCCGACCCGAACCGCGACGCCCAGCACGTGCGCAACACGTGCCAGATGACGTTTGCGTGACGTCAGCCCGCGCACGCGCGCGGCACGGCGGTCGGAAAAAAAAAAAAAAAAAAAAAAAAAAAAAAAAAAAAAAAAAAAAAAAAAAAAAAAAAAAAAAAAAAAGTTTCTTTTTCAGGTATGCCTATGTGGTTTATATGTAATCAATTATTTATTCTGCATTTTTTGCATGAATTTTGGAAAATTATGTATTTTCCCTTATGTAAATTATGGATTATGAGTAATCCATTTTTAGTTCTGCATTTGTTGCAGGAATTATGATGCGTTATGCACGGATACCTGCAATCCCGAGAACGGACGAGGGAAATGCAAGACTTAAAAGGCTGATGTTAGATTTAGCTAAATATCGGTAGCATAACGGTGATTTAGTATCACATATGATCAAGGTCAATCAGATGATACAAGAAATCATCAGTACTGATTATCTTATGCCGGATTTTGAGAAGGTGCCGACTTTGATGAACACTCTTCCACCTGAATGGTAAGCAGTGTTAGATCGGCTATGGGAGGTTAACGTGGTCCCGGGTTATAGGAGGCTGGTGGAAGCTTTTGTAAGAGAACACTATAGGATTGAGTTAACCAAAACTTCAATCCTTAGGTTGAGCGCCTCATGGCGCAGAGTAAATGCGCCTTGGTGGCGACATGAATGCTCTCCAAAAGCTTTTCCATGGTTGGCAAATGTGCCTTCGTTTTCTCGATGTTTTAACGATAAATTAGAAGGGACATTCCCTATTTATTTCTTTGATTAATTATGTAATGTTTACTACCCGATTGTTGTTGATGTAGCAACCGATATGTTAGTTGTATCATGTGAAAGCATTGTTATTTTATTGGATGTTAGATTTTATTTGCTTTTGTTATTGCTTTGGTTCTTTGTGAGTAATTAGTCAGGTAGTAATAGAAGTTTTTGTAACTTCATAGAATTTATTTACATAAGACAATTATATTAATAATAATTTTGAGTTAGGATTTTTGGAGGATGATTGGAAACATAGTGACCTTTTGATTTTGAAGCCTTACTTGAAATTATTCATTAATATGATGGGTCTATGCAAATAGGGATACATAAATGATAGGCATTAATTATTTATGCATGTATGTCTGATGTGTTCAGAACGATGGTTCAGCAACTAAGAATGTAATTGTTGATATGAACAGCAACAATTGTGAAGTATTGAATATGAAGATTCAATATGTGCTGAAAAAGCAAGAAGCACTAGAAGCTATTGACCATGTTATGGAAGATCTTGAGGATGCTGTGCGCCACCTTGAGCTGGTAGAGGACCGCTTGACGGCATGTGAGCCGAAAATAGATATTTGCAATGCTGGTTCTAGCTCATAAAGGGCTTTGAGCTCTAAGCGCAAACGTATTGATTCGTTCAATACGTGAGAATGCAAAGGATCAAGTTCTTGTTGCAAGAAATCAAGAGTTAACCAACACAAGAGAGGAAAACGTCCTCAAGAGAAGAAAATGTCAAGCGTGAGGTGTTACAATTATGACAAGAAAGGTCACTATACTCGCAACTGTAGTGAGCCGAAAAAGGTCAACACCTCTTGTACATTTAAGAACTTTGCTTATGTGTCAAGTTCTGAAATATTGGCTGAATCCAATCCTATGTGGACTGTAGATTCATGAGCGATAGACCATGTAGCGAAGGATAGAGGATCCTTCGTGGAATTCAGACAAGTACCAACTTGAACTAAGTGGATCTATGTGGGATATAACTCCAGAGATGAAGTTAAAGGAATTGGCACTTGCCAATTGAACATGCATGGTGGACGCATCTTGATGTTCTATATGCTCTGGAGATTCATCGAAATTTAGTGTCTGTCTTAGTGTTGGTTAAGCTTGGTTTTGGTATGAACTTCCATAATAAAGGTGTAGATTTGTGTTTAGATACAAACTACTATGATTGTGGTCACTTACTGAATGGTTTTATTGTACTAAATGTTGACTGTGATGATGTCAATATGTTATTCCCTTGTTTCACGTCTTCTACCTTATGTGATAATGATGTGAATATGGTGGCATGCTAGACTTGGTCATATGGGCCAACAACATATGAATAGACTAGCCAAAGAGGACTTGTTGGGCAATATTGAAAAAGTCGATTTGTCCATAAGTGAGCATTGCCTAGTAGGGAAAATGACAAGGAAACCATTTGGAAAAGGTAAAAGAGCTGAATTTTCTCTACATTTAATCCATTTGGGCGTCTGTGGTTCAATGAATGTGAGAGGAAGGCATGGGACTGTTTATTTCATCACTTTTTTATAGATTATTATACTCGAGTCGGATATATCTATTTGATTTCTCATAAATCTGAAGCATAAGTTGTTTCAGAAGGTTTATGAACCTGGCAGAAAATCAATTAGACAGGATAATAAAGGTATTTAGATCCGATCGAGGTTGAGAATATTTATCTGATAAGTTCAGAAAATTATGTGATGAAAAAGGAATAGAAAGATAGTTGTCTATTCCATATACTCCTCAACAAAATGGTGTTGTAGAGAGAATAAACAGAACCCTACTGGAATGGTTAGGTCTAAGATGGCGCATGCTAACTTACCTATCACTTTTTGGAGTGATGAGTTGTTAACTGCTGCCAATATACTTAACCGGATGCCTTCCAAATCAGTTATTTCCACTTCATGTGAGTTATGGACAGTTAGAAAACCGGACTTAAGTTTTCTTAAGCCATGGGGTTGTGATGCCTATATTCATGAGTCCTCTCACAAGTTTGGGAAATTGGGTCCCAAAGAAAATAATAGTATTTTCATGAGATACTGTGAACACTCAAAAGGGTATGTGTTCATAGATGAGCAGGAAAGTGAGAGTATAACTGAATTTGAATCACGGGATGTCACATCCTTAGTGGATGAATTTTCTAAGAGGGGCGAAATAGGGAAAATTACTCCCTATTTGAAACCTTGGATCAAGATAATGATGTCAATGGAGTTCGTCCAAGTGGGAGTAATATGAGATGTGATGAATTGAATTCAACTCATTCTCAATTGCAACCACCTGATGTGACGACATCATCATTACCTAATCCAAGTGGGAGCATAATGGGGAATGATGTGCTAAGTGTACAATCTCCCATACGGCGAACAAGTCGCCAAAGTATTCCTCGTCGATGTTTTGACATTGAAATGGAAACTTTTATTGTTGCTCCACAAAATAAGGATGAGCCAAGAAATATTAATGAGGCTCTGAATTGCCATAATAAGAAATAATTGATTCATGCAATGAAAGAGGAAATGAAGTCAATGAAATCAAACCAAGTCTGGGAGATGGTTGATCTTCCAAAAGGACGCAGAGCTATTGGGAACAAGTGGGTTCTCAAAATAAAGCGAAAGGCTGATGGCTCGATAGAAAGGCATAAGGCTCGTCTTGTGGCAAAGGGGTATAATCAACAGGAAGGAATTGATTTAGAAGATACATTTTCTCCTGTAGAGGGATTTACCTCGATTCGCATTATTCTGGCAATAGTGGCTAGTATGGATCTTAAGTTACATCAAATTGATGTAAATACTGCTTTCCTCAATGGAGAATTAGAGGAAGGAACATATATGGAACAACCTGCTGGTTTCATAGTGAAATGCCAAGAAGAAAAGGTATGTCGACTTTGGGGATCGATATATGGCCTTAAGCAGTCGTCAAGACAATGGTATATATGTTTTCATAATGCCATAATGGCATATGACTTTACAATGATAGATGATGATGATTGTGTATGTATCAAAATATCCAATGATCAATTTGTGATCATATCATTATATGTTGATGATATACTAATTGCCGGAAGTAATATGGAGTTTGTCAATACTGTCAAAAGTTGGTTGTCTTCCAATTTTGAATTGAAGGATATGGGATTGTAAACCCATAGACACTCATATTGTAAAAAGGTGAAGAATTGAGCCATAGTCTATGTCCAAGGACTCCACAAGAGAAGGAACAAACGAAATATGTTCCTTATGCTAGTGCTATTGGGAGCTTGATGTACGCTATGATGTGTATAAGACCTGGCGTATGTTTTGCAGTTGGAATGGTGAGTAGATACCAATCCAATCCAGGTCCAGCACAATGGAAAGCCGTTAAAAGAATACTAAGATATCTAAAGGGAACTGCTGATTATACGCTGAGTTATAAAGGAAAGGATCTGCAACTCAAAGGCTATTCTGATGCTGATTGGGGGAGGAGATTTAAATGAAAGGAAATCTACCTCTAGATTTGTTTTCTTACCGAACAATGGCACCATATGTTGGAGCAGTAAGAAACAAAAGTGTATAGCCTTATCCATGATAGAAGTTGAGTTCGCGGCATTATCAGCAGCAGTATAAGAAGGTATTTGGCTTAAGAGATTATTGGATCATTTAGGTGTTATTTGAAGTGCTGCAGATTAATTGTTGGTTAACTGTGATAGCCAAGCAGCAAAAGCGTACACCAAATATCCAAAATATCATGGCAAGACCAAACATATAAATATCAAGTATAATCTTGTCAAGGATATGGTTGCACGAAAAGATGTGAACTTAGAGTACATACTACGCATAGAATGGTAGCAGATAGGAAGCCAATACCTAGAGATGTGTTTTGTGGCCATATGAAATCTCTAGGATTGCGTAGAGACTGATATACTGAATATTGTATTTTCCCTAAGTGTTCACATTTGATGAATTTGTGTTTTCATCATTAATGCCTATGAATCTTTGTTTGATCTTTATGCATCTTAATGCTTAGTGCATTACTTTAAGTTGAGAAGTATGTCGGACAGATATAAGATTAGCCCACTCACATGGATAATCGCCTCTATTTACTGTGTGATAAATAGAGATGAGACTATTTTTTAGCTTATTATCTAGGTGATAATCGAGAGCTCAAGCTTAAAACACGTATGTCGCCTTAACTAGGTGTTAAGATGAGGATATAATATTTACTATGTCCGAAAGTAAAATACCCCACATATTTTACTTTATCTGTCTAAGATGCCAGATGTGAGTTCTGATGAATTTTGTGAATGAGTAGATACGTGAACTCAAGTTAGACATTGGGTATGTCTGAACTATCATCTGTACGGTATTGAAAGGTATAGACATACGCTCCATGGGAAAGGAGTTAATACCGTAATACGTATTTCATACTACGTATACATGAGACGACCAATAAGAGTGGCAAAAGTTTGATCTCAACTTTTATGCCGTGTGAGACTCTTGAGGAATAGAATTCCTCAGTTTTAGTCCCCTCATGACTCTTACTTATTCTCAAGATTTCTATTTAGTGTTTGTTATCTTAGGATGTTGCCAATGGTCATGAGTTTGATTCGATCTAATGTGGCATTTCTAGAAAAGCAAGCTGAACTAAAATTGAGAGTTTGAAGGAAAGAGGAAGATCGATTTTGGAGAATCACATTGTAGTTTTGTATTCATCGGTTAACCAATTGTGACTGTCTTTGTGATAATCATAATTGTGAATACAATATATATCATTATTTAAAAGAGATCAAGAGAGATATAAATGTGATCGATCGATCTAGGGTACTGCATACTAAATCTACTCGGAGTGTGACGCCCATTATGAGCTGCTATATATTCCTCACAGATGTATAGCAACGAGCTCTCAAAGTATGCTGGTCGCACGGATTATTCACTAGTATGAATGTTGAAGAGAGGTAAAGAGAATCATGTTCAGCCGACCATGTGCGAGTGGGAGATGATGGTTTTAATTGGTGATAGGATTAAGGCCCGTCCGCCCATGCTGGGCCCAAAATGCCCGGCCCACGGGAATAGGGCCTGTGGATGGGGGAAGGTATAAAAGGGAGGAGAGAGAGAGAGAGAGAGATGACACCTGTTGGAACATAACGTACGTCTTCTCCTCTCCCGCGCGCTCTCACTCTCAAAAAGAGAAAAGGAAAAACAGTAAGGCATACGGCAAGTTTTTCTTCCCTTCAAGGCGTCATCGAATCGAACATGGCCAGATTTTCTTCCTCTAATCGACGTTGGTGTCTAATCTGTGGCTAACAAGGTACGCTCGAATCCGTGGTGTGCTTTACGATCGGTGATACGTGTTATTCCCGGGCTTCGTCTTCCGCATTGATTTAGGAGTTCGATTCAGTGTCGAATCCGGTTTTCGGGGATCCGTTATTCCCAACAACATTTAAAATCTAATGAGAAAAAATTTGAAAGAGATCATTGTTAGAGGATACATATTTGAATTACTCTCTCTATCATTTGTTCTTTGAAATTTAAACCCATAAACGCTAAAAATTTGGAAATAACAAATGGATTAAGCAATGCTTACTGAAGTGTGTCGTGACGAGTTCTAGAGGGAAGTTCCCACTTTAGCTATATACAATAGATACAAAAATTCAAATATTAAAATTCAAATATTATATATATATATTACTTTGCGGCCATAAGCGTTTAGACCTGGTTTAACTAAGAATTTAGGGTGCGAATGGTAACGTTTTTATTCTTTTTTTGTTAAGCGAACGTAAACAAAAAAGTTTGTCAGTTCTAACAATTTTTCAACAAAAGAACGCGTTTGGTAACGTTTGTCGGGAATAAAAAATGAATAAACACGTTTGTAAATTTTATTCTTTTTTTATTTCTTTTAATTTTTTAAACATTTTTATTTTATTTTTCATTTTTTCCTTTCTTTTTTTATTTTTTATTTTTTCGGCTGGTCCCCGGCCTCCGGCGACCGGCCGACAGGGACGGCAGCCTCGCCCAGCCACGGCGAGGCTCGCCGGCCCCCGGCGAGGCCGAGCCTCGCCGTGGTTGGGCGAGGCTCGACCTCGCCGGATCTGGGCGAGCTCGAGCTCGCCCAGCCATGGCGAGGCTCGGCCTCATCGGATCTGGGCGAGCCCGAGCTCGCCCAGCCAAGGCGAGGCTCGGCGTCGCCGGCGCGGGCAAGGCCGAGCCTCACCTTGGCTGGGCGAGCTCGGGCTCGCCCAGATTCGGCGAGGCCGAGCCTCGCCTTGGCTGGGCGAGCTCGACCTCGCCTGCTCCGGCGAGGTCGCCAACCCTCGAGGGCGTCGCCGGCCATGGTCGAGGCCGGCGACCGGCCAAAGAAAAAAGAAAAAAAGAAGAAGAAGAAAAGAAAAAAAAAAAAAAAAAAAAAAAAAAAGAGAGAAGAGATGCGTTTTTGTTCCTTTCGGGCATCCAAGAAGTGTTTCTCAAGGCTAGAAACAAGAATTTGTTGTTTCTTTTTTTTGTTCCCGGGAACAAAATCCGTACAGAAGTGTTCCGGAAACGCTTCTTTGGAGCGTTTCCATGCACGTCCTTACTTATTACATGGGTCACACATAGATACATCCAGGCACATTAACGTAAAATGCCATAAAAGAGATTATATGTTAAACACGTACGCAAACTATTTTAATAAATGTGTTGTGCTTGGAATTCAAGAATATGATATGATTAATAAAAGCATTTTTGCTCAAATCTGACATAAATTTGTCACAATACTTATTACGTGGAGAACTAATTGTCAGCCCCACCCTCCCCTGTATGACCTTGTGCGACTATAATCAAAAGATGCCTTAAAACACTCGTAAATTTCTAAGGCATGGAGAAAAGGCAATACAAACATCAACAACATAAACCAAACGGTGCAGGTGGAAACTATAGTTTTTTGCAACATGCAATCTCATTCTCATCACATGTGCAACTATATCCTTATGATAAATGCAATATCATTCTTCTATCCTGCTTTATATTAACCACTGGAATCATCGATAATAAGCCATGTGTCTCGACGATGTAAAAGGAGAAGCACCAGATAGAGATGTTTTCTGGGGCTGGGAAGAAGTAGTCACCGGTTTCTTCTTCTCACGCTTCGTCTCTGACCGCAACCAGGCCTCGACAACTGAGTGAAGATTAGCCGAGCTCTTCAAATCATCAACCTCCATCAGCCTCTCCGCCCTTCTCAATTCACCATCTTGGATGTAAACAAGATGAGTCGCCCAAGTCTCCAGCCCGTCAAATATGTGCGTTGCATATACTATTGCAGCTCCTCTCTGCAAATGACATTTTAAAGGTGAGATAAGAGCACAAATAACAGCAATACAAGTCACGAAACACCCCAAATGTTACGACACGCAACACAATCAGATGTACATGCAACAATAGTAGATATTTAGCATGCTTCCCTATTTTGGTAATGTCAGACCATACTTTTATAAGTAGGCAAATGCTCAATCTGTTACCATATCTGTTTTAGTATCCTCAGGAGTTTAGATGTTATATATATGTAGTAAATTTGGTCACCAGCCCGAATCTTGTAATCATAATAAGTCAGTGGTGAAGCATTGATTAGCTAAGAAAGAGGATAAAGTGTCTGAAGCAAATCACTCTGCTAAAGAAGTCAATGCTACATCTAAGAAGGATGAGGACATCATTGGCTCTATCATGAATATGGCGACTTTGGAAGTTGAGACAGCAAATAGGTTTCAGGTTTTGTCTGATGAGGCAAATTTTACATGATGAACTGGCTGAGATGCCTGATCTGACAGATGATCCCATTGTTGATACTATGGATCCTATTGCTGCTAACAGATCTTCCACAAAAGTTAGTAAGCCCATGTTTCTCCTATAAGAAGCAGGCCTTAGAAAAAAATTCATTTGCAATTTTGATGAATATGATAGAGCCATGAAGAGGTAGAAAGGGGATCTTGGAGACTCTCCTGACTTGAGGAAGTTTGATGGTGCTTTCGGCTCTTCCTTATCCATGAGTTTCTTTTCATGGAATATTCGAGGCTTTAATAAGCCTTGTAGAAAAAGGAGGTTAAGTCTCCAGTTATGCAGCATAATGTTCATTTGTTTTGCCTCTTCAGAACTGACGTTCAGGCATTGAATATTGATTGTATTGTGGCATAAGTTTACCTCAATTGGCATAAAATTACAAACTATTCTTTCCATCACCTTGGCAGAGTTTCAATTCTTCATAAAGATGCTGTTCAGGTTCAACTTATTTTTGCCAGTTCCAAGTTTATACACAGCTCCATTTTTCTTCAGGAAGATGTTACTTTAGCCAGTTCTGTGTGTATGCTTCAAATGAAGTATTTGAAAGGAAGTCATTGTGGAAGATTATGTCTGCTTTACCCAATGGTGCTTCATTACCCTGGGTTATTCTTGGGGATATCAACACAGCAAGGATTTCTCTGAAGCAAGCAAATCTGATTCTACTCATGTCTCAGATATGGATGATTTTATTGCTGCTCTGCTAACATCTTAGTTATTTGATCTCAGGTACGTTGCTTTCTTTTTTACTTGGACTAATAAGAGAATTTGATTTTGAAGAACGAAAACTTAATAGAGTTCTGGTAAATGATGCTTGGTTAAGCACTTTTCCTCACTCTTCTGCTAAATTTGTTCCAGCAGCTTGCTCCAATCACTGCTATAGTTTGGTCAGACTGAAAGGTGCTGATATGGCTCATCCTCAGCCTTTCAAATATTTCAGCTTTTGGAGCAAGCATCCTGTATTTTCACAGGTTGTCCAGAAGGCCTGGAGTAATGATGAAGAAGTGTTCCTATGTTCAATTTCTATGAGAAGCATTCAAATGTAAATAAATTTAAAGGTTATGACAAGGACCATATCAACTCAATTTCTCAGCAGGTTCCGCAGGGTAAAGCAGAGTTGTTGTCTCTTCAGCAGAGAGGAATTTTCTCTTCAAGCTAAGCTCTGGAAATTACAGGATTATGAGGAGTCATATCTTTGACAAAAGTCATGGATAACTTCACTAAAGCTAGTAGATCAAAATTCTAGCTATTCTCATAGACCTGTTAAAGTCAGAACCTCTAAGAACACTCTTTAAGTATTCAGTATTCTGCAGATGGCACAAGGAGGGCAATATCAAATAGTGAATGAAGCAGTGTCCTGTTTTTTTTTTTTTTTTTTTTGATTGGAAAAGCAGCGTCCTTTAATAAAGGCTTATCAGGAATTCTTGACTCTGCTGTTCCAGCGTCCCTCTTGCTATTTCGAATTTTATGTCACAGTATAAGCTGCCAACTGATTCACAGGAAAATCTTGTTCTGCCTATCACCTCTTAAGAGATAACAGAATTGGGACAGGGCACCTGGTCCTAATGGATTTTGTGCAAATTTCTTCACTAGTGCTTGGCCTGTTATTGGTGATGAGTTCTGTGCAGCTGTGTCTGATTTCTTTCATTCGTCTAAATTGTCAAAGAGAGTTAATGCTATTGTCAGGACCCTTGTGCAAAAAACATAAAATGCAGCCAGGATGTCTTGAGTTTAGGCCTAATCATGTGAATAAATGCATCACAAAGATATTGGCCAATAGACTCAAGAGGACACTGCTGATTTCATTAGCTTGAATCTGTCAGCTTTGTGGAAGGGAGAAAAATCAGGGATAATGTGCTATTAGCTCAGGAATTGGTGAAGAATTACCATAGGCATGGCATTTCCTTAGATGTATGGTAAAGCTGACCTAATGAAAATAGTTGGCTCCATAGACAGGGATTCTGCGTTGACTACTCTAATCTCTATCGGTGTTCCTACAATGTTTCTGGAATGGATTAAAGTTTGCATTACAATTCCATCCTTTTCTAGTTTTTTTTTTCTGGCTCGGCTATACCAGTTAGCCGAGCCATTTCCTCTTATGATTCTGAAAAGCCAGGCAACTCATCAATATTCTTGAAGGTTATTTTCCCAGAGAAAGGGTTTAAGGCAAGGAGATCCCCCATCTCCATATCTACGTGTGCCTGTGATGGAGGTGCTCTCTAGCCTATTAAATGCTATTCCCAGAGCTGGGTTTGTCCGGTACCATCCTTCGTGTTCAAGAGTCCAACTTACTAATTTATGTTTTACTAATGATTTATGGCGTTCTTCAAGGGTGATGATGATTCTCTAAGGGAGATTTTTAACATTATAAACTACTTCAGTGCAATTTCTGGTTTAGAGTTAGTCCTGCCTGGACTGAGGTGTTTGTAGCAGGTTTATCCAGAGAAGCAGTTGGCTGTGATATTTACAGATTTGCGGTTTGGGTGCCTCTCCTCTCTGGAAGACTATCTGATAGAGATTGCAAACCTCTTATTAACAAGGTTATGGCTAGATTAAATAACTGGACATCTAAAAAAAGTCCCTTATGCAGGCAGGCATCAGTTGATCAAAGCTGTCATATGTAGCCTCATCAACAATTGGTGCCAAATTTTTTTTGCAATGAAAATTATGCATGCAGTTGAAACAAAATGTAGAGCATTTTTCAGAAAGGGGATTATGAAGCTCGAGGAGGGGTAAAAGTTAGCTGGACCAGGTGGTTTGTCAAAACATGAGGGTAGCCTTGGACTACAAAGAAAAGTGGAGCTAGTGCAGACAAAAGATAATAGGTTATCAGTCTGCTCAAGGGTGCACAGAGCAGAACTCAGCCTCCTATATAATTAAGTTACTAGCCAAACCTATGGTAGGAGAAAAAGAATGCAAATACCTGATCACACTCTTCCCTCAAGAAATCAAGGAAATCCATCCGAGTGACAACATCAAGATCAACTGTAACCTCATCAAGTAGAAGAACCTGCACACATGTCTAAGTGTCAGATCAGATGAAGAAATGACTACTTTTGTCAGATTGACATTCTTAGCAGAGATAATGGATAGCCATTTATGTGGTCAATTCCCGTCTTGCAAGTCGGCATTGTGAAGATAATGAAGATCTGAGGTAAAGCTTTCAAGTCAATGATGAAAGAATGCTCAAAATATCAAGAAACTGGCCCTGCACAGGCCCCTAAGCCATTCGAGAAAACAGGTCTAAGCTAGCCAACTCTCCACAAACTATCATTTTTACGAATGGAATTACCACTCCCCAAAAAATGGATGCCCATCACAGATGTGATCACATTAGACATCTCAAGTTTGAATTGAAATCTTAAATTTGCCAACTCACTCAAATGCAATTGCACTACCTTCAAACATTCATCAGCCAAATATGACTGGAACAGAGTTGTGACACAACCAATACCATTAAAAGACAGTACCCAGGAGACTTTAGGTCCCAAAGACTACAAATAAACATCCATTTATCTTTTCAATCTTAAATTGGTCAATTCTTGTCTTTTTATTGACCCATGCAATTGCACTACCTTCAAACGTTCATCAGCCAAATATGACCGGAACAGAGTTGTGACACAACCAATACCATTAAAAGACTACCTAGGAGACTTTAGGTCCCAAAGACTACAAATAAACATCCATTTATCTTTTCAATCTTAAATTGGTCATTTCTTGTCTTTTTATTGACCCACATCTAATCAACTATATACCCTTAGCATGAATTCAGTACCTGAAATGGATGAATAGCATAAATTTGGTACCTGAAATGGATGAAGAAGACCCATGCAAATCTGGACACGCCGACGCTGCCCATCTGAAACCTTGTGCATTCTCCATTGTAGATCAATATCAAGCAAGTCAATCAACTTTTCTCTCCTCACCGGATCAGCCCCTTCAACTGCCATTATCACAATCTTGAAAAACTCAGATTTGTTACTTGAGCAGGAAAGGCATGAAGGTTGTGAAACATTGGTGCAGATCGAAATGACAATAACATGACTAAAAAAGAAGCACAATTGTCATAACGAGAGGAGATTTACTCAAATAGACAAGAATAATAGTAAAAGAAAAGGCTACTCAATAGACCTTCCCTTCCCTGCCCCCCCTCCCCCCCCCCTCCCCCCCCCCCGCCACCCCAAAAAAAAAAAAAAAAAAAAATCCCAAAAAAAAATCCCAAACCTCCTTTCTCTCTCCATCTGTCAGACGACAAATGCTGTTCAGAGTTGTTCATTCACAGATTGGGATTGCTTACAATTCCAGAATTGCATAGAGGGAAATCAAAACATACAAGCAGACTATCTTTCCAGACTAACCTCCAAATATCATATGTTCTGCAGAGAAGTCTCCCTGTAGTGGAATCTCTCCCTGAAAATTTTAGAAAGAAATTGTTTTATACATGCTACAGAACTGACTTACAGCATGTTATCAACAAAACCTATATGTTCAAGACATTCACTGCCCCAAACGTAGAAACTAAGGCAAGATATTCACATGTTTCTTAAAACTTGCAAACAGAGAGTGAAAGTTAACAAGAAAGTCAGAAAGAAAGGAAGCAAAATTAGAAAGAGTAGATCAAGCTAAAAGGAAGATTGTTCCAGACTCAGTCTGTTGTAGAGCTAAGAATGACATAATCCCAGAAATACCGAGATTTTCCTCAAGATTTAATTCTCACAAACTGAGATATTTAGACAAGTCAAAAGGTCATGCATAAGCGTACAACCTACCATTACTGGGGCTAAAACATTAAGGTTTCTTTGGTCAGATTAAGATAGCAAGTGGCATGGAGCATTACAATAAGACAACAAATTACAAACTAAGCCAAATTCCATTAAATGGTTTTGCTTTATAAATTATTTTTGCCAGCTTTTAAGCATGGAGCCTTACTTCATCATTCAGATAAGACATAGAAGCATCACAAAGAGACAAGATAGCACTGCCATTATACAACAGAATCTCTCCCAAAGAAATTAACTTAAGTTTAGGTGAAGCTTTTTGAGAATGGTTCTCTCAATTTTTCACCTGTTCTTGAGGATTTCCAAAAATCTATCATTCAATTACAGTATGACAGAAATGACTGACCTAAATATATTATGAAATCGAGAAGACAGTATAATTATTGCAAATGATGGTCTCCAAATATTTCCACAACGGCCAACAAGACAAAGCTGAGAACCTAATACATGTCCTTGTAAAATTGTAGCAACCTCATCTGTCATATGGAATAAAAGGTAAAAGCGACACATTATGGAATAGGTTCAGGGAACTCACAGCAGAGCCAACCGTTTTACTCCAAGATCCTCCCAAGTAGGCCAAGTCACCGCTGCAGACCAATTGAGTATCATGAAAAGCAGAGCGATTCAGTACTCGGACTACGTTCTGACCTCCAACCATGTTCTTGCCCGCGAGAATTTTCAGTAAAGTGGTCTTGCCTGCAAAAAAATTATGTAAAATGAAGGGTGAATTCAAAGACCCAAGAAAGACAAAACGACTTCCAAAGAAAATGCGATCAATCTAATCGTAAAGTAAGCCTAGCACTGAAGACGCAAGCAACTTTGTAGAACAAGATCCTTCGATTCAGCATTGAAGAGTGGCCGATCTTCAACCATAGAAACTACCAAATGAAAGTGAGGACCCAACAAACGTGACCCCACAACCCTCAAATGATCATATGGAGGAAGGAAGCTACAATACTTTAACGCTGCAAAACAATCTCTATACAAGCAAAACTGGCATACCCAGATGACAGAATTCCCCCAGATCACAAATGGAATGCAGCAACAACGGTATGCATCAAACTAAAAGCTGCCAAAGAAGTAGTGACCGAAAAGGGATGCTAGAACTAGCGAAAGAAAACGAGAGAAGCGATTGAGGAGATGGACACGACAACGAACGAACCCGACCCATTGGCGCCGAGGAGGAGGCAACGAGATCCCGGAGCCACGGAGAGGTTGAAGTCGAGGAACAGCGGGGGCTGCCCTTCGTACGCGAACTGCATCCCGCACACCCTCACGCTGTCTCTCTCCCCACCATCTCCATCTCCGCCTCCCGCTTCTCCTCGCGGCTTGGCAACGTCGCCGACGCCGACCATTCTCACCACAAGCCGCCTCCTTTCTTCGTTCCTGGCCGAACCCAGAACCGCCCCTGCTCTCTGCAGCTCGCCTCTGCTGATTCCGTGACCTTGTTGGCTTTCGCGTCCCAATATATACACGCGACCAGCTGAATTTGCTCTCGTTTCGCCACGTCCACGTCTGGGTTTGGTGGGGGGGCTAGGCGTAAATGCTCATTTACTATGCTCCAGCGTCGTCGTCGCCCCCCCTCGTTTTTCGGTGGAGCTGCAGTCGTGCTCGCTCTCCAGCCATAAGAAGAACAAAGGAAACAAGAAGACTAATGTGTCATTACCAATATAAAAATGCTTCCTTTACCTACCAATGCCCTCGCTTAAACTCATTTTCATTGTTTTTTTTTTAAAAGAGTAAGGTAGGTGGGACAGACATTATGTTCGGTGTGCTCACGATCCGAATCAAACTCGTGACCTCGCGGAAGATAATTGACCATTTCGCCTGAACCGACGACATCCACGGTGTCTGTGTTCATTGGGTGGGCTATGGGAACTAGGAGCATGAGCTTCTATGTTCTAATAATCCCCGATCTTTGTGGGATGGCATGGCCAAGAATTGCCATGACCAATGTGTATTAGTCTGGGGCATGCACGTTCATAAACCATTGTGAATGGGACTCACACGATGACTGCAAAGAGATTGGAAGAACAAATCGGCTAAAGTTAATCCTCAAATTTATGTACGGTCAAGAAGTCTGAATTTTTCCAAGCTCAATCCGAGTACGATAGGCTTTTCACGCGAACCACCTTGAATGTACCTGGGATAACGAATTATTTGCCTCCCATTGGCTCTGGCACGGTGGATCTAGGAACTGATTGACTGTTCTTGCTGAAAATTTTTATATCAGGTGATCTGAAAACTAGCCTTTATGCATAAGGATTCATAGGAGTATGAGCTCAATTCGAGCCAAGCCCACCCATCATCTGTTCTCAGAAAACACGGCGTATTTCCTTCGACAAGGTTTAATGATTGTCCCTCAAAAATCCAAGTCCAAGGAAACTTTAGGAACAGGGGAAGTATTGGGTGAAGATAGCGTGGGAGACGGGAACATTTCCTGAATGACTCAGAATGATTGGTGTTTGTGAAGTGAACCCATTTGGACGTAGAGATTTTCGAACGAGAACAATAGCGCGACTGCAATAAGGACACACGAACGCTACCCATTCTTGCTGGTTGCTAGGAATATTAAGTATGCAAGAGAAGATATTGTTTAGATTCATCCAACGTACAAACTTAGATTTGTAACTCGAGGACTTACAATTTTCTTCCAGACTGCAACTGATTATGTTTAGTGAACCTCCATCGTCTCACAGAGAGAGAGAGAGAGAGACGATCGTGATGATGGTCACATGAGCTGCAATCAGCAGGCGATCACAGCGATGGTGGTCGCGTACATTAAAATGGCAGCAACGAGCAAGCGGCATGCAGTGGTCCCAAGCAAATGCCCATGGAGGTCACTCGTTTCTCTTTTTGCCAAAGCTGCATGAATTAAAGATTGTGGCGCTGAATGGAGAGATGAAACCAGCATGTCCCAATCCAAAACAAGCATAAAGGTCACCACCACTCGGTGATAACTCTCTAAGCATCTACTTCTGTCTTGAATGTATGCAGTTGCAGTGAGATAAGGCAAGATTTCATGTACTGATCAATAATCTCAGTTATAGCTGAAGAATTCTATGAATTTCCAGCAATGTGCTCACGATTTCACAATAAGTTGCTCTGACACGCAAAGCGCAATAGCATTTTAATTAGATGTTAGACAAGCATCTGCAATTCAAGAACAACTGCAAAATGCTCATTTTTTTGCATAGAGAATAGACATAACTTTATATGAGCCAGACAGAGCTCGGTTAAATAGACATAGCTTGTGTTATATGAGCCAGACAGAGCTTATAACCGAGCAAAGTTCAGAAACATCGGTGGACCTCAGAGTGGATTGGCAACAACCAAGTTCGAGAAGTGCAACCTCCCTAACAGTTTCATTGCTTGCAATAGGAGACTCAATTAAAAGGCAGAACTCTGGAACAAAATCAAATAATCAGATGATAAACGGCATCTACACCAAAAAGACCATAATAAGTTGATGAGCTAATGTCAAGCCCCATTGGCAAGAATAACAGAAGCTACATATGATGTTGGAAAGAGGGACTTAGAAAGGCAAAATCACAATTTAGCCCGAAAAGCATGAAAAATGCATGCTACTCCCAGTACTAATGACAAACAAATTAGCTAACAAAAAGGTGATATTCCACTTCCAGGGACAGGGACGGAAAAATACAAAGATCGGGATTCCAAAGGGGAACTCCGCAAAACAGGAGACAAACATGTGTACCCAATTATCAAGCAGTCGATTGGTATTCCGAAGGGGAACTCTGCAAAACAGGAGACAAACCTGTGCCGAATTATCAAGCAGTTGAAAGAATCAAAACATCATACGAATGCTTTGGAGAGACTGGATCGGACTCTGGCCCTAGCTGACTTGAAATGCAATGAATGGCACACTGAAACTAGCAGAAAAGTATAATCGAGTCAGATTAGAACTTTCGATGATTGGTGGTACACTGACGCACCATGGTCCTAATACGGATTAATTTGACCTTGCATTAGCTCAGTGGGTAGGCGATAGAACTTGAAATATAAAACGAAGGGGAATGCATGACATACAGAGAAGAGAGAGTTCATTGGTGATACACTCATCATGTGGACTTGGTAATATAGAACCAATCATGCTTTCCAATATTCAAAGTTTGAAAAACTCCTTGTTATCATATCATGAAAGTGGAGAAGCATGATCTGAGTAGTGATTTATGTTAGCATGAGACATGCTATCACATGCACGAGATACTTTTCATTAGAGACTGTCTAAAATGCTGCTTTTTCGGGAGAAGTATATGACCTGCTATTCTTCGGGAGAAGTATATGACCTGCTATTCTAACGTCCTAACTAGAAGTGCTGCCTACCTAAAAGGGGGAAAGGAAATTGTGAGTACCCATTGCCCATGACCAACACAATCTCAGGACACAAAACACCAAATTGTTGACAATCAAAACACAATAAGATGCAACACAATATAGTAGAGTAAACTTCATTGAGTACACCATTTATGTAATTCCGACCACTTGAACAACAACAACAATATCTGAGAACAAAGGTAAAAAGACCACAAGGTTGGAGAGTACTCATTGTCAATCCAACGACAAAGTGACTGGCAAAGTCGAATCATGAGAAGGATGTGATTCTTCTTGTTCCACAAGCCGCCGGTGTAGCAGTGGAGGTGGTGGGGGCGGCAGCGGTCACCCCCCTTGCCAGGTCAAGACAATGTCCTGAAGAGCTGGTCTTATTTCCTCCTTCAATACCTTCTGATACTCCATTGTGTCCCCACTTGACTTCTTCATCTCCACCCAATGAAAAGCCTGAATAATCTCAAAGATTTCTGCATCGAAACCGAGGACACCCTTTCTTCCAGCCTTCATGCCTTCGAATTTCATCAGTCCGGCATCATTCTTCTTAACCTTCAGCCTCAGGCGCTTGGCTATATCCTCGAGCTTAGAGATTATAGTAGAAGCAGGTTTATTCACCATGAACCGAACTTCCTTTCTTTGATCCACTCCCACAAACAATCCAGACAAGTCCAATACTGGAGAATATGATATGATATCAAAAGCATTCAAGTTGCTAAGCCTCAAAGGTTCCTGCTTTGACTCTGTAATGGAATTTTCACCCTCATCAGGGCTGAATAATTCATCTGCATCAAGAGGCGGCGGTTCTTTCACTTCTCTTACGATACATATATTTCTGGAGTCTAGACCTTTCCGGAACCAAGAACTCTCCATAATCTTTGTCATTGAAATTCTTCTGTTTGGGTTTGGATCTAAGATCTTCAAAAGGAGTCGACACACATCCCGGGCAAACCACTCTGGAAATTTGACTTCTCCCTTTACAATCTTTAGGAGCATCTGCACGCGATTAGAATCATAAAAGGGAAGGCGACCAGCTAATAGAACATACAAGATCACGCCACATGACCAAATATCAGCTTTGGATCCATTATAACCCCTTCGACTGATCACTTCTGGAGCAACATAAGCTTCGGTCCCGCAAGTTGTGTGGAGCAACCCATCTTCATGCTTTGATTCAGCAAGGGCGCTCAACCCAAAATCGGAAACCTTCAAATTCCCATTCTCATCTAAGAGCAGATTCTCTGGTTTCAAGTCACGTTGAAAAACACCCCGGCTGTGACAGTAATCAACAGCAGCAATCAGCTGTTGAAAGTATCTCCGGCAAGGTCCTCGTTCAGTCCCCCTCTGACTACTTTTTTGAATAGCTCACCGCCTTTAACAAATTCCATGACTAAGTAAATCTTGGTCTTGGTGGCCATGACTTCATAAAGCTCCACCACATGCGGGTGCCTAATTAGTTTCATGACTTGAATCTCTCTCTTAATCTGATCCCGCATTCCAACTTTCAAAACATACTCTTTGTTGATCATCTTGATGGCAACCTCCATACCCGTGCTGATATTCCTCGCCTGATAAACCTTGGCAAACGCCCCTTGCCCAAGTAATCTTCCCAATTCATATCGGTCCATCAGAACACCCCCTCCGTTCTCCATTTCAACCGAGTACTTCACTTACTTTTATGAAAGCTTTGTACAATATAACCAACTGCCGATATGTACAGAAATTAGAAGGAAATTAGAATTCTATAAACTACATAAAAACATTAATTAATTTAGATAAATATTATTTATTATATATAACTAATAACTATTAATATTAGTTAGAAATACATATTCTATTTTAATTTGAATTATGAGTTAAATTAAAAATGACTGTTCTAACAATTAGAATTTCTACTATCTTCTAACACACACAACATAAACCAGTAATGTGCCAGCTAAATTGCGCAACAAGAAGATCAAACCCACATCAAGCATGAGGAAAATCGGACAAAAACGCAATACCCAGAAACCAAAACCCATAAAAAAATCGAAATTTCCAACACCCAAGAAATTTTCCAGGACAGAACCAGCACAAAAAGAGGGAAAGCATACCTTTATAACAAAGTAGAAGAGAATACACAACAAAAACCAGTAATGTGCCAGCTAAACTGCGCAACAAGAAGATCAAACCCACATCAAACACGCGCAAAATGGAACAAAAACGCAATAACCAGAAACCAACCAACACCTATAAAAAAAAAATACGAAATTTCTGAACACCCAAGAAAATTTCCACGAACAAAAACGCAATACCCAGAAACCAAAACCTATATTAAAAAAAAAAAAATCTAAAGACTCAAGAAATTTTCCAAGACAGAAGCAGCGAAAAAGAGAGAAAGCATACCTTTATGACAATGCAGAAGAGAACACACAACAAAAAAACAGCAACGTGCCAGTTAAATTGCACAACAAGAAGACCAAACCCACATCAAACACGAGGAAAATCGAACAAAGACGCAATACCCAGAAACCAAAACCTATAAAGAAACCGAAATTGCCAACACTCAAGAAATTTTCCAGGACAGAAGCAGCACAAAGGAGAAAAAAGCATACCTTTATGACAAAGCAGAAGAGATCCGACCCGTGTACGAACAAGAACCAGATGAAGAGGATGATATTGAAGGAGAAGGAGAAGGAGAAGGAGCGAGGTGAGATCAGAAGGGTCGCACCGTTAATGAAAAGTAAAATGAATGGTGAGGGATCCGCAAACCTAAAAATCTCTTATAAATGGCACCAAGAAACTTGCTACTCAATTGTTAAAAGGTTCTAGAACTAAGTATGCTTAAGAATTAAGCATGCTTAGTGGACTTGCTTCAAGTCAACAAACAAGGAGGAAAAGAAGAAGTTGGACTCTTTCTATAGTTGGCAAAAGGAAAAGTAAACAAAAGTCAACAAACGTATTGGGACCCCAGAGTAAGGAAGAAGCAAAGAGAATATCCGGAAGAAAGAGACGAAGAAGCAAGCTGAAATTTATATTATTTTCTGTACTTTATGTTGGTCAAGAATAAGGCGGTGACTCATGTCTATAAGCAAGAGTTAGTGGACATTTGCCCTCAGTAGTAGAAAATTAGAAAGTCCTTCCTTTCCTTTGTAATACCAACTATCATAATAAAAATATTTCTTTTCTTATCCCATATTTCCTTACCCTAGCAATTCACTCATATACACATCATTACTGGTTCAAGCCATATTTCACACACACATACTTGCACACATACACTTCTGCAAAATTCTCAATCCATCATTTGGAATATTCACTCATTTGTTCTTGGGCCACGGCTTCGGGGTGCCTTTCACATGGGATTTAAAAAACGTGCAGCGTCCCCCGTGCTTTTGGCATTTTGTCAAAATCTTGCCACTTGTACAACCCTTTTCCCTGTTGTGGCGGTCGTAACAAGGAAAGTACGCGTCCTTCTGTCTTTGGTGAAGAGGGTTCCTGGGTCAAGGTTGCCCGGTTCGATTGAAGGTTGAGAAAATTTAAATTAATAAATTTATAACAAATTTAGCTCAAATTAATCGATACACTTATGATAAATTTATCTAAATTAGTTTTTTGACTACCACTAACCAAAAATAAATTTGATTAACAGAAACCACAAACTAGTACATTTATAGCAAATTTATCCCTTATGAAAAATTGGATTGATACTACAAAAAATCCCAAATCAATATATTTATAACAAATGAATAGTAAAAACCTCAAATTAGTACACTTCATCAACTGTTATATGTCATCCAATTTCCCCAATTTAAAAATAAAATTTAACGAAAACTAATATAAAGTAAATTTGTCACAGTATACTAATTTAAGATTTTTTTTTTTTTTTGTGAAATCAACTCTTTCTCATATGCTATTGCAAATTGATATATTTAAAGGTTTTCTTCCTTTATTTTTTTTTTTTGTTTCGCTATGAGTTTTTATTTTGGATTGAGCAATCAAGTGTCGAGTTAGCTTCTAATAAGACTCAAAACCATGACCATGAGAAAATGAGCAAACTTCCTTACCATCTAAGACAATACATTATATTTAGATCTCAAATGTAATTATATTGTCAAAATCTTATATTAATTAAAAGAATAAAAAGCAACACTCAAATGAACACCACATTAGCTATTATCTATCTTCTCCAAACAAAACAAAAAAAAAAAAAAAATGAAGACCACATTCTCTATTTACTTACACACTTCTCAAGGGATTGTCCAAGATGAAATGGGTTGCATACTTGCTAGACCTTTCAAAATCGGTCATAGACCCATTTTTAACCCAATAAATACATGCGACTAGCTGAATTCGCTCTCGTTTCGCCACGTCCACGTCTGGGTTTGGTGGAGGGGCTAGGCGTAAATGCTCATTTACTATGCTCCAGCGTCGTCGTCGCCCCCCCTCGTTTTTCGGTGGAGCTGCAGTCGTGCTCGCTCTCCAGCCATAAGAAGAACAGAGGAATACCAAAATAAAAATGCTTCCTTTACCTACCAATGCCCTCACTTAAACTCAATTTCATTTTTTTTTCTTTTTATAAGAGTAAGGTAGGTGGGATAGACACTATGTTTGGTGTGCTCACGATCCAAATCAAACTCGTGACCTCACGGAAGATAATTGACCATTTCGCCTAAGCCAACCACCTCCACGGTTTTTGTGTTTATCGGGCGGGCTATGGAAACTAGGAGCATGGGGTTCTATGTTCTAATAATCCCGATCTTTGTGGGATGGCATGGCCAAGAATTGCCATGACCAATGAGTATTAGTCTGGGGCATGCATACGTTCATAAACCGTTGTGAAGGGGACTCGCACGATGACTGCAAAGAGATTGGACGAACAAATCGGCTAAAGTCAATCCTCGGATTTAAGTACGGTCAAGAAGTCTGAATTTTTCCAAGCTCAATTCCAGCACAATAAGCTTTTCACCCGAACCACCTTGAATGTACCTGGGATAACGAATTATTGCATCCCATTGACTCTGGCACGGTGGATCTAGGAACTGATTGACCGTTCTTGCTAAAAAGTTCACACCAAGGTGAGTAATGCAATAGTTCCACTGGAGAAGTGATCGATAACAGGTGATCTGACGGTGCCCTCATGCATTGGGAATCATAGTAGTATCTGCTGAATTCGACCCTAGCCCACCCATCATCCATTCTCACAAAACACAAGGCGGATATCCTTCGACAAGGTTAACGATTGTCCCACGAAAATCCAAGTCCACGGAAACTTTAACTCAACATTTCCTGAATGACTCAAAATGGCTGGTGTTTGTGAAGTGTACCCACTTGGATGTAGAGATTTTTTAATGAGAAATATTGTGTGATTGCAAAAGAGACATGCGAACACTACTAATATAATATTTAAATAATAAATCACATTCATCTAACAACTTTTAATAATATCAGAATATTTAAATAATAAAATATTAAGTTTTATTTAAATAATAAATCATTATATAATTTTACTTAAATTTTCATATTTTCAAACTTCATTTGCCTTCCTAGTTAAATGTTTTCACCCTTAGTACTAGTCAAAAGACCATGTTAGCTTTTAGAATAATAATCTCACAAAATTTTACAATTACCCATTTTTGCTAGTTGCTAGGAATATTAATTATGCAAGAAAAGATATTATTTAGATTCGTGTAACATACAAACTCAGATTCATAACTCAAGAACTCACAATTTTCTTCAAGACTGCAATAGATTTTGTATAGTGAACTGTCTCCATCTCTCTCTCTCCTCTCTCTCTCTCTCTCTCTCACCCACCCACGGAGTCTCTCTCTCTCTCTCTCTCTCTCTCTCTCTCTCACCCACCCACGGAGACGATCATGAAATTGGTCACATGAGCTGCAACCGACAGGCGATCACCATGATGGTGGTCGCGTACTTTAAAATGGTAGCAACTAGCAAGTGGCATGTGGTCCTGAATAAGACCTTAAAAGGTTCAAGGGGATAACCCCTCACAGCAGGGAGAACCTGCCAGGGGTGAGAGTCCCCAATGTGACATCCCTCGGCCCAGGGAGATCACCATGATGGTGGTCGCGAGGACATGCAGTGGAAGGCGTTAAAATGGATCTAGCAACTAAATGGCAAGTTGCCCTAACTCAACGCCTAGGTCTTGCCCTGAGTTAGGGCAACTTGCAGTGGTCCCGAGCAAATGTCCATAAAGGTCACTCGTTTCTCTCTTTGGCCAGTGGACACATAAAGAGTCATTCGCATGAATTCAGAGAATGGAGCTATTGCCAGGGCTGCATTAGTGAAAAATTATGGCCCTGAATGAAGAGAAGAGAACAGCATTTCCCATCCTCAAAACAAGCAAAATGTTCACCGCCACTTGGTGATAACTCTCAAAGCATCTGCTGCGGTCTAGAGTGTATGCAGTTGCAGCGAGATGAGGCAAGATTTCATGAACCCATCAATCATCTCAGCTAAGGTCGAAAATTCTAAGAAATTCCAACAATGTGATCATGATTTCACACTAAGTTGCTCTGACAGGCAAGGCACAATAGCATTTTCATCAGATGTTAGACAAGCATCCGCAGTTCAAGAACAGCTGCAAAATGCTCAATTTTTGCATAGAGAATAGATATAGCTTGTGTTATATGAGCCGGACAGAGCTTATAACTGAGCAATGTTTGGCAACATCGGTGGAACTCAAGAGTGGATTGGCGACGACCAAGTTCAAGAAGTGAAACTTCTCTAATAGTTTCATTGCTTGCAATAGGAGACTCAAATTGAAAGGCAGAACTCTGGAACAAAATCGAATGATCAGATGATAAACGGCATCCACACCAAAAGGATCATAATAAGTTGATGAGCTAACGTCAAGCCCCATTGTCAAGTATAACAGAACCTACATATGCTGTTGGGAAGAGGGACTTAGAAAGGCAAAATCACAATTTAGCCCAAAGAGCATGAAAAATGCATGCTACGCCCAGTACTAATGATAAGCAAATCAGCTAACAAAAGGGTGATTTCCATTCCAGGGACAGAAACAGGGAAAAATACAAAGATTGGGATTCCGAAGGGGAACTACGCAAAACAGGAGACAAACATTGTTACCCAATTATCAAGCAGTTGATTGGTATTCCAAAGTGGAACTCCGCAAAACAGGAGACAAACCTGTACCGAATTATCAAGCAGTTGAATGAATCAGAACATGATACGAATGCTTTGGAGAGACCGGATCGGACTCTGGCCCTAGCTGATTTGAAATGCAATGAATGGCACACTGAAACTAGAAGAAAAGTATAACCGAGTCAAATTAGAACTTTGGATAATTGGTGATACACTGACACACCATGGTCCTATTAATTTGACCTTACATTAGCTCAGTGGATAGGCTATAGACCTTGCAATATAAGACGAAGAGGAATGTGTGGCATACAGAGAGGAGAAAGTTCATTGTTGATACACTCATCGTGTGGAATTGGTATTACAGAGCCAATCAAGCTTTCCAATATTAAAAGTTTGAAAAACTCCTTGTTATCATGTCATCAAACTGGAGAAGCGTGATCTGAGTAGTGATTTAAGTTAACATGAGATATGGTATCACAAACACGCGATACTTTTGATTAGAGACTGTCTAGAATGCTGCTTTTTCGGGAGAAGCATATGACCTGCTATTCTAATGTCCTAACTAGAAATGCTGTCATCCTAAAGGAAGAAAGGGAATTGTGAGTACCCATTGCCCATGACCAACACAATCTCAGGACACAAAACACCAAATTGTTGACAATCAAAGCACAATAAGATGCGACACAGTATAGTAAAGTCAACTTCACAGAGTATCACTGAGTACACCATTTATGTAATTCCGACCACTTGAACAATAGAAACAATATCTGAGAACAAGGTGAAAACCACAAAGTTGGAGAGTACTCTCATTGTTAATCCAACGACGAAGTGACTGGCAAAGTCGAATCATGAGAAGGATGTGATTCTTCTTGTTCCACAGGCTGCTGATGCGGCAGTTGAGGTGGTGGGGGTGGCGGCGGTCGCTCTCCTTGCCAGGTCCAGACAATGTCCTTGAGAGCTGGTCTCATTTCCTCCTTCAATACCTTCTGATACTCCATCGTGTCCCCACTTGACTTCTTCATCTCCACCAAATGAAAAGCCGGAGTAATCTCAAAGATTTCTGCATCAAAACCAAGGACACCCTTTCTTCCAGCCTTGGTGCCTTCAAATTTCATCAATCCAGCATCCTTCTTCTTAACCTTCAGCCTCAGGCGCTTGGCTATATCCTCAAGCTTAGAGATTATAGTAGAAGCAGGTTTATTCACCGTGAACCGAACTTCCTTTCTTTGATCCACTCCCTCAAACAATCCAGACAGGTCAAATCCTGCAGAATATGATATGATATCAAAAGCATTCAAGTTGCTAATGCTCGAAGATTCCTGCTTTGACTCTGTAATGGAATTTTCACCCTCATCCGGACCGAATAATGCATCTACATCAAGAGGCAGCGGTTCTTTCACTTCTCTTACAATACATATAGTTCTGGAGTCTAGACCTTTCCGGAACCAAGAACTCTCCATAATCTTGGTCATTGAAATTCTGGTGTTCGGGTTCGGATCTAAGATCTTTGAAAGGAGTCGACGCACATCCGGGGCAAACCAGTTTGGAAATTTGAATTCTCCCTTTCCAATCTTTCGGTACATCTCCATGAGATTAGAGTCATGAAAGGGAAGGTAACCAGCTAATAGAACAAACAAGATCACGCCACATGACCAAATATCCGCTTTGGATCCATCATAACCCCTTCGATTGATCACTTCTGGAGCAACATAAGCAGGGGTCCCGCAAGTTGTGTGGAGCAACCCATCTTGACGCTTTGATTCAGAAAGGGCACTCAACCCAAAGTCAGAAACCTTTAAATTCCCATTCTCATCTAAGAGCAGATTCTCTGGTTTCAAGTCACGGTGACAAACACCCCGGCTGTGACAAAAATCAACAGCAGCAATCAGCTGTTGAAAGTATCTCCGTGCGACATCCTCCTTCAATTTTCCTTTGGCTACCTTGTTGAATAGCTCACCGCCTTTAGCACATTCCATGACAAAGTAAATCTTGGTCTTGGTGGCCATGACTTCGTAAAGCTCCACCACATGTGGATGCCTAATTATTCTCATGACTGAAATCTCTCGCTTAATCTGATCAATCATTCCGACTCTCAAAACCTTCTCTTTGTCAATCATCTTGATGGCAACACTCATGCCCGTGCTGATATTCCTCGCATAATAAACCTTGGCAAACGTCCCTTGCCCAAGCAATCTTCCCACTTCATATCGATGCATCAGAACACCCCCTCTGTTCTCCATTTCAACTGAGTACTTCACTTACTTCTATGACAACTTTGTACAATATAATTAACAACTGATATGTACAGAAATTAGAAGAAAATCAGAAATGCTCAACCATCTTCACAGACATCATACTTCAATATAGCATATTCTCTCAAGTTACACTTTATAGAGGACATGTGAGAAACTATGATGACTGATTTATCAACTAACTCCCCCACCTCATCCAATATAATCAAGGGCTCTACACATAGAGTTAAAGCCCCATCAACCTTCAGAAAAGGATTCTCAACTTTCAAGCACATTTTTCAGCATTCCCAGGTTGTGGTGATTTCCTAGAGACTGCTGAAGAAGGGAAGCACTCTGCAAAATTGAGTGTCTGAGGGCACAGGGAAGAGCCAAAACTAAGCTTCAATCTGCTGCAAAATGCTAGAAATTTATCCTGCAACAGAAAAAAGGTAGAAGAGGATACAGTCATTGTTAAACATGATGTTGGAAGAGTTCATGACTCTGACTTTATATAGCTTGAACACCATTTAAGCAGCCCTATACACATGAGATATGCACCATCCAAGAGCTGCAATCACTACTGAACCAAAGAATCAAGCGAAGCAGTTTGCAAAAATTCAGATTAAGAACTTAAAAAAAGGTAAGCAGATGTAAATTAAGAGAGAATATGGCATATTTCTTGAAGAACGTGGGACATCACAACATGAGAGCACTCCTACACAACATCAGCAAAACAATTCAAAAGTTACAATAGTGCCAAATATCCATTGCATTCACATAGTTGTCTCTTGAACACCAACAAGTCGCAAAAGACGGCTCAAAACAATTAATGGACCAAGTTCAGTGTCGAACAGAAAGATGCCTAAAAAGAACTTCAATTCAAAAGAGGGGAAACCTTTTCAAGCTTTCCCCAGCAAAGAAAGATCTTTGAATCTAGAACAACCACAATAAACAGAACATAAACCAGTAATGTGCCAGCTAAATTGCCAACCCACATCAAACACGCGAAAAATCGAACAAGAACGCAATACCCAGAAACCAAAACCTATTAAAAAAGCAAAATTTCTGAAAACCCAAGAAATTTTCCATGACAGAAGCAGCCCAAAAGGAGAAAAAGCATACCTTTATGACAAAGCAGAAGAGAATACACAAACATAAGCCAGTAATGTGCCAGCTAAATTGGGCAACAAGGAGATACAAACCCACATCAAATACGCAAAAAATCGAACAAAAACGCAATACCCAGAAACCAAAACCTATAAGGAAAAACGAAATTTCTGAAAACCCAAGAAATTTTCCAGGACAGAAGCGGCACGCAAAGAGTGAAAGCCATACCTTTATGACAAAGCAGAAGAGTATACACAACAAAAACCAGTAATGTGTCAGCTAAATTGCGCAACAAGAAGATCAAACCCACATCAAACACGGGCCATATCGGACAAAAACGCAATACCCAGAAACCAAAACCTTTAAAAAACATAAAAAAACCGAAATTTCCAGCACTCAAGAAATTTTCCAGGACAGAAGCAGCATAAAAGGAGGAAAAAAGCATACCTTTATGACGAAGCAGAAGAGATCCGACCCGTGTATGAACAAGAACCAGATGAAGAGGATGATATTGAAGGAGAAGCGAGGTGAGACCAGAAGGGTCGCACTGTGAATGAAAAGCAAAATGAATGGTGACGTGAGGGGAGCCAAAAAACCTAAAAATCTCTTATAAATGGCAACCGCACACCCACCACGAAACTCACTATTCAATTTGTCGCTTCGAATATTCACTCGTTTGTTCTCGCGCCACGGCTTCAGGCTTCAGCAGGGTGCCTTTCGCCCGGGATGTAAAACGTGCACTGCCCCCACCATGTTTTGGCGTTTTGCGATTCAAAATCTCGCCACCGGTACACGCCCCCTTCCTTTTCCATGACGTGGCGGCTGTAATAAGGAAAGTTCGCCTCTTTCCCACTTTAGGTGAAAACGGCTTCCTGGGTCAAGATTGCCCGGTTTGGTTGAAGGTTGGGTTAGTATCGTGAAAAAATTTAAATTAATAAATTTATAACAAATTTACCTTAAACTAATTGACATTCTTATGATCGATTTTGCCTAAATTAATTTTTTGATTATCATTGACCAAAAAAAAAAAACAAACAAAAATCGTTAACTAATACATTAATGGCCAATTAATTTACCATTTGTTAGTTTTCGTTGAATTGATTGATATTATGAAAAATCACAAATCAATACACTTATAACAAATCAAAAATAAAAACCTCAAACTAGTATAATCTATCATTATTCAATTCAATAATTTAAAAAAAAATTTAATAGAAATTAATATATGGTAAATTTACCATAGGTTTTATCGACGTAAGATGGCATAAATTTGTTACGATTATATTAATTTGGAGTTTTTTTTGTTATTTTAACTCTTTAAGATTTGGTGTTGAGTTTTGAACTAGGAGGACAATTCTCGTACTACTCTTGTCATGAATTCGTGTCCGACAAGGTTTCATGACTTCAATGTAGTTCTGACCGAGGTGGTACAAGAAAAGAGGAATGATGGCTCTATTATTCATTATGGCTATTAACGATGGAGATTGCTTGATTTATTTGATAACGCAATTGAGTTTGGATTCTGCTTCCTACCAATTATTAGGAATATGGATCACCGACATTACTTTGGCTCCGTTTATTTCTCATAAAAAAAAATTAATGATTTAGAGAATATCTTTTTTAAAAAGGATCATTTGTATCACTCAAAATTATTAATCAATGAAAAATATTTCTTTTATTTTTTATAAAAATTTATATCTCAATAATTTAAGCGATCAATTTTGGGGAGATATTTTTCATATCATTCATTTTCCACAAAACTAATGCACTTTTAATCTACTTTATAATTTTCTAAATTAATTTGGTTCATAAACAAGAGCGCATGAGAAAACGGAAAAGGAAAACAGACACTTACGACAGCCAAATACAATGGTAATCTAATAAAGAAGAATTTTGTTTTCAAATCTTTGTGATATGTACAATAAATATTTTGAAAATGAATTAATTCTTTATTACACATGCTCAAACATATCCATAAAATGCTCCTAGTCAAAACTTGTATATGCATGTTATTAATGTAACTAACTGGCAAGCGCATGTTATGAGTTCAACTCGTGGCGACAACTACTTACCGATAAGCAAGGCATAAATTCTAAGTATCGAAGAGTCGTGATTGTATTCATTCATCAATTTGATCTTGACTTCAAATCTATAGCTCCTAAACTTAATTGGCACATGCAATTGATGAGGGCAAAACTCGAATTTGGTTGTACCCTCTTCAATTATTGGAGTTGCGCATGAAGCTTCCTCCGCCTCTGATCACCCGTTTCCAACTGCCGTTCAAGACCGCCGGTCTCGGCAGTTAAAGGGTCTCCACCAGTGAGAAAACGACACGTGGGGCTGTTGGGAAGTTTCCCATGCTTGGACTATGTGGGCCCACGTGGCCTTTCTCGTGTCTGCCTGGCGTGCGCCCGAAGCGTTACCAATTCCGGCCATACGCGTGTCCTCCGATCATTGGTCCGTCGCAGGCAGACATTCCCCATACGTTGCGGCAACATGCATGTTGCCGTTTTACTTCCGCGTCGCTATCTTCGGAGACGAAGAAATGAGTCGTAATTGATTTGATGCCGTTTTCGCGATCTCGCATCGAGACCGATTCAATTTCCGACCTCGGTCCGGCTCATTTCGGGCTATGCACGAATATATTCTCACGTTAGGAGAAAGTAGTCATGCTATCGTATCACTATATCAATCGAAAGACATGATTTAGTTATTCAAGAAATCGGTAATTTGGACATCAATCTTTTTACCTACTGTCCAACTTCTATTAGGATTAAATGCATAAATATAACAAAATAGATAGTAAAAATGAGACCTCCGTGCCTTCTTATCGATGGAAGTATAAGTCACACCCAAACAAATTTGATATTGGAATTTTTTGGTGACCGATGAGCCTAGTTGCATTTCGAATGATTGAATCTTGCTGTCCGCCACGAGAGAGTAGATCAAAATATGTCAATTAGATATTATAATGTCCTTTTCAAGTGGCAAGTATTGAACTACTTAATTAGATGGTTAGGCTTCTCTGGGCGTTGAACTTTAGAAGAGCAACGGGTATAAGTGTTTAGTTAAACAAAATAATATTTAAATTCAGCCTTTCCCCAAAATACCATTAATCAAATTAATCATCCCTAAATTCAAATTGCATATATTATACTCAGCCTGAGACTAATTATAGTCCTTGTGGTCGGCTACACTAAGCAAATGGCAAATAACAAATGTCGCGGCAATTTTTAGTATTTTCCCCTCTCACGCACGTTGTCTTCTAACGGCTATTACAAAGACGATGCATTAAATATTACGAAGAAAGAATTTTTAAAATATTGATGGCTTAAATAATCTATCCATGAGATTATAAAACCAATGTAAGGAGTACATCTCGGAGAGGTCGCAACTGGTGACGACCTCTTGATAGATTCTTCCCTTGTCTTCTCAAATTCAATGTTCTAATGGCAGATTTTGTCTCTTTCGATGTGGCATCATGTGTGTATTTTCACCTAATTTTTTTTAAAAATTTTTTTAAAGAAGGTTTAGTTTAATATTAAATTGAAGCTGCTCTGGTGTTGTAGTAATCGAGTCTAGAATTCTTGTAAAGGAGAACGAATGATAGGTGCACCTGAGGTGGTGGGACAGAACGAACCGGTCCTGATAAGATTGGCTGGTACAAGCGGTGATTGTTGCTCCTGGTGATCTTTTCACCTAATCCAACACACTTTTGTGCCGTGTCTCAATGGCCTTTGTAGGGATGTTATCATGAGCATTTCGCGATAAAGAAGGTAGAAAGTTTGAGTACAAGTTGGCATGATATCAGAGTTTAACAGATGGATATGATCGAAGGAGGAGACGTGGGAGGGCTTCTATGGTTTTCAGAGGGACCAATCTGCTGTCGCAACATGACCAAAATGTGTTTTGTCATTTTGAGGGGTCGAATGAAATGCTGAAATCTACCCTTCCATGACTTTGATGGCTATCAATGCATCGAAAGATGATTCCTTAAAAGGATAGAGGGAACAAACAGGACCCCCTGACTCGGCAGACCGCGAACCCAACCCCTCATGGATTTGTGCAGGATCGGAGTAGTGGTTAAGGTGCGGTCAGACCGACCTTTTGCATCGGGGAAGCGAGAGATCCATAAATCCAATGCCAACCCCCACCGTCGTTGATTCATTGGGGACTAGCTCTTAAGAGTCACAGATGTTGCAACAGCCACTGAGAAGAATTGGGTTGCCGACCGACCCCCGACACCCCGACGATCTTGAAAAGAAAAGCTCAGCAGACTGCAGAGATTCTTCAATCTTCTAAGGGAAAAAGTGATTGAGAGAATCTTGACAAAGAAAATTTGAGACAAGCAGCAGAAAAAGTATGTGATTGCAAGCATTCACAATATGCAGCAGAAAAAGCAGAAACTCACAGATAGAAAGACCATCTCCCACGCTCCTATTGAAAATTCATGACAGAAAGATACTTTACAAACATATGTGAAGTCATGGAACTTTCGATTTTGGTTTGCTTTTCTGTTCAATCTTGGATAAAGCACTGTCCGTCTCCAATCACACTGGTACGTATAGTATACAGCAGAAAGCAAAGAATGCAGATGATGACCACAGATGAAGGTTGATGCCACCCCATCTCTAGGGCCGCATCTAAGAGGAAGCAACTACAGATGAAGTTTCCAGCACCTCTCCATCCTTGATGGTAGAAGAAGCTTTGCAGGCATGCAAAGTGGTGCATACGTCATTTGCTTCCAGAAATTGCTCCGCATTGGCGAGAACCAGTGGCCCATACTCGAAAACCATCTTCTTGCACTGGCGAATGACATAATATGAGAAACCATTATAGTGGAACAATGGCGTGGACAAGAGAAGTATGACAAACTACGGCCTAGGAGAGACCCAATGCTTTGCTCAGATTAATCTCCAGTGTTAAATTCGAGTAAGCAGAAATTGGAGCTTTCTTCTGCTCTGATGCAAAACATATCGAATATAATGCCTCCCAAATTCCAGTTTTTTTCTAGATAGCTTATTTGGATACCCTACAAATTTGGTTTTATTTCTTTGCCTCTACATAAAAGCAATTTTGATCAACACCAGTAAGTTTGCTTGTAAAAATTGACTATTGATTTGATTCCCATAAAGGAGGTGAAACGTTTTTCAAAATGCGAAAAATAAAAGAGAGGACACTGTTTGTCCCAAACAGACATTGCAAGTAGTCATATATTTTCTCTTGTTGGCATTTCGTAAATGTGACATTCAAGAGATACCCAGCAGAATTGACTGATCTCCTCCAGTCAATATCTACTAGAGCATTTCACTTTTGGTTAACAATAAGAAGCTCTGAACCAAAGATCTAATTCTAAAATAAAATGGACAACAGCCAATGGCTAGTAGCTACTAAACAGAAAAAAAGTCTTATGCATATAAAGTATGAAAAATCCTCACCTTCTTCGCATAGTTTTCCATGGAATTACAAGCCTTGAGGAGAATCTGAATTATGTCCATCTGATGAAGAATTTTTTTCATTAGAAAAAAACGAATTCAATAAGGGATTGTTGGATTTGTTATAAAAGAACTAAAATTGAACTAGACATTCCTTAGAGTTTAACCTCGTGCATCATAAATTGCAAAAAAATTGCAGCACTAAACACTACCGAGAGTTTTGGCCAAAAAAGACATGGCAATATAGCAATCAAACCCTTGCACTTTCTGTTATAAACAATTTGTGAAGTTCTAGTTTATTTTTGCAATACAACAAAGAATTGGTCTTTAAACATTTTCATATATACCACAACACACAACAAAAGGCATGGGAACAGTGTCATCGACGATGGCCTGAACATCAATGTGATGACATATTCCGTTCCATGGCTCAAACCGTAAGGCTGGCATTCAAAGTTTTCAACTGCCACTATGGAAGCAAACAAACCAAAGATAGATCTAACACACATGCTATTCTTCACATTTGGTAATTTGCCTGAGACCCCTATTGCATAAGTAAAATAGCACATTGGAAAATTTCAATGTCCAATTGAAGCTTCAACTTAAATTATCTAATGAAACAGAAACTTGGCAGGCACAAACGGAGATGGAAAATCTTAACAGTACAATGACAACAAAGAATCATAAAAAATCAGCTTCTCTATTTAGTGAAGGAAGAATAAAAGACATAGATGAAGAACTATGAAGAAAGTCATGCTTCTCTCATTGAGTCCAACCACAGAAGCGACACAAAGTTTGCTCTTGATAGTAAATATCAAAGATTTTTGCAGGTTTTCAAAAAGAAGTCTTTATGAATTGCAGAAAGTTGTCTTGCTTCAAGAAAATCTTTAATGAAGACTCAAAATGGTAACCACACGTCGGCTTACTTTTAACTTTGGTAACTAACTGATTCGCAGGTAGAACTCAACACACACCTAATGTGGTATTGCCATAAGATAAATCAATTACCCATAAACTTTGCATTCACTATCACAATTGCATATGCAAGCAAACAAGGCATGAACAATTATCAAAGCAACAGTGATTAGTCTAGATGCAGATAAAAAGCAGTAACCTGTGTGTCGGGGTCTTTCAATTTATCCAAGACTTCTGAGACAGCATGATGGCACAATTCACAGCTATCCTCCCGAAGTTGTGAAGAAAGGAACGCCTTTTTTTCACACAGGTTGACCTTCCTACAGAACTCTTCAGGTTCTACTGAGGATACCTCTGAGAAGAAGAGAGTAGCATAGGAGTCGACCAAACTGACGCACTGCGGATATATTGACAGACAGGCTCAGTGTCCATGAACTAGAGAAATGGAAGGAAAAAAAATGCTGAGAAAACAACTATTCTGTCACCAAATTTATATATTCTATCGAGGCAACATTCCACTATTGTGTGAATTTCAACTTTTCACTTCAGGAAATTTAACCAGACATCAATTTCACAGAAGACTGTGCTCTGCCAACACATAGAGGCAGTTTGCTAGCTCTATGCTAGAACGATATCTATATTATCTGCAAGTGATGAATCAGAAGACTTGATCAAGACTAGCAGTTTCACTTAGCTGCCAATCACCAAGCACACAGTTTGTCTGCAAATAAGAGGAAAATATCTTGAAGGGCAAGAACTAAATCAAAGTTTGAGCAACTAAGATAAAGCTAATTCAGAGCTCAATCTCCATTGAGTAAAGTCAGGAAAAGCTGTGGAAGTTCAACACTACAGGTAATAATCCGTCAGAAATGAATGGGAAAAGTGTGCTAAAGATGTTCCAAGGACATAGCTACCACTACCACTGTCATGACTGAGCAATAGGTCCTTAAGGATGATCTCAGACTCCCCATAGGCTTTAGAGGTCAAGTCAATTGCAAACATAGTAATTGACATGATCAGTGGAGAGACAAAACACCAGGCTGGAACTCTTTGACTGCGAGACTGCATGATCTTAACCCAGAAAATCCGACAAATTTGAGGCCAAGCACAACTATGAAAAATAAAATTCTTGTGCAGAAGACTTGGCCAGAAGAGGGTAATAGTCAAAAGGAAAAACTTATGATTTTTGGTTGCTCACCACCTGCATTAATGCTAGTTTCACATTTTATGTCACAATGCAACTTTATGCAGAAGATTAGACTGTCAGCATTGTAAACCTTTGGTAAGGACTCCATTTATTTTTATTGAAGCCTTCTTCTACCATTCCAAAAAAGAAAAAAGGAAAGGAAAAAAAAAGGAAAGAAAGAAAGAAAGAAGATGAAGATAAGGATGAAGATGGAGTGGAGAAAATAAAGACAGACCTAGAAGATCCAAGGTGAAAACGTGAGGAGAATAAGGCAAAGAAAAACTCCGTTGTCCTTGTACAAAAAAATAGCTAGAATAAGGGAAGAACAGTACCTCTTGTTCAAAAGATGCCAGATGGGAACAACTCTTATGAAGAAGTTCAAGAATCTCAGTCTGGGTTTTATTGTCGCCAATGTAATCAAGTGCTTGAGCAGTGTACTCCTCGCAAAGCATGCAGACATTATCATTCCTCAAACCTTCTCCTGAAAGATGAACTCCCTTCTTGTTAAAAAATAACATGTCATTCGACAGCATTGTCATATAAGTTTCAGCAACTAGAATGAGATGCCTTGCCAAAGAACACCCCAAAAAATGAAAGTTACTTTCATAGTATGATAGGAGGGACTTAGTCATGCTAACTGCAATAAACGTTGGATGATTAACCAATAGCCTATGCTTCTACCCTTTGCAATATACTAAAGACAAAAATAACAGGAAAACTGACAGCGCTCAGACGTTTTTTTCAAAGAGAACTGCATCAGTAACACTAAGGTTAATACCTACAAAAGAAAAATTGATGCTAATACATATTAATTAGCAAATTGATCTGCTTAAGTATTTATCGCTGAAGGCATCATTACTCAGACAGAGGTCTGTTGAGCTGGCACCTCAAGCAACATCCATGTAGTAATTGCTCAAAGCAAACTCTACATAGTGAACTATAATATCAAAGAACTTCTGGACAGAAGTAACCATACTGGTGTACAAAGCAATGACCTGAGCATGTACACATTCTAATTACTAAATAGAATCCTAGCAATACCACTGAAATACTCTCAAGTCATGGAAAACAAGCCTTATCAGCTTGCATTGATATTAAATGAAATGAGTGAAAATTTGAGGCCTGCGATGGTACCTCAATCAAAATGAAAACAGAATAAGACAGCACAGGGAACAAAAAGATTAAGCACATAAGTCCCAACACTAAGAATCAGATACCCATGAGTTGACTATGCTCATAACAGAAAATAAACATCTTCAAGCAACATAATGAACAATGAGTACCTCTCACAATTGAGTGAGTTAGTTGTCTAGCATCAGAGATGAAGGTTGTGCTCCACAGAAGAACAAACAAAAGAGCTATTTTCCCCTCCATCGCACCTGGAGAGCCAAATAAATTCGAACCACCATTAGCATCCAAGATGAAACGATAACATACTATGATAACTTTGAATGATCATGACTCTATCTAAGTTTCAAAGAAATCAACCATCAAAATGTAACTGCACATAACAAGATGCATGACAGCTTAGTTTAACTGCAAAGCCAAATTCAAATGCAATGACTAAGTTTACTGCAAAAGGCTAGATACACGTGCAATGACAAAGTTAACTGCAAACGACAATATTCAAAAACAACGACCTAAGAATTTTAATCATCTGCACGTCTATTTAAGGAAAGCCTTTATTTTTTACTATTCTTCTGTCCATTTCAACTACAATTATTCTTATTGGGTCTTTTCCTTATACCTGAAATATTACCCAAAAAGAGAGTGATCCATGTTGTATTTGCAGCAAGGGAGTTGAAATAAACTGGACCCACTATGGCCTATTAATAAAAGCATGGTTTAAACAACGGGCACCATCTAGGGAATGATATCATTACAACATCATCCTTAACAATCGTATTTGTAATGTCCATCCAATCCAAGTCCCATGAAAAATTGAGTCTCTCCCCAGGCAAAGTCTACTCAACCACAAACAGGGAGGAAAATGTTATTTTGGAAAAGTCAAGCTAACTCCAACTCTTCACATGGTCTAAGCAAAAACAAAGCACTCGGTGCAACCTGGCAAGTCTTGCAAATGGATACTGTCAATTCAGTTATAAGTCACACGAACAACGAGAGAAACCCAAGGTCAGTCTTGCCGAATTTCAATCAGTAAACTGACTGGAAGTACTAGAACAAGATTAAACCAACAAAACAAGTCAGACGGAGCACAAGAGCATCGCAGTTTAATCATCTTCTAACAGATATCAGACGACAGAAGACTCCAATTGCTTAACACCTTAACTATCTCCTGAAAGGCAAGCTTTAACCCCAGTGGCAAAACAAACCAACCAAATCAAACAGGAACCAGGATACTTTATTCAACCACACAAGCTTCTGAAGCTCAAAAAAAAGGAGGAGACCCTTATTCAAATCCTTGATTTCGAATAAGAATTCACAGTTCTAGCACATACTTCTCCACGAAGCAACCTCAAAATCAGCGAACGATCAAAACACGAGTCGACCCGGAAATCCCCGATCACCCACATGATGCCAGGCCGAGGACAACCCATAAAGCCGAAAACCCACGACAAGAAACTCTCGCCACAAACGAATTCAACCGACATGGACCGCGAACCCGAAAGCCAACCAATCGATGGGAAAAAGGTTAAAGAATCCGACTTTCGCTTCCGATCAACCAAAGGGTGCTCAAAACCGACCGCGCAAAGACAGCCAGACAAGAGATTACCTTCGTCCTTGTCGAGCAGAGCTGCGACCGTGCTTGAGCGAGAGAGAGAGAGGAGCGTAGGGAGGACGGATTGCTTTGGAGTGCTGAAATTGCCAAGACGTAGGGAAGCGTGATTTTATTGTTCTATCGATCAATCGCCGTATCTTTTTGAAAGAGTCGCCTCCAATCAGAACGCAAGAAAATAGTTTTTTATTTTATTTTTATTATTATATTTGAATGATGTAAGGCAAGCATATTATTTTGGCTTTTGTATACGATTTTTTTTTTTTTTTTTTTTTTTGGTTGGATAAGATTTTTATTTTAGAGGAAGTGAAGATGAGAAGACACACAAAGTCGGTTTCTACGGTGAATGTTCGAATTCCCACCTAATTATTATCGAACCATCAATGTCAAATTGGCAAATCTCAACTGATTACATCATAATTATGTCGTCACAATCTTTTTAACATTAATCATATCAAATTTCTGAAATCTATCCTCTAAGCATTGATTATAAATTTCTGAAATCTTATCGAGTTTTAAAATCATCACGAAATTTTAAATCCATCGATTTTTATAGATAATGAACAGAGAATACTGTAAATATTTCAAATACATGGAGGTTTACTTCATCAATATCATGCAGGGTACCTACCTGTATTTTCTTACACCGTACTCTGCAAACGGTACAGCTGTATGATACACGGTAACGTGAAAGATGTTCAGTGGACGATTGGAACCCAAGCGACCAAGTGAAAGCGAGCCTGCTTGAAAGCTTTTCGGCTAAGCAGCGGCTAAGCAGGGACTCAACATGGCCGGCAACATTGTGACAGTGAAATCTGGAATAAACAATCGCTAGCGATTGACAGTTTGCCAAGTTTCAGCGAAAATTCGGCGAGTCGTCGTCTCGGCCTGAACGGTTCATGCATGACAGTGCAGACAATCGTTATGAGCACAAACATCATTCGGTACTAGATTTCTTAAATAGGAGCAAATGCAAACCGGATCATTTACAAATCTGGAGTCATCACCAATCCCCACCGTGGAGTCTGGGGACCCAATTGCATAAACCAGCCCTAGCCAAACAAACTAAGATAAAATAAAAAAAAGGACAGAAGCCCGAATAGCCAGAACGCTAGCCAAAACGGGAGTTAGAACAGAAACTGCAGTTAGCGATTGACTAATTGAATTCCCAACATCCATTGGTCTAATTAAGAAATGGCTTCGGCTTTTTCTTATTCTGCTTTGCCAACAGCACCGAGAACCGTGTGAAGCCAAATTTCTTCCTCTTGGCTGAGAACTGCTGCTTATGACCACATTCCTCTCTAGGCTTTTGAGAAATGGGCATGTCATTTTGCTTACTAAGCATTTGAGCCAGCGAAACCTTCCGTTTCCCAGTGTCCTTCCCAGACAATTTCCCTGATTCAAAGTCTTCAGCTAGAAGTAGCTTCCTGCTCAGGATTTGTCCAATGGAGAGCGTCGGCTTTAGAACTGGTTCTGACACCTCAATGTTGTCCATATTCAGTTCACCCGCTTCAATAAGGCGGGAATCTCTCCTCTGGTGAGAGGGGCCAGAAGTCTTAAACTTGGTTGAGTTATGCAGGGAACGTCTTCTGCGACCATGGTCAGACCTCCATTTCCGAAGAGCATCCTCAACTGCGAGCTTTCCGCGATTAGCAGCTTCCACTCTAGAAAGAGCTTCTTCTAAAGCCTTCTTGCTTATTTTTACTTCCTCTGTCGCCTCCTCTACCTTGTTTAATATCTCTGTTTTAGAAATATTTGCTTCATCGACTTGGAGCGTCGCACCCAGTGCTCTCTTCTTAGATTTTTCTTCTGCTTCACGAGCTTGGGAGGTTAGAAAAGAGTATTCTTCAAATGTAAGAGTCACTACATCTGTTGAGCTCTCACTCTTTGATAAAGCCTTAATTTCTGCGAGAGCAACAGCTTCTGTTGCTTTAGCAGCTGCCCTCATTTTCCGAGCTGCAACCAACCTCATCTCAGCTGTTCTAATTTTAGTTTTCGTCTGCTCAATCTCAGATATGGCTCTCTGAACCTCGAGCTTCGCAGCTTCTGCCACTATCTTGAACTGCTCCGCCTCAGAGCTCAAGCGATGGAACTCCCTTGTAAGAGCAGAAGGGCCATCAGGTGAGTTAGTTTCTGCTTCTTTTGCTAATTGCAGCTTTAGTCTTGTCTGGTTTAGCTCTTCCTCAAGTGAAGATATCTTCGACGAGTTCTGAGTCAATCTCACCTGAGTCTTCTCAAGGGAAAGCTTTTCCTTCTCTAGTTTCTTATTTAGCAAATCAACAGAGCCGCGGATATCGCTGAGATCATTAGTGGTCCTGGTAAGGTTCAACTTAGCTTGTTTCAGTTCCATTAGGATTAACCCTGGGGATGAAGGACAGGAACCTGAGCCGCTCAGTCTATTCAGTAAACTGCCTTCATAGTGGTTTTCCTTTTCAGCTTCATGTTCTATAGGATCAACAGTTCCATTGTTCGCACTCACCTCAAGTGCGGCATTCATTTCGGATGTTTCCTTCTGAAGTTTTGCTTTAAGTTCTTCAACGGTTATTTTTGTTGATTCCAATTCCTTCAAGACATCCAAAGTCTCCCGCTCCTTTACAATCAGATCCTTCTCCAGCTGTGCCGCCTGCTCTTCCAGTTTCGCTACATCAAACTCTTCCCCGTTCTGTTCAAAATAAGAAAGAAGACTAGCCAATTTATCAACCACCCTTGTTTTCTCTGTCTCAAAAGTACTAATGGACAACACCCAACATGGAAGACACGATTCAACGTGCATGTATCCGTTCATTAACACAACAAGCATACATGCGATGCACATTCCCAAATCAGAAAAACAAAACAAGGAAGCTTATTTGCACATACTACAGGCCAAAACGAAAGGATAAGCATGCTGCAGAATTGAAAAACAGGGCAACCGGAGCAAAACCCCAGACGTGAAGAACACCATCTTCACTCCACCACTGAAAAAGCAACCCGGTTACACGATAGAAACTCACAGGCAAACTGGGAACTAAGTCTAGCCACGCCATGCGAAGCTCTTAGCAGGGCAGTTCCCACAATTCACAGCTAACTTGAAACGATGAAACTGATCAATGTGCATCTATGTCTTGACGAAATCGGTCGCATTCAAGCCATTTTACATACACACTCATCAACTCCAACTCAGGACCTAGTCAAGCGTTCAAGTCCAGTCCAACCATGATCTCGCGGCTCCTAAAAACAAACACTTTCTACACATTACCCCAAAACCATTCGCGCCCACATCAACCAACAACAGCAAAAACAGAATACATATCAACTACATTCCCCAAATCAAGCCCAAAGTAAGCCCACAGAGAGAGAGAGAGAGAGAGAGAGGGAGGACCTGAGACTCAGGGCACTTGAGAAGATGAGAGGGCTTCCAGAAACCGATCCCGCCGAACCGGCTCACCGCCTCCTTGACAGACTCGAACGGGGCCGACGTGTCGATCTCCGCCCTCGCCCCTCCGGCATTGCCGAGCTGCGCGCCGGCGTCGGCCTCCCCGGCCGGCTCGGGACGCAGGGCTAGGGTTTCAGCCATGAAGGAAAGGAAGGAAGGCAGGAAGGAAAGGAAGGAAGGGAACCCAACAACGAGAGAGACGAGACAAGCAAGAGGACAAAATCAGGGATTCACGGTCACCAACGATCTCCCGTTCATCGATGTCCGCGAGCAGAGCAGAGAGAAGCGAGCGAGCCACGGCAAGCAAAGAGACAAACCACCACCATTATAAGACAGGATTGGTCCAGTGTCCGTTGGGATTCCTTCCCTCTTTTCCTCTGCCGAAACTGCCCCCGAAGGGAGCGCGGAATTACGGGGCGTTTCGCCCCGGGCATAGGGCGTAATTAGAGGGGAAATGCGAGGCCGAGTTGAAGGGCGGGGAAGGTAGGCGTGGGAGGTGGGGCCCGGGGGTGGGCCCCGCGCGTGTCCGAAACGGGAGAGACACCATCATCGTATCTTGAATCCGACAAGACAGAGAGAGAGAGAGGGTTTTTGCAACGGCTAGCGCATCCCCAAAGGCCGCGTCAACGGCTAGCTGAGCCGGGATCTCTCTCTCCTTTCTGCGTTTTGACCGAGTCGCGCGCGCGCGCAGGGTCAACGCCGGTGTCGTTTAGGACTGGTCGAATCGAGGGCATGCCGGAACCTTGAGTATAACATTCATGCTGGTTTGTTCGGGCCCGTGGCATTAAGGGGCGCTGCATCACTTTACTATACGGGCAATTTTTTCGGAGAGCTTTTTCCCTGTAAGGCGTTTTCCCGGGCTCGACATGATTGTGCCACGGCTGATTTATGACGCAGCCATAAGTATGATGGATCGGATCGCCCATAATGACTGACTTGTGAAGAAAACATCGTACCTCTTCTCTTCTCCAAAAGTTCTAGATTTTTCTAGACTCTTTGTTAAATATCTATCTACTCTCTTGTGAGTTATTTTTAACTCTAAAAACGTGCGGCGAATAGAATGGCCACATCTGGTATTCTTTAGAAATATCTAGGAAGTAGTTACAGCTTCTTGTTATGCCTATAAATAGCCAATAAGTGCCTCCATTTGGGTGTGCAGTTAGATACTAAATGCGCGTGCAAGAATTTCTCACGGTCAATATATTTAGAAAGTGTCTCTAATAAAAAGAGTGTTTTCTTTAAAGAGTTACTTAAAGAGGTACTTCCTACATCCTGTAAGTGAATTTACAAACTTAAAAATGGACAAGATTTGTCAATATATATAAATGGAGCCTCTAGATGATTTCAAGAGTAAGAATTATTTAGCCAATCTACGATTTAAAGATAAACACCAAGAGCGTGATACCAGAAGATTGAAAAATTTGTTGCAAAGTGGCTACTTGGTAGTCCTAGCATACTTGAGCTTGTTTGTGAGGGCGAAAGATGGAAAACTTGCACATTCATTTATGTGGATGATTTGGTCATCACCATAGATGTTGTAAAGTGTATATATGTAAAATCAAAGCCAACATATTGGTGTAGTTTTAGATGAATGAGCTTAGAGAATTGAAACACTTTCTAGGACTTGAGGTTGAGCAAACCAAAGAAGGGTTGTTTCAATGTTCACAAAAGTATGCACGAGAATTCCTAAAAAAGTTTGGAATGCTTGATTATAGCAAACAACAATGCCTATGGAATAAATATGAAGTTGTGTATGGTCGAAGGATGACAATTAGAAGATTTAATTATATGCAAGCAAATTGGTGAGTAGTCTTATCTCCCATATGATAACATAGCTTGACATTGCTTTTGTAGCAAGAGTAGCAAGTTGGTTTATGGAGAGACCATGAAAGCCTCACCTGGATGCAATCAGAAGAATACTAAGGTATGTAAATGGTGCATTTGATTCGACCAAAAAAAGGGTACATTTGATCTTGGACTCTTGTGTAAGAAAGAAGCATTGTGTAAGGTAGAGCATTGCAATGCCAAACTTTGTTGGAGATCATAACACAAGTTATCAACTACCAAGTATATGTTTAGTCACAGAGACATCTAGGTGACTTACCCGGTTTAGCGCGTGCACCCCAGGGGTTTACCGGTCGTGCGGGGTTCAGGATAAAAAAAAAAGAAAAAAGTATATGTTTAGTCTCTGATCAGCAGTGGTCTCATGATGCAATCGAAGACAACCAATTTGTGTCATTGTTTACAATAGAAGTTGAGTATAGAATAGTAGCTTAAGAGAGCATGGGTCTGTTTGTTAACAATAGTTTCTGTTCTCCGAAACAAAAATTTATGTTCTTTTGTTTCAGGGAACAAAAGAAGAACAAAAACGTGTTTAGTATAATTTTTGTTCTCTAGAACAAAAAATCTATTTTTTTTTTGTTCTCGAGAACATATTTTGAACAAAAATAAGAAGTAGAAAAAAGTATATTCTTGTTCTCGGGAACAATTTTGAAAATCAATTTTTTTTTTTGGTAACGGTAATAAAAAAAATCAATTTTTTTTTTCTTCTTTTTTTTTTTTTTTTTCTTTTCTTTCCTTCTTCTTCCTTTTGGCATGTCACTAACCTTAGCCATGGCCGGCAATTAGCCGACGAGGGCCGAGCTCGCCTAGCCAAGCTTGGGCAAGGTTGAGCTTTGCTGGTGGCTTGGCAAGGCTTGCTTGGCCACCGAGGCCACCAACAAGACCGAGCCTCACGATGGCCTGGCGAGGCTCTAGCGAGCTCGCTAAACCTCGTCCAACTAGTCGCCGGCCGCCGCCGTGGCTGGTGACTGGCCACAAAGGAGGAAGAAGGGAAAAAAAAAAATGAAAAAAGAAAGAAGAAAAAATGAAAAATATAATAAAAATATTGAAAATTTAAAAGAAACGAAAAAATTATACAAGTTTAACAAACACATTTCTATTCTTGGAAGAGAAATTTTTTGCAGTTACTAAGTGCGTTCTTATACTCATAAATTGTTAATGGGAACACAAAAAAACTATTTCTCATAAAAAATTATTCCCCAAAATAGAATCATTACCAAACGTGCTTTAAGTGGCTAGTACAGTTGATAGAAGATCTTCATTAATCGCTAAACTATGTGACATGACTTTATTGTGATAATTTATTAGTCATAAATTTGACAGAAAATCTAGTTTTTCATGTAAGGACCATGCATGTAGAAGTAAGTACATCAAAACAAGTGATCAAGTTATAGATCTCTTCACTAAAGGACTTAGAAAGTTTGAAGAGTTTCAAAAGTAATTTGGCATGGTTGAGAGAAGAGTAGTTGTTGCTAGAGAGTATAAAGAAAATGTTGCAACTCTGTTCTTTTCCAAAAATTCTAGATTTTTTTAGGCTAATTCTTAAATATTGGATATTTTCTTGTAAAATATTTTAAGCAGAAATGTGTGGCTAATAAATTGACCACACCAAGTATTCACTAGAAACATCTTGGATCTAGGAAGATATTTTTCTCTAGAAATATGTGGTTAATAGATTAGCCACATTTAGTATTCTCTAGAAACATATTGGAAGATATTTTCTCTATAAATATATAAGAGGTAATTACATCTCTTTGTTAGGCCTATAAATAGTCAAGACGTGTTCCCATTGGGTGTGCACTAAGCTCCTTTTTGTGAGTAAGTGTGTGCATAAGGGGTGAGCATTGGTTTAGGGTCAACCTTAGACTGGCCAAATCCGGTGGGTCTTCATTCGGTTCTTAGGAGCACATGGTCAAGCTTGGTCCTAAGACTCTAGACCTTGCCCTATGCGAGTTGATCCTCGGTCTTGAGAGTTTAGGGTTAATCCAACCTAGACTAACCCAATACATAATATATATTATATGCATTTATCTACTCTAAATTTTAGTGTCTTCTCCTTGGTTCTCCTTGAGTTTGTCTTGTAAATTAGAAAGTAGAAAGATACCAAACTCTAATTTGACCAAAAAAAAAAAAAAGCTCTCTTCACTAGCTTTGGCCTCGCTCACCTGCGTTGGTCTCACTTGCCTTTATTCATTCATCTCATCACTTGCCTTTGTTCCTTCACGTTGCATGTTCATCATTATGGTTTGTTGCTTTTATCAAGTATAAATTTCTTTTGTTACCTTATCTTATATTCTTTTAAGCAATACAAGAAATGAAACAAAAAATAATCTGTTGGTTCCGAGTTAACTTTGGAACTAGACTTAACTCATAAGGTTAGTCTAATCTTCAGTCCTAGGCTTCACAAGGTCAATCCTTGATCCCAAAAATTGATAACCAACACTATGCCAGTTGGTTCCTGGGTTAGGTGCTGGACCAAGCCCAACTCAGACCATACTCATCCCGATGTGTGTTTGTGTGTGTGTGAGAAAGAAGTTCTCCCAATTAATACTGCAGAAAATATCACTAATAAAAAAAAGGATATTTTCTTTAAGTGAACTTTGTGTCTTTCTCAATAGGGGCGCTCTACACAGAAAAAGTTAAAATAATTGCAAAGGGCTGAGGGGGACGCTCTATGCCACCGAGAGAGCAAAGCTCTTTTTTCAACGTTTAAATTTTGTATTAGCTTGGATAGATAGAGAGTATGAATTGTCTAGAAGTTGTTCATAGAAAATCTCCCATTTAAACCTTCAAGCTTAACAAGCCTAGCTAGTTATCATACCTACAATTAGGCCTAAGTTATACTCGGTCCGAGATTCTCTAAACATGTTGAAATATGAGTCGAAAAATGTGAGAGGCTGTTTGGTTACGGTTACACAAATAATTTCTTTGTTTTTGAAAATAAATTTGATTTTCTCGTGAAAACACTGTTTGTTTGGTTGTGGACAATTTAGCTATTTTAAAACAAAAAATCATGTAGTTTAGTATTTTGAAAAAAAGAAAGTGATTTTGTTTATCTTGCTATTGTAATATTTCTTTGAATTTAATTTTCCTTTTTATCTGGTCCTTGATATACATAACGAAAAATACACGGTCTATTTTTTGCACTATGTCGTATTTGAATATTAATATCCTCATTTCAGTGGTTAATGAGTTATCTTTTTCAAATTATAATCCATATTGAGGACAACAAGTAATTCGAAATTGCTAAATTAGATTTTCATTGTTATTACTGGCTATTATATTATAGTATATGAGAGATAAAACCATCTGGCAAAAAAAATAGATATATGAGAGATAAAATCATGTAATAATAAAATAAAATAAATTTAATTAGTGGTTAGACATGACAAATACTGTTAAATGATAATGATGTTAAATAAAAGCTTTTTATTAGACTTAAACAAACATGCTTTTTATTTATTTATTTATTGAAAAGCGTCTAGATAAGCTAAAGCCAAGTTAAATGATTTTAATTATATATGAAAAGAAAAATAAAAAAAAATAAATGAAACTAAACTGCCTCTAAACTTTTTTAATGGGAAAAGTGCCAAAAAAGTCCTAAACATTTTGGCTTTGTCCGATTTAGTCCTAAACCTTTTTTTTTTGGTGCCGATTTAGTCCTAAACCTTTTTACGTTATGCCAATTCAGTCCTTTCCGGCCAATTTTGGCCGGATTTTTGATGGGACGCCGGCCGGTGACATACGATCGGCGCGTGTATAATTTTTAATAATATTTTAATATTTTTAAATATATATATATAGATATATATATATATTTTATTCTTTTCTTCTTTTTTCCTTCTCATCTTCTTCCTCCACCCGGTCGCCGGAGCTCGGCGACCGGCTAGGGCTAGGCGGCGTCGACGAGGTCGACCTCGCCGGCCACCTCACCGGTGCCCGCGAGGGCGGCCTCGTCTTGCGGGCGGGCGAGGCTCGCCCTCGACGGATCGGCGAGGTCGAGCCTCGCTCGCCCGCCTGGTGCGAGGCCGCCCTCGCGGCCTGGGTGGCGAGGCTTGCCCTCGCCGGATCTGTCGAGGGTCGAGCCTCGCCCATGGCTAATGAGGGCAAGCCCTGCCAGCTCAGCGCGAGGCCAGCTGGACTCCTCCCCGGCGCCGTTCTCCGATACCAATCTCGCCCTAGAAATTTCCCACCTCCTCTGCTCGTCGTCGTCATCGTCTCTAGGGTTTATAGGAGCTCGGGGTGTCTTCGGTCGCGCGGCTCTGGCGGCGGCGATTCGTCGGGGGTGGGGGTTTTGTGATTCCTGGGTTCTCCAAGGCAGCTGGCCTCGCGTCGAGCTGGCGGGGCTCGCCCTCGCCGGCCATGGGCGAGGCTCGACCCTCGCCAGATCCGGCGAGGCTGAGCCTCGCCCGCCCGGCGCGAGGCCCCTCGCGGCCTGGGTGGCGAGCCGGATCTGGCGAGGTCGAGCCTCGTCGGCCATGGGCGAGGCTCGATCCTCGCCAGATCCGGCGAGGCTCGATCCTCGCCGTCACGACCACTGGCGAGGTGGCCGGCGAGGTCGACCTCGCCGGCCGTCGCCTCTGGCCGGTTGCCCAGCTCCGGCGACCGGCTGGAGGAAGAAGATGAGAAGAAAAAAAGAAAAAGAATAAAAAATAAAATAAAAAATATTTTAAAATATTAAAGTATTAAAATATTATTAAAAATTGTACACGTTAGCGCCGTCGCGCCACATCATCGGCCCGGTGTCCGTCAGCAAAATCCGGCCAAAATTGGCCGGAAAGGATTGAATTGGCACAACGTAAAAAGGTTTAGGACTAAATCGGCACAAAGCCAAAAGGTTTAGGACTTTTTTGGCACTTTTCCCCTTTTTTAATAGACAGATAGTGGAACTGGATCTGCTGGGGGTCTCTTTCTCATTGCAAGGGGAAAAATCAACATAAAATGAGGAAAATGTGTCAAGAAAGGAGAAGGCAAGGGGCCAAATTTATGCATTCATTGCTTCAAGGACCACTTCTAGCCTTCTAGGTGATACTCAATTCCTGCATTAATAGTGCATCTGGTCGCAGTAGGGCCCCTCTTAATGGAAGCTATCTCTATGGTCCATATTCTATTACAAAATCATTTTCATTTAGGTTCGCCGTAGCTACACGTGAACCATATATAGCATTTACTTCGTCTACTTTTAGTACCTGAACCTGTTTATTCATTATGTCATGAACTTGAAAACACTTTGACATAATGAGAGAGTTTCGCACATATTTTACTCTCCTCGTTTTCGATTGGATGTCGTTATGGCCCTAGTCTCAACAACTCTTCACGCCAACAAGATGGTCACATGGCATCATTGTGCATAAGTTATCATGGCGTGGCGTATGATGATTAGTTACTTGTACTTGAATTAATTATCTACTTTAAGTATCCCAAAAGTTAAATTGTCCACCTTAATGTAGAATCTAATGTAGAATCCAACACAGAAAGATCATATGTGAGCAAGGTTCATGTTCGACATTTATTTTTTATTTTTTTTTAAAAGAAACCTTACGGAGTTTGTTGAGTAGCTAAGCACTTGGCTCAAATACGACAAATTTTATGATCAAATCATGTCTCTCATTCAAAGTAACCTTGGTGGCTATTTTTTCTATTTTGTCAATGGAGTCTTATCCGATGAAAATTGATAGGACGGTTTATATGCATTTATGGGGATTTGTCGAGCCAAATGTTCAAGTATCCTCTATTATAAAAAAGAAAGATATCTATAATGAAAAATACAATGATAATAATGATTAATTGGAATATGGTTGAGTTGGTGTCAAGCACCCGGTCCTTGTTTTGATAGAGATTTATTCTACGCTTTATGAATCCTCGCTAGTAGGAGGATCACGTGTAGGTATATTTATACATTATATGTGTCAAGTCTTGTCAATAAATTACTATGTATACTTAAAAGAGGTTTGATTTATATTTTTTAATCTTGTCTTGTGATCTTATCATGCCATTTTAGACCGGATATAGCTAGAAGCACACGGTGCTGAAGAAGCCTCCCGCTATTTAATTTGGCCATGGCTTCATTTATATCCTATGGTCAACTAAAGAAGGAATGGTCGAGAAAATGGCTCAACGTATTAAAAACTAGGCTCACCCTGTCATCAAAGCCCTTAGATGGGTTACCATATTGACAGATCTTTAGACCAATGAAATCCTTGCAGTGTTATCGTTCACATCTTTTGTCTCATCTACTTTGCTCCATGGTCATGTGTGACTTCACCATCTGGTTTGTCCCCGCCTTAAAGAGACCCCAAAGTCTCTAACTCTCTTTCCTCTCATTATCATCTCCATCTCCTCCTCCTCCTCCTCCTCCTCCTCCTCCTTCACACACCCTCCTAAAACTCTTTTTGGTACAACCACATTTCATCACCAAACATGTTCAATGGAGGCTCAGATCTTCCTCAAAAGCCTTTCCAGTTAATCAAACAAGATGACAAGTTCTTTTCCAGGCTGCTCTCCAAGGAGAATTCCGCTTCAAACCCGTCATTGAGGGTCGACTATGGAGGCGTCTCCAGCTCGGTTCCGTTCATGTGGGAGACCCGGCCTGGCACGCCGAAGCACCCCTGTTTCGACGACTCTCTACCGCCCCTAACGCCTCCTCCATCTTATTATTCGAGTTCCAACAAATATGACACATTCCCCCAGAAGAAGTGCTCAAGATCTAATCTCTTGCGGGTTTTGTTCTTAAAGACCAGCCTCAAGAAACCGAAGAATGTGGCCAATTCAACTTGCTCTTACCGCTCGTCGTCATCCTCGTCCTCGAACTCGTCGGTGTTTGCCCCTATGACTCCGACACGGAGGTGGTTCTTGAGTCGAAGGTTGATGTCTTGCGATTCTAGCATTGATGCTGAGGATAAGCACGCTGGATCCCCACCAACTTCCACACGGTGCTTTGGAGGCAGCAGGAAGTGGCGCAGCTTGAGCACCCCTGGTTGTTACCGCTGGTGAAACGTGGCCGGAGATCGGTCATTGTGCGTTGTTGCTTGAACTTTGTTCGTAGTGCTTGCGTGTTCATACATGAAATTATCATCTCAATTCTCAAGAATATGTATTGTGTTTGAGGGTTTTCTAATTATTATTTGGTCTTTTTTGGATGTGAGAATGGCTCGATCTGCCACCGTTAAAACAAGGTGGTGTGATGAGTGAGTGCCTGTTATGGCATTGGTCAGCTTATATATCATTGAATTTTGCATCAAATCTTCCACAAAGATAAAGATTCTTAACTAGATTTCAACAAGATAATTCTTTGAATATCTCCACAAGACACTTATCTACCCAAAAAATAAGTAAGGTCCTAATTTAGTGATAAAGCCCCGAACATCAATAAAATCTCCCATGTAATGTTTATATCTTGCACTCAATCAAATTGCCTTCTTTTAGATACATGTCCAAGCATTATATCAAGCATTTTAGCAGTATAATATTAATTAGTCTTGGATTATAAGTAGCACAATAAAACAAACGCTTTTTTTTTTTTTCCTGCTTTTACAATTGTTAGCTAATAATCCATTTTTCCATCCTTGGAGAAAAAAAGTTTCGAAGTTATGTCATGTCATGTTTTTGTTTATAAGCCAATGAAGTCACGTCACATTAAAGTTTAGAGTCTGCTGTCAAATGAATTTGATTGGTTCAGTGAAGTGTAAGATTTGGCTGGCTGTGTTTCCTCCTTTCAAGGTTCTTTTCAGTGTCCGACCAAAAAAAAAAAAAAAACAAACAAAAACAAAAGGTTCTGTTCAGTGCTTTTTGTCCTCCATTAGTATCGACAACAGCTTGTGGGCTACGAGATAGAAGTTCCACCTAACTAACTTTTTCTTTTCAGCCAAATTCGACCTACCGTGCTTAAAATGTAATATTTTGCCATTACCCTCTTCAACTTTTTAATACCCTTCATATGAAACGAATTCAATAACCTACATACAAACACTTATCATTTGCATTTCTTTAGCTCTATTTATTTCGTGAAAAATAAATGATTTGTAAATTTCAAAAAACGATCGCTTTATTCTTTAAAAAAATGAATAAATAAAAGATATTTTTATTGTTCACAAAAGTATTTAAACATAAAATGCTATCAATAACACAATTGATGTTATTGACTAATTATTTCAATGGATATAAGTGTTTATTTTTTAAAATATTTTCTAAATATTTCATTTTTCATGAAAGATATGAAGCCTCTACCCTTAATAACTTTCTTTGCATTTTTTTTTGGTAAGTTATAATCTACTTATATTCTGATATTTACTCTAAGAATTTTGCCTTACCTTTTTATAGGCATGGGAGTTGAAATTCATAACTAAAACTAAATTATCATTATCCTGACCCCCGTAAGAAGGTGGATAGAACCACCTCCTCCTTCCTATGTGGAAAGGGTGGGAAACCCCAATTGTTATTTTTTTTTCCTTTGCATTTAAAGCCTTGGAAAAAATGATCATACAAGCTTGAGGCATTGAATTGACGAGAGATAATTATCGACTACCCCACTCCCATGTGCTCTATCATTAAATGAATTGATTTGTTGTCTTTTCTAATTAGAATAAAATTTATATCTGGATTTGGTCTTGCTCTCAGTTCAGATTTTGCTAATGAGTACCCTTAAGATATTTTTTAAACGACCAAATAGGAAAACGATTTGTAGATTCCGGTTCACCACTTCTCAATTCATGTGTACTTGATTTTTTCATTTTTCGAAATATTTTTTCCTTACAAAATATGCTTAGCAAGTCTTTTGAGCCGGCCACTATCTGTTATTTTCATTTTTCAAGTGAAAAATGAGAACAAAACAAAAATAGGGTTTGGTGTCTTTTAGAGTTAATTTGTTTTGCGAAAAATGAATGGTTTATAATACATTTTCCTAAAATGATCGCATGTATTTCTTACAAAAATTAATAAACGAAATTTTTTTCTGAAAAATATTTGGATATAAATTGTTGTTGATAATAATATTTTTTCTTTAAAAAATATTTCAAGTAATATAAGTAGTTATTTTAATATTATATATATATATATATATATATTTCAAATTATTAAATTTTTGTGAAATAAATAAAGCCATGATCTCTTCTATTTATTTTTAATTTTTTTTGTGTATTTAGTGTCGGTGGGGGATATACATAGGGTTGGTCGGTGCTGCCCCATGTTAATCATCAATGAGCATGGAGGAGAGAGGACAGATGTAGGTTCCTCTCCGGACATTTAAAGTCTTTGCATTGGAGTCTCTGGTTTTGGATCTTTCGGCTTAGCCTCTTCTTCCAGAGAGGGCCTGGAAAAAGGAGTTGACATTTAAGTCCAACCACAAAGTGCAGTCCTTGTCTGATCTCTCTCTTTGCAAACTACTCGCAGAAATAGTCATCTACCAAAAAGCTGGTTTTATTTCTTTTCCAAGATTAAAAAAATAAGAATCCGCAAGTTGGGTCCAATGTAAGAACGTGACTTTCTTGGTTCGACTTTGGGGAAATGGCTTTGCATTTCCCCAAGTATTTTTGAATAAATGAGCATTTGGTGAAGGCCAAAGTGTTTGGATACTCATTTTGGTACATATTTTGTAAAGTAATTTTGAGGTAAAAAGAAAAAAAAAAAAAAAAAAAAACAGAGGAGGAGGATCAGAGCGTTGAAGAGGGCGAGATCATGGGGAGGTAGCTTGAGTTGTTGCTAATGGTGGCACTGGTGGCAGTGGGGAGGCGGTTGGTGGTGATGCCTCATTGCCTAAGGTGGCAGCTAGGTCGCATGACCTTACGCGAGGCTTCCCGATGACTAGATTTGACCACCGGTGGCTGAGCTTCGCCGGCTAAGCTTTGTCGATTAAGGTCTATCGATTGACTAGCAAGTTCAAGGAAGAAAATGATGAATAGTATTTTTTGAGGGCAAAAGAGGAAAACACGATTATTAATGAGGGCAATATTAGAAAGAATAATAAGTCATTAAATCCTCATATAGCATTCTGAAAATGCTGAAAACCCATAGTAGATAGGGGCCTAAAAAAATTGAATTAAATGCATTATATTTTTTTTTCCAAGAGACTTTAAGGTTCAATGCATCTTAGAAAAATTGAACCAAACAGGGAGTACTATTGGAAGATGATGCGTGTTTTGATTGGATAGAAGGTATGGAACCGATTTTCATGTTTGGTTCTTGACTTATCTGGTCGACAAGGTTATATTTAATGGACCCAAGATTTACCTGCCTAAATTTTGGGCTTTCTTGGCATAAAAAGCTACTTCCAAATGGCATTCAGTGGCCCTTTTGTTCCATCCGTCATTCAAGGTTCAGATTTCAAAAGGATGAGTTCCAATTTTTAAGCTCATGGCAATATAGAATCCACCATGTCAGTTTGTCTTACATTTTTGTGTTCATGTTCTTCATTTATGTTTTCATGCAAAAAAAAAAAAAATAAAAAATAAAAAATAAAAAAATAAAAGAAGAAGCAGTCAACTTGGGTTGGAAAGCAAAACTAAAATGTGTCAATTTTCTTGGAGAGATCCCATATCGATAATTTAGTGTAGTGTGGAGTAATTATCAATGTTTAACTCAAATTATTGAGTGAGGTGGATCTAACTAAATGATGAGCTCAAATTTCCTTCAATGAACAGGTGAAGATGAGGGGCTTGAAGTCTACATACGACACATTATGTAAGACTAACTTTTGAACAACAAATGTGACATTATTAATATAAGCAAAAATAATCTTTAAAATAATTTAGACTAATCAATCCAATCAAATAGTAAATTTGAATTTTAGAATAGCTAGTGCTCTTACCCATGTTTGAGATGGATTTTATCCTTAAAAGAACATCAAATAGTAATCAATTACTATAAATAAATCTTCTACTTTTAAACATTCTATTTTTCTTAATATGATTGTGGATTATTCTACTTCCATTTTTATGTATTCATATTTTTATTTTTATTTTAAATTTATTTCTATCTTCTAATATAAATTCAACATATAAATATATATTTAGTTTTATATTTATTTTATATTTTAGGTATATTAGTATAGTTTATTAAATTTCCTCGAAAAATCATAAGAATCAGTATTAAATGTACTTTGAATTTCGATTGATAAGAGGAAGTACCGAAAAAGATTTTGCTGCCTCACCCTTTGAAAACGAGGCTCGTGACTGACCATCATATCAAACAACCAAGCCAATGCTTTTTCCTTAATGTTAGGTGCCTCCAACCTTTATCCAAAGTGTCGACAGCTCATTCCTCATCAGTCCGTGGGCCCCAACTACAACCATCATTTTTATTTTTTTAATTCCCAATTTTGAACTCTCAAATACTCATTGAAAAAGTTCTAAACAAGTAGTTGATGTGCCAGCAAGTCCTACGAGCGGTGTCGGTTTTAGGAATTGGGTTTTCCTTTCATATAATTTAGATAGGCAAAGTACTAAAAAAATTCTAAACATATTATATTGATGCAAATTTGATTATAACCTTTTAATTGGATGAATTTCGTTCTAAATCTTTTCATATTTTGCCAATTGAGTTTATTCAACTAATTTTGATAAGAAATCATTGATATGGACACTAATTATTCTACGTGACAAATGGCATTGATGTGAATTTTTTTTAATAGTATATGATTTTATTTTCATTATTTTTTGTTTTTTATTTTCTTATTTTTTTTTTCCTTTTCCATTTTGGGCAACGTTGGGCCCTTGTAGGTTTGGGTGAAGGCCTTCAAGCTCTCCCTTGCAGTTGGTGGGGCTACAAATGCTCTTGCCCAAGGCCTTCGCGGCCCTATTGGTCACAGGCAAGGTGGCCCTCACCTAGATTTGGCGAGGGCCTAGGTGAGGGCCATGATCCTTGCCAGGTGAGGGTTTGTAGGCCCTTATTAGCCAAAATGAAAGCTATATATATAACTTTTTTTTTTTAAATTATAAAACCCATTCATGTTAATACCGACTTACCATGTGAGCGTTTGTTGTCTACATTGGTGATTAGCAATTTATTGCCAAAATTAGCCGAAATGACTCAATTGGCATTTTGTGAAAATGGTTTAAGACCAAATTAACATTAATTCAATAGGTTTAGAACTTTTTGGGTGTTTTCCCCAACTTAGACATATATCTAAAAAGATAAGTAAAATATCAATCAAGCGTTTATAGTAGTTAGACAAGTAATGTAAGGCTTAGTCTTAAGTGGTTTTGAGAAGTCCTAATCTTGATTCGGTCCTAGTGGTTCCTTAGTTTTACAAAACATCAATTATTTACTTGTGACGTAATGGTAAAGACGTCTATCTAAAACAGGTAGAAGCTTAGAAAATTGGTGAGACAGAAAACATATTCGGGTATCGGAATCGATGGAAAATGTATTGGATTTTTGGTTGGATTATGCCTTACAAAGAATGAGTTTGGATTGTGACAAATTGTTGTAAGTATCCAATATATGTAAGTCCACTGCATCTCAATCATTAGATCATATAGGTCTCACGTGGGCTCAATGATGTCAAGTGGGTTTGAACTAGAAGAGGTTTAAATAAGGCTAGTATAATATCGGAGGTGGTGGACTCATGCAACGAGGGCATGGACCCGAGTGGTGAGCGGCAGGACTTGGCAGCCCCAATAAGGAGTGGACGACGAAGAGGAAGTCGCTGCGGCGACTGAAGCGTTCAAATTTCTTAAGAATACACTAAACCATGTACTCGTGCGTGAGATTATTTCAAGTTAGGCCGAATATAAATGGTTGCACTTTCATCCAATCATCAACATGTTCTGTCATATTTCATATATTGATGTGGCTTGGCGCACGGATTGTAGAATTGAGAACTGACTTCTTGTTTCATAGTTGAGTAGATATTTTATCTGAGTTAAAGTGAATGCCGTCAGAACTGAGTCTTGCTTAAGAGATACAAACCGGACGAGAATATGTTAATCCTCTGTGGGATGGCTGTTAACAATGAACAATTTGAGGCCCTCAAGTCTAAATCAAGCGGGTAGATACTGCCACTTGGATTTGCTTTGAATTAATTGCGGGGCGCGGAACATGGATCGGGTAGGGCATGTGGCTCCAGCAGATCAGTCAGTCTGTGTAGTTCATGGAGCTCGAGTGGCAAGCTTAATGCGCAGTAATGGAGAAGGAGCTTCAAGCCGATGTGCAGGAGCAAGTGGCGACAGGTAATGTGGTTTGGGACACACATGGTACAGCATCTAGGAGTGACGCCGCTGCCACTGGGATAGGGATTGGCGCTGCCCACAGCATGAGGAGGTCAGAAATTCTTTTACCGTGCAAGTCATCAGTGACAAAAGGTTCTCACTTACATTGTGCGGAACATCTCTTTAGCTACGTGTGCTGTTCGAATGAGTATGATCTGGTTGTGCAGAGTCACTTTTTTGAGTTGATGCTCGAATGCTCATGTCCAAGTCATTGCTGGAATGACTAGAACTGCAAGATATAGTTGATGCCGGGAGGAGATGTGTAGAATGACATGTCGGTTTCCGTATTGGGATGAGCGAATGGAAGGGGGGATATTCATAGTGAAGGGGTTGGAAATGGAACTGTATAAGTTTTTGCTATGCAGCGATTTCTTGTTCAGACGAAACCGACTGATGCTGGTTTATCACTGCTCACGAGCACATGATCAATGTTCAGATAGCTGCTGATCACAAAGTCGCGGGCCGATGATGGTTGGTATCATGTCGTACGGATGGCTAATGATAAGCCTGCAAGATCGTCCCTAACGAGCCTTCCTCCAATCAAAATTCTCTTAAAACATCCAAATTAGTAGGAGTCACTTGAGATCCTGTCGCTGTGCTTGAGTTATTCTACTCTGTGTCGCCATTCGTACGACCTAACATGAACTATATACTACTTGTGTCATTGCTATGACTGTATCCTGATAAACGGTACTCGTTAGCAATTAGGGGAAACATAATTGCTTCATGGCTGGAACTGGTCTATCACTTGCTTGCAGACATATATGCCATTTGGTAAAAACTATTCTTTCTAAATGATTTTTGCTAATTTTTTATTTTTGTTTTTATAAAAAGTCTCAAACTATTTGATGGTGAAACTCGATAGCTGCGGCTCGCCAGTGGCACGCCAGTTGCACGTCGGCAAATGTGGGAGTCGGAACACACAGAGAAACTTCAATTTACACTTGAAGACTATTATCGAGGCACAAATGTACATTCTCTAGAAAAAAGTTTCTGAAGAATGAATTACTCACAGCAACAAATACAATGGTAAACTTGCGACAAATGCGTAAAAAAAGAGAAAAAGAAAATCATGATGATTCGTTGTAATTTAATGAAATCGGTGGCTTCTAAGGCAGCGTTTGTTTGTGTTTCTTCTTTTTGTTTTTAAACACTTTTTCTTTTTTTTTGTTCGCAGGAACAAAAAGGAACAAACGCGTTTGGACGCGTTTTGTTCCTTTTTTGCTTTTGTTGAACAAAAAAAGAAAAGCGTAAACAAGACTTAGAAACACTTTTTTATTTTTTCTTCTTTTTCTTCTTTATTTTCTTTCTTTTTTCTTTCGCCGGTTGCCGGCCTCGCCATGGCCGGCGACCGCCCGGCGATGGCGGCGGCCTCGCCTAGGCACGGCGAGGCTCGCGGCCCCGGCGAGGCCGAGGCTCGCCAATGGCCGGCGCGGCTCGGCCTCGCCGGCCACCGCCAGCGACGCCGACGGGCGGTGGCTCGGCGAGGCCGAGCCTCGCCGGCCGGGCCGGGCGAGCTCGGCCTCGCCGGATCTGGCGAGATCGAGCTCGCCCGGCCGGCGAGATGTCGGCGCGTCGGCCGGGCGAGCTCGATCTCGCCCCGGCGAGGCCGAGCTCGCCCGGCCAAGGCGAGGCCAACCCTCTCCCCTACGGCGAGGCTCGGCCTCGCCGGGGCCGGCGAGCCTCGCCGTGCACGGGCGAGGCCGCCGGCCCTCGTCGGCCGGTCGCCGGCCATGGCCGAGGCCGGCGACCGGCCAAAAGAAGAAAAAAAAAAAAAAAGGAAAAATAAGAAAAAAATAGAAAAAATAAAAGAAATAAAAAAATTATACAAATTTACCAAACGTGTTTTATTTATTTTTTGTTCCGGAACAAGTTTACCAAACGCGTTTTTTGTTCAGAAATTGTTCCCAGGAACGAAACACTTTTTTCTATTTCTGTTCCCTAGAACAATTTTTAAACAGAAACGTAAACAAACGCACCCTAAATGTCTTGAATTCAATTCAACCTCCGGCAATTCGAGCGAATTTGACCTTGGTTTCCGGTCAGTGGCTTGATATTTCCCATCCTGACCATCGATTTAGCGAAATCCTTCCAAAATGCTTCATAATTGTGGCTATAGCTCTTCACTAGCTCGAGTGCGGATTCACCAGTTGACAGTGCCTGATCAGAGTGAAGAAGGCCCTTCTGGGTCAACAGGTTATTGTAGTACAATGTGTCGAAACGCGCTGGCGTGGGATCTAAACTTGCGAGGTTAGAGTCGCTTCCTGTGCGCGGGCAGTAGGACCGGAGATTCTTTGCGAATGCCTGGTTGATGTTGCTGTCATTGAATGTCCTATTCCTGAAAGTAAAGCACTGTGCGAAGCCGATTGTGTGAGCGCCGCTCAGCGCGACCAAGTCCTTGACCTTCAGGCCTTGTCTCTTGAAATTGTTAATTAAGGCGGGTAAGTCCATGTTCGGCGCAGGGATGTCGTTGTTTGCCGTGGTCTTGCTTGCCGTCGTCGAATCTCTTCGTCCGAGTCGTACTTTCCACGAAGGCCCTCCTAACTGAAATATGAAAGAAGTTAACACCTAATTCGGATTGGCAATGTCTTACGGCGCATGAAAATCAACTAAGCAAATGATGGTCTCCATTTAGATTTGCTGATTAATGGTCATCCCGGGGTGCAGTAAAACTAGACGTACCGCAACAACAGAGTCACGAGCGGCGACAGCCAAGATGTCTGCACAAGAAACCACGGGACGTCCACATACTCTGTCAACCTCCGCCTTTATTTGGTCGATCACTTCGAAACCTCTGGCCGAATTGTTATTAGGAGCCGCGAACTTTTCACTCTCGATGGTTGCGGTTGAATCCAAGAGTACCGACCCATCACAACCCTGCATCATTCGACACCCAAGCATAAATCAATGTTGGCAAATGTTGTGGTACGCTGAATAGTAATCACTATTTTTGAGAACAGATTAATGTTAAATTTAGCTGGCACATATATGTCTTACATTGACGAAACAGTCGTGAAAGTGCAAGCGCAGCAAGGAAGCGCCCATGCGACGCTCTTGCTGCACCGCCCCCTCAACGACGCGCTTGATGGCAGGCAAGGCTTGAGGGCAAACGTAGTCGTAGAAGTATGGCGTGAGGCCATTCTTGTAAGGACGAGTCGAAAGAGTTGAGGCCGCGAGGGACAAGATGAGAAGCGCATGGAAGAGGGTGAGGAAGGCCATGTTTGGCTTTGAATCCTTGAAATTGGACTGAGATTACGAGTAACTTTGCAGCTGGCAATGGTGATTTGAACGCTGCTTTTGTTGTGAGCTTCTGGGCTGCTCATTTGTGTACTTATAGGAACTAGGAAGAGAGAGAGAGAGAGAGAGAGAGACTTAATCCTTAGGTTATGGTTGATCTTGTCGTGCAAGAATTCATGTGCAAACATGCCCATTAATGCAAGAAACGAGTACATCTTCGTACCTGAACTGGTCGTGTAAGATTAATTCTACAGCCGGCGCCTCGTGGTTTATTTGCTCATACGTGGTCAAAGGACTACCTAATCCCCATCCTGGCTTTGGTAATCTGGGTCCCACAGAAAAGGGCAATTTTTTCTTAAAAATTGGAAAAGTTCTTGCTTCGACTTGGTCAACCCTCGACTTGAAGAAGAGATCTTAGATTTTCTAAGAGAATAAGTCCAGTTATCCTAAAAAGTTACTAAACTTTATCTGCCGAAATGATGTGGATTGTTAATTATATATGAATTTCTTTTTGGGATGGTGATTGTCTATTCTTTTGATGAGTCTTAATTTATGTCATATGCATAGCTGAATGGTACTTTATACTAGAGATCAAATAAGACAAGAACATCTCTCGATATCTTAAATGCATGTAGAAGATCGTGAATTATGATGGGAAGAAACCCGTGACATCCATTTTCTTGAAGTCCATGTGCAAAAATTATTTTGCCATTTCATGCATCTACACTAAATTTTTCTTTCTACAATATATCTTTTTACAAATTTCTATAGGTTGGTCAACCACTTACATGTAATCTTAATTTATAGAGTGGCGAGTGGCCATCACGCCACCAGCGAGCGGCCAGTGAGGCCAACGCCACCATTGTCAACGGTAGCTGGTTTAAGATCTTTTATAAAAAAAAAAAATAGCAAAAATCCTTTACAAAGTTTAGATTTTACCTAATGCTATTTATGTCAAATTTGTTTTCTAATGTGTTTTTAAAATATAATTTATCAAAAACTACTTGCATTTTAGAAAATCTATTTAGTCTAAAGACCTTTGCATTTTTCCAAAAATATTCATCAAAATTGAACGAAACGCACCTTAAAGAGTCTCTCTCCCTCTTCCCAAATCCTAAAAGTACACAAATGAGCAGTCCATAAGCTCACAACAAAAGCAGGCTAGAAATCACCATCAATTGCAGCAAAGTTACTCATAATCTGAATGCAATTTCAAGGATTTACAGCCGAACATGGCCTTAGGTAGCCTCAGCCTCTTCCGAGCACTTCTCTTCTTGTCCCTCGCGGCCTCGGCTCTCCCGACGTGCCCCTACAACGACGGCCTCTCGCCACACTATGACTATATATGCCCTCAAGCCTTAGCCACCATCAAGCACGTCATTGAGGCGATGGTGCGGCAAGAGCGACGAATGGGTGCGTCCTTGCTGCGCTTGCACTTCCACGACTGTTTCGTCAATCTAAGACATAAACAGCTAAGTTTCGCATTAACTTATTGTTCTAAAAAATAGTGATTACTATTTAGCATTGCACAATACTTGCTAACATTGATGTTTGTTTGGGAGTTCAATAATGCAGGGTTGTGATGCATTGATGCTCTTGGATCCAACCCCGACCATCAACAATGAAAAGCTTGCTCTTCATAATAACAATTCAGCTAGAGGGTTCAAAGTGATCGGCCAAATTAGGGCGGAGGTCGGTGGAGTATGTGGATGTCCAGTGGTATCTTGTGTGGACATCTTGGCAATCACTCTCATGACTCCGTTGTTGCGGTACGTCTAGTTTAATGGTGCGTTCAGTTCAATTTCAGGGGAATACTTTTTGGAAAATGTACAGGATTTTGAAATGCAAGTAGTGTTTAGTAAAGTATATTTTAAACACACATTGGAAAGTAACTTTGACATTAATATTGTTTGGTAAAAACTATATTTTGCAAAGGATTTTTGCTAGTATTTTATTTATAGAAAATCTCAAATTATTTGCCGGTAGAACTCAGTCGCCATTGGGGAGGGCGGTGGCGGCTCACCGGTGGCATGCTGTCTGCACTCCCGCTATTCGCTGGCTCGTAAAAATATATCATCGATTCGAACAATTCAATTATTCCAGCTATACTAGCGGGCTTTTTTACAGGTTTCAAGCTCGCATATCGTCCTGCCAAGCTTCGGACAAAGATCAAGGCCAAGATACAAAATAAAAGTGGAAGTTCTAATCTCACCTTGGCATCCTTAGGGAAGAAAAGGGTTCCCTCTATAGCCTTCCTTGCAAAGAAGAGGGAATAACGAAGGCCATTCGAGATCCGGTTTCAACATCACCAGGAGCATCTTCCCCCACTTCATCCTCCGCAGCATGCTCCTAAACTTTGCCATTTCTAGAAAAGAAGAAACTGATGATCCGGACTTGATGGACGGCGCTCCTGTCTAATTGTCAAGCTTCTCCATGAAACTAGTAAACTAATGATAGCATGCAAGGAAAACCCATTAAGCCATGACTGATGGTGAGCTTGTAGAAGCCAAATATTCCAACTATGGTGGCTCTCACTAGGGTTGTGCAAAATCGACCGCCCGAATCGGTAATCGACTGGACCAGACCGAACCGGCTAATTGGGACTAGTTCCTAGGGGTGTCAGTCTGGTTCCCAGTTCCTAAAAGTGGAATCTAAGGGGGAATCGGAATGAACTAATTACATATATATTTTTATTATTTCTTCACTAAAATTAAAAGAAAACCAGTTTTTTTTTTTCTTCATAACATATAGAATTAACTAGTGGAAAAAAAAAAAGAGGCAACTGGTTCCATTAGATAAGAACTGGAACTAGACTAGATAGGGAACCGATCACCTCTAGCTCCCATTTGAGCTTTGGAATATGAGATTCATGCTTCTTTGTTTTGGACAAGTTGCCTAATTTGGAGTTAAATGACTTTTAACCATTCATGATGTGAGTTAAAAAAGGATTAACTCACCACCCGTGTGTACATGGAACCGATCTAAATTTAGAGCGTCCTTAATTTCAACTCGATCCATTTGTTCATGGTTTGGCTTAATAGTCACAACCGCTCTCCCATGAAAAGTCTGCAATTTGAGCGAATTGACCAAATTGATGCAGTAGAAAAGTACAATGCCTAAGACTAATCAGACCTTGCATGACCGATTCAATTTTTGTTAAGTTGAAAAATTAGGTATATGATCTCAGCTTCTTGCATTTGTGGGTATAATTAGCTCATGAGCTTGCACACGCAATCTTGTATGACAAGATCCCCTTTGGCCAAGTCCGAGGAAACATAAAGTCTCTCTCTCTCTCTCTCTCTCCAATTCCTATAAATACAGAAATGAGTAATCCGAAAACTCAACACAACGAGCTCGAAAGCACCATCAATTGAAGCAGAATTACTCATAGTCTCGCTCCAATCCTTGCTGACTCCGAAAGGCAAACATGGCTTTAAATAGCCTCAGCCTCCTCCAAGCACTTCTCTTCTTGTCTCTTGCGACCTCGGCTTTCTCGACGCGGCCCTACAAGGAAGGCCTCATGCCATACTTCTACGACTACATTTGCCCACAAGCCTTGCCCGCCATCAAACGCGTTGTCGAGGCAGCGGTGCAACAGGAGCGACGCATGGGCGCTTCCTTACTCCGTCTGCACTTCCACGATTGTTTCGTTAACGTACGATACATTCACGATAATCTTGAATTCGCATTGGTTATCTAGCAGCCGGCATAAATTTACTAACTTGATTCTTGTTTTGTCCACGTCATAATGTAGGGTTGCGATGCTTCAATACTTTTGGATCCGACCCCTACCATTGACAGCGAAAAGCTCGCGGTCCCGAATAACAATTCGGCTAGAGGGTTCGAAGTGATCGATCAAATTAAGGCGGAGGTCGACAAAGCTTGCGGATACTCACTTGTATCATGTGCCGACATCTTGGCCGTCGCAGCCCGTGACTCGGTAGTGGCGGTACGTCTTATCTTAATGCTACATATGATGCCTTCATTTAAGCAAAAACTACAGTGCGGACAAATAGAAGAGAGTCTCTCCCGCTAATTGAACACGCTAGGCGTAGAATCATATGCACATACATAATCTTTCGATTATTATCTAAGCAAAGCTGAATTTGAACTTAAAAGGTTGACTGAAATATTTCAGCTGGGAGGGCCTTCATGGGAAGTACAACTTGGAAGGAGGGACTCGACCACGGCGAGCAGGACAACCGCCAACTCCGACATTCCCAGGCCGAACATGGACTTGCCTGCACTGATCAACACGTTCCAAAAGCAAGGTCTCGACACTCGGGACTTGGTCGCGCTGAGCGGTGCTCACACAATCGGGTTCGCTCAATGTTTCACTTTCAGAAACCGCACATACAGCGACGACAACATCGCCGCCAGTTTTGCCAGGAGCCTCCGGTCTTTGTGCCCGCGTACTGGAGAGGACGGTAACCTCGCTGGTTTGGATCCTTCGCCGGCTCAATTCGATGCATTGTACTTTCATAATCTGCTGGCGCAGAAGGGGCTTCTTCACTCTGATCAGGCGCTTTACAGTGGTGGGTCAACGGATGAGCTGGTGAAAACTTACAGTGATGATGCGGAGGCCTTCTGGGATGATTTTGCGAAGTCGATGATCAAGATGGGAAACATAAAGCCGTTGATCGGAAACCAGGGCCAGATTCGCTCGAATTGCCGAAGTGTGAACTAAAGTGGCAGTTTGTTCATCGTTTCTTTCCGGCGTATTCTTTAATAATTGTGATAAGAAACATTCTTGAAATGGTTCTCTGACCAATCATTGAAGCTTTAATAATAATAAAGGCCTTCAACGCATTCAAACATCTCTGGAGTAAACTCTGATCCAATCATCGATCCGTTCCATTTTATAAAGTGTTCGAAGGACTGTTGCTCGTAAAATTCTAGGTTACTAATGTTCGTAGGTCATCAGCCATATGTGACGACGAAAACAACAGTATTGCATAACGTCAAAAGATAAGTGCATAGAAAGTAGACAAGCTTTCTGGTTTGATTGAAGTGATTTTTTTTTCTTGGGTCGGAAAGAGCACGGGGAAGAAATAAAGGGCGAGGCCCCGCTCAGCCTCGCTCAGCCCCCATGTCCATCAATACCTTTACTAAAACTTTTAAATCATTGGATCATACCCCAAGTAGGATATATTAATTGCTTCACATGTGAGATTTCTTTTCATCCAACACCCTCACATGTGCAACTCAACAAATCTTTGGCTCACGTGTGAGCCTCCTACTTTTGTCCCGCTCTCTCTGAATCCAAATATCCTTTTGCACCAACAATATCTTGTTATGATGCAAATGTAAGCGAGTTTTTTTCGAGAGAAGCCCCATATCGGAGAACTGATGTGGTATAGAGCAGTTAAAATATCCTAATTGATTGGTTTAAGCTTTTAATAAAGGTGTGTCCAACTTGATGTGTTGATAGGCTCGGACTTGAGCTCTCTTTTGGCAATCTCCCTAGGTGAAAGTATTGGACTTTTGCAGTGCGCTCCAACAAATGGTATCGGAGCCAATAGTTGCAATGCTTAGATAGGTGGGCATTGTGGTGTAGCAACGTGGCCCATAAGTTAATGTTGAAGAATACTTGAATCAAGAGAGAGTCGGCTTAACATTGAGCTCACATATGATGGGGGAGATTGTTAGGATGCGCATTAAAATTAGTTGTCTTAGAGAAGTTTCATATTGAAGAATTGATCTTATGTGAAGTAGTTAATATATCTCAATTGGCTCAGAACTTATTAGCCTAAGTTTTTGTGTAAAGGTGTGTCCAACTAGACATGTTGACGAGCTTGGATTTGGGTTCCCTTTCGGTGATCTCCTAGATAGAGATACTAGACTTCTACTGTACGCTCCCAATATATCTCAACTTGAATATCCACTTTGGCCAGAGGAACAACATATGCTCTTCATGTTTACCTCAATTATCTTAGCATAGCCAAGTTTTATGAGAAGTTAGGAGACACGATTTGCCACCTTTTTTTTTTTTTTTTTTTTTTTTTTGTGTGGGGGGGGGGGGGGGGGTGGGGTTTACATATGAGGTTCTTTCCTCGAGATAGTGGTTAGTTGCCAATTCACACATGTTGGGCCTAGCCCACTCAACCCAATAACTCTAATACCAATGGTTTGGTAGTGGATATCACTAAGAGCAAGTTCAAGTCCGAGTTTGTCAACATATTCAATTGGACTCACTTTTATTTAAAAATTTAAACAATGAGTTATAGGTCAATTAATTTTCTTTTCACATCACACCAATTTGCCCATATGATATTTTCTTGCCCAGTGGTCTCATACGTGTACCTCAACAGTATAGTAAGTAACGTATTTTTTATTATTATCAAGAAATACAGATTAAGACTTGACAAGTCAACTATAGATATTGCTATTTAAACCATTGAATTGTTCAATGATATAGGCTCGGCTCTGGTTGAGTACATAAAAGAGGAGAATAGTCGCGTCCATGAATTTATTGCTACGACGGAGTCAAAATTTAACCCTTATTCTTTTTTTGTCGGTACAATTTAACCCTTATTTTTTTTTTTTGGTCGGAAATTTAACCCTTATTCACCAGGCACAATTTGTAGAATAAATTAGGCGAGCTTCTAGCTTCCCATTGGTCTAGATTTATGAAAACATGCGATAATTTTTGAATTCGTTACTGCAAATTGAACCAATCAAGGTTGAGCAATCATGCAAATCCACACTAATTCAGATTTATTCCGTACACGAATTTCATCAGCGCATACCAGATACATTAACTCGGTTGATCAACCGATAAATATATGTCAAAAAAGAAATATCGTTAAAAAGAAAATTTTAGTGAAGATGCAGGAAATGGCAAAAATAATCTATGTACATGGACTTAAAGAAAATGGATGTGAAGGATTTATTCCCGTCATAATTCATAATCTTTGCCACATGTATAAGATCTCGAAAGATGTCCTCGTCTTATTTGATCTTTAGCATATGGTATCATTCACCTATGCAGATAACATAGATTAAGACTCATCAAGAGAATGGACTATCACCATCCCAAGAAAAAAATTATATATAATTAACAATCCACATCATTTTGGCAGATAAAAATTTTATTAACTCTTGAGCATAACTGGAATTATTCTCTAAGAAAACCTAAAATCACATCTTCAAGTCCGGGGTTGACCAAGTAGAATCAAGAACTTTTCCATTTTAATAAATATTTGCCCTTTCGGTGGGACCAGAGCGCCAAATCCAGCATATGGATTAGGTAGTCGTTTGACCACGTATAAGCAATAATCCACGAGGCATGAGCGGCAGAATAGATCTTACACGACCAGTTCAATTCATTCGAAGCTAAGAATGCATAATGTTCTCGTTTCTTGTCATAATGGGCATAATACGTAAGCTTTGCAAACTGAGTCTTGTATGACAAGATCTCTCTTCGGCCAAGTCCAACCATAAACTGAGGATTAAGTCTCTCTCTCTGGCAGGCAACCCCCCCTCCCCCCACCCCCAAACAATATCCTATAAGTACACAAATGAGCAGTCAATAAGCTCACAACAAAAGCAGCCTGGAAATCACTATCAATTCCTGCTTAGTAGCTCATAATCTTAGAGCAAATTCAAGGATTCACAGCCGAACATGGCCTTAGGTAGCCTCAGCCTCTCTCAGCCTCTTTCGAGCACTTCTCTTCTTGTCCCTCACGGCCTCAGCTCTCTCGACGCGCCCCTACAAGAATGGTCTCTCGCCAGACTTCTACGACTATGTCTGCCCTCAAGTCGATTTGGTTTTGGACGATGATGCTTTCCTGATCAGTACAGAGTTGGCTACTTGGGGGGCTATTGTAATTGCGGGCCCGTCGTCTGCTTCTTTCACCCATTAAACTCCAGCTCAAACCTGAGAAAGAAGGGAAGTAAAAGAGACATCTTTGTATGCATAGCGTGATTGCTAGACGTTGCTTTTGCACCGGGGCTCCACGGCCTTGGCTCTTTGTCGGCCTGGACAATCCCGGAGATAAGTACAGAGGAACCAGGCATAATATACGTAGCTGAACCCAGTCACTGTGCACTAAATTATGTTTTCTTTTTTCTTTTTTTGCTGGAATTCCTAGTTGCAGAACCCTTAGTTCTGTGTTTGGGTTTTGATCAAGCAGGTAGGGTTCGAAATGATCGATGCTTTTGCTGAATCGCAAGGGATTCCGATGAGCACGGTCCACTGCAAAGCTATGTTCGGGCAAGGCAGGTGCTCAGTGATTTTCGTTTCAGCTTTATTTTGTCAGGAACGCGTGGGTTACATTTAATTTGGTGGATGGAATATTGATGCAGGTTTTGTTGGTGATGTCCCTGTATTCCTCGCAAAGCCTCATACTTACATGAATCTGAGCGGCGAATCGGTAAGCCGTCTCAATGGTTTTTCCCCCTACTCGGAATACTTATTGAGCTGAATCGCAAACTGATTTTCCTGCACTTTGTAAGATGGACCGGCTTTAGTGGGATATAGAATCCACCATGTCAGTTTGTCTTACATTTCTGTGTTCATGTTCTTCATGTATGTTTTCACGCAAAAAAAGAAAAAAAGAAAAAAAAGAAGAAGATGCAATCAACTTGGGTTGGAAAGCAAAACTAAAATGCGTTGATTTTCTTGGAGAGATCCCATATCGAAAATTTGGTGTAGTGTGGAGTAATTATCAATTCATGTTTAACTCAAATTATTGAGTGAGGTGGATCTAACTAAATGATGAGCTCATATTGAAATTTCCTTCAATGAACTTTCTAGGTGAAGATGTAGGGCTTGTAGTCTACATACAACACATTATGTAAGACTAACTTTTGAACAACAAATGTGACATTATTAATGCAAGCAAAAATAATCTTTAAAATAATTTAGACTAATCAACCCAATCAAATAGTAAATTTGAATATAAGAATAGCTTGTGTTCTTACCCATGTTTGAGATGGATTTTATCCTTAAATGTACATTAAATAGTAATCAATTACTATAAATAAATCTTCTACTTTTAAACATTCTATTTTTCTCAATATGATTGTGGATTATTCTACTTCCACTTTTATGTATTCATATTTTTTTTTATTTTAAATTTATTTCTATATTCTAATATAAATTCAACATATATATAGTTTTTATATTTATTTTGTATTTTAGGTATATTAGTATAGTTTAGTAAATTTCCTCGAAAAATGATAGGAATCACTATTAGATGTACTTTGAATTTCGATTGATAAAAGGAAGACCAAAGAAGATTTTGATGCCCTTTGAAAACGAGGCTCGTGACTAACCATCATATCAAATGACCCAAGCTAATGCTTTTAAATGTTAGGTGCCTTCCACTTTTATCCAAAGTGTCGACAACTCATCCCTCATCAGTCCGCGGGCCCCCAACCATAACCATCACTTTTGTTTTTTTAATTGGCAATTCTGAACTCTCAAATACTTATCGACAAAGTTCTAAACAAGTAGTCTATTTACCAGCAAATTTCTAAACAAGTAGTTGATTTGCCAGCAAGTCCTATGAGCGGTGTCGGTTTTAGGAATTGGGTTTTCCTTTCATATAATTTAGATAGGCAAAGTACTAAAAAAGTCCTAAACCTATTGTATTGATGCAAATTCGATCATAACCTATAAATTAGACGAATTTAGTTCTAAATCTTTTCATATTTTGCCAATTGAATTTATTCAACTAATTTTGATTAGAAATTGCTGATATGGATACTAATCATCCTCTGTGACATGATTGGTATCGATGAGATATTTATTAATAGAATTTTATTTTATTATTTTTTTCCTTTCATTTTGACCAATGCTGGGCCCTTACTAGGTTTGGGTGAAGGCCTAAGGCCTTCACGGCCCTATTGGTTGTTGGCAAGGCGGCCCTTGCCTAGATTTGGCGAGGGCCTATGCAAGGGCCACGATCTTCACCAGGTGAGGGTTCGTAGGCCCTTGTTAGCCAAAATGAAAGCAATATATATATTTAAATTGTAAAAATTTTTCACGCTATCACCGATTTTGCCATGTGGGACGGCTATGGTCCACATTAGTGATTAGCAATTTACTGTCACGATTAGTCGGAATGATTCAATTGACATTTTGTGAAAATGGTTTAAGACCAAATTAACATTAATTCAATAGGTTTAGAACTTTTTGGGTGTTTTCCCCAACTTAGACATGTATCTAAAAAGATAACTAAAATATCAATCAAGCATTTATAGGAGTTAGACAAGTAATGTAAGGCTTAGTCTTAAGTGGTTTTGAGAAGTCCTAATCTTGATTCGGTCCTAGTGGTTCCTTAGTTTTACACAACGTCAATTATTTACTTGTGACGGAATGGTAAAGACGTCTATCTAAAACAGGTAGAAGCTTAGAAAATTGGTGAGACAGAAAACATATTTGGGTATCGTAATCGACGGAAAATGTTTTGGATTTTTGGTTGGATTATGGCTTACAAAGAATGAGTTTGGATTGTGACAAACTGTTGTAAGTATCCAATATATGTCGTATAGGTCTCACATGAGATCAATTATATCAAGTGAGTTTGAACTAGAAGAGGTTGAGATAAGGCTGGTCATGTTGTGTGGAAGAACACCCTAACTAGATGAGAAAAGTAAACAAGAATAATCAAGAACACGGAAATTTACGTGGTTCGGCGAAAAAATCTGCCTACGTCCACGGGAGAGAGAGAGAGACGATTTCTTATTTGAGCGTATGTCAAAAGTACAAGGTACAAAGCTGAAATAAATAGATCTTTGGATCCCCACTTTCCTAAACCTAGTAGGAAAGGAATTCCACCATAAAGATAATATCAAATTTGAAACCCAAATCTAGGAAATATATTAGGAAACAAATAGTTCAAAATCTTCAAGCTTTCCTAGATTTCTCGATTGAATTATGTGGAATCCAAGACAACATCAGCAAATCTCCACCTTTGGCTTGAATAAACCACAAGCCTCCACTTGAACCAAGAAAACGAATATATCTCTCCCTCCACCGTACCTTCACAAAGGTATGCCTGCACCTGGATTGGTGCGGCCTCCATCAACTTCAATGATGAGTGAGAGATATCAAATCCTTGCAGGACTTGAACTTCTCTGTAGTAACCGTCTTCGTGAGCATATCTGCGGGATTATCTTTAGTATGGATTTTCTTCAAAGCAATGCTACCATTCTCCACAAATTCTCGAATTTTGTGGTATCGAACTTCAATGTATATAGTTCTAGAATGGAACACTTGATTATTCGCGAGACATATTGCGCTCTGGCTATTGCAATATAATGTAGCACTTTCTTGCTTTATACCCAGCTCTGTGACCAAACCAGTCAGCCATATTCCCTCCTTCGCAGCCTTAGTTACTGCCATATATTCGGTTGTAGACAATGCTACAGTAGGTTGAAGCATTGCCTTCCACGAAGCAGCTTCACCGCCAAGAGTAAAGACATATCCCGTGATGAAACTTCGCTAGTCCAAATCATCAGCGAAGTCTGAATCGACATAACCTGTTAAATTGATCGATCGTCCCTTGGAACTTAACATTAAACCCATTTCGACAGTTCTAGCTAAATAACAAAAGATCCACTTAACAGCTTCCCAATGCTCCTTACCCAGATTGCTCATGTATCGGCTGACGAGACTCACCACATGAGCCAAATCCGGTCTGCTACAAACCATAGCATACATGAGGCTCCCTACTGCGCTGGCATAGGGTACTCAAGACATCTTTACAACTTCCTCATGTGAAACAGGGCATTGTTTCTCATATAATCTGAAGTGATTTGCTAAGGGTGTACTAACCGGTTTAGCTTTACCCATGTTGAACCGCTCCAAGACCTTCTCAACATACTTCTTTTGATTCATCCAAAGCTTACTTGCATGTCTATCTCGAAAGATTTCCATGCCAAGGATCCTCTTTGCAGCACAAAGATCCTTCATATCAAACTCACTACTTAACTGAGACTTTAGGGAATTAATGTCTCTCATTTTTCTTGTAGCAATCAACATGTCATCAACATAGAGCATCAACAAAATAAGCGACTTATCATCCAAAACTTTATAGTAGACAAAAGAATCATGCACATTCCTCATGTAGCCAATACGAAGCATAAAAGAATCAAACCTTTTATTCCATTGCCTCGGAGATTGCTTCAAACCGTAAAGTGATCTTTGAGCAAACAAACATGATCCTCTTTCCCTTCCACTTTGAAGCCTTCGGGTTGCTCCATATAGATTTTCTCCTCCAAGTCACCATGAAGGAATGCCGTCTTCACATCTAGCTACTCAAGCTCCAAGTCATACATGGCTACCATAGCTAGTAAAACACGAATTGATGTGTGTTTTACAATAGGGGAAGATATCTTGTCGTAATCAATCCCCTCCTTTTGTGCATAGCCCTTAGCAACAAGTCGGGCATTGTATCTCTCTTGCTCTTTCTCCGTTGCTGCTTCCTTTCTTCGAAGAACCCATTTGCAACCAATGATATTCCGATCCTTAGGCTTCTTCACAAGTTCCCATGTCTCATTCTTTTGTAACGACTCCATCTCCTCCATCATTGCGGTCATCCACTTTTCTTTGTGATCACTTTTCAAAGCTTCATGGTAGGAGCTTGGATTGCTAAAGCCTACGGTAAGAGCATAAGCAACCATATCCTCAAAATCGTACCTCTCCAGTGCTTTAGGAGTACGCCTTCCTTGACCCGTCACAATGGTACGAGGAACTTCTACCGTTTCTTTGACTTCCGGAGCTTCATCGGATGACTCGCCATTCCCTGCAGATTCTCTGGTTTCAAGCTCCACTTTAATGATAGATTTATCACTCTCCTCTTCAGCAACCGCGTGTGGCACGCAGCTTGACTTCAACATTGTAGATTCATCGAATATAACATCCCTGCTCGTCAGAACTTTCTTCTCACTTGGATCCCATAATTTGTAGCCTTTCACTCCTTTCTCGTAACCGAGAAATATGCATTGTTTTGATTTTGGATCCAACTTCGAGCGTTTCAAGCTCTACACATGTACAAAAGCAGGACAACCGAATATTCTCAAATTAGAATAATCGACAATTTTATCAGTCCATACCTCTTTGGGAATTTTGCATTTAATTGCAGTTGATGAAGACCGATTCACAAGATAACATGCCATGCAGACAGCTTCTGCCCAAAACTCCTTGCTCAGTCCCGCATAAAGCCTCATGCTTCAAGCTCTCTCTAATAAGGTCCGGTTCATTCTTTCCGCTACGCCATTCTGTTGGGGCGTATCCGGAACTGTGAAGTGATGTTAATCCCTTCATTCTTGCAAAGCTCCATGAATGGTGTCAATTTGTACTCTCCTCCATTGTCCGATCTCAAGCACTTAACCTTCTTCCCCGTTGAAGTCTCAACTTCAGCTTTCCATTCTTTGAACTTTTCAAAGACTTCGCTTTTGTGTTGCATGAAGTAGACCCAAACTTTGCGAGAGAAATCGTCAATGAATGTCACAAAGTATTCATTCCCTCCTTTTGACTTTACCGGTGAAGGACCCCATACATCCGTGTGTACATACTCGAGCACGCCCTTGCTTGTATGAGTTGCAGCATTGAACCGAACTCTGCATTGTTTTCCAAACACACAAAATTTGCAGAAATCTAATTTGCATGTTTTTATACTTTTGAGTGCATTCCTCTTGTGAAGCTCCATCAACCCTCTTTCTCCCATATGCCCGAGACGCATATGCCATAGATAAGTGTTATCTATCTCCATGCTAGCATCCGTGGACATAGATGCTCCACCTTGCACTGTGGTTCCTATAAGTCGATATAGGTTCCTGTGCCTCTGTCCCTTAAGAACAAGCAGAGCTCCCTTAATCACCTTCAAGACTCCACCTTGAGCCGTGTACTTGCATCCATTGGATTCAAGTGCTCCCAATGAGATCAAATTCTTCCTTAGACTTGGAACATGACGCACGTCTGCCAAGGTTCTAATCATGCCATCAAACATCTTGATTTTCACGGTTCCAACACCTATAGTCTTGCATGAAGTATCATTCCCCATGAGAACTGAACCATTATCATATGCCTTGTACTCATCAAAGGCTTATCGATGAGGACACATGTGAAAAGTGCATCCGGAGTCCATGATCCACGAATCTTCAAAGGTGTCCTTCCCTGACGATATGGACAAGACGTCCCCATCATTGGTCTCAATGCTGTCGGCTATACTTGCTTCATCCGAGCTCTTCTTCTTTTTCTTGTTCTTATTTGGACAGAATCTCTTGGTATGCCCTTCTTGATTACACCCGTAGCATCTTCCTTTGAACCTTCCCTTGGATTTTGATCGACCCCTACTGCTCGATCCTCGATCCGTTGATCTTCCTCTTCCTTGATTGCTTTTTTCCCTTGCAAAGAGTCCCTCTCCCGAAGATTTTGAACTACTTGCCCTTTTCTGGGTGTCGTTTGAAATTAGGGCAGTAGTCACCTCTCCGATCTCTAGGGTTTCCTTGCCATAAAGGAGTGTAGTCACCTTGTGGTCAAACGAATCCGGCAACGATGCCGGTAGTAGAAGCACTATGTCTTCATCCTCGAACTTTACCTCCAAGCTTGTAAGTTCACTAATCATCTTATTGAACACGTTGAGGTGTTCCAACAGATCTCCTCCTTCACTCATATGAAGTGAATACAATCTCTTCTTCAAGAACAACTTGTTCGTAAGAGATTTTGTCATGTAAATGCTTTCGAGTTTGAGCCATACCTCTGGAGTAGATTCGACTTCCGCTACATATTGAAGGGCCTCATCTGATAGGTTCAATCGGATTGCGTTGCACGCCCTCTCCTCCATGTCGGCCCAATCATCATCAGTGATGGTGTTTGGCTTGTTTGATCTTCCCAGAAGAACCTTTGATAAACCTTGTTGAATCAACAGATCCTTCATCCTTCTCCGCCATAGTGTAAAACTATTCTTCCCGGTGAATCGTTCAATATCAAATCGAACGGTTGAACCTTTTCCAGCCATCTAGTTAGAAGTCGCAATACAGGAATAGAGAACCTGGATTGCTCTGATACCAATTGTTGTGCGGAAGAACACTCTAACTAGATGAGAAAAGTAAACAAGAATAATCAAGAACACGGAGATTTACGTGGTTCGGCGAAAAAATCCGCCTACGTCCACGGGAGAGAGAGAGAGACGATTTCTTATTTGAGCGTATGTCAAAAGTATAGGGTACAATGCTGAAATAAATAGATCTTTAGATCCCCACTTTCCTAAACCTAGTAGGAAAGGAATTCCACCATAAAGATAATATCAAATTTGAAACCCAAATCTAGGAAATATATTAGGAAACAAATAGTTCAAAATCTTCAAGCCTTCCTAGATTTCCCGATTGAATTATGTGGAATTCAAGACAACATCAGCAGGTCAAATATCAGAGGTGGTGGATTCATGCAACGAGGGCATGGACCCGAGTGGTGAGTGGCTGGACTTGGCGGGCCCAATAAGGAGTGGACGACGAAGAGTCGCTGTGGCGGCTGAAGCAGATTTCCTGCAAAATGGTACAACGGCTTTTGCATTAGATTCGGGCGGGAAGAAATCGTGGCCATTGTTGCATTATGTGGTGAAGACGGTGCGGCCTTGCAAGGAGCAGCTTTTGCCTCGGATTGTAGAATTGAGAACTGACTTCTTGTTTCATAGTTGAGTAGATATTTTATCTAAGTTAAAGTGAATGCCGTCAGAACTGAGTCTTGCTTAAGAGATACAAACCGGACGAGAATATGTTAATCCTCTGTGGGATGGCTGTTGACAATGAACAATTTGAGGCCCTCAAGTCTAAATCAAGCGGGTAGTACAGAAACTAGGAGTGCGCATACTGCCACTTGGATTTGCTTTGAATTAATTGCGGGGCGTGGAACATGGATCGGGTAGGGCATGTGGCTCCAGCAGATCAGTCAGTCTGTGTAGTTCATGGAGCTCGAGTGGCAAGCTTAATGCGCAGTAACGGAGAAGGAGCTTCAAGCCGATGTGCCGGAGCAAGTGGCGACAGGTAATGTGGTTCACGACACACATGGTACAGCATCTAGGAGTGACGCCGCTGCCACTGGGACAGGGATTGGCGCTGCCCACACCATGAGGAGGTCAGAAATTCTTTTACCGTGCAAGTCATCAGTGACAAAAGGTTCTCACTTACATTGTGCGGAACATCTCTTTAGCTACGTGTGCTGTTCGAATGAGTATGATCTGGTTGTGCAGAGTCACTTTTTTGAGTTGATGCTCGAATGCTCATGTCCAAGTCATTGCTGGAATGACTAGAACTGCAAGATATAGTTGATGCCGGGAGGAGATGTGTAGAATGACATGTCGGTTTCCGTATTGGGATGAGCGAATGGAAGGGGGGATATTCATAGTGAAGGGGTTGGAAATGGAACTGAATAAGTTTTTGCTATGCGGAGATATTCTTGTTCAGACGAAACCGACAGATGCTGGTTTATCACGTCTCGCGAGCACATGATCAATGTTCAGATCGCTGCTGATCACAAAATCGTGGGCCGATGATAGTTGGTATCATACCGTACGGATGGCTAATGATAAGCCTGCAAGAAAAGATCAAGGGGCAGGCTAGACCGTCCCTAACGAGCCTTCCTCCGAACAAAATTCTCTTGAAACATCCAAATTAATAGGAACCACTTGAGATCCTGTCACTGTGCTTGAGTTATTCTACTCTGTGTCGCCATTCGTACGACCTAACATGAACTATATACTACTTGTGTCATTGCTATGACTGTATCCTGATAAATGGTACTCGTTAGCAATTAGGGGAAACATAATTGCTTCATGGCTGGAACTGGTCTATCACTTGCTTGCAGACATATATGCCATTTGGTAAAAACTATACTTTATAAATGATTTTTGCTAATTTTTTATTTTTATTTTTATAAAAAGCCTCAAACTATTTGATGGTGAAACTCGATAGCTGCAGCTCGCCAGTGGCACGCCAGCTGCACGTCGGCAAATGTGGGAGTCGGAACACAGAGAGAGAGCTCAGATTCCTTGTTTAGAAGACAAGAAACTTGGTTCTATGGAGAAACTTCAATTTACACTTGAAGACTCTATTATCGAAGCACAAATGTACATTCTCTAGAAAAAAGTTTCTGAAGAATGAATTACTCACAGCAACAAATACAATGGTACACTTGCGACAAATGCGTAAAAAAAAAAAAAAATGAAAATCATGATGACTCGTTGTAATTTAATGAAATCGGTGGCTTCCGACTGTCTCGAATTCAATTCAACCTCCGGCAATTTGAGCGAATTTGACCTTGGTTTCCGGTCAGTGGCTTGATATTTCCCATCCTGACCATCGATTTAGCGAAATCCTTCCAAAATGCTTCATAATTGTGGCTATAGCTCTTCACTAGCTCGAGTGCGGATTCACCAGTTGACAGTGCCTGATCAGAGTGAAGAAGGCCCTTCTGGGTCAACAGGTTATTGTAGTACAATGTGTCGAAACGCGCTGGCGTGGGATCTAAACTTGCGAGGTTAGAGTCGCTTCCTGTGCGCGGGCAGTAGGACCGGAGATTCTTTGCGAATGCCTGGTTGATGTTGCTGTCATTGAATGTCCTATTCCTGAAGGTAAAGCACTGTGCGAAGCCGATTGTGTGAGCGCCGCTCAGCGCGACCAAGTCCTTGACCTTCAGGCCTTGTCTCTTGAAATTGTTAATTAAGGCGGGTAAGTCCATGTTCGGCGCAGGGATGTCGTTGTTTGCCGTGGTCTTGCTTGCCGTCGTCGAATCTCTTCGTCCGAGTCGTACTTTCCACGAAGGCCCTCCTAACTGAAATATGAAAGAAGTTAACACCTAATTCGGATTGGCAATGTCTTACGGCGCATGAAAATCAACTAAGCAAATGATGGTCTCCATTTAGATTTGCTGATTAATGGTCATCACGGGATGCAGTAAAACTAGACGTACCGCAACGACAGAGTCACGAGCGGCGACAGCCAAGATGTCTGCACAAGAAACCACGGGAGGTCCACATACTCTGTCAACCTCCGCCTTTATTTGGTCGATCACTTCGAAACCTCTGGCCGAATTGTTATTAGGAGCCGCGAACTTTTCACTCTCGATGGTTGCGGTTGAATCCAAGAGTACCGACCCATCACAACCCTGCATCATTCGACACCCAAGCATAAATCAATGTTGGCAAATGTTGTGGTACGCTGAATAGTAATCACTATTTTTGAGAACAGATTAATGTTAAATTTAGCTGGCACATATATGTCTTACATTGACGAAACAGTCGTGAAAGTGCAAGCGCAGCAAGGAAGCGCCCATGCGACGCTCTTGCTGCACCGCCCCCTCAACGACGCGCTTGATGGCAGGCAAGGCTTGAGGGCAAACGTAGTCGTAGAAGTATGGCGTGAGGCCATTCTTGTAAGGACGAGTCGAAAGAGTTGAGGCCGCGAGGGACAAGATGAGAAGCGCATGGAAGAGGGTGAGGAAGGCCATGTTTGGCTTTGAATCCTTGAAATTGCACTGAGATTACGAGTAACTTTGCAGCAGGCAATGGTGATTTGAACGCTGCTTTTGTTGTGAGCTTCTGGGCTGCTCATTTGTGTACTTATAGGAACTAGGAAGAGAGAGAGAGAGAGAGACTTAATCCTTAGGTTATGGTTGATCTTGTCGTGCAAGAATCCATGTGCAAACATGCCCATTAATGCAAGAAACGAGTACATCTTCGTACCTGAACTGGTCGTGTAAGATTAATTCTACAGCCGGCGCCTCGTGGTTTATTTGCTCATACGTGGTCAAAGGACTACCTAATCCCCATCCTGGCTTTGGTAATCTGGGTCCCACAGAAAAGGGCAAATTTTTCTTAAAAATTGGAAAAGTTCTTGCTTCGACTTGGTCAACCCTCGACTTGAAGAAGAGATCTTAGATTTTCTAAGAGAATAAGTCCAGTTATCCTAAAAAGTTACTAAACTTTATCTGCCGAAATGATGTGGATTGTTAATTATATATGAATTTCTTTTTGGAATGGTGATTGTCTATTCTTTTGACGAGTCTTAATTTATGTCATATGCATAGCTGAATGGTACTTTATACTAGAGATCAAATAAGACAAGAACATCTCTCGATATCTTAAATGCATGTAGAAGATCGTGAATTATGATGGGAAGAAACCCGTGACATCCATTTTCTTGAAGTCCATGTGCAAAAATTATTTTGCCATTTCATGCATCTACACTAAATTTTTCTTTCTACAATATATCTTTTTACAAATTTCTATAGGTTGGTCAACCACTTACATGTAATCTTAATTTATAGAGTGGCGAGTGGCCATCACGCCACCAGCGAGCGGCCGTGAGGCCAACGCCACCATTGTCAACGGTGGCTGGTTTAAGATCTTTTATTAAAAAAAAAAAATAGCAAAAATCCTTTACAAAGTTTAGATTTTACCTAATGCTATTTATGTCAAATTTGTTTTCTAATGTGTTTTTAAAATATAATTTATCAAAAACTACTTGCATTTTAGAAAATCTATTTAGTCTAAAGACCTTTGCATTTTTTCAAAAATATTCATCAAAATTGAACGAAACGCACCTTAAAGAGTCTCTCTCCCTCTTCCCAAATCCTATAAGTACACAAATGAGCAGTCCATAAGCTCACAAAAAAAGCAGGCTAGAAATCACCATCAATTGCAGCAAAGTTACTCATAATCTGAATGCAATTTCAAGGATTTACAGCCGAACATGGCCTTAGGTAGCCTCAGCCTCTTCCGAGCACTTCTCTTCTTGTCCCTCGAGGCCTCGGTTCTCCCGACGTGCCCCTACAACGACGGCCTCTCGCCACACTATGACTATATATGCCCTCAAGCCTTAGCCACCATCAAGCACGTCATTGAGGCGATGGTGCGGCAAGAGCAACGAATGGGGGCGTCCTTGCTGCGCTTGCACTTCCACGACTGTTTCGTCAATCTAAGACATAAACAGCTAAGTTTCACATTAATTTGTTGTTCTAAAAAATAGTGATTACTATTTAGCATTGCACAATACTTGCTAACATTGATGTTTGTTTGGGAGTTCAATAATGCAGGGTTGTGATGCATTGATGCTCTTGGATCCGACCCCGACCATCAACGAAATGCAAGTAGTGTTTAGTAAAGTATATTTTAAACGCACATTGGAAAGTAATTTTGACATTAATATTGTTTGGTAAAAACTATATTTTGCAAAGGATTTTTGCTAGTATTTTATTTATGGAAAATCTCAAATTATTTGCCGGTAGAACTCAGTCGCCATTGGGGAGGGGGGTGGCGGCTCACCGGTGGCATGCTGTCTGCACTCCCGCTATTCGCTGGCTCGTAAAAATATATCATCGATTCGAACAATTCAATTATTCCAGCTATACTAGCGGGCTTTTTTACAGGTTTCAAGCTCGCATATCGTCCTGCCAAGCTTCGGACAAAGATCAAGGCCAAGATACAAAATAAAAGTGGAAGTTCTAATCTCACCTTGGGATCCTTAGGGAAGAAAATGGTTCCCTCTATAGCCTTCCTTGCAAAGAAGAGGGAATAACGAAGGCCATTGGAGACCCGGTTTCAACATCACCAGGAGCATCTTCCCCCAGTTCATCCTCCGCAGCATGCTCCTAAATTTTGCCATTTCTAGAAAAGAAGAAACTGATGATCCGGACTTGATGGACGGCGCTCCTGTCTAATTGTCAAGCTTCTCCATGAAACTAGTAAACTAATGATAGCATGCAAGGAAAACCCATTAAGCCATGACTGATGGTGAGCTTGTAGAAGCCAAATATTCCAACTATGGTGGCTCTCACTAGGGTTGTGCAAAATCGACTGCCCGAATCAGTAATCGACTGGACCAGACCGAACCGGCTAAGTGGGGCTAGTTCTGGGGGTGTCAGTCCGGTTCCCGGTTCCTAAAAGTGGAATCTAAGGGGGAATCGGAATGAACTAATTACATATATATTTTTATTATTTATTCACTAAAATTAAAAGAAAACTAGTTTTTTTCTTCATAACATATAGAGAAAACTAGTTTTTTTCTTCATAACATATAGAATTAACTAGTGGAAAAAAAAAAAAAAAAGAGGCAACTGGTTCCATTAGATAAGAACTGGAACTAGACCAGATAGGGAACCGATCATCTCTAGCTCCCATTTGAGCTTTGGAGTATGAGATTCATGCTTCTTTGTTTTGGACAAGTTGCCTAATTTGGAGTTAAATGACTTTTAACCATTCATGATGTGAGTTAAAAAAAGGATTAACTCACCACCCGTGTGTACATGGAACCGATCTAAATTTAGAGCGTCCTTAATTTCAACTCGATCCATTTGTTCATGGTTTGGCTTAATAGTCACAACCACTCTCCCATGAAAAGTCTGCAATTTGAGCGAATTGACCAAATTGATGCAGTAGAAAAGTACAATGCCTAAGACTAATCAGACCTTGCATGACCGATTCAATTTTTGTTAAGTTGAAAAATTAGGTATATGATCTCAGCTTCTTGCATTTGTGGGTATAATTAGCTCATGAGCTTGCACACGCAATCTTGTATGACAAGATCCCCTTTGGCCAAGTCCGAGGAAACATAAAGTCTCTCTCTCTCTCTCTCTCTCTCCAATTCCTATAAATACAGAAATGAGTAATCCGAAAACTCAACACAACGAGCTCGAAAGCACCATCAATTGAAGCAGAATTACTCATAGTCTCGCTCCAATCCTTGCTGACTCCGAAAGGCAAACATGGCTTTAAATAGCCTCAGCCTCCTCCAAGCACTTCTCTTCTTGTCTCTCGCGACCTCGGCTTTCTCGACGCGGCCCTACAAGGAAGGCCTCACGCCATACTTCTACGACTACATTTGCCCTCAAGCCTTGCCCGCCATCAAACGCGTTGTCGAGGCAGCGGTGCAACAGGAGCGACGCATGGGCGCTTCCTTACTCCGTCTGCACTTCCACGATTGTTTCGTTAACGTACGATACATTCACGATAATCTTGAATTCGCATTGGTTATCTAGCAGCCGGCATAAATTTACTAACTTGATTCTTGTTTTGTCCACGTCATAATGTAGGGTTGCGATGCTTCAATACTTTTGGATCCGACCCCTACCATTGACAGCGAAAAGCTCGCAGTCCCGAATAACAATTCGGCTAGAGGGTTCGAAGTGATCGATCAAATTAAGGCGGAGGTCGACAAAGCTTGCGGATACTCACTTGTATCATGTGCCGACATCTTGGCCGTTGCAGCCCGTGACTCGGTAGTTGCGGTACGTCTTATCTTAATGCTACATATGATGCCTTCATTTAAGCAAAACTACAGTGCAGACAAATAGAAGAGAGAGTCTCCCGCTAATTGAACACGCTAGGCGTAGAATCATATGCACATATATAATCTTTCGATACCTAAGCAAAGCTGAATTTGAACTTAAAAGGTTGACTGAAATATTTCAGCTGGGAGGGCCTTCATGGGAAGTGCAACTTGGAAGGAGGGACTCGACCACGGCGAGCAGGACAACCGCCAACTCCGACATTCCCAGGCCGAACATGGACTTGCCTGCACTGATCAACACGTTCCAAAAGCAAGGTCTCGACACTCGGGACTTGGTCGCGCTGAGCGGTGCTCACACAATCGGGTTCGCTCAATGTTTCACTTTCAGAAACCGCACATACAGCGACGACAACATCGCCGCCGGTTTTGCCAGGAGCCTCCGGTCTTTGTGCCCGCGTACTGGAGAGGACGGTAACCTCGCTGGTTTGGATCCTTCGCCGGCTCAATTCGATGCATTGTACTTTCATAATCTGCTGGCGCAGAAGGGGCTTCTTCACTCTGATCAGGCGCTTTACAGTGGTGGGTCAACGGATGAGCTGGTGAAAACTTACAGTGATGATGCGGAGGCCTTCTGGGATGATTTTGCGAAGTCGATGATCAAGATGGGAAACATAAAGCCTTTGATCGGAAACCAGGGCCAGATTCGCTCGAATTGCCGAAGTGTGAACTAAAGTGGCAGTTTGTTCATCGTTTCTTTCCGGCGTATTCTTTAATAATTGTGATAAGAAACATTCTTGAAATTGTTCTCTGACCAATCATTGAAGCTTTAATAATAATAAAGGCCTTCAACGCATTCAAACATCTCTGGAATACACTCTGATCCAATCATCGATCGGTTCCATTTTATAAAGTGTTCGAAGGACTGTTGCTCGTAAAATTCTAGGTTACTAATGTTCGTAGGTCATCAGCCATATGTGACGACGAAAACAACGGTATTGCCTAACGTCAAAAGACAAGTGCATAGAAAGTAGACAAGCTTTCTGGTTTGATTGAAGTGATTTCTTTTTTCTTGGGTCGGAAAGAGCACGGGGAAGAAATAAAGGGCGAGGCCCCGCTCAGCCTCGCTCAGCCCCCATGTCCATCAATACCTTTACTAAAACTTTTAAATCATTGAATCATACCCCAAGTAGGATATATTAATTGCTTCACATGTGAGATTTCTTTTCATCCAACACCTCGCATGTGCAACTCAACAAATCTTTGGCTCACGTGTGAGCCTCCTACTTTTGGCCCGCTCTCTCTAAATCCAAATATCCTTTTGCACCAACAATATCTTGTTAGGATGCAAATGTAAGTGAGTTGTTTTAGAGAAGCCCCACATTGGAGAACTAATATGGTGTAGAGTAGTTAAAATATCTTAATTGCTTGGTTTAAGCTTTTAAGTAAAGTTGTGTCCAACTTGATATGTTGATGGGCTTGGACTTGGGCTCTCTCTTAACGATCTCCCTAGGTGAAGGTATTGGACTTTTGCAGTACGCTCCTAGCAAATGGTATCTGAGCTAATGATTGCGATGTTTAGGTAGGTGGGCATTGTGGTGTATCAATGTGGCCCATCAGTTAATGTAGAAGGATACTTGAATCAAGAGGGAGTTGGCCTAACACTGAGCTCACACATGATGGGGAGATTGTTATACGTATAAGTGAGTTGTCTTAGAGAAGTTTCACATCGAAGAATTGATGTGATGTGGAGCAGTTAATATATCTCAATTGGCTCATAATTTACTAGCCTAAGTTTTTGTGTAAAGGTGTGTTCGACTGGACATGTTGAGGAACTCGGATTTGAGCTCCCTTTTGGTGATCTCCCTAGGTGAAAATATTGGACTTCTACTGTACGTTCCCAATATATTTCAACTTGAATATCCACCTTGGCCAGAGGAACAACGTATGCTCTTCATAGTTTACCTCAATTATCTTAGCGTAGCCAAGTTTTGTGAGAAGTTAGGAGACACAATTTGCCACCTATTATTTATTTATTTGGGAGAAGGGGTTTACATATGAGGTTCTTTCCTCAAGATGGTCATTAGTTGCCAATTCACACATGTTGGGCCTAGCCCATTCAACCCAATGACTCTAATACCAATGGTTTGGTAGATATCACTAAGAGCAAGTTTAAGTTCAAGCTTGTCAACATATTTAATTGGACTCACTTTTATTCAAAAATTTAAGCAATGAGTTATAGGTCAATTAATTTTCTTTTCACATCACACCAATTTGCCCATATGATATTTTCCTACCTAGTGGTCTCATACGTGTACCTCAACAGTATAGTAAGTAACATATTTTTTATTATCAAGAAATACAGATTAAGACTTGACAAGTAAACTATAGATATTGCTATTTAAACCATTGAATTGTTCAATGATATAGGCTCGGCTCTGGTTGAGTACATAAGGAGGAGAATAGTCGCGTCCATGAATTTATTGCTACAAAAGAGTCAAAATTTAACCCTTATTGATCAGGAACAATTTGTAGAATAAATTAGGCGAACTTCTAGCTTCCCATTGGTCTAGACTTATGAAAACATGCGTTAATTTTTGAATCCGTTGCTGCAAATTAAACCAATCAAGGTTGAGCAATCATGCAAATCCACACTTATTAAGATTTATTCCGTACACGAATTTCATTAGCGCATACCAGAAACATTAAATCGGTTGATCAACCTATAAATATTTGTCAAAAATGAAATATCGTTCAAAAGAAAATTTTAGTGAAGATGCATGAAATGGCAAAAATAATCTCTGTACATGGACTTAAAGAAAATGGATGTGAAGGATTTATTCCCGTCATAATTCATAATCTTTGCCACATGTATAGGATCTCGAAAGATGTCCTCGTCTTATTTGATCTTTAGCATATGGTATCATTCACCTATGCAGATAACATAAATTAAGACTGATCAAGAGAATGGACTATCACCATCCCAAGAAAAAAATTTATATATTATTAACAATCCACATCATTTTGGCAGATAACAAATTTTTTAGCATGACTGGAATTATTCTCTAAGAAAACCTAAAATCACATCTTCAAGTCCGGGGTTGACCAAGTAGAATCGAGAACTTTTCCATTTTAATAAATATTTGCCCTTTCGGTGGGACCAGAGCGCCAAATCCAGCATATGGATTAGGTAGTCGTTTGACCACGTATAAGCAATAATCCACGAGGCATGGGCGGCAGAATCGATCTTACACGACCAGTTCAATTCATTCGAAGCTAAGAATGCATAATGTTCTCATTTCTTGTCATAATGGGCATAATACGTAAGCTTTGCACACGGATTCTTGTATGACAAGGTCTCTCTTCGGCCAAGTCCAACCATAAACTGAGGATTAAGTCTCTCTCTGGCAGGCAACCCCCCACCCCCCACCCCCCACCCCCAAAAAATCCTATAAGTACAAAAATGAGCAGTCAATAAGCTCACAACAAAAGCAGCCTCGAAATCACTATCAATTCCTGCTTAGTAGCTCATAATCTTAGAGCAATTTCAAGGATTCACACCCGAACATGCCCTTAGGTAGCCTCAGCCTCTTTGGAGCACTGCTCTTCTTGTCCCTTGATGGATTTATGAGATGGGCTTAAGGCCCATCCGCTCAAGTTGGGCCCAAAAGGGCCCGGCCCACGGGAATAGGGCCCGTGGAGGGGGAAGGTATAAAAAGGAGGAAAGAGAGGGAGAAGACACCTGTTGGAAAAACAGATGTACGTACGTTCTCTCCCGCGCACTCTCTCTCTCCAAAAAGAATAGTAAGCACAAGGCATTCGTTCTTCTTCCCTTCAAGGCGCCATCGGATCGAACGGGGCCAGAATTTCTTCCTCTTCTTCAGCGTTGGTGTCTAATCTGTGGCTAACAAGGTACGCTTGAATCTGTGGTGTGCTTTACGATCGGTGATGCGTGTTTTCCCGGGCTTCGTCTTCCGCATTGATTTAGGGGTTCGATTTGGTGTCGAATCCGATTTTCGGGGATCCGTTATTCCCAACATTGGTATCAGAGCCCTGTTTCACGTTTTTCCCGATCAATTCTGATGTTTTTGATTGATTTTTTGCGAAATCCCTTCGGCCGTACGGAACCGGGCGAAAATCCCGACACCCGAGCGCTTTTCGGCTTTTTTTCTGAGTTTTAGTAAGTCGAAATCCAATTCTGAAGACACTGGGAGAAGCACGACGTTGAGACGAGTCCGGCGATGTGTCGACCGTCGCCGGGAGCCGCCGCACGCGCGGACGGAAGGCGCTACGCGTGGGCGCGACGCGCCTGGAAGCGCTGGCTTCGCCAGCGCGTGCGCCACACGCGCCGGCATTGAACCGGCACGTGCGCGCCGGCGGCCGGCGAACCGGCACGCGCCGGTCCGCGGACCGACGCGTGCTGACGTCATCCGATGACGTCATCGTGACGTCACCAACGGTCGATAACCGTCGGGGATGACGTCAGCGCCGACGACGGTTGGCCGGCCGGTAACCGGCCGGCGACCCGTCCCGACGGCGACCGACCCGACCCGATCAGCCTGGCGCATGCCGCGCACGTGCGGCTGACGTCTGCGTGACGTCAGCACGCTCACGCGCGAGGCACGTGCCGGCTGACGTCTGCGTGACGTCAGCACGCTCACGCGCGAGGCGCGTGCCGGCTGACGTCTGCGTGACGTCAGCCAACGCACGCGCGCGGCACGTGCGGTCGGTTCGTCCGACCGGCACGGCCGGCCCGACCGGCCCGACCGGCCCGACCGGTCCGACCGGTCCGACCTGTGCGCCCGTTGACCGATCGTTGACCCGTTGACCGTTGACCGACGACCGTTGACTGTTGACCGTTGACCCGAAAAAAAAAAAAGAAAAAAAAAAGGAATTTGTTTTCTTTTTCAGTCATGCCTATGTGGGTTATATGTAATCCATTTTTAATTCTGCATTTGTTGCATGAATTTTGGAAAATTATGTATTTTCTCTTATATTAATTATGGATTATAAGTGATCCATTTTTAATTCTGCATTTGTTGCAGGAACAATAATGCGTTTTGCAAGGATACCTGCAATCCCAAGAACGGACGAGGGAAATGCAAGACTTAAGAGGCTGATGACAGAGTTAGCTGATTTTCGGTGGCATGATGGTGATTTAGTATCACATGTGGTCAAGGTCAATCAGATGATACAGGAAATAATCTGGAATGGTTATCTTATGCCGGATTTTCAGAAGGTGCCGGCTTTGATGAACACTCTTCCACCTGAATGGCAAGCAGTGTTGGATCGGCTATGGGAGATCAACGTGGTCCCGGGTTATAGGAGGCTGGTGGAAGCTTTTGTGAGAGAGCACTATAGGATTGAGTTGACCAAAACTTCAACCCTTAGATTGAGCGCCACATGGCGCCGAGTGAATGCGCCTTGGAGGCGACATGAAAGCTCTTCAAAAGTTTTTCCATGGTTGGCAAATGTGCCTTCGGTTTTCTCAGATGTTTTGACTGATAGATTAGAAGGGTCATTCCCTATTTATTTCTTTGATTAATTGTGTAATGATTACTACCTAATTGTGTTAATTGAAAGCATTATTGTTTTTTAATTGTATGTCAATTATCTGTTGCTTTCTATTATTGCTGGTTGCTGTGGGTAATTAGCTGTGGGTAGTAATAGAAGTTTTTGTAACTTCATAGAATATATTTGCATAAGATAATTATATTAATAATAATTTTAAGTTAGGATTTTTGGAGGATGATTGGAAACATAGTGACCTTTTGATTCGAAGCCTTACTTGAAATTATTTATTAATATGATGGGTCTATGCAAATAGGGATGCATAAATGATAGGCATTAATTATTCGTGCATGTATGTCCGATGTGTTCGTAACGATGGTTCAGCAACTAAGAATGCAATTGCTGATATGAACGGCAATAATTATGAAATATTGAATATGAAGATTCAATATGTGCTGGAAAAGCAAGAAGCACTAGAAGCTCTTGACCACATTATGGAAGATATTGAGGGTGTCGTGCACCACCTTGAGCTAGTAGAGGACAGCCTAACGGTATTTGAGCCGAAAATAGACATTTGCTATGCTGGTTCTAGCTCAGAAAGGGCTTTGTACTCTAAGCACAAGCGTATTGATTCGTTCAATATGTGGAAATGCAAAGGATCAAGTCCTTATTGCAAGAAATCAAGAATTAACCAACAAGAGAGAGGAAAGCGTCCTCAAGTAAAGAAAATGTCAAGGGTGTGATGTTACAATTGTGACAAGAGAGGTCACTATGCTCGCGACTGTCGTGAGCTAAAGAAGCAATGCACCTCTTGTACATTTGAGAACTTTGCTTATGTGTCAAGTTCTGCATTATAGGCTGAATCCAATCCTTTGTGGAATGTAGATTCATGAGCGACAGACCATGTAGCAAAGGATAGAGGATCCTTTGTGGAATTCCGACGAGTACCAACTGGAACTGAGTGGATCCATATCGGAAACAAATCCAGAGCTGATGTAAAGGAATTGGCACCGACCAATAGAACATGAGTGGTTGACGCACCTTGATGTACTATATGCTCTAGAGATTCGTCGAAATTTAAGTGTCTGTCTTAGTGTTGGTTAAGCTTGGTTTTGGTATGAACTTCCATAATAAATGTGTAGATTTGTGTTTAGATACAAAATACTATGGTTGTGGTCACTTTCTAGATGGTTTTATTGTACTAAATGTTGACTGTGATTATGTCAATATGTTATTCCCTTGTTTCACGTCTTCTACCTTATATGATAATGATGTGAATATGGTGGCATGCTAGACTTGGTCATATGGGCCAACAACATATGAAAAGACTAGCCAAAAAGGGCTTGTTGGGCAATATTGAAAATGTTGATTTGTCCATATGTGAGCATTGCCTAGTAGGGAAAATGACAAGGAGACCATTTGGAAAAGGTAAAAGAGCTGAATTTCCTCTGCATTTAATCCATTTGGGCATCTGTGTTTCAATAAATGTGAGCGGAAGGCAATGGGCTGTTTGTTTCATCACTTTTATAGATGATTCTACTTGATTCGGATATGTCTATTTGATTTCTCATAAATCTGAAGCATAAGTTGTTTTAGAAGGTTTATGAACCTGGCAGAAAATCAATTAGACAAGAAAATAAAGGTATTTAGATCCGATCGAAGTTAAGAATATTTATCTGATAAGTTCAGAAAATTATGTGATGAAAAAGGAATAGAAAGAATAATTGTCTATTCCATATACTCCTCAACAAAATGGTGTTGCGGAGAGAAGAAACAGAACCCTACTGGAATGGTTAGGTCCAAGATGGCGCATGCTAACTTACCTATCACTTTTTGGAGTGATGTGTTGTTAATCGCTGCCTATATACTTAACCGGGTGCCTTCCAAATCGGTTATTTCCACTTCATATGAGTTATGGACAGTTAGAACACCAGACTTAAGTTTTTCTTAAGCCATGGGGTTGTGCTGACTATGCTCATGAGTCCTCTCACAAATTTTGGGAAATTGGGTCCCAAAGAAAAATAAGAGTATTTTCATGAGATACTGCGAACACTCAAAAATGTATGTGTTCATAGGTGAACAGGAAAGTGGGAGTATAACTGAATTTGAATCACGGGATGTCACATCCTTAGTGGATGAATTTTCTAAGAGGGGCGAAATAAGGGAAAATAACTCCCTATTTGAAACCTTGGATTAAGATAATGATGTAAGTGGAGTTCATCCAAGCGGGAGTAATATGAGAAGTGTTAAATTGAATTCAACTCATTCTCAATTGCAACCACATGACGATATGACATCACCATTATCTAATTCAAGTGGGAGCATAATGGGGAATGATGTGCTAAGTGTGCAATCTCCCATATGGTGAACAAGTCGCCAAAGTATTCCCCGTCGACGTTTTGACATTGAAGGGGAAACTTTTATGGTTGCTCCACAAGATAAGGATGAGCCAAGAAATATTAATGAGGCTCTAAATTGCCCTAATAAGGAAAAATGAATTCATGCAATGAAAGAGGAAATGGAGTCAATGAAATCAAACTAAGTCTGGGAACTGGTTGATCTTCCAAAAGGATGCAGAGCTATAGGAACAAGTAGGTTCTCTAAATAAAGCGAAAGGCTGATGGCTCAATAGAAAGGCATAAGGTTCGCCTTGTGGCGAAGGGGTATAATCAACAGGAAGAAATTGATTATGAAAATGCATTTTCTTCTGTTGTGAGATTTACCTTGATTCGCATTATTCTGGCAATAGTGACTAGTATGGATCTTGAGTTACATCAAATGGATGTAAAGATTGCTTTCCTCAATGGAGAATTAGAGGAAGGAACATATATGGAGCTACCTGCTAGTTTCATAATGAAAGGCCAAGAAGAAAAGGTATGTTGACTTTGGGGGTCGATATATGGCCTTAAGCAGTCATCGAGACAAAGGTATATACATTTTCATAATGCCATAGTGGCATATGATTTTGCAATGATTGACGAGGATCATTGTGTATATATCAATAGATCCAATGATCAATTTGTGATCATATCATTATATGTTGATGATATACTAATTGCCGGAAGCAATATGGAGTTGGTTAATACTATCTAGCGATAGTTGTCTTCTAACTTTGAGATGAAGGATATGGGTGAGGCTGCATACATTCTTGGAGTTAAGACTTTAAGAGATCGTTTTGAAGAGATCGTTGTCTCTTTCGCAAGAAACCTATATAAATAAGGTTCTTGAACGATTTAGTATGCAAGACTGTAAACCCATAGACACTCCTATTGCAAAAAGGTGAAGGATTGAGCCATAGTCTGTGTCCAAGGACTCCACAAGAGAAGGAACAAATGAAACATGTTCCTTATGCTAGTGCTGTTGGGAGCTTGATGTATGCTATGATGTGTACAACACCCGACATATGCTTTGCAGTCGGAATGGTGACCAGATACCTATCCAATCCAGTTCAAACACATTGGAAAGCCGTTAAGAGAATACTGAGGTATCTAAAGGGGACTGCTGATTATATGATGAGTTATTAAGGAAAGGATCTGCAACTCAAAGGCTATTTTAATACTGATTGGAGAGGAGATTTAAATGAAAGAAAATCTACCTCTGGGTTTGTTTTCTTACCGAATAATGGTACCATATGTTGGAGCAGTAAGAAACAAAAGTGTATAGCCTTGTCCACGATGCAAGTTGAGTTCGTGGCATTATCAGCAGTAGTGTAAGAAAGTGTTTGGCTTAAGAGATTTTTGGATCATTTAGGTATTATTATAAGTGCTGCAGATTTATTGTTGGTTAACTGTGGTAGCCAAGCAGCAAAAAGCGTATACCAAAGATCCAAAATATCATGGCAAGACCAAACCTATATATACCAAGTATAATCTTGTCAAGGATATGGTTGCACGAAAAGATGTGAACTTAGAGTACATACTACGCATGGAATGGTAGCAGATCCTATGACAAAGCCAATACCTAGAGATGTGTTTTGTGGCCATATGAAATCTCTAGGATTGCGTAGAGACTGATGTACTGAATATTGTATTTTCCCTAAGTGTTCACAATTTGATGAATTTGTGTTTTTTCATCATTAATGCCTATGAATCTTTGTTTGATCTTTATGCATCTTAATGCTTAGTGCATTACTTTAAGTTAAGAAGTATGTCGGACAGATATAAGATTAGCCCACTCACACGGGTAATCGCCTCTATTTACTGTGTGATAAATAGAGATGAGACAGTATTTAAGCTTATTATCTAGGTGATAATCGAGAGCTCAAGCTCAAAATACGCATGTCGCCTTAACTAAGTGTTAAGATGAGGACATAATACTTGTGATGTCCGAAAGTAAAATACCCCACACAGTTTACTTTATCTGTCTATGATGCCAGATGTGAGTTCTAATGAATTTTGTGAATAAGTAGATACGTGAACTCAAGTTAGACATTGGGTATGTCTGAACTATCATCTGTACGGTATTGAAAGGTATAGACATATGCTCCATGGGAAATGAGTTAATACCGTAATACGTATTTCATACTACGTATGCATGAGACGACCAATAAGAGTGGCAAAAGTTTGATCTCAACTTTTATGTCGTGTGAGACTCTTGAGGAAGAGAGTTCCTCAATTTCTTAGTCCCCTCATGACTCTTACTTATTCTCAAGATTTATATTTAGTGTTTGCTATCTTAGAATGTTGCCAATGGTCATGAGTTTGATTCGATCTAATGGGGCATTTCTAGAAAAGCAAGCTGGACTGAAATTGAGAGTTTGAAGGAAAGAGGAAGATCGTTTTTTAGAGAATCACATTGTAGTTTTGTATTCACCGGTTAACCAATTATGACTGTCTTTGTGATAATCATAATTGTGAATACAATATATATATCATTGTTTAAAAGAGATCAAGAGAGATATAAGTGTGATCGATCGATCTAGGGTACTGCATACTAAATCTACTCGGAGTGTGATGCCCATTATGAGCTGCTATGTATTCCTAACAGATGTATGGCAACGAGCTCTCAAAGTATGCTGGTCGCACGGATTATTCACCAGTATGAATGTTGAAGAGAGGAAAAGAGGATTCTGTTCGGCCCACCATGTTAAGTGAGAGTCTATGATGGATTTTTCTCTGATGGGGCTGAGTAGGGCCTGTCCGCCCATGTTGGTTTTGCACCACCATGTGCGAGTGGGAGATGATGGATTTATGAGATGGGCTTAAGGCCCATTCGCTCAAGTTGGGCCCAAAAGGGCCCGGCCCACGGGAATAGGGCCCGTGGAGGGGGAAGGTATAAAAAGGAGGAAAGAGAGGGAGAAGACACCTGTTGGAAAAACAGATGTACGTACGTTCTCTCCCGCGCACTCTCTCTCTCCAAAAAGAACAGTAAGCACAAGGCATTCGTTCTTCTTCCCTTCAAGGCGCCATCGGATCGAACGGGGCCAGAATTTCTTCCTCTTTTTCAGCGTTGGTGTCTAATCTGTGGCTAACAAGGTACGCTCGAATCTGTGGTGTGCTTTACGATCGGTGATGCGTGTTTTCCCGGGCTTCGTCTTCCGCATTGATTTAGGGGTTCGATTCGGTGTCGAATCCGATTTTCGGGGATCCGTTATTCCCAACATCCCTCACGGCCTCAGCTCTCTCGACGCGCCCCTACAAGAATGGTCTCTCGCCAGACTTCTACGACTATGTCTGCCCTCAAGTCGATTTGGTTTTTGACGATGATGCTTTCCTGATCAGTACAAAGTTGGCTACTTGTGGGGCTATTGTAATTGCGGGCCCGTCGTCTGCTTCTTTCACCCATTAAACTCCAGCTCAAACCTGAGAAAGAAGGGAAGTAAAAGAGACATCTTTGTATGCATAGCGTGATTGCTAGACGTTGCTTTTGCACCTGGGCTCCACGGCCTTGGCTCTTCGTCGGCCTGGGCTATCCCGGAGATAAGTATAGAGGAACCAGGCATAATGTACGTAGCTGAACCCAGTCACTGTGCACTAAATTATGTTTTCTTTTTTTTTTTTGCTGGAATTCCTAGTTGCAGAACCGTTAGTTCTGTGTTTGGGTTTTGATCAAGCAGGTAGGGTTCGAGATGATCGATGCTTTTGCTGAATCGCAAGGGATTCCGATAAGCACAGTCCACTGCAAAGCTATGTTCAGGCAAGGCAGGTGCTCAGTGATTTTCGTTTCAGCTTTATTTTGTCGGGTGCGCGTGGGTTACATTTAATTTGGTGGATGGAATATTGATGCGGGTTTTGTTGGTGATGTCCCTGTATTCCTTGCGAAGCCTCAGACTTACATAAATCTGAGCGGCGAATCGGTAAGCCGTCTCAATGGTTTTTCCACCTACTCGGAATACTTATCGAGCTGAATCGCAAACTGATTTTCCTGCACTTTGTAAGATGGACCGGCTTTAGTGGGATATAGAATCCACCATGTCAGTTTGTCTTACATTTTTGTGTTCATGTTCTTCATGTTGTTTTCATGCAAAAAATAAAAGATAAAAAAAAATAAAAGAAGAAGCAATCAACTTGGGTTGGAAAGCAAAACTAAAATGTGTTGATTTTCTTGGAGAGATCCCATATCGAAAATTTGGTGTAGTGTGGAGTAATTATCAATTCATGTTTAACTCAAATTATTGAGTGAGATGGATTTATCTAAATGATGAGCTCATATTGAAATTTCCTTCAATGAACTTTCTAGGTGAAGATGTAGGCTTGTAGTCTACGTACAACACATTATGTAAGAACTTTTGAACAACAAATGTGACATTATTAATGCAAGCAAAAATAATCTTAAAATAATTTAGACTAATCAACCCAATCAAATAGCTTGTGTTCTTACCCATGTTTGAGATGGATTTTATCCTTAAAAGTACATTAAATAGTAATCAAGTACTATAAATAAATCTTCTACTTTTAAACATTCTATTTTTTCTCAATATGATTGTGGATTATTCTACTTCCACTTTTAAGTATTCATATTTTTTATTTTAAATTTATTTCTATATTCTAATATAAATTCAACATATATATATAGTTTTTATATTTATTTGGTATTTTAGGTATATTAATATAGTTTAGTAAATTTCCTCGAAAAATCGTAGGAATCACTATTAGATGTACTTTGAATTTCGATTGATAAAAGGAAGTACCAAAGAACATTTTGATGCCTTACCCTTTGAAAATGAGGCTCGTGACTAACCATCATATCAAATGACCCAAGCCAATGCTTTTAAATGTTAGGTGCCTTCCACTTTTATCCAAAGTGTCGACAGCTCATCCCTCATCAGTCCGTGGGCCCCCAACCATAACCATCACTTTTGTATTTTTTTTAATTGGCAATTTTGAACTCTCAAATACTCATTGACTAAGTTCTAAACAAGCAGTTGATTTGCCAGCAAGTCTCTAAACAAGTAGTTGATTTGCCAGCAAGTCCTATAAGCGGTGTCGGTTTTAGGAATTGGGTTTTTCTTTCATATAATTTAGATAGACAAAGTACTAAAAAAGTCCTAAACCTATTGTATTGATGCAAATTCGATCATAACCTTTTAATTGGACGAATTTAGTTCTAAATCTTTTCATATTTTGCCAATTGAGTTTATTCAACTAATTTTGATTAGAAATTACTGATATGGATACTAATCATCCTACGTGACATGATTGGTATTGATATGATATTTTTTTAATAGAATTTTATTTTATTATTTTTTATCTTTCATTTTGACCAATGCTGGGCCCTTACTAGGTTTTGGTGAAGGCCTTCATGCTCTCCCCAATGGTTGGTGGGGCCATAAAGGCTATTGCCTAAGGCCTTCATGGCCCTATTGGTTGTTGGCAAGGCGGCCCTTGCCTATATTTGGTGAGGTCCTACGCAAGGGCCACAATCCTCACTAGGTGAGGGTTCGCAGGCCCTTTGTTAGCCAAAATGAAAGCAATATATATAATATATATATATAATTGTAAAAATTGTTCACGCTATCATGATTGTGCCATGTGGGATGGTTGTTGTCCACATTAGTGATTAGCAATTTACTGCCACGATTAGTCGGAATGATTCAATTGGCATTTTGTGAAAATGGTTTAAGACCAAATTAACATTAATTCAATAGGTTTAGAACTTTTTGGGTGTTTTCCCCAACTTAGGCATGTATCTAAAAAGATAACTAAAATATCAATCAAGCATTTATAGTAGTTAGACAAGTAATGTAAGGCTTAGTCTCAAGTGGTTTTGAGAAGTCCTAATCTTGATTCGGTCCTAGTGGTTCCTTAGTTTTACACAATGTCAATTATTTACTTGTGATGGAATGGTAAAGACATCTATCTAAAACAAGTAGAAGCTTAGCAAATTGGTGAGACAGAAAACATATTCGGGTATCGGAATTGACAGAAAATGTTTTGGATTTTTGGTTGGATTATGCCTTATGCCTTACAAAGAATGAGTTTCGATTGTGACAAACTGTTGTAAGTATCCAATATATGTAAGTCCACTACATCTCAATCATTAGATCGTATAGGTCTCACATGAGCTTAATGATATCAAGTGAGTATGAACTAGAAGAGGTTGAGATAAGGCTGGTCAAATATCGGAGGTGGTGGATGATGAGAAGTAAATGGATGTAGAAGTAAAATAATTATTATTCTTATTAAACAATATTACAAACTCTTTACACACACACACCACTCTCATACACATCTCACACGCCTCACCACTACACACACTTTTCTACACAAGACCCCTGCCACTCTACCACTCTACAACTCAAGCTACCTACTCCACCCATTGACACACTCACGTACACACTCCACTCACGCGCACACACACAAGACTCATTTCCTCCTATTTATAGGCTGCAAAGTCGGTGGAGCCATTAAACAATTGTGGTCGAGAAAAGTCTGGATAGAGAGCGAGCAAAAAGTGTGGAGAGAGGGAGAAAAATCTGGTGCAGTAGAGAGAGAAATCCGGAGAAATCCAGAGAGAGAGAGAGAGAGAGAGAGGCGATGCCTTTTTTCTGACAGTCCCCCTCACTGACTACTCTCTCTTAGCATGGACATTGTGATCATACCAAGTTGCCTTCGAAACTCTTCGAATTTTATAGCTCCAAGACCTTTGGTGAAGATGTCTGCAACTTGATCATCTGTTTTGGCATACTTCATCTTTATCTCGTCTTGTAATACTTTTTCCTGTAGGAAATGATAGTGCACTTCTACATGCTTGGTCCTCGCATGGAAAACTGGATTCTCCGCTAAGCTTATGGCTGATAGATTATCACAATATATTCATATAGGTTGATTTATTGGTTGATGGAGATCCTCCATTAGCTGTACTAGCCATGTACTCTCTTGTGCTGCCATTGCTGCTACTCTATACTCAGCTTCTATCATAGATAGTGACACAGTTGCCTGTCTTTTGCTGCACCATGACATTACTGCTGATCCGAGGCTAAACATATATCCAGTAGTTGATCATCGTGTGTCACAATCTCCAGCAAGGTCAGCATCGCAATAGCCTACAACTTCACATGATGCTTCTTTCTTATACAAAAGCCCAAAATCAAATGTACCCTTTACATACCTTAGTATGCGTTTAACTGCATCTAAGTGAGGCTTTCGTGGCTTCTCCATGAATCGACTTGCTACTTCTCCTGCAAAGGCAATATCAGGCCATGTTATGGTAAGGTAAATAAGGCTACCCACCAATTGCCTGTACATAGTTGAGTCTTCCAATTCTCATCCTTCAATTGCACATAACTTTACATTTCCATCAATTTGAGTAGATATAGGTTTGCAATCAAGCATCCCAAACTTTCCTAGGAGGTCTTGTGCATACTTCTGTTGACAAAGGAATAATCCTTCATCGGTCTTCTCATTCTTGAGTCCCAAGAAATGTTTTAATTCTCCAAGCTCTTTCATCTGAAACCGCACTGAGAGGTTGGTTCTGATTTGGCATATCTCCTCTTCATTATCTCCAGTGATGATTAGATCATCCATGTAGATTAATACTATTGCAAGCTTGCCATCTTCTGCCTTCACAAACAAGCTCGAGTCTACTGAGGCTACAGAATAATCACTTTGCACCAAAAATTCAGCAATCTTCCCGTACCCTGGTCTCAGGGCTTGTTTTAAGCCATATAGGGCTTTCTTTAACTTACAAACATAATCCGGATGAATCTTACTTTTGAAACCATCTGGCTGCTCCATGTATATATCTTGATTTAGTTCTCCATGTAAGAAGGCATTCTTCACATCCATTTGCCATAATTTCCACGACTTGCTTGTTGCAAGTGCTAGTAAGACTCGAACTGTAGTGATCTTTGCTACTGGACTAAAGGTCTCATCATAATCTAGGCCGTACTTTTGAGAGAATCCTCGAGCAACTAGTTGTGCCTTATATCTTTATATTAACCCATATGGTTGAGTTTTAAGTTTATAAACCCATTTGCAAGATATAGGACATACCTCTTTAGGTCTCGGCACTAAGTCCCATGTTTCATTTTTTCTTAGTGCTTGTATCTCTTCCTCCATTCCACGCCTTGCGAGGCTTCCTCATATGTGGATGGCTCAACTCCTCCGACATGTTCGGTTAGCGCCGTATTTGCATATTTGGGATTTGGTCATCTCTGTCTTGTTGATCTCCTAACTTGAGGTTCTTGTTCTTCAAGTTCTTCCATTTGACTTGGTCGAAACTCTTCTGTAGTTCTCGAATGTACACCAGTTCGCCATGGGCTCTTTGATTTTTCCGGTGACTATGCTCTGACTTCTTTTCTTCTAGTTACATTATCATTTCCATCTTCAATTGGCCGGCCCTTATCAATCTCATCATTTTCTTCCATTCCTTCACGAATCTCTTCTTCAACTTGTTTTAAATTAGGTTGTGATGACCACCAAGATGATAGTTCGTCGAACACTACATTTTTGGAAGTGTAACACCTCCCTGTTGTAGGGTCACAACAGTTCCATCCTTTTCTTTGATCATCGTAGCCCATGAATATGCAACGAACTGCCTTTTTATCGAACTGTTGCGAAGATGGTCTGGCACGAATGCATAACATACACACCCAAATATTCTAAAGTGACTTACCGTGGGCTTGTGATTCCACAACTTCTCATAAGGTGACATAAAGCCAAGCCTTGCTTGAGGTAGTATGTTGATCACGTGCGCTGCCGTCTTCATACACTTAGCCCAAAACTTGGGTGGAACATTCTTTGCATGCAACATACTCCTACGTGTCTCTGCCAAATGCCGATTCTTTCTTTCGGCAACTCCATTTTGTTGTGGTGTATTTGGGCAAGTAAATTGTCGACATATCTTCCATTCTTGAAGAAATTTTGTAAAAGTTATCTAATGTATATTCTCCCCCATTATCCGTGCGAAGGCATAGTATTTTCTTGCCTACTTCATATTCTACTTTTGCTTTAAACTACTTAAATTTGTTTAATGCCTCAGATTTTTCTTTCATGAAGTCGACCCAAACGTACCTAGAGAAATCATCAATGAATGTTATCATGTACTTTGATCCTTTGATCGACGGTTGCTTTACTAGTCTAAATACATATGAGTGGATAAGCTCGAGAGGCATCTTAGCTCTGAATGCGGACTCCTCATATGGAAGCTGATGTACCTTCCACATCCGGCACAGATGATGTCTTCTTGGACTTCCAAGTGGGGGAGACCTTTTAGCATACCTTTCTTCATCATCACCTTTAATTTATGGTAGCTCACATGCCCAAGTCGTGCATGCCACAAATCGGGTGTTTCACTCCTTCGAGTTTTGTTCACGTAAGCCGTCTGAGCTGACATCACATAGATAGACTCTAATCGACGCCCCTCCATGATTGGTATACCAGTTGGTTTCAAATTGCAGTACACCCTTACGTCTTTAGGACCGACCACCACATAATTGCCTGAGTTTGTAAGTTGTGCCACAGACAATAGATTCTTCTTCATTCCTGGCATATGGTATACATTTTTCAGTTTGACTGGATGCGAACTAAATTGGGGTGTTATCATCATTTGGCCCACATGGGTAATCGACAACCTTGAGTTGTCTGTGGTGACAACTACTCGTCCACCTTTGTACTCGCACATGTTTGATAGCTTGCCTTGATCTCTGGTCATGTGATTTGAGCACCCCGAGTCAACTATCCAATCTTCATCATAATCAATCAATTTATCACTTACCGTGATGAGGGCCATCGTATCTTCTAACTCTATGATGGAGGAGCTTGCAAGCTCTTCTTGTTCCTCTACTGCAAAGGATGATAGGAAATCCCACTCTTCTTCGCTATCATTTTCCTTGGATGCTGCGACGTTTCTTTAAACTCTTTTGAATCGACAATCCCTGGCAAAGTGACCTACTTTGCCACATGTGTAACACTGTCCATTACGCCTTCTATTCTTCTTATCTTCATTGTCATCCTTGTCGCGGTCTCGATGAGCTCCCCCTAGTCGAGGTCCAGTTCCTTCTATTCACTTTTGCCATTCTCCATGACTTTTCCATGGTTTGCCATCTCTTGCACTTGCTCTATTTCTATTCCAGCCCTTGAACCCTCTTTTATTACTAAAGAGGGCACTTTTAGCCTCCTTAATTGTGACCTTAGAAATTTGTTTATCTAAGACTTCTTGGTTAGCCAATATATTCTCCAACTCTGTTAGAGTTGGCTCATTTGCCCATTTACGAGTGGTCGTAACAATACCATTATATTCCAGCCTTAACCCGTGAATTATTATTCTTCTCTTTCTTGTCTCAGAGATGACATTCTCAGGATCTAATTTTGAAATTTCTTCACAAATAGTTTTAACTTTAGAAAAGTATTGACTTATTGTCATACTTTGTTGCAAGACTGAGAGGAGCTCGTTCTCCAGGCATTGTAACTTGACATCATTTGTCCTTGCAAACAGCGTCGCCAAGTTATCCTAGGGCTCCTTCGAGGTCTTCGCACTCTTCGCACTCTTTATGTGTTGCAATAATTCATCTTCAACAATCATGGCAAGAACATAAAGAGCCTTACCTGATTTTATGTTCCATTTTCTTAATTCGCTATCATTCGTGGGTGGTGTGGTGTTGCTCCCACCAACGATATCCCACAAATCTCGACCTAGCAAGTAATATTGCATGCGGGTACTCCAATTATTATAATTTGAGCTGTTGAGCTTCTCGACGCCACTTACCGAATTTGAGAAATTCACCATTGTGACTTGAGTATAATGCCCCGCACTATACCAAGTAAGCCTGGTCCCAGACCAACCGACTTCACAATCCCAGATTGTGCACTAGCAAAGCTCTGATGTACTCTGCTCCTTGGCTCGACGAACCTGACCGCCTTGCTCACTTACAATGGCCCCTGACCACTATCTTCGCACAATCTCTGACGACCTGGCTCTATTACAAATTGATAAGAAGTAAATGGATGTAGAAGTAAAATAGTTATTATTCTTATTAAACAATATTACAATCTCTTTATACCCACACCACTCTCATACTCGTCTCACACCTCACCACTACACACTTTTCTACACAAGACCCCTATCCCTCTACCACTCTACAACTCAAGCTATCTACTCCACCCACTCACCCATTCACGTACACACTCCACTCACGCACACACACAAGACTCACTTCCCCCTATTTATAGGCTGCAAAGTCGGTGGAGCCATTAAACAATTGTGGTCGAGAAAAGTCTGGATAGAGAGGGAGAGAAAAGTCTGGAGAGAGGGAGAAAAATTTGGTGCAGTAGAGAGAGAAATCTGGAGAAATCCAGAGAGAGAGAGAGAGAGAGAGAGAGAGAGGCGGTGCTTTTTTTTTCTGACAGTGGATTCATGCAACGAGGGCATGGACCCGAGTGGTGAGTGGCAGGACTTGGCGGGCCCAATAAGGAGTGGACGACGAAGAGGAAGTCGCTGTCCCGGCTGAAGCAGATTTCCTGCAAAATGGTACAGCGGCATTTGCATTCGATTCGGGCGGGAAGAAATCGTGGCCATTGTTGCATTATGTGGTGAAGACGGTGTGGCCTTGCAAGCGGTAGCTTTTGCCTCGGATTGTAGAATTGAGAACTGACTTCTTGTTTCATAGTTGAGTAGATATTTTATCTGAGTTAAAGTGAATGCCGTCAGAGCTGAGTCTTGCTTGAGATACAAACCAGACAAGAATATGTTAATCCTCTGTAGGATGGCTGTTGACAATGAACAATTTGAGGCCCTCAAGTCTAAATCAAGCGGGTAGTACAGAAACTAGGAGTGCCCATACTGCCACTTGGACTTGCTTTGAATTAATTGCGGGGCGCGGAACATGGATTGGGTAGGGCATGTGGCTCCAGCAGATCAGTCAGTCTGTGTAGTTCATGGAGCTCGAGTGGCAAGCTTAATGCGCAGCAACGGAGAAGGAGCTTCAAGCCGATGTGCAGGAGCAAGTGGCGACAGGTAATGTGGTTTGGGACACACATGGTACAGCATCTAGGAGTGACGCCGCTGCCACTGGGACAGGGATTGGCGCTGCCCACAGCACGAGGAGGTCAGAAATTCTTTTACCGTGCAAGTCATCAGTGACAAAAGGTTCTCACTTACATTGCGTGGAACATCTCTTTAGCTACGTGTGCTGTTCGAATGAGCATGATCTTGTTGTGCAGAGTCACTTTTTTGAGTTGATGCTCGAATGCTCATGTCCAAGTCATTGCTGGAATGACTAGAACTGCAAGATAAAGTTGATGATGCCGGGAGGAGATGTGTAGAATGACATGTCGGTTTCCGTATTGGGATGAGCGAATGGAAGGGGGGATATTCATAGTGAAGGGGTTGGAAATGGAACTGAATAAGTTTTTGCTATGCGGAGAGATTCTTGTTCAGACGAAACCGACAGATGCTGGTTATCACGTCTCACGAGCACATGATCAATGTTCAGATCGCTGCTGATCACAAAGTCGCAGGCCGATGATAGTTGGTATCATGCCGTACGGATGGCTAATGATAAGCCTGCAAGAAAAGATCAAGGGGCAGGTTATCGCCCCTAACGAGCCTTCCTCCAATCAAAATTCTCTTAAAATATCCAAATTAGTAGGAGTCACTTGAGATCCTGTCACTGTGCTTGAGTTATTCTACTCTGTGTCGCCATTCGTATGACCTAACATGAACTGTGTCACGGCTATGACTGTATCCCGATAAACGGTACTCGTTAGCAATTAGGGGAAACATAATTGCTTTATGGCTGGAACTGGTCTATCACTTGTTTGCAGACATATATGCCATTTGGTAAAAACTATACTTTATAAATGATTTTTGCTAATTTTTTTATTTTTATAAAAAGCCTCAAACTATTTGATAGTGAAACTCGGTAGCTGCGGCTCGCCAGTGGCACGCCAGCTGCACGTTGGCAAATGTGGGGGTCGGAACGCAGAGAGAGCTCAAATTCCTTGTTTAGAAGACAAGTAACTTGGTTCTATGTAGAAATTTCAATTTACACTTGAAGACTCTGTTATCGAGGCACAAATGTACATTCTCTAGAAAAAAGTTCCGAAGAATGAATTACTCACAGCAACAAATACAATGGTACACTTGCGACAAATGCGTAAAAAAAAAAAGAAAAAGAAAATCATGACGACTTGTTGTAATTTAATGAAATCGGTGGCTTCCGACTGTCTCGAATTCAATTCAACCTCCGGCAATTCGAGCGAATTTGACCTTGGTTTCCGGTCAGTGGCTTGATATTTCCCATCCTGACCATCGATTTAGCGAAATCCTTCCAAAATGCTTCATAATTGTAGCTATAGCTCTTCACTAGCTCGAGTGCGGATTCACCAGTTGACAGTGCCTGATCAGAGTGAAGAAGGCCCTTCTGGGTCAACAGGTTATTGTAGTACAATGTGTCGAAACGCGCTGGCGTGGGATCTAAACTTGCGAGGTTAGAGTCGCTTCCTGTGCGCGGGCAGTAGGACCGGAGATTCTTTGCGAATGCCTGGTTGATGTTGCTGTCATTGAATGTCCTATTCCTGAAAGTAAAGCACTGTGCGAAGCCGATTGTGTGAGCGCCGCTCAGCGCGACCAAGTCCTTGACCTTCAGGCCTTGTCTCTTGAAATTGTTAATTAAGGCGGGTAAGTCCATGTTCGGCGCAGGGATGTCGTTGTTTGCCGTGGTCTTGCTTGCCGTCGTCGAATCTCTTCGTCCGAGTCGTACTTTCCACGAAGGCCCTCCTAACTGAAATATGAAAGAAGTTAACACCTAATTCGGATTGGCAATGTCTTACGGCGCATGAAAATCAACTAAGCAAATGATGGTCTCCATTTAGATTTGCTGATTAATGGTCATCACGGGATGCAGTAAAACTAGACGTACCGCAACGACAGAGTCACGAGCGGTGACAGCCAAGATGTCTGCACAAGAAACCACGGGACGTCCACATACTCTGTCAACCTCCGCCTTTATTTGGTCGATCACTTCGAAACCTCTGGCCGAATTGTTATTAGGAGCCGCGAACTTTTCACTCTCGATAGTTGCGGTTGAATCCAAGAGTATCGACCCATCACAACCCTGCATCATTCGACACCCAATCATAAATCAATGTTGGCAAATGTTGTGTTACGCTGAATAGTACTCACTACTTTTGAGAACAGATTAATGTGAAAGTTAGCTGGCACATATATGTCTTACATTGACGAAACAGTCGTGAAAGTGCAAGCGCAGCAAGGAAGCGCCCATGCGTCGCTCTTGCTGCACTGCCCCCTCAACGACGCGCTTGATGGCAGGCAAGGCTTGAGGGCAAACGTAGTCGTAGAAGTATGGCGTGAGGCCATTCTTGTAAGGACGAGTCGAAAGAGTTGAGGCCGCGAGGGACAAGATGAGAAGCACATGGAAGAGGGTGAGGAAGGCCATGTTTGGCTTTGAATCCTTGAAATTGCACTGAGATTACGAGTAACTTTGCAGCAGGCAATGGTGATTTGAACGCTGCTTTTGTTGTGAGCTTCTGGGCTGCTCATTTGTGTACTTATAGGAACTAGGAAGAGAGAGAGAGAGAGAGAGAGAGAGAGAGAGAGAGACTTAATCCTTAGGTTATGGTTGATCTTGTCGCGCAAGAATCCATGTGCAAACATGCCCATTAATGCAAGAAACGAGTACATCTTCGTACCTGAACTGGTCATGTAAGATTAATTCTACAGCCGGCGCCTCGTGGTTTATTTGCTCATACGTGGTCAAAGGACTACCTAATCCCCATCCTGGCTTTGGTAATCTGGGTCCCACAGAAAAGGGCAAATTTTTCTTAAAAATTGGAAAAGTTCTTGCTTCGACTTGGTCATCCCTTGACTTGAAGAAGAGATCTTACATTTTCTGAGAGAATAAGGCCCTGCATGGAAACGTTCCAAAAAAATGTTTCTGGAACACTTTTGTACCTTTTTGTTCCCGGGAACAAAAAAGAAACAAAAACGCGTTTGGTTGCGTTTCTGTTCTTTTTTTGTTTTTTTGTTCCGGGAACAAAATTGGAGCAAAAAAAAGAAACACAAAAAAGTTGCTTCTGGAGAAAAGAAACACTTCTTCAAAGCCAAAAAGAAACGCTTCTCTTCTTCTCTCTCTTCTCTTTTCTTCTTCTTTTTTTCTTCTTTTTTCTTTGGCCGGTCGCCGGCCTCGGCCATGGCCGGCGACCGGCCGTCGAGGGCCGGCGACGCCGTCGAGGGTCGGCGACCTCGCCGGAGCGTCGCCAGCCCCCGACGAGGCCGAGCCTTGCCCGCGCCGGCGAGGCCGAGCTCGCCCAGCCAAGACGAGGCTCAGCCTCGCTCGAGGGGAGATCTTCGGCTAGGGTTCCGGCGAGGGGCTCCGGAGGATGGTGCGACGGCGGTGCGGCACTAGAGGCTTCGGGATCGACACGGGGCGACGCGGGCAAAGACTGGCGGATGGCGTCGCGAATGGCGTGGTGAGATCGGGACGGCATCGAGCTGCGGGCTTCAGGGCGTAGGTGCTCGGCTCCGACGGCAGGGCGGTGAGGCTTAGCCTCGCCCGCGCCGGCGACACCGAGCCTCGCCTTGGCTGGGCGAGCTCGGGCTCGCCCAGATCCGGCGAGGCCAAGCCACACCATGGCTGGGCGAGCTCGAGCTCGCTCAGCCAAGGCGAGGCTGAGCCACGCCCAACCACGGCGAGGCTCGGCCTCGCCGGGGGCCGGCGAGCCTCACCGTGGCTAGGCGAGGCTGCCGGCCCCGTCGACCGGTCGCCGGAGGCCGTCGACCGGTCGCCGGAGGCCGGCGACCGGCCGAAAGAAGAAAAAAATAAAAAAGAAAGGAAAAAATGGAAAATAAAATAAAAATATTAAAAAATTAAAAGAAACAAAAAAAAGAATAAAATTTACCAAACGTGTTTCTATTCATTTTTTATTCCCGGAACAAACGTTACCAAACGCGTTCTTTTGTTCAAAAACCGTTCCCCGGAACAGAAAACACTTTTTTTTTTTTTTTCTGTTCTCGGGAACAGAAAAGGAATAGAAACATTACCATGCAGGGCCTAAGTCCAATTATCCTAAAAAGTTACTAAACTTTATCTACCGAAATGATGTGGATTGTTAATTATATATGAATTTCTTTTTGGGATGGTGATTGTCTATTCTTTTGACGAGCCTTAATTTATGTCATATGCATAGCTGAATGGTACTTTATACTAGAGATCAAATAAGACAAGAACATCTCTCGATATCTTATATGCATGTAGAAGATCGTGAATTATGATGGGAATAAACCCGTGACATCCATTTTCTTGAAGTCCATGTGCAAAAATTATTTTGCCATTTCATGCATCTACACTAAATTTTTCTTTCTACAATATATCTTTTTACAAATTTCTATAGGTTGGTCAACCACTTACATGTAATCTTAATTTATAGAGTGGCGAGTGGCCATCATGCCACTAGCGAGCGGCCAGTGAGGCCAACGCCACCATTGTCGACGGTAGCTGGTTTAAGATCTTTTATAAAAAAAAAATAGTAAAAATCCTTTACAAAGTTTAGATTTTACCTAATGCTATTTATGTCAAATTTGTTTTCTGATGTGTTTTTAAAATATAATTTATCAAAAACTACTTGCATTTTAGAAAATCTATTTAGTCCAAAGACCTTTGCATTTTTCCAAAAATATTCATCAAAATTGAACGAAACGCACCTTAAAGAGTCTCTCTCCCTCTTCCCAAATCCTATAAGTACACAAATGAGCAGTCCAGAAATCACCATCAATTGCGGCGAAGTTACTCATAATCTGAGTGCAATTTCAAGGATTTACAGCCGAACATGGCCTTAGGTAGCCTCAGCCTCTTCCGAGCACTTCTCTTCTTGTCCCTCGAGGCCTCGGCTCTCCCGACGCGCCCCTACAACGACGGCCTCTCGCCACACTATGACTATGAATGCCCTCAAGCCTTAGCCACCATCAAGCGCGTCATTGAGGAGATGGTGCAGCAAGAGCGACGCATGGGCGCGTCCTTGCTGCGCTTGCACTTTCACGACTGTTTCGTCAATCTAAGACATAAACAGCTAAAAAATAGTGATTAATATTTAGCATTGCACAATACTTGCTAACATTGATGTTTGTTTGGGAGTTCAATAATGCAAGGTTGTGATGCATTGATGCTCTTGGATCCGACCCCAACCATCGACAATGAAAAGCTTGCGCTTCATAATAACAATTCAGCTAGAGGGTTCAAAGTGATCGGCCAAATTAAGGCGGAGTTCGACGGAGTATGTGGATGTCTGGTGGTATCTTGTGTGGACATCTTGGCAATCACTCTCATGACTCTATTGTTGCGGTAAGTCTAGTTTAATGGTGCGTTCAATTTGATTTTAGGGGAATATTATTTGGAAAATGCACAGGTTTTCGAAATGCAAATAGTGTTTAGTAGAGTATATTTTAAACAGACATTGGAAAGTAACTTTGACATAAATATTGTTTGGTAAAAACTATATTTTGCAAATGATTTTTGCTAGTATTTTATTTATAGAAAATCTCAAATTATTTCCCGGCAGAACTCAGTCGCCATTGGGGAGGGCGGTGGCGGCTCACTGGTGGCATGCTGTCTGCACTCCCGCTATTCGCTGGCTCGTAAAAAATATATAATCTGATTCGAACAATTCAATTATTCCAGCTACACTAGCGGGCTTTTTTCCAGGTTTCAAGCTCGCATATCATCTTGCCTAGCTTTGGACAAAGATCAAGGCTAAGATACAAAATAAAAGTGGAAGTTCTAATCTCACCTTGGCATCCTTAAGGAAGAAAAGGGTTCCCTCTATAGCCTTCCTTGCAAAGAAGAGGGAATAACAAAGGCCATTGGAGATCCGGTTTCAACATCACCAGGAGCATCTTCCCCCAGTTCATCCTCCGTAGCATGCTCCTAAACTTTTTTTTTTTTTTTTGGGGGTAACCAAGGACTCCACCACGGGTCTACCATGCCCGGACGGCACCGAAGGACCGGGCCCCTATACCTCGGGGGAGACTAGCATAGGACCCAACACCATGGCCCTCCACTTATAACACTAGCAACTGCAAGTTTCGAATTCTCGACTTCAGTGATGAAGGAGAGCCTCTTAAGCAACACATTTACCTATGGTTGGGTAGCATGCTCCTAAACTTTGCTACTTCTAGAAAAGAAGAAACTGATGATCCGGACTTGATGGATGGCGCTCTTGTCTAATTGTCAAGCACCTCCATGAAACTAGTAAACTAATGATAACATGCAAGGAAAATCCATTAAGCCATGACTGGTGAGCTTGTTGAAACCAAATATTCCAACTACGGTGGCTCTCACTAGGGTTGTGCAAAATGGACCGCCCGAAACAGTAATCGATTGGACCAGACCGAACTAGCTAATTGGGTCTAGTTCCTGGGAGTGTCAGTCCGGTTCCCACTTCCTAAAATTGGAATCTAAGGGGGAATCGGACTGAACTAATTACATATATATTTTTATTATTTCTTCACTAAAATTAAAAGAAAACCAGTTTTTTTTCTTCATAACATATATTAACCAGTGAAAAAAAAAAAGAAGTGACTGGTTCCATTAGATAAGAACTGGAACTAGACTAGATAGGGAACCGATCACCCCTAGCTCCCATTTGAGCTTTGGAGTATGAGATTCATGCTTCTTTGTTTTGCACAAGTTGCCTAATTTGGAGTTAAATAACTTTTAACCATTCATGACATGAGTTATAAAAAGGATTAACTAACCACCCGTGTGTACATGGAACCAATCTAAATTTAGAGTGTCCTTAATTTCAACTCGAGCCATTTGTTTATGGTTTGGCTTAATAGTCACAACCACTCTCCCATGAAAAGTCTGCAATATAATATCTAGAAACTCTCATTCACACTATAAACCCAACGTGATTGTGCATTCCTTCTTCCAATTGGTAGCATACCGCTCTCTAATAAATGAACACAATCACATTGACCAAATTGATGCAATAGAAAAGTACAATGCCTAAGACTAATCAGACCTTACATGACCGATTCAATTTTTGTTAAGTTGAAAAATTAAGTACATGATCTCAGGTTCTTGCATTTGTGGGTATAATTAGCTCAGGAGCTTGCACACGCAATCTTGTATGACAAGATCACCTTTGGCCAAGTCCGAGGAAACATAAAGTCTCTCTTTCTCTCTCTCTCTCTCTCTCTCTCTCTCTCTCTCTCTCTCTCTCTCTCTCCAATTCCTATAAATACAGAAATGAGTAATCCGAAAACTCAACACAACGAGCTCGAAAGCACCATCAATTGAAGCAGAATTACTCATAGTCTCGCTCCAATCCTTGCTGACTCCGAAAAGCAAACATGGCTTTAAATAGCCTCAGCCTCGTCCAAGCACTTCTCTTCTTGTCTCTCGCGACCTCGGCTTTCTCGACGCGGCCCTACAAGGAAGGCCTCACGCCATACTTCTACGACTACATTTGCCCTCAAGCCTTGCCCGCCATCAAACGCGTTGTCGAGGCAGCGGTGCAACAGGAGCGACGCATGGGCGCTTCCTTACTCCGTCTGCACTTCCACGATTGTTTCGTTAACGTACGATACATTCACGATAATCTTGAATTCGCATTGGTTATCTAGCAGCCGGCATAAATTTGCTAACTTGATTCTTGTTTTGTCCACGTTATAATGTAGGGTTGCGATGCTTCAATACTTTTGGATCCGACCCCTACCATTGACAGCGAAAAGCTCGCGGTCCCGAATAACAATTCGGCTAGAGGGTTCGAAGTGATCGATCAAATTAAGGCGGAGGTCGACAAAGCTTGCGGATACTCACTTGTATCATGTGCCGACATCTTGGCCGTCGCAGCCCGTGACTCGGTAGTTGCGGTACGTCTTATCTTAATGTTACATATGATGCCTTCATTTAAGCAAAACTCCAGTGCAGACAAATAGAAGAGAGAGTCTCCCGCTAATTGAACACGCTAGGCGTAGAATCATATGCACATATATAATCTTTCGATTACCTAAGCAAAGCTGAATTTGAACTTAAAAGGTTGACTGAAATATTTCAGCTGGGAGGGCCTTCATGGGAAGTACAACTTGGAAGGAGGGACTCGACCACGGCGAGCAGGACAACCGCCAACTCCGACATTCCCAGGCCGAACATGGACTTGCCTGCACTGATCAACACGTTCCAAAAGCAAGGTCTCGACACTCGGGACTTGGTCGCGCTGAGCGGTGCTCACACAATCGGGTTCGCTCAATGTTTCACTTTCAGAAACCGCACATACAGCGACGACAACATCGCCGCCAGTTTTGCCAGGAGCCTCCGGTCTTTGTGCCCGCGTACTGGAGAGGACGGTAACCTCGCTGGTTTGGATCCTTCGCCGGCTCAATTCGATGCATTGTACTTTCATAATCTGCTGGCGCAGAAGGGGCTTCTTCACTCTGATCAGGCGCTTTACAGTGGTGGGTCAACGGATGAGCTGGTGAAAACTTACAGTGATGATGCGGAGGCCTTCTGGGATGATTTTGCGAAGTCGATGATCAAGATGGGAAACATAAAGCCGTTGATCGGAAACCAGGGCCAGATTCGCTCGAATTGCCGAAGTGTGAACTAAAGTGGCAGTTTGTTCATCGTTTCTTTCCGGCGTATTCTTTAATAATTGTGATAAGAAACATTCTTGAAATTGTTCTCTGACCAATCATTGAAGCTTTAATAATAATAAAGGCCTTCAACGCATTCAAACATCTCTGGAATACACTCTGATCCAATCATCGATCGGTTCCATTTTATAAAGTGTTCGAAGGACTGTTGCTCGTAAAATTCTAGGTTACTAATGTTCGTAGGTCATCAGCCATATGTGACGACGAAAACAACGGTATTGCCTAACGTCAAAAGATAAGTGCATAGAAAGTAGACAAGCTTTCTGGTTTGATTGAAGTGATTTTTTTTTTCTTGGGTCGGAAAGAGCACGGGGAAGAAATAAAGGGCGAGGCCCCGCTCAGCCTCGCTCAGCCCCCATGTCCATCAATACCTTTACTAAAACTTTTAAATCATTGGATCATACCCCAAGTAGGATATATTAATTGCTTCACATGTGAGATTTCTTTTCATCCAACACCCTCGCATGTGCAACTCAACAAATCTTTGGCTCACGTGTGAGCCTCCTACTTTTGGCCCGCTCTCTCTAAATCCAAATATCCTTTTGCACCAACAATATCTTGTTAGGATGCAAATGTAAGTGAGTTGTTTTAGAGAAGCCCCACATTGGAGAACTAATATGGTGTAGAGTAGTTAAAATATCTTAATTGCTTGGTTTAAGCTTTTAAGTAAAGTTGTGTCCAACTTGATATGTTGATGGGCTTGGACTTGGGCTCTCTCTTAACGATCTCCCTAGGTGAAGGTATTGGACTTTTGCAGTACGCTCCTAGCAAATGGTATCTGAGCTAATGATTGCGATGTTTAGGTAGGTGGGCATTGTGGTGTATCAATGTGGCCCATCAGTTAATGTAGAAGGATACTTGAATCAAGAGGGAGTTGGCCTAACACTGAGCTCACACATGATGGGGAGATTGTTATACGTATAAGTGAGTTGTCTTAGAGAAGTTTCACATCGAAGAATTGATGTGATGTGGAGCAGTTAATATATCTCAATTGGCTCATAATTTACTAGCCTAAGTTTTTGTGTAAAGGTGTGTTCGACTGGACATGTTGACGAACTCGGATTTGAGCTCCCTTTTGGTGATCTCCCTAGGTGAAAATATTGGACTTCTATTGTACGTTCCCAATATATTTCAACTTGAATATCCACCTTGGCCAGAGGAACAATGTATGCTCTTCATAGTTTACCTCAATTATCTTAGTGTAGCCAAGTTTTGTGAGAAGTTAGGAGACACAATTTGCCACCTATTATTTATTTATTTATTTATTTGTGAGAAGGGGTTTACATATGAGGTTCTTTCCTCAAGATGGTCATTAGTTGCCAATTCACACATGTTGGGCCTAGCCCATTCAACCCAATGACTCTAATACCAATGGTTTGGTAGATATCACTAAGAGCAAGTTCAAGTCCGAGCTCATCAACGTATTCAATTAAACTCACTTTTATTCAAAAATTTAAGCAATGAGTTATAGGTCAATTAATTTTCTTTTCACATCACACCAATTTGCCCATATGATATTTTCCTACCTAGTGGTCTCATACGTGTACCTCAACAGTATAGTAAGTAACATATATATATATATATATATTTTTTATCAAGAAATACAGATTAAGACTTGACAAGTAAACTATAGATATTGCTATTTAAACCATTGAATTGTTCAATGATATAGGCTCGGCTCTGGTTGAGTACATAAGGAGGAGAATAGTCGCGTCCATGAATTTATTGCTACAAAGGAGTCAAAATTTAACCCTTATTGATCAGGAACAATTTGTAGAATAAATTAGGCGAACTTCTAGCTTCCCATTGGTCTAGACTTATGAAAACATGCGTTAATTTTTGAATCCGTTGCTGCAAATTAAACCAATCAAGGTTGAGCAATCATGCAAATCCACACTTATTAAGATTTATTCCGTACACGAATTTCATTAGCGCATACCAGAAACATTAAATCGGTTGATCAAACCTATAAATATTTGTCAAAAAAGAAATATCGTTCAAAAGAAAATTTTAGTGAAGATGCATGAAATGGCAAAAATAATCTCTGTACATGGACTTAAAGAAAATGGATGTGAAGGATTTATTCCCGTCATAATTCATAATCTTTGCCACATTTATAGGATCTCGAAAGATGTCCTCGTCTTATTTGAGCTTTAGCATATGGTATCATTCACCTATGCAGATAACATAAATTAAGATTCATCAAGAGAATGGACTATCACCATCCCAAGAAAAAATTTATATATTATTAACAATCCACATCATTTTGGCAGATAAAAAATTTATTAACTCTTTTAGCATAACTGGAATTATTCTCTAAGAAAACCTAAAATCACATCTTCAAGTCCGGGGTTGACCAAGTAGAATTGAGAACTTTTCCATTTTAATAAATATTTGCCCTTTCGGTGGGACCAGAGCGCCAAATCCAGCATATGGATTAGGTAGTCGTTTGACCACGTATAAGCAATAATCCACGAGGCATGGGCGGCAGAATCGATCTTACACGACCAGTTCAATTCATTCGAAGGTAAGAATGCATAATGTTCTCGTTTCTTGTCATAATGGGCATAATACGTAAGCTTTGCACACGGATTCTTGTATGACAAGGTCTCTCTTCGGCCAAGTCCAACCATAAACTTGAGGATTAAGTCTCTCTCTCTGGCAGGCAACCCCCCCCCCCCCCACCCCCAATAAATATCCTATAAGTACACAAATGAGCAGTCAATAAGCTCACAACAAAAGCAGCCTGGAAATCACTATCAATTCCTGCTTAGTAGCTCATAATCTTAGAGCAATTTCAAGGATTCACAGCCGAACATGGCCTTAGGTAGCCTCAGCCTCTTTCGAGCACTTCTTTTCTTGTCCCTCACGGCCTCAGCTCTCTCGACGCGCCCCTACAAGAATGGTCTCTCGCCAGACTTCTACGATTATGTCTGCCCTCAAGCCTTGGCCACCATCAAGCATGTCGTCGAGGCAGCGGTGCAGCAAGAAAGACGCATGGGCGCTTCCTTGCTGCGCTTGCACTTCCACGATTGTTTCGTCAATGTAAGACATATACGGCTAAATTTCACGTTACCTTGTTCTCAAAAATAGTGATTACTATTTAGCAGTGCACAATATTTGCTGAACATTATGTATGTTTGGGCGTTGAATGATGCAGGGTTGTGATGGGTCGATACTTTTGGATCCAACCCCAACCATTGACAGCGAAAAGCTTGCGTTTCCTAATAACAATTCAGCTAGAGGATTCGAAGTGATCGACCAAATTAAGGCAGAGGTTGACAGAGTATGCGGACATCCGGTGGTATCTTGTGCCGACATCTTGGCTGTCACTGCTCGTGACTCCGTTGTTGCGGTACGTCTAGTTTTACTACGTCCAATGATGATTAATTAGCAAATCTGAATTTAGACTCATCATAAGCTTAGTTGGCTTTTTTGTGCCTTAAGACATTGCCAGTCTGAACTAGGCGCTATACTTCATTCAATTTCAGTTAGGGGGGCCTTCGTGGAAAGTACGACTTGGACGAAGAGACTCGATGACAGCGAGCAGGACAACGGCAAACAGCGACATTCCTGCGCCAAACATGGACTTACCTGCCTTAATTAACAATTTCAAGAGACAAGGTCTTAAGGTCAAGGACTTGGTTGCACTAAGCGGTGCTCACACGATTGGCTTCGCACAGTGCCGTGTTTTCAGGGACAGGATCTACAATGACAGCAACATCAACCACGCTTTTGCGAAGAACCTCCAGTCCTCCTGCCCACGCACGGGAAGCGACACCAACCTTGCAAATTTAGATCCATCGCCGGCGCGTTTTGACACGTTGTACTACAAAAACCTGTTGACCCAGAAGGGCCTTCTTCACTCTGATCAGGCACTTTCAACTGATGAATCCACACTTGAGCTAGTGAAGAGTTATAGCTACGATTATGATGCATTCTGGAAGGATTTCGCTAAATCGATGGTCAGAATGGGAAACATCAAGCCGTTGATCGGCAACCAAGGTCAAATCCGCTCAAACTGCCGGAGAGTGAATTGAATTCAGAATAGTTTGAAGCCACTGATTCCGTTAAATAATGCCGAGTTGTCTTGATTTTTTTATTTTGACTTGTTTGTCGAAAGTGTACCATTGTATTCTTTGCTGTCATTAGTTCATTCTTCAGATGAACATTTTCCTGAGAATGTACCTTTTTGCTCAGTAAAAAAGTTGTAAGTGTAAATTGGAGTTTATCCCTAGAATCAAGTTTACTTCTCTTCTGGAAAAAGTACTCTTCATTCGCTTAATTAACGTATCTTAATAATGTCTAATACGCAGAGCGAGTGAAATGCTAGCTGATGTACATACCGAACATATGCAAACTGATGCAGCGAAAGAAGAACGTATGCAAGTCTACAAGCAAACGATAGGGCAATCTCAACCATGAAGCAACTACGTTTCCCTTAGATGCTATTGAGAACCATTTATCGCGATACACTCATTATCGGGAAACAGTAGTATTCCACTCAAGAACTGTGACAGGATCCCGAATGATTCATGCTATTTTGGATGTTTTAAACAATTTCGATCGAAGTAAGGCTCGTTAGGGATGGTCCAAACCACTTATTAATATTTTCTTACAGGTTTATCATCAACTGTCCATATGACATAACGCGAACTATCATCGGCCCATGGCTTCGTGACAAGCAGTGACGTATGTTGGATATAATGTATTGGAGGAAAGATACGTAACACTACTTGTTGTAACTCAAAAATTAATAATTCTGAAAAAGGGATAACAACTCTAATAATAACAGAGTCAATGAGTAAACATATTGAATGAATTTTCTCAACAAGTCCATCAATGTAAACCAAATATGGACTAGCAAAATGGCTATAAAATTGTAACAAAATTAAACAGGAGATGAGGTTTGGTTAACCAAATCTCTTTAGGTGATTAATTCCTACAAATGATGTTAATTAGTAATCTCAATTTTACGTGAGCTGATTATGTTCTTATTAAATTGACGTTGTCTTCCGTGAAAATTGCAGTCTCATTGTCACTGAGGTAAAGAAAGGTAATCTACTTGATTCCAAATTAAATTATACATGTGCATAGGACTATCCAAATACGTTAAGCAAGCAAGTAAAATGGCTTTTCACCTAAAAAACATATAATAAAGAGCGATGTGCTCTATGTCCTGTGGAATTGTATGAAGGCGGTGGGATTCCCATTTTAGGGAAAAACTATCGCTTCCGCTCCATTTTTTAGGCTAAATATCCTAAGATATCGTGTCCGTTTGTACTTTTTTCTTGGGGAAAAAAAATCATTATAAAACTTATTTAGGAGACTCCAAAATTAAATTTTCCGTGCTAAATACTTTTCAAATATCATGGTATTATGTGTAGACCTGATCAATGGACAATCTTATACCAACCTAAAAATCATTGTCCAAGCCGACTTATGATTAAAATTTTCTCTTTGAAACGATGGCCTGAACATCCACCGAAAATGTGCTTCAGGCCTTTTTGGTATGGATGTCTAATGTGTGACGAAGTTCCTGATCGGATCTAGTTAGGAGTGTTGGTAAAGTTTAGAAGCGGAACAAATATAGCCTGCTTTGTAGAGGTGGCAATGTGCGGTCGAGATCACGACACCCGACCATACAAGAATGGCTCTTCGAGGTGGGAACTGATACGACATTAATCTAAGAAATTCAAAAATCATTGATATTGACAAACAAAAGATCGAGGGTTTTGATAAACTTTAAATAGTCAAGCACAAAATTCAAGAGTTTCTAGAATATCTGGTCTTTTATCTTTAAGCCTCGCTTATTGATTTAGTGAGAACAGATATATTGCAAGCACTTCACTTCTAGATAGCGATTACACAAGCAAAAGCTTTGAATCAATCCTAACTTATTTATGATATTAGTAGCTGTGAAATACCGTGGAAATTGATGATCTCGTAGTTCAAGTCTAATGCAGGAAGAAAAAATCACAAGAGAATATACGATGAACGATATTGACACTAGAATTTTACATGGTTGAGTGTGAGTGGCAATACCTACTCAACTAGGAGAGTTAGTCACAAAAGGTCCCCAATGAATTCAAAGAATAAAAAGTTTACAATTGCTTAATCAATCAAGTGTTTTCAGCCCTACACCACACCCAAGGCAAAATCCACAAGTGTGATATCACAATTTCTCACAAAAAAACTCACTTAAAAAGTTTATAAAGAGGGCCCAATACTTAGTTGGGAGTAGCAGAAACATGGGAAGATCACTACTAGGGAGCCTAAGTCCAACTCATCAACATATTTAGTAAAACTCATATTCCCTCATAAGATTAAGCTAATTAGTTATAGGCTGTAAATATATCTAGTTGGACACACTTTTGCCAAAAAAAAAAAAAAAAAACTAAGCTAATTAATTATGAGCCATTATGTGTGAGCTCAGTGTTAGGTTTGTTTTCCTTTAATCCAAGTATCTTTATACACCAAGATGTCACAACTTGAATCTTCAATGTGGGAAGATTACTTAGAGGGATCCTAAGCCCTAACCCGTCAGTATATTTAGGAGGACCCATATTTACTCATAAGCTCAAGCTAATTAGTTAGAGGATGTAAACATATCCAGTTGAACCCATTTTCACTAAAAAAACTTAAGCTAATAAGTTATAACTCATTATGTGTGAGCTTAATGTTAGGTCTATTCCTCCTTAATCTAAGTGTCCTTCTACACCAAGATGTCTCAACTCAAACCAACGTCCACCTCTATTCTTCGTGTTTTTCTCTAAATCCAACTGTAATGGCTATCAACGAGACCGTGTTACTATACCACAATGCCCGCTTTCACTTTAGGTCTCTTCCATCAAATTGAACCACGAAAGATTGCCTAGAACTGGATTGGTCATGAGAATCTTTTCTTGAGATATCCAACAAAGACTAATACACATTGGGAGGGAACCACCAATTAATCATTGATCTGATACAATTTATTGGGAGGGCACGACACAAGTCTAATACCTATATGTGGGGAGATGACCATGAGGGAGCTCAAGTTCAAGCTTGTCAATATATTCAATTAGACTCACCTTTACTTCAAAGTTTAAGTTAATGAGTTATAGGCAAACTAGAATATATTAACTATTTCACACCACACCAATTTTCGATGTGGGAGTTTTTCTAACACAATTTTAAACATGCATCTTAACAATTTTTTCCTCACATGTGAGCTTAGAAATAGGATTGCTCTCCCTTAATTCAAGTATCTTTTAGTATTGACATGTCTTAACTTGAATCACCAATGCTCACCTTCATTTCTCATCTCTTTCTCCATACTAAACCATGAAGGTTGTCATTAAGACTGTGTTGCTACACTACAATACCCCACTTGCACTTTGCGTTTTTTCCTCTAGACCAAACCAATCATATTGATCACAAGATTCCTTTTTCTTTTGAAATATTCAGCAAATAACAATACACATTGGATGTTCTTACCAAAAAAAAAAAAAAAAATACACATTGGATGTGCGCCACCAATTAATCATCCACTTTGATACCGGTTGTTAGGAGTGTGCAACAGAAACTTAATAACTATATGTGAGGAGATTACCAAGAGAAAGCCCAAGTCCGAACTTGTCAATATATCAAATTGGACCCATTTATAAATTAATGAGTTATGGGCCAATTAAGATGTATTTAACTACTTTACACCACACTAATTTTTGGATGTGGGGATTTTTCTAATGCAATTCACACATGCATCTCAACACACTCTTAGATTTGCTCTAGTATGTAATGACTTAATAGAATTCCATTTCTACATGTTCTTATGTATCTTGTCAACTCAGACAAGAGAATCAGCTCAAAGTAGGAATCTAACTCCTATTAGGAGAATTATTCAATAATTTTTCACTTGTTCAGACCTCAAACTACAAGTCTTTTTTGGATATGGAATTTTTATTTGCGTCAGGTTGGCTTTGCGGGTTTAAGCTCGTGATATATTCTCAAACGCAATGAAGAGTTAAACTCCTTTATCATATTAATTTGCTCGTTCCCTTTCCTGGTCTAAAAGGACCCTCGATCACTACAATTGGGTTGGTAAAAGAGAAGATCTTGAAAATCAAGAATGTGCTATTAATATTTTAGGCATGCTTACAACCGTTGAGCTTAAAGCTTCAGTACTTGATCAAAGAAATTTAAGAATTTTTCTCAACTCAATTAATAAATAACACATCGGAAAGAATCGAAGAACCAGAGCAAACCAATACCCTAAAAAAACAATTAGGACTGTACGAGTCGAACGAACGGCCACTTCAGTTCACCTTCCGGCAATTCAAGCGAATCTGGCCCTGGTTTCCAATCAACGGCTTTATGTTTCCCATCTTGATCATCGACTTCGCAAAATCATCCCAAAAGGCCTCCGCATCATCGCTGTAAGTTTTCACAAGCTCATCCGTTGACCCACCACTGTAAAGCGCCTGATCAGAGTGAAGAAGCCCCTTTTGCGCCAACAGATTGTGGAAGTACAATGCGTCGAATTGAGCCGGCGAAGGATCCAAACCAGCGAGGTTGCTGTCCTCTCCAGTACGTGGGCACAAGGACCGGAGGCTCCCAGCGAAATCGGCAGCGATGTTGGCATCGTTGTATGTGCGGTTCCTGAAAACGCGACATTGCGCGAACCCAATTGTGTGTGCACCGCTCAGTGCGACCAAGTCCCGTGTGTCGAGACCTTGCTTTTGGAACGTGCTGATCAGTGAAGGCAAGTCCATGTTTGGCGCGGGAATGTCGGTGTTGGCCGTTGTCCTACTCGCCCTGGTCGAGTCCCTCCTTCCAAGTTGTACTTCCCATGAAGGCCCTCCAAGCTGAAATATGAACGTCAACCTTTTATATTCACATTGAACTTTGCTCATATATGTGCAATGTTATGCATGGGTATCTGTGGCTATACAGTGTTTTCAATTAGCTGAAGACTCTCTTTTACTTGTCTACGCTTGGTAAAATGACCCACAATATAGGTGAGATTAAGTTTGGATGTACCGCAACAACAGAGTCACGAGCTGCGATGGCCAAGATGTCTGCGCAAGATACGAGTGAGTATCCACAAGCTTTGTCCACCTCTGCTTTAATTTGGTCGATCACTTCGAATCCTCTAGCCGAATTGTTATTTGGAAACGCGAGCTTTTCGCTGTCAATGGTAGGGGATGGATCCAAAAGTATTGAAGCATCGCAACCCTACATTGTTGCATAAATGGAAACAAATCAAATTAGGACATGTGAGAGCGGCGCTAAATAACCAGTGCGAACTTAAGAGTATTGTGGACATGTCGTACATTAACAAAACAATCGTGGAAGTGCAAACGCAGTAAGGAAGCGCCCATGCGTCGCTCCTGCAGCACTGCTGCCTCCACGATGCGTTGGACGGCAGGCAAAGCTTGAGGACAAGCGTAGTCGTAGAAGTGCGGCGTAAGGCCTTCCTTGTAAGGGCGCGTCGAGAAAGCCGACGTCGCTAGGAACAATAAGAGCAGTGCTCGGAAGAAGTTGAGGCTACTCAAAGCCATGTTTGGCTTTCGGAGTTAGCAAGGATTTGGAGCGAGACTGGGAGTAATTCTGCTTCAATCGATGGTGCTTTCGAGATTGCTTTGTTGGGGTTTCGGATTTCTCGTTTCTGTATTTATAGGAATTGGGGAGGGGAGAGAGAGAGAGAGAGAGAGAGAGATAGAGAGAGTTTTTATGTTTCCTTGGACTTGGCCAAAAGAGATATTGTCATACAAGAATCCGCGTGCGAGCTCACGAGTTAACCATTCCCAACAACGCAAGAAACGAGAAATATACTTCATTGAATCGGTCATGTAAGGTTTAATTAGTAGTAGGCATTGGAGTTTATTATTGCATCAATTTGGTCAATGTACTTATATTCATTTGTTAGCTTGGTGTCCTACCAAATGGGAGAAAGAATGCACAATCATGTTGGATTTATACTGTGAATAAGAGTTTCTAGTTTTTATATTGCTGACTTTTGTTGAGAGAGTGGCTGTGAAGCCAAACCACGAACAAATGTCTCCAGCTGAAGTGAAAATGTTGCAATTTCAGGTCGGTTCCACGTACATATGTGGCTACATTGGGTCAGCCCAACTATTTTGTGGTTTTTACTATTTTTAATCTAGATACAAGTGTGGAGTCTAGTTACTTGAAGGCCCATGAAATACTCTAAAGTCTCATGAGCTAGGTACGTCTAAACCTTTGGCTCGTGCATGTTGTCTTAGACTAAAGTAGTTTGCACATAATTTGTGGTATTTGAACTAATAATTGCTAGATCTGAAGCCAGAAATTCCCTTATGCTCCAACCAATTACCATAATCATGTGAGTTCACGTAGTTCATCTTGGCAAGCTCAATTTTACGTAAGTTAAAGAAAGTTTGATTTTGTTCTTATTAATTAACGTTATCTTCCATGAAAATTGTAGTATGATAATTACTAAGATAAAAAGGTAATTGTCTTAATTCAATTCTAAATCACATTATACTTGTGAGTAGGACTGTCAAGAAAAAAGAAGAAGAACTAACTGTATAAAAGAAATGTCCTTAATAAGTCGAGGAAGCAAAATGGCTGTCACCCAAGGAAAAAAAAACATATAAACAAAAGGTATGTACTCTAATGCTCTAATTGTTTGTAAAAAATAAATAATTTGAAAAATACTTTTCTATGAATAATCGCTTATATGACTTGAAATAATTAGCTAATAAAAAATATTCTTATTTTAGACAACAATTCATGTCTGGGTGTTGAAATTATTCTTTGTTCATTCATTTTTTAAAGTAATTCAAGCATTCATTTTTTTTTTTTTCAAATGGTTCATTTTTTTTTTTTTTAAAACAAACACATGCTAAATGGCGTGGAATTATAGAATACTTTTTGGGTTGCCAAAATAAAAAGGAAATGACCAAGGGCAATGGGATTCTTATTTCTGGGGAATAGTAATCTCTTCTGTTCAAATTTATTTAGGCCGAATATCCAAAATTAGACTGTTTGTGTTTTTTTCTTAGGAATAGAACTTATTTAGGAGACTCCAAAATTAAATTTTTCGTGTCAAATAATTCTCTATTATTTGACTGGGTTGGAGGACTTGGCCCAAGAAGATACCTTGTTGTCTGGCCATGGGTTTGTCTGGACTTGGCCACAGCGACCGTGTCGTTGAAGATTTGGCTTCATATGATACCGTAAAGCCTTGTCACCTTCTGGGTGACGTTGTTCAGTTTGAAACAATGGACAAGAGAACTAGTCAAGAGAGCTTATATTCTGTAAAACAATTTTTAATATTGTTCTTGCCTTTATTTTATTTTATTTCGCTTTATCTGTCGAGGACGGCACATCATCGACAATCGACGTTATTAATTTCTTGTGAAAGGGTGTTTTAATCTTTTACACAGTTTTCAAACTATTTTAGGTAATTAGTTGCCGAATGTCATATTTACACATAAACACAAAGTAATTTAGAGGATGCACGTGATTAAACAAAGAACATCACGAAGGTGAAGGATTGTTCTTGTTAAATTATGAGTCGAGTTTGAGCGTTTGCTAAAATGCAAAATTCAGTGGACTCACGAAGGAATTATAAAAGGAGGAAATAAAAGGAAAATGAAGTTTTTCTCATCTTCCCTGCAGTTACGAATTCTTATTGTGAAAGGGAATCAGAACACGGGCCCAGAGTCAAAGTTGTTGACTTTGGGCACACTTATAATATTGATTTAGGAATTTTCTTCTCGGCGTGAAGTTGCTGCAAATTCGTCGAAGCCTGCGCACATAGAAGGAAAGAAGAGTCCGCATGCGTAAGAAGCAAAACCGAGTGGGCCCTTGACCTTGGCACTTATATATAAGAACAGAATCGTTCTTTTCATGTGCGCATTGAATTGCCAAAAAAAGTGGCAGAAGGGAGCCGCCAAAGAGGTTTTCTTTTGGGCGGTTGCTAAACTCGTACGAGAGAAGGAAGAAATCCTACGGAGCCGCAAGGATTCATAAGCCGCCCCGTAGAGCATTTTTGTTTCGAGCTTGAATGCGCGGTAATTTTGTGCCGTGAGTTGGGTTTAGGTGTAATTGGGGCTTAAGAAACACCGATAGAGTGTTTGAGTGCCTCGAGTGTGTAATCTCCTTGTATCGTTTGATTTATAATGAAATTCGTTACTACTTTCCCTGTTGACGTAGATCTTTACGACTAAACCACATAAATCTGATATCCGATTTATTTTCTTTTTCTGTATATATTATTGTTCAATCGCCGCCTTTATCTCAACAGTCCTTAACCGTGCAATTTACTAAACATTCTCGGTTACAATGTTTTAAAATGCACGCCCAATTCCAGCATCATTCCTTTCAGTTTAATTCTAAATGTACGAAGATAATCCATCGTGCCACCAAAAGTAGGATTGTCCTTAGTACTTCTTTCCTGGCTACGGTGGTGTTTCTTCTTTTCTTTTTTTTTTTTTTTTTGGGTCAAACTATGATTGTATTTTAATTCAATAATATCTTACAATCGTATTTGGAGTAATCAACAAGTATCTGAAAATAACAGTTGAAGTAATGTTTTTTTTTTTTAATCGATAAAGTATTTGACACCAACTGAAGAAAATTTGAGCGAATTTTCAAAGATTATTTAATATTCTGAATGATTTTACATATCCGCATTTATATTCTGTATGGTCCATACATTTGATGTTTAATTCAACACTGAATATGAATGCTAAAAGAAAAGAATTGGCAAAACATTAGGAAATACAAGTCATTTTCGACCCACCCTTAATGCTCTTGAAAATATAAAAGTATACTCATCACATGTTTATATCAAATCGACTAAGTCGATTCTTAAGCGCTTTTTTTCACTCGAACATTATATGTATCTCATTAATTAGCTCGACTGCATCAAGTCATATTTGGGAATTATATGTGCAACAGCTCCCTCATGAATAGAAAGAGTAACCCAGCATAAAGAAAAAGAACATCATCTACAGATTAAATTGAACCCTCCTTTATTAGTTCGCTCGTCTACAGTCGCATCGAACTTGGCCACGTTCACCAGTCAAAGGCTTTATATTTATCATCTTAACCATGGATTTCGTGGAATCTCTCTGAAACCTCTCACCTTCTTCGCTGTAAGACTTGACCAGCTTGGCAGCTAGGGGATTGTTGAGAAGCGCCTGATCGGAATGGAGAAGCCCTTCTTGCTGTAACAAATTTTTATAGTACAAAGTATCAAAGACAGCAGAAGTTTGATCCAAAGCAGCGAGCCTAGGGTCGGATTCGTTGCTTGGAAGGGGCGGGCAAAACGGCCGAAGGCTTTGTGCGAAGGTTGGCTCAATGTTTGTGTCACTGTAGATCCTTCCCCTGAATATTGTGCACCGTGCATATCCTGGTGTGTGTGCACCGGACAGGACGACCAAATCATTAATGTCGAGGCTTTGATTTATGAAGGACTTGGTCATGTTAGAGATATTGCTAAAAGGCGAAGGAAGAGACGCTTGAGCCTTGTCCTTGCTTGCTGCGGTCGAGTCTTTTCTTCTGAGCCGAACCTTCCACCATGGTCCTCCTGGCCGCATTGGAATAATAACAAATTTTTCCTGAGATAGTTAGTATAAGCACCTAGAGGGGGTGAATAGGTGTATAATAATTTATCGTGATAAGTGAGCAACACGAGATAAGAAAGGAAGTTCTCCTTTGGTTAACAAAACGAATTATGATCAAAGTAAAGCAGAGAGTAGGGAAGAGAAAATTGAACACAAGGTTTATAGTGGTTTAGCTTATTTCAAGCCTACGTCCATTCTTCCGCACTGATAGCCCACCGGCTGGATTTCACTATGAATAAAAAGAGTTGTTACAGCAAAGTTCTTCCTTGATTCCACAGTGTAGATACTTTACCACACTTCCTCAAGGTTTCTCAGAATATAGACTCTCTTTTGCGTATAAGATTTCGCTCAGCAAATGAATTGACTAAGAACAAGGAGCATCAGACTTTAGAATTCTTCTATTGTGCACACACTCAAACAATTGGAACGTCTTCCTTATATATTCCTTTATGCCATCATACCCGTTGACACTTAGCAAATGAATTCCTCCAATCTACCCGTTAGATGGAATTAATTAGAAAGATCATTCGAGCTATTAAAGGAACATGTCGATAGCCCATTAATCCTGTTCGCCCATACAATCAGGATCTTGGTTTCCATAAGTAGAACTTTCCAAGTATACTTCACCAATTATCAGATTCTTAACCTTCGAATCAATCATGATCAAATAAGGGATTCCATTATGTCATATCCAGCCAAGAGATCTTCTCCAGTCGATAAGGTCACATCCTTAATGAAACACCAAGTTCTGGATAGCCCTTCTTCAACGGATTAGAAACTGTCAATGAAAATAGACTTTGAGTCTTGAGTCTGGCAGTCCGGAGGTCTTCAGACTTTAAATAGTAGAGTTTGCAAATCTTCAGATTAGACTGATGGAAACGTTTTGTCAGCTTCAAAATACTTCACGAAAATTTCTCCAACAATCTCTCCCTTTTTGATGGTGACAAAACTTTCCTGCAGATTTGGATAACTTTGACCTACAAAATATTACTCAAACAAATATGGATATCTTATAAAGATAAATGGCTTAATGATAACATTAGAATCTGCAACCACATAAAATAGGTTAGTCTTTCATGTGAGTAAAGCCATTCATAAGATATCAAAAGTACTTAATATAAGCAGTCAAATCCAAATCCCAAATTCAGTCCACATCCAGACATAAAAGTCAAGTCAAACATCAAAATAATCCAAAAGTTCAAAAAGTTTAAGGTTCAAAGTTTTCAAATCTCGCATCTCTCCCCCTTTTTGTCAGCATAAAAAAGGTTGAGATGGAAATAGAATAGAGTTAAGATTGCTTGGGAACACGAATAAGCTGTAAATTTCCTATTGACTGGACAATGCCTTCCAGCTTTTTCAATTCCTCTTTCAGTTGAGCTACATCTTCACCCTTAACATTTGCTTGAATCTGAAGAGTAAGGGCTTGGATATGATCATTCAAAGAAATTGAAGAAGCTTGACCTGCATTTTGCAAATTCTGAACTTCGCATGCCAGAGCATATATCTGACCCTGCATTTCCAAGAGAATATTAAGAATTCTGCGAAAATCTGCTGAATTATCAGTTTGCGTACTGGCTTCTGCACGATCAGATGGAGTAAAGGTAGACGATGGCAAATCAGCATAGTCACGCAGATTGAGCAATGAAACATCATGTCCTTCCTCAGGAAATTGAGAGACATAAATGTCCTCTTGATCTGCTGGAGAGCGATTGACTCCCTCACTGGTAGCAGGATATGAGGACATTCCTCTTTTCTCATGGTCTCCCCCTGTTTCCATGCCTCCAGGTGGAGAAGAGTGTTCCTCATGTTCTCCTTCCTCTTGATCTCTTTTCTCTTCTTCTTCTTTTCCAATTCTTTCCTCCTCAGCATCTCTTTGTTCTTCTTCTCTCTCCTCTGCTTCTTTCTCTTCTGCTTCCAAATCTTCTCTTTCTTTAGTCCTTTGTTTTGAGTCTTTCTCTTGTCGTTCCTTTGATTTTGGAACAGAACGGCTTAGGTTCTTTAATGCCATTGCAAAAATGGTGATGTCTTCCTCATCATCTTCATCCTCAACGATGAGAGTTCTTCTTTTCTTAGATGGAGCAACCATGGGCTCCTTCTCTTTTCTTTTTGCTGCCGAAGAGATTTGATGAGTTTTGTTAGGGGTTTTCTCCTTGAATTTCTCCAACGCCTTGTTGAGTTCCTTCAGACGCATTTTAGTCACCATTTTTAGTCCCACCACCATTTGGTCACAAGATCGAACACAGAGAATTTGTGGAGGCTAAACATTCAAATGTCTGAATAATTTTGTCATAAGACCTGGATAAGGAAGTTGACCTTTGTCCTTCACCACTGCTCTATACATGTGGAACATAATAGTGTGAGGAAGAGAAAACTTTTTCCCAGCAATGATGGCATACATCAGCTTTGCCTCTGAGTTTGAAACATCAGTATTTGAAGTAAATTTTAGTCTGAGGCAATTAATGACAATCTTGTGAAGCAGAATGTTAAATGCGCTCATCATCAAGTAGGAAATCTTTTCCTTTGTCCTTCTATCCTTAACAAGTTCCAATGTAGCACGAGCAATAGAGACATTGATAGGTTGATATCTTCTTCTCTCAACCCCAATGACATCAGCCAACATATCTACATCCACCACATATTCCTGATCTTGGATACTAAAAGAGAATCTATTCGCATCCAGGAAACTGAGATTCGAATAGAAATATGCAGTGAGTTTAGCATAGGCTTCTGTAGAGTCAGAACATAACTGTTCAAGTTAAAGAAGACTAAACTTTTCCCTTAAATTAACATTTGCAGCATCAAGGAAATCAAAATCCACACTTCTAGGGTTTATCACCCCATGCTTCAACAACTTAGAGTATAAAAGCTTTTGTTCCTCCGATCGAAACAAGTCGGTTCTTTTTCCCCAAATTTTTGCCGCAACACCTATTCTCAGTTGAAACTGACTGTACAACTTATCATCATCATTCCTATCTGGCTGATTCAGCTCTCCAACACGCGGATCACTTGGAATATTAGCAAGGGTTTCTTCTGCCAACCCCGCATGGGCAATTCCCAAACGCTCCATATTTCATAAAAATATGTACTCATTTTCATACCCTTTGTCTTTAAGAAACTCATCGATGTAGTTCAATGGAGTACCGGTCCTCTTTAAAGCACGATAAAGCTTATAAATAAAAGAGGGCTTTTGAATTCTTACAAGATCTACGCCTTCGATGATTTCTTCATTTTCTCGATGAGAAATATCCTGTGGACTAGATGGAGGAGAATGACGCTGCTGAGAATGTTGTGGGCTCTGCTGCTGACTAGGAGACTCTTCTTCCTCGGTGAGATCAAAGTGCGTAGGCCCCTCATGCATTTGCGGTCCCCTGCTTGCAATCCTCGAAGACTTCCTTTGAGACGACATCTTTTACAGTCTTTGAAAGATTCCAAACTTGACTTTTCCAAGAAAGATGACAACTTTTTCGAAGATTAAACAAGAGAAGAAGACATGAATGGAAGATTGGTGCTCTCTTAGGGTTTTTGAGAGTAAAGCGAAGAAGAAACAACACTGTATAAAACAGTCGAAGAGAGGCATATGGAACGTCATAAAAGCAAGTAAAAATATGTCTTTTTAAAAAATAATTGCCTTTTTTGAAAACTTAGATAATAGTCATTTAAAAAATAACTCATTTTTCGAAAAGGAAATGTTGCAATAATCACGTCAATTAAAGATAGCAATAATCAAACACGGTTGATGATCGTACCTTTTCAAGATGATATTCGAGAGATAAAATAAAATAACTTACGAAAGAAAAACTTGATCGTCTGAGACTAGGTATCTTTAGACTTTCAGTCCTGAGTCTGAATTTCCTCATACTTTAAGATTTTGAGTCTAGAACGAATAGCTTCAAATTGATTTTTCTCCAAAGGCTTTGTGAATATATCCACCAGTTGGTTCTTTGAGTCAACAAACTGAATCGAAACTTCTCCATTTTGAACATGATCTCTAATGAAGTGATGTCGAATCTCTATATACTTTGCTCTTGAGTGAAGAATTGGATTCTTAGTGAGATTGATTGCGCTGGTGTTGTCACATTTAATCTATGTGCATGAATCTTCAATTCTAAAGTCTCTTAGCTATTGTTTGATCCACAGAATTTGTGAACAACAACTTCCAAGAGCTACATACTCTACTTCTGCTGTAGAGAGAGCTACTATATTTTGCTTCCTTGAAAACCAAGACACTATCCTGCTTCTAAGAAGTTGACAGGTACCTGAGATGCTCTTTCTATCAACTCTGCATCCGGTTAGGTCTACGTCTGAGTATCCAAGAAGAGTAAAGTCTCCCTTTTTAGGATACCAAAGAACAAAGTTTGAAGTTGAAGCAATGTATTTGATAATACGCTTTGCAGCACTTAGATGAGATTCTTTAGGGTTTGCTTAAAATTTGGCACAAATGCAAATACTAAACAAAATGTCAGGTCTAGAAGCAGTAAGATAAAGAAGTGAGCCAATGATACTCCTATATAGCTTCTGATCGACTTTCTTTCCTCCTTCATCTTTGTCTACCTTCAAGGAACTTAACATTGGTATATCAGCCTTTTTGCAATTATCTAGTCCAAACTTTTTGACAAGATCATTAGCATATTTTTCTTGATAAATAAAAGTTCCTTCATTCAGTTGTTTCACTTGAAGCCCGAGAAAGAAGGTTAACTCACCCATCATGCTCATTTCAAATTCATCATGCATAGTCTTAGAGAATTTCTTGCACAGACTTTCATTAGGGGATCCAAAAATAATATCATCGACATATATTTGAACAAGCACAAAACTTTTGCTTTCTCTTTTAATAAATAGAGTGGTGTCTACTTTACCTTTTACAAAGCCATTTTGAATTAAAAACTTACTCAGCCTGTCGTACCAAGCTCGAGGTGCTTACTTTAGACCATATAAAGCCTTTTTGAGTCTGAATACTGAGTCTGGTTTCCTTGGGTCTTCAAACCCAAGTGGTTGTTCCACATAGACTTCCTCATGGATAAATCCATTTAGGAAAGCACTTTTGACGTCCATTTGAAATAAGCTGAAATTCTTATAGCAAGCAAAAGCAAGTAATAATCTAATTGCTTCTAACCTTGCTACTGGTGCGTAAGTCTCGTTATAGTCTATCCCTTCTTCTTGTGTATATCCCTTGGCCACGAGTCTTACTTTGTTTCTTATGACCTTTCCTTTCTCATCCATCTTGTTCCTGAAAACCCATTTAGCTCCAATAATAGATTTACCTTTTGGTTTAGGAGTCAACTTCCAGACATCATTAATGTTAAATTGCCTGAGTTCTTCTTGCATGGCTTCAATCCAGCTTTCATCAGATAAAGCTTCTTCTATGCTTTTGGGTTATATTTCAGAAATAAGAGCTACAGCACTAGACTCTTCTCGCCTTTTGGATCTTGTGCGAATTCCTTCATTAATGTCGCCAATAATAAGATCTTTGGGATGAATGGACTTATGCTTCTAGTTACTGGTTAATTTGTCAAGTTGATGATTACTTCCTTCATTTGAATCTTCAACAATCATTTGTTGCTGCTCTTTCGAAGTTTGAGCTGCTTCCTGAGATTTAGACTTTGTGGAGTCTGGAGCAAATTCAGGATCTTCAAGATGAGTCTGAATAGATTTATTTAGCATGGAATCTTGGAATTTGACATTCATTGATTCCTCCACAGATTGAGTCTTCTTGTTGTAGACTTTGTACGCTTTGCTTGTGGTTGAATATCCAAGGAAGATGCCTTCGTCTGATTTTTCTTCAAACTTGCCAAATCGATCATTTGTATTTTTCAATATAAAGCATTTACATCCAAACACATGAAAATATGAAACAATAGGCTTATTTTCTTTGAATAACTCATAGGGGGTTTTTTTTTCTAGAATAGGCCTTAGAAAAACTCTATTAATGATATAACATACTGTAGAAACTGCTTCAGCCCAAAAACGTGAAGAGATGTTGTTTTCTATTAAAAGAGTTCTAGCCATTTCTTGAAGTGACCTATTCTTTATTTCCATAACTTCATTTTGTTCTGGAGTATATGGAGAGGAGAATAAATGCTAAAAACCAGATTCATCACAAAATTTTGTAAAATCTTGATTTTCAAATTCACCTCCATGGTCTGTTCTTGTCGCGACCTAATTTTTTCGGGTTCACCACCTAAAACTAGGTTAATGGACTACTAAGCTTTTGAACTTAGCTCGGGCTCTCCCAAGCCCATACCAATTCGCGATTTAAATCCAAATTTTTAAATATGCAAGATTATTAACTAGGAGTCGCCACTAATCGGTTTATGGTAGGTCGATTAGACACCTAAGTAAAATAAAGGGAGATTTATTTTACTCCTACGGACCAGAGACTAAGGGTACGGGGACTTGGTTACACTAGAATTTTCTAATGCCCTTTCGGTACCATTTCTTTTAATTTTTAAAATATATTTTTTTTTTTTGCAGGCAGTTTGGATTATTTTTAACCTAAGTTACTATCATGCAAATGTGGTGACCACACGGGTACTCATCCATTATTAATAAATTGCATCACACAAAGCAAGCAAACAACATTTTTGGATTTTCTCAAAAATTAGAATTCTTTTATTAAAAATGCATTTTAAAACTAAATGACTTAATCTTATTAATGTGGAAATTCTAATTAAATGGGTCTACTATGCGAACTAGTTATTATGCACCTTATGACCTAACTTTACTAATAAATTCTAATTAAATGATCATATTATGCAACTAATTAACATGCACCTAAATTTTTGTATTTTTCGTATTTTTTATTGAAAAACTAATAAAAATCCTACTCAAGCTATCTAAAGTAATTTTCTAATCCATTTTTGGGATTAATTTGACTTAAATCCTATTCTGTCTTAGAAAACTTTTTTTTTTTTAAATGAGAATATGAAAATGTGCCAATTATATCTAAGACTCTAAAAAAGGCTATTTAAGTCTAATCCTAACTTATTTCTTTTAAAATATCTAAAAATGCAGTCCTGAAAATATTATCTAAAAATGCAATCCTAGAAATATAATCCTAAAAATTTGATTAATTAAACTACGTGTCTATTATATTAAACCCTAATGTCCTATATGCAAATTTTGAATATTTTGATTTTTTTTTTTAGGTTGAATAATTATTAAATTAGGGTTAAATCTAAACAATTAATATAGCCACTAAATAAAGGATCAAAATAATTGAAAAAATAACCTGTTGTCTCACAGATTAAATTAACAATTATTTTAACCCTAATCATCACAACAACTCAAAATAATCAAATAATCTAGTCCGAAGTCTTACGGACCAAATTAAATAATTATTATTATTTAACAATTAAAATTTCACCAAGAAACCCAAAATTAATGTAATTAAAAGAATGATCCGATGTCTCTCGGATCAAACTAATTATTACAAAAATCTAGGATAAAGCCTTAAGGATAATGTCTAAACAATGCAAATAATCAACATACAATACTACAATTCAAACAATTAAACTAAAAGAATGCTATCAAATAAACATAAAAATAAAGACAGTAAAATAAACTAAACTACAAAAAGGTAAAAGTAAATAAATAAAAAAAAAACTACCTAAAGAGGGTAAACCAACGTCAATGAGGAAGTGGTTCGCGGGCAGAGGCGATGCGGGAAGCACGGCGTCGGCGAGGTCAGGAATGGCGAGTAAGGTCCTGGTGGCCAGAGCAAGGGCTGTTCGCTGGTGGCCAGAGCGAGGGCTGTTCGTCGGAGGTCCGGAGAGATTCGACGGTAACCGCACCTACATCAACACAGAGAAGGCAGCAGATAGCTCTGTTCGGGCGGGCAGCAGTGAGCAGAACAGCAAACTCAACAGCAAGGAGGTCACTCGGGCGTGCAGAACAGCTCGCTCAAGCGGGGGACTCGGGGCAGGCGCCTTGGAGCGGGCGAGAGCGTCGAGCACCGGGTCGAGCAAAAGGTGACGCGGCGTCGGGGCAGAGCAGCGCGGGAAGTCTGGGCGAAGGCGCTGCTGGTGCTCCGGTGTCGGGCTGCAGTGGATCGGTGGCGCTGCAGGTTTGTTCGGAATTGGCTAGGCCGCGGGTTGCAAGGGCTCAGTCGTCAGGCGTCGGGCACCGGGTGGTCGCGGACGGAACAGGAGCGGCGGTGCTGCTGGTGCTCGGACGGAGAGAGACGAGCGGTGCGAGATGGTGCGAGCGCTGCGGTCGAGCGGCACGGCTTCAGCAAGCGTCGGCGAGGGGCTGGGTAGATCACGAACGTAGAGGTCGTCGGGGAAACTCGGAGCCGGCGCAGTGCAGATGTTGGACAGATCTGGCTCGGGTCCAATCGTGGGCGTCACACGGTGACGTGAGGCAGCAAGGCGAAATCACGGACGATGCCGTGCAACGACCGGTGCAGCAAAAAAACTCTAACGATTGCGAAGTGGGAGGATCGCGGAGCTGAAAGGGAAGAAGATGAACAGGATTTCTCCTTTTTTTCTGCCCGCACGTCTTTGTCTTCTCTGTTCCTTTTGCAGAAGCAAAAGCTTCTTTTTGCTGTTTGACTTTTCTTTCACTCTTCTACTTTTCTTGTTCTCCTACGAACGGCTTCTTCTCTTTCTTGCTTTTTTTCTTCTTTTTCTTACTTTTCTCTCTCACTGACACTCTCTCTCATTTGTCTCTCTCACTCTCTTCCGTAAACTTCCCCTGTTCACTTTCTGCGATTGTACTTTTTCTCTCTTTCTCTTCAGTTTTTGCTATTTTTTCTTGGACGAACCATGAAGAGAAGCCCCCCCTGAAAGGTGAAGAAGAACCCTCTATTTATAAAGCGAAAATCCAAGTTTGTTTCGCCGGTAGAGATTTTTGCTCAACCTCCCGCCGGTGGAGATTTTCGCTCAACTTCTCCAACAAAGAAATGGCTCCAAAATCCGGCTGTTGAACTATTTTAAATTCAAAAATTTCTTTTCAAAAATTTCCCCCTAATCTTTTATTTTCTAAAAATTGAATCTAAATTAGGTGTCAACAGTTCTTATATTTTAAATAACATACCTTTTTTCGTTTTGAACATTTTTAGCAAATTTTTTAAAGTAAGAGAAAGTTTCAGACTTACTTGTCAAAAAATATACCCAAGCAAATCGTGAGTGGTCATCCACAATTACTAGGCAATATTTCTTACCTCCAATGCTCTGAGTTCTGGTTGGTCCAAAGAGATCCATATGCAGAAGTTGCAGCACCCGGTTAGTGGAAACTTGATTTATTGGTTTAAAGGAATTTCTTACTTATTTTCCTAATATGCATGGTGTACATAAATCAGACTTTTGGTATGATAGATTGGGTAAACCACGAACAAGCTTCTTTGCTGAAATTTTGGCTATCTGCTTCATATTTATGTGCCAAAGCTTTCTGTGCCATAAGTTCGCTTCGTCTTGAATTGAGATTAGACATTGCGATTCATCTGGTTTCACATCCAAAAGATAGATATTTCCATGTCTTCGACCTATGAATGACTGAGTAGAATCTTTACTGGTTCCTGAACATATTCCTTCTTGAAAGTTGATTTTGAAACCAATATCACATAGCTGACTGATACTCAGTAGATTGTAGTTGACTCTTTCCACTAAAGAAACATTGCTTATTGTGAGGTTTCCAATCTTTACAGTTCCAAATCCCACAATTTTTCCTTTGCTGTTTCCTCCAAATGAGACTTTTCCACCATTTACTTGAACGAGCTTTATGAAGCAATTTGAATCTCTTGTCATGTGTCTTGAGCATCCACTATCCAGATATCATTTTACCTTTTTTCTTGATAGTGACTTGCATTTTAAAAAGAAACTCAAACTTTCTTTGGTACCCATATTTTCTTGGGTCCATTGTTGTTAGTATGATATGCGGTTTTTGCCCATACTTTCTTAACATGTTTCCAAACCATAGGACATTATTTTTCAAAATGATCTGCACTATTGCACTTTGAACATCTGAGAGCATTGCGACCTACTGGTTTTACAAAGATCTTTTTAAAATGATTTTTGTAAGCATTTCTTGTGGTTCTTTACTTAATTCTTTCCTTCACTTTAAGAAAATCAATTAAAGGAATGGTTTCTGCAATCATTCCCAAACCAGATTTATTGAAATAAGGTCTTTGAACAGAAAGAATTTTTTCCAGTTTCTCATATCCTATGGAAAATCTTTTAGAAATATTTGAGATATTATTTTTCAAGAATGCATTTTTTTAAAAAGATTATCTTCACTTTCTTTAAGAGAATAAACATTCATGTCTAAATATTTCACATTTTCTTTCAAAACATTTTTCTGTTGTTTTAGTGCAGAATTTTCTCCTTTGAGTTCGGAAATCTTTTTAAGAGAAGTCTTAAGACTAAAACACAACTCATCAATGTATTTAGAAACTTTAATAGGGATTTTGAAGTTACTCACCTCAAATTCATTGTCTGAATCTGAGTCTGTCTCGGAGTTTGAATCTGAATCCGATTGTGCCATTAGACATATATTGACATAATCATCATCACTTTCTTCACACTCTGTATCACTCCAGGTTTCTGCTTTAAGAGCCTTTCGATATTTTTCAGCTTTTCCTTTCTTCTTCCTTCGAAGAGGACAGTTGGGTCTAATGTGTCCATTTTTCTTACATTCAAAACAGACTACATCTTTGTTTGATTCATCATCCTCAACAGACTTAATCTGTTGCTTTTGAAAACTCTATTTTTTTGGATTGAATCTTCTTCCTTTTCTGTTCAGCTTTCTGAATCTTCTAATCATGAGAGCAATCTCCTTATTATCCATATCGTCTTCAGAATTTATAACATCAGAATCATCATTGGATTTTAATGCAATGGATTTCTTACCTTTAGGATTTTCGTCTTCATTGATTCGCTCCACTTCATAAGACTGAAGAGTCCCAATCAACTCATTAACAAATAGTGGCATAATTCTTTGTGTCTCTCTTATTGAGGTCTTTATGTGATTCCAATCCTTGGAGAGTCCACGCAGTAGCTTGTTTACCTTCATGGGATCAGAAATTGATTGACCTTGATTTTCAAGACCATTCACAATTTCTGTAAAACGACTAAACATGTCAGTTATATATTCTCCTGATTTCATTTTGAAGGCTTCATATTGACCGAGGAGAATGTTGATTCTGGTCTCTTTCACTCGATCGGTTCCTTCATATGTAATATGTAATCTATCCTAGACTTCTTTCGCTATAACACAAGAAGATATTCTGTTATATTCAGTAGGTGACAAAGCACAATATAAATAATAAATTGCTTTTGCATCAAGAGCTTGTCTCTTAGTTATCTCTTCCCGAGTCATTTCACTAGACTCAACAGTATCTTTTCCTCTTTCTGAAACAGGTGCAGCTTTAGGAATGATTCCTTTGTCTACAACGTCCCATTCCAAAGGATCCTTTGATCTTAGGAACGCCATCATCTTGTTTTTCCATATGTTGTAATCATTTCCATCAAAGTAAGGCGATCTGGTATTACTTTGCCCTTCTACCAGTCCTGGAGCTAACATACTAGCCATGGATCTTTAACTCTGAAGTAAAACACTTCAAACAAAGTGAGTACACAGGCTCTAATACCAATTAATATAGCTAGTATAAGCACCTAAAGGGGGGTGAATAGGTGTATAATAATTTCTCGTGATAAGTGAGCAATACAAGATAAACAATAGAAATAAAGTTCTCATTTGGTTAACAAAACGAATTATGATTAAAGTAAAGCAGAGAGTAGGGAAGAGAAAATTGAACATAAGGTTTATAGTGGTTCGGCTTATTCCAAGCCTACGTCCACTTTTCTGTACTAACAGCCCACCGGCTGGATTTCACTATGAACAAAAGAGTTGTTACAGCAAAGTTCTTCATTGATTCTATAGTGTAAATACTCTACCACACTTCCTTAAAGTTTCTCAGAATATAGACTCTCTTTTGTATACAAGATTTCGCAGAGCAAATGAATTGACTAAGAACAACGAGTATCAGACTCTGGAATTCTTCTATCGCGCACACACTCGAACAATTGGAACGTCTTCCTTATATACTCCTTTATACCATCATACCCGTTGGCACTTACCAAAGGAATTTCTCCAATTTACTCGTTGGACGGAATCGATTAGGAAGATCATTCAAGCTATTAAAGGAACATGTTGATAGCCCATCAATCCTGTTTGCCCATACAATTAGGATCTTGGTTTCCATAAGTAGAACCTTCCAAGTATACTTCACCAATCATCGGATCCTTAACCTTCGAATCAATCATGGTCAAATAAAGGATTCCATTATGTCATATCCAGCCAAGAGATATTCTCCAGTCGTTAAGGTCACATCCTTAATGAAACACCAAGTTCTGGATAGTCCTTCTTCAACGGATTAGAAACTGTCAATGAGAATAGACTTTGAGTCTTGAGTCTGGCAGTCCGGAGGTCTTCAGACTTTAAATAGTAGAGTCTGCAAATCTTCAGACTAGATTGATTGAAACGTTTTGTCAGCTTCAAAATACTTCACGCAGATTTCTCCAACATTTCCAACATATTTGATGTCTCTTGTTCATTTGTAGTATTTAGGCCATCCTTTAGAAATTGGATGATAATGCGAGTAATTAATACGTACGGCCACAACAGTCTCAGGCAGCAACGGCCAAGCTGTCTGCACAAGAGACCACAGGGCCTCCACAAGCTTCATCAATTGCTTCCTTGATCCGGTCGATTACTTCGAATCCTCTAACTGAATTGTTATTAGGAATGGCAAACTTCTCGCTGGCAAAGGAAGGCGTAGAGTCCAAAAGAATTGAAGCGTCGCATCCCTGCATTATCAATTATCCCGGAACTCATTAAGCATGCACATAATGAAAGCAAATAAAAAGGTGTGCAAAAAGTAAGCATAGACATCTTAGTACATTGACAAATCAGTCATGGAAGTGCAGACGGAGTAAAGAAGCACCCGTGCGTGGCTCTTCCTGGATAGCGGCCTCGACCACCCATTTGATGGCTGGTGAAGCTTGAGTACAAAGCGAGTCGTAGAAAGCAGGTGTGAGCTCGGCACGGGGTGTAATGGCGAAAGCTGTGGTCGCACGATTTAACGGAGAAATGCATGGACACGATTGAATCTAACTGGAGCCATATTTTGCTATATGTTTTGATTGATGGTAGTGGATATGAAGTGGCAAAGAGAGTTGCTGATTGCAAGAGTGAGTTCGTAGTTCTACGGAGATTCAGTTCGGTGGAGAATCTGTATTTATAGTAAGTGGAAGAAGCTTTGACTGTGTTGTCTGGCCATGGTTTTGTTTGGACTTGGCCTCGGAGACCGTGTTGTTGAATATTTCGGTTATCTAGTATTAGTCTTCTCGCTTTCTTGTGTGACGTTACTCAACTTTGAAACAATCGAGAAGAGAACTAGTCATGAGAGACTTTGAGGGCCTCACTTTATAATCTGTAAAACGAATGTTAATCTAATCTTTTCATTCTTTTTTTGGGCGAGAGATTCTATCTGTTGAGGAAGGAACATCATCGACATTATTAATTGCTTGTGAAAGGGTATACTTAGTCTTCACATAGCTTTTGACCTATCTTAGTAAGTAGTTAGTGAATGCCGTACAGACACATAAACGCATTGCAGTTATAGAGAATACCCATGATTAATCAGGTTGCAACAGGCAACTGGAAGAGAGGATTGACCATTAGCAATTAAATTACCAAAACAATTACCGAGGGCTTGCTCTAATGCCACCATCTCCAAATAGGAATAGGTAAGGGAGGTAGGGAGCTCGAAACTTCCTCCTCCAGTTAGGGGGTTATGAGTTTATAGGATTTCTCTAGATGGGCCCATCAAGGACCCGCCAAGCTCCTATGAAAGAGCTTTTAAATTCAAAAATATACTTGGTGGACCGGGAAAAAGAAAATCACTGAACTTCTTCAACCCTTCATGATTTTTCCAAAGAAAAAAAATTATATATAGCTCTTTAAGTATTAGATCCTAAGAAATGATTGAGTAACGGTCTTTAATTTACTTTTAGAATAATAGTCTATTATGGACCATAAACAACCAAATAACAAATAATTATAAATTATTGTGTGGTTCACTCCTTCAAAAATTTATTTCTTATGACAAGCTGTTATTCTAACAGTAGTTGAAAGATTGTTATACTAGCAAAACCTTTAGATCCTCAAGGGATAAAGGAAGCTGTTGCATTAATGGACAAAAAAAAGTTTAGTGATAATCATGAATTACAAGTCAAATTTATTATACTCAGTTTTTTAAACCATTGAGATTCCGATTCTTTTCAAGAACACTTAGTGAGATAATATGCCTTTGTCACCTTCGAATTGTGCATCTTAATTTGAACCATTAGGATCTATACCACTTCACGAGTAAGACTATTTCTCATAGACACCTCACTACTCTTCATGCACTCATTGGTAGTAAACTATTGCCTATGAAAATTACATTATATGAACATCCAAAGGCAAACGTCCAATCACTAACTAATGACTTGTGATGATTGCTAACACATCATCAACATCATAGAAACTGTTATATGCTACAATGACCACATTATCTTTGTATGTAGACTTCGATAACTATGGTGCCATCTCCTCTTCGACCATTTCAATTAGAGCTTTGCTAACATAACTGTTTTTGTGCTACCGTTAGAATAACAGTATATTGCGAGTCACAAATTTTTTAGGAAATAAACCCAACAATAATTTTTATATATTTGTTATTTTTTTTTTGGTGATTTATAACATATTGTTATCCTCCTAGTAAATTAAAGACAGTCACATGAGCATTTCTCTTTCAATCAATACCCCATCCAATAGATTCAACAAGATTATGGTTTTTACTCTTTTCGATAACTCGTATTGGTCTCTGCCACCATTTTCCACACTTTGACCAATCCTTCGGTTGTTAAGGGCCTGTTTGTTTGGCTTTTGTTTCTATTCCCTGGAACACAATTTTTTTTCTTTTGTTCCTGGGAACAAAAAAGGAACAGAAATGCGTTTGTTTGCGTTTTTGTTCCCAAAAACACATCTAGAACAGAAACAAAATTTATGAACACTTTTTCTCTCTCTTCCATTTTCTTCTCTCTTTTTTCTTCTTCTTTTCTTCTTCTTTTTTCTTTCTTTTTTCTTTGGCCGGTCGCTGGCCTCAGCAATGGCCGGCGACCGTCTGTCGAGGGCTAGTGACGGCGTCGAGGGCCGGCGACCTCGCCGGAGCGTTGCCGGCCCCTGGCAAGGCTCGGCCTCGCCTTGAGCTCGCCCAAATCCGGCGAGGCCGAGCTCGCCCAGCGACTGGTGAGGCTCAGCGTCGCCAAGCCATCGCCAAGCCGGCATCACCGGCCGTTGGGTGAGCTTGGCCTCGCCGGATTTGGTCAAGCTTGAGCTCGCCCAGCTAAGGCGAGGCCGACCTCGCGCCGGCCTGGGCGAGCTCGATCTCACCCAGAGCCAAGGCGAGGCCGAGCTGGCTCAGCGGTTGGCGATGCTCGGCCTCGCCGACCGCTGGGCGAGCTCAGCCTCGCCCGATCTGGGTGAGATCGAACTCGCCCAGCCAAGGCGAGGCCAACCTCGCGCTGGCCTGGGCGAGCTCGATCTCTCCTAGATTCGACGAGGCCAAGCTCGCTCAGCGGCCGGCGACGCCGGCCTCGCCGACCGCTAGGCGAGCTCGGCCTTGCCAATTCTAGGCGAGATCGAGCTCGCCCAGCCAAGGCGAGGCCAAGCCTCACCTAGCTCCGGTGAGGTTTGGCCTCGCCGGGGGCCGGCGAGCCTCGCCGTGGCTAGGTGAGGCTGTCGGCCCTCGTCGGCCGGTCGTTGGCCATGGCCGAGGCTGGCGACCGGCCAAAAGAAGAAAAAAGAAAAAAGGAAAAATAAATAAGAAAATAAGAAAAATAAGAAAGAAAATAGAAAAAATAAAATAAAAATATTAAAAAATTACCAAACGTGTTTCTATTCTTTTTATATTTCTGGAACAGATTTACCAAACGTGTTTTTTTGTTCAAAAATTGTTCCTTGAAGCAGAAATACTTTTTTCTATTTCTGTTCCTAGAACAATTTTTAAATAGAAATGTTATCAAACGCATCCTCATAGTGCAAGCATCATAAGGTTGCACGACCCAAAGTCATTTCTCCCATTAAAATTCTCATTTTCTACTTTCTTTCTAAACATAGTTGCAAAATTTTTTTTTTCATGAAGTGATCGGACAATAAAAAACACCATATGTTTCAATAATTCAATTAGAGTGTCCAAATCAACTCTATCAGAAGAGCCATCTTCTAAGAAGTTTATTATGAATCATGATAATATAGAATTTTACACTCGATCAATTGCTCAAGTGTTTTCCATCGCAAAATCACCTAGAGCAAACCCAAAAGTGTTACACCATAATCTCCCACAAAAACTCACTCAGAATACTCAGATAAAAGACCTTAAAATTAGGGGTGTGCATGGTCTGGGTGGGCGGTTCCCGGCCTAGAATCGAGAATCGCTTGCTAAGGATCGATTTCAAAAAATTGGAATCAGGAACCACCCGTTGTTGCATGGATCCATCTGAAAACTGGACCGCCGGTGCAGTCCGGTTATCAGGTGGATCCATGGAACCAGTCTCACCAATAATAATACCGTTTTCCAAATCCCGCCGAGAGTACTTTTCATATCGAGTAATATTTTTCTTTAAATCGAACTAGCTTAATTAAGTGTACCATTTTTCTTTATTTTTTTTTTGGAAAACACTACCAAAGAAGAGAAATAGGTTTTTTTTTTTTTTTTTTTTCCTATTTTTGAATCATTTCGATTGAAATCTAAAATATTCTTTAAGTTCAAGATTCTGGATTATTGTCACATGTAGATCATCTTTTCATTTATCTTCTAACAATGCTCAATCTCTTACAACATTTGCTTTACTGATTTTTTTTTTTGTAGAAATAATTCCATCGATACTCCACATATTCTTGAACATAGTGTCATCTGTGAGTCCCGAAAGTATCATTTGAATGAGCCATTTGTTGAGTTGTTGAAAGGTAGCTTACACACTTTACTAAATTCTTATTAAAACCTGGAAACCGTGAGAGGAGATGGAGCCCTAAAATTTAGATTTGCTAATTAGTAATTTCAAAATTTATTTTAATATTAAAAATCAATATATTATTATAATATAATTGGTCCGGTCCAGGTGGGCAAATCGGCCCATGAACCGAGAACCAGACCGGTTCCCTCAAGAACCATCGGTTCCGGGTGGTTCCCGTTCGGTTTCGGGTGGTCCAGGCGGGTCCTGGTTCTTTTGCACACCCCTACTTAAAATCCTATTATTTACTATAGTGTGTAATAGCCAAGGAAAATGCCATATCTTGTACATAATATAGGTATTCAACATAAATCTATTGTAGGAAACCCCACTCAAGCTAGGAAACCATTTAAATTAGAAAATCTGATTGATATGGTTTCCTTTGTAGGCTCAATCTCAGACATGATCTTACAATTTTGAACCTCAAAATCTATAGTTTTAAGGGGTTGTTGACCACTTTTCCATTATTTCCCGAGTTTCTTTGTTGGTAAGGGTTAATTTGGAGTGGCCACAAGGGTTTCCAGAGTACTTTATCATTTATGCCGCGTCAAACCTTGGGGTTAGAATAGTAGGAGTGTCATAAGTTTCGTACAATGCTCATTTAAATGCCATAACTTTTTTCGCCTCACTTAAGTGCTATATCTAAGTGAAATCGATTATTTAAGTGCCACTTCTGGCAAACAGTCCTACATGGATTTTTTTTTTTTTATAGTAATTTCCCATTCCAACATGATTTTTTTTTTTAATTTCTGAGTTTTTTATTAATTGCCTACATTAGTGCCGCTAATGTCATGTAGGATGATTGGCATCCACGTCAAATTTTCCAGTGATGCAAATCACCGATGGCACTTAACCGATCAATTTCTCAAATTTGTAGCACTCAAGTGAACGTCGCACAAGAGTTATGTGAGAGTTATGGCACTCCTAGCGTATTTATCTAAAAAATGCTTATACATGTGTCCGTTGAAGGAGTAATTATTTAAATAATTGGGAAAATAATCAATTTAGTCTTATATCTATAGTACAGATATCAATTTACTTTCAACTTCCAATTTTGTCAATATAATCCTATACATTTGCACAATATCTAAATGTAGTCTTTTCTACCAATTATCATCGCAAATTGCAATCTGGAAATCAACAAATTGCTCACATTAGCATGCCACTGAGGATGGCTAGCAATAACTAGACACCACATCAGTGACTTTCACTGGCAATTAGGGCATAAGACTATATTGAAATATGGCCCAAAAGTTTAGCAGTACATTGACAAAACTGAAAAGTAGGGCCGATTAAGTGGAACAATTAATTGTTGACAAGAAATTAATAAAAATTGTAATTGCATTATAAGACAATCCAACTCAAAACTTCTGGCAAATGTATATATTTTGTCAATTCTAAGTGCATAAGAATTTCCAAAGGAAGAGAAGAAAAAAAAAGTAAGAGATAATTTTAAATCTGAGACCTCTAAGAGATATTGTTGTCAATTTAAGGTAAAAGGGGCATCGGAAGTCAAAAAATTGATGGAAAAAGCACAAAGCCTTTATGCATTTATCCTATCACATAATTGCTCATTTAAATGTTAAAACTAACCTACTTTTTTGTATTTCAGTTGATGCGAGTAAAATAAGGAGAGTATGATGGATTTTTAGAGTCAGTGGCCGTACGGTGGTTGGGAAAAAAGAGAGGCAAATGGGATAATTTGTAATTAATACTACTTATGTATTAATACATAATAATTGTTTTGATAATATTATAATTTCAATCATGAGAAGTACCTAGTTTTATATATATGGTACTACTTCTGTTAATATGTCCTATAAAGAATTAATTAATGCAAGGCATTTGTTTACATAAGACCCTTATGGTAAAGTTCATAGGGATTGCTGCATTGGCCCTCCCCAATCTTTTCACTTATAAATAAAATGCCTGGATCATAATAACATAATTGTTATAACTTTTGTATAGAGCTTACTTAAGTATCATAATTTTTTTTTTCACTTACTTATGTGCTATATTGGAGTAAAATTGATTATTTGAGCGCTATTACCAACAAATCATCATACATGGATTTTTTTAATTAATTTTTCATTTCGACGTGGATTTTTTTTATTATTATTTTTTAAAAATTGTTCATGTCAACGTTGACGATGTCACGTAGGATGATCGGTATCCACACCGGATTTTCCGATAAGGTAATTCGCCGATGAGACTTAAGTAATCAATTTTTTAAATTTATGGTATTCAAGTAAGCGAAAAAATTTATAGCACTCAAGTGAGTGTCGTATAAAATTTATGGCACTCCTACTGTACTTACCTTGTCAAACTTTTGTGCATGAACATCACCAATCTCCAAGTCTGTTGAGAAATATGATTCCTTCATTCGACCGGGTTCCGAGGGCCAAGTCTTTCATAAGTTGACATGGCACCTGATCATTTCCGTGCAAGAGATCCCCCTCGAGTCGAACCAGGTCTGGTTGGTTCTCAAAGAATGGGGTAAGATCGAAGCAATACTATCGGTTCCTTCCATGAATCGAACTTGTCTTAATTCATTTTCACAAGAGCCGCACCAATTTGGTTATCCTCCCGGCATCACCATCAGAAAGTTCAGAGAAGCTCATCAACCCCTTGCTTTTTTTTTTTTTTTGAATTGGACGAGACCAGCTTTGTTCAGCGGCAGCTAGATTCACTGAACTAATCATTGGCAAGGATTTGGAACCTTCCTGCCAACTCAATAGACCGGTCGTCTGCAAGTAAGATTGGTTGATGCATTAATTACATGCATTTAATAAAGCATGTAGACTTCTTCCGCGTCGGCCAGTTTAATTGAAGCACAATTAATCATGATTTGCTCTCATCTTCGGTGTACGTTATTTCCCGTCCAATGATACTAATTCCTTACATGTCCTATAAATCTTTAGTCCAACTCCAACATTATAATAAAGTATGAGTAATGATAGCAAAAGAATTCCATGCAAACCCTAAGGTACATGCCCAAGATGTCCTCTTATACATTAATTCCAAATTTAGGATTTTTAGCCCTCTTAATGTCAAATCTAGTTTCACTGACGATGGCTCTTTTGAATTTCAGCAATCCACTAATTTCTTCTGTTCCACTTAAATACATCTTGCACTTCCCTTTAGCTAATCGAATAAATTACGCCACTATCCAAAAATACAAAGGAATATGCATATTTTGCTATTGCAGCAACTTCTGTTGAGGTCAATAGCTTCTTGACATTGCTAGAAGCTAAAGCCATGACACACACTTTTTAGAACAAACAAAAATAATTTCATAGCACTCAACACAAAATAATCACGCTTTTTGAGGAGCATGAACACTAGGATCATATATATGGATCCGTATACTTTAATTCACCCTTCTACAATTATTGCGAACCTGACCAAGATTTCCGGTTAACGGCTTTATATTCCCCATCTTGACCATCAATTTCGCGAAATCTTTCCAAAATGCAGTGGCGTCGTAGCTGTACGTTCTCACTAACTCATCGGTGTTGCCACTACCGAAGAGTGCTTGATCTGATCGAAGGAGACCCTTTTGCTTCAACAAGTTATTGTAGTACAACGTGTCGAAGCGCGTCGACGTCGGGTCCAACTTAGCGAGGTTCGAGTCGCTTTCGGATTGGGCGCGCGGGCAAATGGATTGGAGCTTCTTTGCGAATTTAGGGTGGATGTCCGAGTCGTTATGGGCCCGATCTTTGAAGGTAAAGCATTGCGCAAACCCAAGCGTGTGTCCCCCAGAGAGAACGACCAGGTCTTTGGCGTCTAGGCCTTGTTTTTGGAACGAGCTAGTTAGTGCGCTTAGGTCCATGAACGGGGCCGGCAGGTCCGTGTTGGCGGTCGTCCTGCTCGCGGTGGTCGAGTCTCTTCTTCCAAGCCTTACGTTCCACCATGGCCCTCCCAGCTACATTACCAAATACCAAGAATCGAAATCATCAACAGTTCACTGTGTAAATATGTGCTATTACATTGATTAATTACACGTATTGACTTAAAAATTCAACGCAAGCGCAACCACTTACCAAAACAACGGAGTCACGAGCAGCAGCTGCCAAAATATCTGCGCAAGAGACCACCGCACGGCCACAGACTTTGTCGACCTCCTTGATCTGATCGATCACTTTGAAACCTCTAGCAGAATTGTTGTTTGCGCCAGCAAGCTTTTCGCTGTCGATGGTGGGCGTCGGATCTAGAAGTACTGAAGCATCACAGCCCTGCACGATCAGTCAGAGCAATGTTTAATTCAACCGACATACCCCCCAAAAAAAAAAAACTATTATCGTAATCAGTAATAGCTACATAAGTACTTAAAGAAACAAGTAATGTGTTGCACATTAACGAAACAGTCATGGAAGTGCAGACGCAGTAACGAGGCACCCATGCGTCTCTCTTTCTTCACCGCCGCCTTGACGACGCGCCTGATGGTCAGCAAAGCTTGAGGACAAGCGTAGTTGTAGTAGTAAGGTGTGAGGCCAGTGTGGTGATTAGGAAAAGAGAAAGCTGTGGTCGCAATGCTCAACAAGAGAACTGCAAGAAAATGATTCCTGCCTTTCGATTTCATGCTAGGCTCCAATCGAGGAAACAAATGGGAATTTGCAGGACAGATCGCACTTGCAAAAGTTGATTTCAGATGGATCTCCTGAACTCCTAGGGTGGGTACTATGCTCATTTATAGGACAAAAGAAAAGAGCGTCTCAACGAGGATTACTTGTGGGTGGTGATCAGTTATAACCATGCATGCAAGAAACAGTCACGCGCTGCTTATTTTTCTCACAATTTGATCGCTAGGGTTACGCGCTTAGCTATGCAAATTTGGCTCAACCGTAACTGGAAATTAGTTTATCTTAGCTGTAATTCCAAGCAAAATAGAGTGGGAATATAGAAATGGGGAAGGCGCTCGTGGTTGAACAAATCCAAGTCGTGTGCCGGCAGATTAATTTTCAATCTATATATTTCGTGCAATTGGTGGAATAGTGGTTGCTCTGAAAATTTAATTTTTGTCCAAAACCCGACCGTTCACATGATTCAAATCACAGAAAAAAAAAATATCGCAAATTTTTACATCGGACCAATTGCAGAAAAAAAAAAAGAATTCGAAGTTTAATGATGATGGAGAAATTATTTTACGTGAATGCCGGTTAAAGATTTTGTGTTACTATTACCAAATATTTTAAAAGCTTAAATATATAGGTGAAGGGAGACAATATGAACAAAAAGAGTATACAAACTTAGACAACATTTTAAAAGTTTAAGCTTATCGATGGAGGGAGACCACAAGTGTATAGACTTAGAATTTTGAGGGATTAGAAATGGCACGTGAAATATAAGAAATTGGGTGTCGTGTGAAAAAAAAAAAAATTGGAGCAGAAGTTAGCTCTAATACTATGTTGAAATGTCTAATCTAAAAGGTTAAAGTTGATAATTGAAGGGAGACAAGTTGTATATGTTGACACCCAAATTTTGGCGACCCGTTTAGTCATTTATCGCATTTAAAAATTATGAGTTAATTTTATTCCTGAAAAAATAGTTAATTGTATAGCATATAATTTTAGGTGCATTTATTTTTAATTTGCATTTGCGTTGGGCCGGTGATGGATGGGTTCAAATTGATGCTTCAGAAACTTTAATTTGATGAGTTGGGCTAAGCTCACGAAGAAAGCAAATTGGCCCAAGCCTATACTCTTGGGAAAATTTTACGGATTTATTTTTGTGAGATTTCAATTTAAAAGCAAATATTGCGTTTGGAAAAGAAATCTTTGTGGATATGGTTTTGAAAAATTAAAAACCTTAATATGTGGCCTATAAATAGATTAAAACGCGTAGGGTTTTGAGGGGGCCCACAATTTCATACACGGCCAGCATTGTGAGAGGACACCAGTCACGAATCTCAATCTCGTAGTTGTGTTGCGGTGCTCCATCACGTTCTGCAGTGCCCTCACGCGACTGCCCTTCCCAACGCTCCTGCAATCTAACCCGGTGATCCTGCCGCAAAAACCAGCAAACTCACGCGCACATCGCAGCCTTCCTGGTGAGATCATCTTGTCCTGTAGCCTCGGCGTGAAGTCAAAACGAGATGTTGTCCAGGTGCATCTAGAAGTCTCCAGCACTCAGCTCGTCGTTGACTAAGCAGATCATCAAAGATCGTGGGTTGTTTTGGCTTTTGGTCAAAACGGTGGAATTTTTCTTTTATTGTATGGTGAATGTTGAAGAATTGCTTGTCAACTTTTGAGGAAGAAGCATCAGAGGGATTGAAGACAAAGGATTGTGACTTCGGAATTCTCGGTGGAGGTTATCTGGCCGCGAAGTCGCTCGGAAATTCAACCGCTGTCTCAAGCCAACGTGAGTCGTGGCGCCTTGCCGCCGTGCCATTCACCGCAAGCGCTCGGGATGAACTCCACCAAGATAGCACTGCAAGCACACTGCGACTCACTCATCGCCGATCCATTGTTGATCCACCGTGAGTCCAGGCCGCTGATCCCCCAACTACGTAATGACGAGCGGCACCCGTACCAACCAATAGCCTTGCGACAATCACACTGAGAAGCTGCTGCTTCGGCTGTCGCGACTTCCGTTGCGGCTCTTGACGAAGTCGCTGTCCAAGTTTCGTTATCCCTAATTGCAACATCTGACAAAGATTCAACACTGACTATCTCTTTTCTTGTTCGGGCTATCTCTGTAGTTTATAGATTTGTCTTTGCAGGCGTCCAGGTGGCTAGCTAGTTTTTTAATGGTGGTCCCCAGTAGCTTCCAATACGTTCATATAGAGAAGGAACAAAAGAAGACCAAGTGAGAAGACATTCGGCCACCGTTCTACTCCTAATTACTGAATACGTGTCATCGATCATTCCCCGTTGAGCACCACGAGCCATCATCGACCACGGTTCGCGATCCATCATCAAAGATCCATTTTGCCGGTTCCAATTTGGGAAGCTTATTTGTACGATAATTTGAATTAGGTAATTATCTCGTTTGCCTTCAATTTGAATATTCTATGATTCAATTTAATTGAGAATATTGCATGATTCTTAAATTTGAGTTATAGACATATCTCCCAATTGGGATTTATTTCTTGATTCGCAACCGCACTTAATTTTTTATTTCATCTATAAGATTTTAGATGGAATAATTAATTACGCGGAAATAAAATTGATATTTTGATATTTAAGACTTAAGATCAATTTATCAATTTTAATAGCGAAATAATCAAATTAATTAGATATTGTTTCCTAATTCGAACAATAGATAATATCTTTGATGATTGTGGATGATTTGGTACTTATTTTTTAATTGTTTTATTTATCCCAAAAATACAAAAAAGATTGCATTTGCATATCATGTAGATTAGAATCGATTTCCTAGATAGAATTGCATGATAGAATAGTTAGATTCTTTTCTAGTTATATTAGGATGCATGCTTATATGGTATCTAGGTTAGATAATTTCTTTGAATTAAATTGCATGTCGAGATAAATTTCTAAGTTAAGATATGATTCAGATTAGTCTATTTTCTAACTTAAAATAGATAATATCTCACTTTAGTTAGATTTTTATTGTTAGTTATTTTTAATTATGAATTTTTATAAAAAAAATACAAAAAATCATGCGCATGTCATATAGAATTAGGTTCATGAAATGCATATCATTTAGTAATTGTTGCTAAGTCCATTTAATTAGAAAATTGCCCGCCATTAGATTAGGTCATTTAATAAACGTTACGAGACATATAGTTCGCATGTTAGGTTGCACGTTGCATGTCATTATAGTTAAAATTTTTGTATGTCATTGCATTGCATTGCACGTAATTTCATAGACTTCATTTAAACAAGAGAAAATCCTAAAAATTTGAAGTGACTGCGCGTTAATTAGAAATCATACCTAGGGTTGTCGATGTGAATTCTAATCTAACACTACTTTGTTGTTATAAGATAAGTCCTATAATTTATTCACTGCTTTGTTTGGGTGTTAAATTGATGGTTTGCACATCCGTATGATCGCCTCACATGTTAGGGAAATAAATTAAAATCAATTAAAGCTGTCTGCAAAACATTTTTCAAAAATAAAAGAGAAAGGTACCGAAATGGCGTTAGAGAAATCTAGCGTAACCAAGTCCCCAGACTCACAATCTTTAGTTCATAGAAGTAACGTAAATCTCCCGTTACTTTACTTGGGTTTCTAATCGACCCACCAAAAATAGATTATTAGCGATTCTTGATTGAAAAATCATTTGTATGTTAAAAACTTGAACCTAAGTTATGAATTAATATGGGCTCGAGAGAGCCCGAGCTAAGTTTAGGCTTAGTAATCTATTAGCCAAACTTTAGGTGGTTCACCCGAAATTTTAATATCGATAGTATAAAAAGAGCATACAAATCCCATAATCAAGTGATGCAAGATATATCGACACCCTTCTTGCACGCAACACAGATTAAGGAGGATGTGTGAAATTTGATGAACAAGTGGCTGCACACATGAAATAAATTGAAATATAAGTTGCATCTGATACCTTAAAAGACTTTGTGGGATAATTATCAATATTTATGAAGACGGGATGTAAGGTTGGCTTGTTTAGCTAAGGACTTGCTTGGTCTACCCTTGAACACACTCTTGACCTGTGACTGAGATTAGCTCCCTCATTCCTCCTCCTCCCCACTTGCAAAATTAACACCAAAAATATAATAATCATCAAGTTTTCTAGGTTTGATGTGGTTCATTAGGCTTATTACTTGACTCAAGGCTTCTAGGATTCTATTCAAGTGCTGTTATGTGTCAATTGTCATTGTTCTATAGCTGAGTTGTATGGATATTAGCCAAACCCTAGGTGGTTCACCCGAAAATTTGATTGAGACTATGACACAAGCATCTGAGCAAATAAAACTGGGAAAACAAGTTGTACCAGATAGTGAAGAGAGAAGAGTAGTGCAGCTTGCTTCTGGGAGGCCATATGACTCACTTCCTGCACTAGATGCTAACACAGAGAGGAGGTGATGTACTCTTGCCTGTTATCTTAGTTGGCATTTAATGATCAGCAAATGCACATCTATCGGATGTATTTCATTCTATTTAATTATTCAACTATGTGTTCCCCCACGATAAGTAGGCTTTTGAATTTAAAGAAAGATGCTGTATCATCAAGTATGAGAGATGTTATGAGAAAGCATAAAGTGCCATCTACTCATGCACAAGATCTAAAGTCAATTGTTGATGGGGGTAATTACTATTGGGAAAGTGGAGGGTGTAGTTCATATACATACTTATGCACTAATTCAAATTGTCAATAAGTATACGTTAATTGAACAATTGCATGTGCAGAGGCTAGACGAAGGAGACAACAATGAAGATGCAAAAGCTGTCAATGACCCAGATGTTCTAACTCAGACGTTTAAGTTGAAGGTTCAGCACATTCTATTTTCTATATTCGTATTTAAGGCTATTCTTGTATTCTATTTTCAATTCGAGATGTGGTAAATCTCTCTCTCTCTCTCTCTCTCTCTTTCTCTCTCTCTCATGTTTGGTGTAATTTTCACTGCTGCTTTGATTGAAATAATACTTTATGTCTTCTCTCATGTTTTTCTCTTAAGTGGAAAATATAACTTGGCTTTTAAATTTTCAAAAGCATCAATTTCTTTTTTGGCCTAATGTGAGCTCACACTGTAGATTAAGCTTCTTACCTTTCATCTGGTTCTATATTTGGAACATTGCTTGAATAAGTTATTTGTTTTGACCATACATTGTTATTTTGTTTTACTTTATTTATTTATCTATCAATTTTTTGCAATTAGCTGTTTCTCTATCTTTTATAACCTTTGGAGGTTCATGCATGATTTATCCCCCTATTTGGCTGATACTTGATAAAAGAAAAATATGTTAGCTAAAGAGGGCAACAAATTTTGAGAGGGGGCTATGTGAGTACGCTAACATATTTTTCTTTTCTCAAGTATCAGCCAAATAGGGGGATAAATCATGCATGAACCTCCAAAGGTTATAAAAGATAGAGAAACAGTTAATTGCAAAAAATTAATAGATAAATAAATAAAGTAAAAAAAAATAACAATGTATGGTCAAAACAAATAACTTATTCAAGCAATGCTCCAAATAAAGAACCAGATGAAAGGTAAGAAGCTTAATCTACAGTGTGAGCTCACATTAGGCCACAAAGGAAACCGATGCTTTTGAAAATTTAAAAGCCAAGTTATTTTTTCCACTTAAGAGAAAAAACATGAGAGAAGACAAAGTATTATTTCAATCAAAGTAGCAGTGAAAATTACACCAAACATGAGAGAGAGAGAGAGAGATTTACCACATCTCGAATTGAATATAGAATACAATAATAGCCTCAAATATGAATATAGAAAATAGAATGTGATGAACCTTCAACTTAAACGTCTGAGTTAGAACATCTGGGTCACATACAGCTTTTGCATCTTCATTGCTCTCTTCTTCCTCTAGCCTCTACACATGCAATTTTTCAACTAACGTATACTTATTTGACAATTTGAATTAGTGCATAAGTATGTATCTGAACTACACCCTCCACTTTCCCAATAGTAATTACCCCATCAACAGTTGACTTTAGATCTTGTGCATGAGTAGATGGCACTTTTTGCTTTCTCATAATATCTTCCATACTTATTGAAGATGCAGCCTCTTTCTTTAAATCCAAAAGCCTGCTTATTGTGGGGGAACACATAGTTGAATAATTAAATAGAATGAAATACATCCAATAGATGTGCATTTGCTGATCATTAGATGCCAACTAAGATAATAGGCAAGAGTACATCACCTACTCTCTGTGTTAGCATCTAGTGCAGGAAGTGAGTCATATGGCCTCCCAGAAGCAGGCTACACTACTCTTCTCCCTTCACTATTTGGTACAACTTGTTTTCCCAGTTTTATTTGCTTAGATGCCTATGTCATAGTTTCAATCAAATTTTCGGGTGAACCACTTAGGGTTTGGCTAATTGATTATTAAGCCTAAACTTAGTTCGGACTCTCCCAAGCCTATATCAATTCGCGACTTAAGTTGAAGTTCTTAACATGTAATTGATTTTTAATCAGGAGTCACCACTAATATATTTTTGGTGGGTTGATTAGAAATCTAAGTAAAGTAACGGAAGATTTACCTTACTCATGTGAACCAGAGATTATGAGTTCGGAGACTTGATTACGTTAGATTTCTCTAATGCTCTTTTGGTAGCTTTCTCTTTTATTTTTAAAAAAAAGTTTTGCAAGCAGTTTGAATTAATTTTAAATCTATTTCTATAACATGTGAAATGATCATCCGGGTGCGCAAACCATTAATTTAATACCCAAATAAGCAATGGATAAATTACGGAACTTACCTTATGGTAACGAAAGCGCATCTGCATTGTTAGATTATAATTCACATCAACAATCTTAGATATGATTTCTAATTAATACGCAATTTATTTTGTTTTCATTTAATTAATGAGAATATGCTTTATGCAATGCAATATAACTAAATGATCTAATTCCAATGATAGGCAATTGCTAATTAAATGGACCTAACAACAATCACTAAATGACATGCATTTCATGAATCTAATTCTATATGAGATGCACATAATATTCTTTTTGTGTTTTCTTTATAAATGTGTAATCTATCCTAGAGAGTGGAATTAATTTATCCTAAGTTATTTTTTGTATTTTTTATAAAATTCGAAATTAGAAAAATGTGAAAATTATCTAGCTAGTGGATTAGGTTAGGCTAAACCCTAATTAAAACCAAGATATTATCTTAACTTAGCAATCTCTAACATAACATGTAGTCTATCTAAATCAATCTAAACTTAAAATGAAATATGCAATTTTATCCAATGTGCAATGACGTGCAAAGGATGCCCTAATTCTACATGATATATGCATGATGATTTTTGTTGTTTTTTATTAACTTCGAAATTTAAAAAAAAAAATGTCAAATAATTAAGGGTTAATATATCGAAATATTCCAAACTAGTACACTTAAGATAAATTTACCACAAATTATTTTTTTGACCACTAAAAATCCCAAATTGGTATACCTTTGACAAATTTACCCCAAACTGGAATACTTGTAACAAATTTACCCTATGTTAATTTTTGTTAAATTTTACTGTCAAATTATTAAGGTAAATGACATGTGACAGTTGATTAGTATACTAATTTAGAATTTTACACTCCATTTGTTACAATTTACAATTTTTGTGATTTTTTTTTTTTGTGGTATTAATTCAATTTGACGAAGGATATATTTGTTACAAATTTACCAGTTTTGGGTTTTTTGCGATTGAATAAATTACTTTGAGGGTAAATTTGTCAAAAATATACCAATTTATGGTTTTTTTATGTTCAATCGAGGTAAACTTATCACGCGTGTACGGTTTGGGGTTTTTCATAATCAAAAAAATATTTTAGAGTAAATTTGTCATATGTGTATCGGTTTAGAGTTTTTTAGCTAATGCGATAAAAATCTAGCATCCTAAATGTATGTGTTTTTTATTATTTTTTTTCTCGAAAATTCATGATAAATAAAATCCTTAGTCAAAATATGCAAATAATCCTAAAGCATGCAACATTCTAATGTGAATCTAATCTAGCTCAAACATATTTCAAAATAAATAAAAAAATCAAGACGAGACAAGTACCAAGCCAATTAGAATCATCGAAGATATCATATATCATTCAAATCAAGAAATAATATCTCACTAATAAAATCGATAAATTGATCTTAAGCTTTAAAGATCAAAATATCAATTTTATTCTCGCTTGATTAATTACTTAATCTAAAACCTTATAGATGGAACAAAAAACCCATGCACGATTGCGAATTAGGTGGTGTGTCGGAATATCCAATTATACATAGATAAATATTTTAAACAAAAAACCACTGGTGGTGGTGACATAGTGGTTGGGCGCTGGTTCTTTTCACGAGAGGTCCAATGTTCGAATCCCTACGTCTTTGTTGAAAAGAAACCCACGACTTACTTGGGGAGCAAGGATGGTAGTGACTTTACTCCCTCCTAGCGTTTACTCCACCGCGAAGCGGGGCATGATCCTTGTTGAAAAGCAACCAATGACTTACTCACGGAGGTTGCCTGGGTCACAATATATATATATATTAAACAAAGAAACCAAGATATAAAAAAAAAGATAAAATAAACTTGCCTAATAAAATAAAGCAAATCCACCTAATTTGATTTTTTCCTTTTTTTTTTTTTTTTCCTTTTGTTTCCAAAGAAAGGCTTGGCGGCTCGTGTGGTGTGCAGCCGTCGGTGTTTGGAGCTCCGGCGAGGTCCGGCAGAAGGGACACTCGGGCAGCAGGGACAGCAAGACAGGGGAGTCGCTCGGGGGCGTTGAGCAGTGGCATCCGGAGACGGTGGCAGGGCGTCGCGGGCCAGCGGAGTTGGGTGACGCTGGTATGGCGAGACGTAGACCATCAGCGAGGGCAGGGGCGGCGTCGGGCTTGGCGAACGTGAGATCTGTGCAGGGTGGTCGCGGACGAGTGGCGGAGTAGCTTGGTCTACAGCGTCGGATCTAGCTGCTGGAGCGGCGGAGAACGACATAGGGGTGCGGGGGCGCAGCTGGGTCGCGGGCAGAAGCGGCTTCGTTGCTGGAATCGCAAAGGGGTCGAGCGGTGGTGCTAGCTCATGAAAATCAGATGCAGGTGGCGAGCTTGGGGTTGAGCAGGATTCGGCGAGCAGGGACGTTGGGTCACAGGGCTTCGGCTCCGGGCAGCAGGGCGAAACAGCAACTCGGACCAGGAGCGGTGGCTCGTCACAAGGGGCTAGCAGCGGAGTCTCGGGCTACCGGAGTCAATGGTGTGGCGAGGGGCTCAGCGAACGCGGGGCTGAGCAGGAGCAAATCTCTGGCGAAGTTGGGCGATGCTGGTGTGACGATTGGGGCTTGCTGCAGCTGCTGCAGCGGTGTCGTGCTGCAGATGGAATGCGGCGGAAGAGGTTCGGGCTGCTGCAAGTCGCGGCAAAAACAGGCGGAGTGTTGCTGCGGGCGTCGCGCGGCATAAGGGGACTCGGGATCTGCAAGGGCGTCGCAGAAACAGAAGCTTCGTCGCGGCTGGGGGCGAAGCGACGTGCAGGGCAAAGTGGACAGCGGTGGTCGCGCGGTGAGGCAGAGCTCCGGTGCTGCTCGAAGGTCGGCACGACGATGGCTGGTGGAGGCGCGGCGGTGGGCGGCAGCTCGAGCAGCGAGGGGAAGCCGAAGGAAGACCCGAAGAAGAAGAGCAGTAGTTCTTCTTTTCCTCCTTTTCCTTTTTTCCCCTCTCTCTCTCTCTCTCTCTCTCTCACATGTCACCCTCACGTCTCCTCTCTCTGTTTTTTGTGCCTTTCTGCCCCTCTGCTAGGTCTCACCTAGGTTGCACGGACACTCTTAGGGACCGTTCGTGTCATGTCCAACATTCCAACACGTGTCCAACACGTTTCAACACGCTCCAACACGCAATCAATGGGTGTTGGAAAATCCGACACGTAGTCAATTGCCTTCGACACGCTCCGACACGTGAGTCGGAAATTCCGACACATGACTTTGACACGCATGGGTTATTTTTACAAATTTCCAAAACTTTTGGGGTTTAAATATAAATGTATAAAAAATAAAAATAACAATAAAAGCTAAAATAAATTTCTAATACTCATTTGAAGATGTTGGGTGTTTGAAATTGCAAATTTTTCACTTGATGAGCTGGAGAGTTTTTTTTTTTTTTTCAAAAGAAGTAGATAATGTGGATAAATGACTTTTTTTATATTTGATGATGAAATGTTGATTTTTTTTTTCTTATTGTTAAATTTTAAATTTAATAATGAAACGTGGATTACTTATTTTTTCCTCCAAGTTTTATGGATTATTACAATGAAATGTAGTTGAATTTGTCAAATTAAAACAATGAATGATATTAACAAATGTATGATTAATGTTTTTAGTATAGATTAATTCTAGGCTCTTATTATTATTATTATTATTATTATTATTATTATTATTATTATTATTATTATTATTATTATTATTATTATTATTATTATTTAGTTATTTATGCATTTATATATTAAAATATTTATTTAATATATAACGTGTCAGAACGTGTCGAAATTTTCTACTTTTGAGAAATAACGTGTTGGCGTGTCGTGTCATGTTATGTCGCGTGTCACGTGTCCGTGTCGGTGCAACTTAGGGTCTCACTCACCATTCTCTCTTTCTTCCACTCTTTTTTTTTTTTTTTTTTTTTTTTACTTTCAATGGCTCCTCCCTTAAAACCCTAAGTAATTTAACTTATTTATAGGCCACGAATTAGGATTTTAATTTTTCTAAATAGATATCCACAAAGATTTCTTTTCCAAACGCAATATTTATTTTTGAATTGAAATCTCACAAAAATAAATCTGTAAAATATCCCCGATACAGGTTTAGATTGATTTACTCTCTTCGTAAGCTTAGCTCGACTCATCAAATTAAAGTTTTTAAACCATCAATTTAAACCCATCCGTTCGACTCAATGCAAATTAAAAATAAATGCACATAAAACTATATTTTATTTAAGGGATAAAATTAACCCATAATTTTTTATTACGATAAATAACTAAACGGATCGCCAAAATTTAAATGTCAATAGTTATCAAAACATGTAACCTTTCACCACTCAGAGAAATGTAATCCCTCATGGTAAAAGATGTGTAGGGCTCCAAAGACCTGGATTTGGCAGTATCCTTGTGAAATTTCTTGGACTTCACTTTTTTGTCTTTTTCACCTTCTTTCTTTGTGAAAGGGGAATTCTCCTTTCCAAGTGACTGTTTTTCTGAAGCTCTTTTCGAGGAGTCCTCTGAAGCAACAGGGTTCTTCTTTAGACCTTTCTCTCCAGTGGAGAGTGATTTCGATACCGGTCTTTATCTTTTCTCTCCAATGGTAGCCCTATTTGCTCGAATAGTAGGAAACTTTAAGTGATTTTGAAGTGATGTCCCAATCTCTTCATCAATCTTATGCTTTATGGCAAAGTTAAAGACAACTCTTTAGCAGATGATGGCAAAATGCGTAAGAGTTAAAAAGCTGAAGAAGCTTAGTTACTGAAGTAGTACTTGCAAACAATAAATTAGTATGCGATTAGGGAGTAATCCCTCCCATGCCCTTATAATTGCATCTTTATCTGAGTCTTCAAAAACAATTTCCCTTGACACAAGCATATGAAGCATCATAGATCAATTACCACGAGACAAAAGCAATAATGATATAAAAGTACAGTTAAACATACTTTGGCAAGCATTTTCTATGGTAAGACTTGGGGCATCGTCTGCATACAGAAAATTGCAAATCATATTCCTTCTCGTTTTCTATTTGATTGCAAGTACATCATTTATGTACAGGGCATGTGAAACTTTCTCCTGAAGCAATCCTCAGCTTAAGTTTTTCTACAACAACTTCATCTTTGCGATGGAGCAATTTTGCTACACATCAAGGATGGTAGAAGTGGCCACAAGTAGTAGAAACACATTGGAAGACCTATCAGAGAATCAATGTCAGAAAAAATATTCAT